>OZ010742.1:70187583-71387583 GCA_963932245.1 Tachinus rufipes
ATCACTGTCTGATGATGGCCTTGTAAAAAGTTGAAACATATGGTTTTTAAATATATTCGTAATATAGTAAATGTGTTTTATTTATCTTAAAATGAACTATCATATAGTAATGGTCACCACCATTCAATTTTCAGCAATTATCAATTTTATTGTATATTGTAATTGTTAATTTTTGTTTTTATGGCTAATGCCATTATAAAATGCACAAATCTATGTTTCAGTTTTTCTGTATAATTGACGCAAAAAATATACGCATTAGCAGTTTTAACAAAATAGTTGGGTTATATTATAAATGCTATTTCATTCTTACATTTTATGAGTTAATTACAAAGAAAAACTAAAACATTGATTTGTGCATTTTATAATGGCATTAGCCATAAAAACAAAAATTCACAATTGTCTTTTGTTGGTGACAGTTGTCCATTCTGTATGGAATAATAAAATCAGCTATTTTTAATCTTATCTAATTCTTCAAAATCTAATCAAAATTAGCTTACTCTTTGATCAGATAATCAATCTGGTTAAATTGCTTTCAAAGTATTGGCTCCAGTTTTCTAATAGTCTCCTGCAACTTATCATATAAAACCTTCAAAATTATATTTAAGTTTTTTAAATTGACATGTTTATGTTAATGCCCGTATGACACTGATCTATAATTCTTTATTGAATTATATATATAAAAATATTTAAATCTTAAAAAGTCTGTAAAATGCACAAATAATCATCAATCTTATTGTAGATTGAAATTTTAAGAATATTTTTAGTTTTTCTTTAGAATTAACACAAAAAATGTACGAATTAACAGTTTTTAAAAAATAGTTAGGATATATTATAAATGCTATTACTCACATGTTATATGTTAATTATAAAGAAAACCTAAAAATATTCTTAAAATTTCAATCTACAATAAGATTGATGATATTTTATGCATTTTACAAACTTTTTAAGATTTAAATATTTTTATATATATAATTCAAGATATAATTATTGACAGTGTAATACGGGCATAAGTTATTTTGATAAAAAGCAAAATTTCATTGCATTTGTACAACACAACTACATATATACATTCAGTTTCTTAGTGAAAAAACAACTATCTAAAACAGCTGTTGTGTAGTTGGAAAGTAGTTGAGTAGTATTCAACTTGCTTGTTTCTATTTTGCATTCATAATATCAAAGAAAATTTATCAGTTCGGAGCTTATTAAAAAACGGAATTATAAACCTGCTCTTTTTACACTTGTGTACTTTTTTTTTTAAACCGTTTTTTTATATTATTATATATCGTTGTTTCTATTTTCTTTCAGCAATCCTTTGAAGATGTAAGCAATTTTGACGAAAAATTCACATCAGAGAAACCCCACTTTACACAACCTAAAGAACCAAGATTACTCACTGACCAAGATCAAAATCTATTCAAAGATTTCACTTACATGGCAGATTGGTGCTGACATGAAAGATACAAAACGCCAAAATTGCAAACAAACTTCTAGGGATAGAAGTACTATAAGATCTCAAAAACACTGGAAAATAAATATTTTTTTATGATTTTATTTGAAGCATGTTATGAATTTTTAAAATGGTTTTTCATATATAATAAGCAATAAGGTTTGTTATCGCGAACAATTTAGTTTTTAATATTTATGAATATAAAAGTTGAAAAAATTGTTTTTGGATACTTATTTTAAAAACAAATAATTTATGTATATATTTTATCAATTACCTTAATTATTGCATGTATTGGAAATTTATTTAACTTAACAATGAATGTAATCAAAATATATATTCAAGTTCTTCCACAATAAATACACATAATTATTGTATAATTGTGTAGTATTTTATATTTAATTAATTTTCGTGATAATTGTAAGACTGTACTGTTATTTCAGAAGCAGATTATTGTTTTGAAAGTGTCTGTTGAAAGTAATAATAAAGTGATTTTACGGCTCATTTGTATATATTAGATATAAGTAGTTACTAATATCATATTTTTTTATTGCTTTAACATATCTAAATTATGTAACTTTTCATACATATACTAAATAATGATTGATGTAATTATTTTATTAAAATAAAACTCCTGTACTGTAGAAATAAAAAATAAATAAAACTGTATGTTATTTAATCTGAATAATGGTCGCTGTCATTTACATTTCTTGTTCTATCTTTCAAAAGTGTAATAGGTAATCCATACATTGCTGCTTCTTCTAATAAAACCTTATTTTTAATTAATTCCTTATCTATTTTTTCTTGATTATCTTCTTTGGATTGGATTGTTGATTCTGAAGGAGGATCCGAAATTCCATTTGTTATATTATAATATACGCAGGTGGAATCAGGTGAGCAAATTACCAAGCATACACTAAAATCAATAAAACAAATTCAAAATCGATTTCATCATTCAAATTGTAATTAAGAAACGTATATTAATTATGTGTTTTTCTGATACTTTTTTAAACATTTTCTAACTATTATATAGTAACCACGTTATTATGGAATACACCACAGATGTGTCTACTTTTGGAGAGGTAACACAGCTGTTAATTTATTTTTAACTAATTAAAAAGGTCTTCCCACGCATATGTCGATTTTGATACAAAATGTCATTTTTATTTACTTTGCCATTACTTATATATAATAATTAAAGTCGCAAGTGGATGAAGGGTTCATATAACAATTTCTTAAAAAATGAGATTGTTTAATAGATTAAGGTTTTAAGTCACTGGAATTTTTTTGGGCTATGTTTCGTTCGTCTATTGTAAGAAATATTGAAGTTAGTAGTTGCTAAAGGGTGTATAGACAACTATTTCTTTTAATGCATAAGATAAATTAATTGTTTTTTTTAAATGAATAAGTTTGATTCCTATTTTATGTATCTAGATATAATTCTACAATAAATGTTTATTTAACTCCACCAAACTTGTTTTAGTAAATCTAACCCCAAAGCACTGCGGATAAAAAAACTTTAAACGGCAATATCTCCGAATGAAGTCTATGTGACATGAACCCTTTATCCACTTGCGGCTTCAATTATAAATATCTTGACAATGTAAACTTTCATTCTATTTTAACACAAATAAGTTTTTAGAAGATTTTCATGCAATTATAAATAACCCTATATAACCCTAAATACCAAAAATAAAAAGAATTTTTAAATTGTGATTATTTCTCTTGTTACCATACCCATGTTCTGTCTATGTTTGTTATAATGATCGACCATACCAGTATGTATTAAATATACAATCCCCATATTAATTCTATTCCTTATAGTCCCATAGTTCAACAACAACACCTGTTTTTTTTAGAAATTGTAACTGATGATGGCCTAACAGCCGAAACCGGTCTGAATAAATAAAAATGAAATCGGCATATTTAAGTGATTAAAACTTCTTTAAAATAAGCTTAAGAATAAAAATGTTGTTGGGTATTGAACATACTTCCTGCCACATCTGCAATAATTTATTTATAGTATAATTTCGGTTTAATGATAACTGCATTTATTTTTCTCAAATTCAAACTTGTGAAAAAATAAATAAATGTAGTCTCATTGTAAATTGCTTTTTTAAAGATGATTTTAGTCAATTAATTATTTATTTATTTGCATAATCCTAGTAGTAAAATAATATGGTACATAACGTCAGGTACAATTTGCAAGAGTTAAAAATGATTTTTTTTACATACAGACTTTTAAACATTAGGGGGGCAAACAGTTAGTTTGACATTTCAAATTTAGAGCTGTCTGACACGATACTGATTTTAATATTAAATTATGCACGTGCTACTTTAATTTAGAACTTTTCGGCAGTTGCTGTATGACACGAAAGCTTATAAAATAAGTACAGAAGCATGCGCATTGAACTAACCTGTCAGTGAAAGTGAAATGTTAAATATCTGAAATACTCATAATATTTCAGTTAACGCACTATTTCAAATTTAATTTTAATTTATTTATTTACCTTCCGTCACCAGCGCCGTAGCTAAGGCCCCGCAGTGCATGTTTTGGGGCCCCTAAGCCTTAAGAATTAAATAACCGAATTAATTAAATACATTGATCTGTGATCACTATTGTTTTTTAATAAAAGTAATAATACAATTTTTTTATAAAAAAAATGGTTTGTTTACATGCTTCAGCCAATGAAGAACTCGGTTGTTCCAGGCCATGCTCTCAATTCTTTAATGAGCTGTTACCGTACATATGAAGCGGTATTTAACCGGCAGTAGTGACAGTGCAGGTGATGTTATAGCCTAGAATAACTTTTGTTTTTCAGTATTTATTTTATTTTATAAAAAAAAGTTTTTTTATGTATACGTATTTGTTTGTTTCACACGTATTTGTTCGTTTTCGGTTGCAACCAAAACCGATTGAAACTTTTTCACACATACACGGTTCATATTGGTTATGTGTTTTTTTCCGTACCCAGGCTCGGTAGTAATCATAATGAAGAGAAGTCAAGTTGTTGCCATATTGTTTCTCTACAGAATAAAAAAACAAAGGGGGAATACTAGAATTCATTGGGAGCACCCTCTCATCACTTTACGTGGGAGTATTTGGTGCTATACTGTTTCTATTAGGTATCGAAAACAAACCAAAAAAAAAACCGAAAATAAACCGAAAACGAACCGAATCGAATGGAACCCCAAACGTGTGAAACGAGTCTAAGGCGTTAAAAATTTATTTTAAAGTATAATACAAACACAATAGGGGCCCCAAGAAAATTCTTGCGGGGGGGGCCCAGAATTTGAAGGTACGCCACTGTCCGTCACTGGCGCGCGGTCTCTCACTCTGCACGGATTTTATTTTTTTAGTATCTTTAAACTCTGAAACACTTTTTTGCAATTTTTAAATATTTTACAAATTAATACAGATGTTCTCATGAACTAAAATAATCTTTAAGATTAGTGTATTTATATTTGATGTAATTTTATATTAGTATCTTTAAACTCTGAAACTCCATTAGATATAACACTTTTTTGCAATTATTAAATATTTTACAAATTAATACAATGTTCTCATGAACTAAAATAATCTTTAAGATTAGTGTATTTATATTTGATGTAATTTTATATTCTAAGAACACCAAAAATTCCAGGCAGTTTTGTGATTTTAATTAGTGTTTGATCTTGTACCTGAGGGTTTATATTTGTATTTAAATAATAAATATGTTTTGTTTATTTTATGTATGTAATTTACCCATATCAGTTTTATATTTTTTATGAAACCGCGGAAAAACACTTCTCAGTCCGCTGCCAGTGACGGTGTAGCTAAGATCAAGTGCCAGTGTCGAAAAAATTTAATTTTAAAATTTATGTAATATTAATAATATTTAAATATAATTAATTTATTTTAGGTTAACCATCCAGTCAACGGGTGGCTTTGGTGTCACACCAGTGCACAGGTGAGGCCTATCAGGAACATTTTAAAATAGGCTGTAAAAAATTATTGTTTAAATATTTTATTATTAACATCTACTTATGTTTTATTGTGCATAATAAAAACCTTTTTTATCATTTATTGAAACTATCAACATTTTGTAAGGAATTTATTAAATATAAATAAAAAACATTTCAATGGCTATACAATTTTTATTTTCCATGATTAAAATATAACACTGGAAATTATTCAATGCGTACTAATATTTGTCAGGTTGGTGAACTTTTCAAATAAATACAAATTGTATTGTAACTAAATAATAAATTATACTTCTTGCTTTGAAAATAAAGTGTGATTCTTTATAGCAGGAATGGCAATTACCATGTCTCTCAACCATAAGAAATAGTCAATGATGCTGGATCACTAATAGGGTGATTAGTGCTATTTATATTATTTTACTGTTTCCTGTTGTTAATTCTTTTTCACATTTTGAATTTTATGATATCCATATCAACTCATATTCCAGTACAACAGTTTTATGGTTAGCAAATATGTGTGAGGCTTAAACTTGTTTCTTTAAATTTTTATGAGCGCCGGGCTGCATTATATTTGAAAACAACAAAAAATAACATTCTCAAAATTTGGTGCCAATTGATAAGGTCTAAATGGTACTGCAAGCGCAAAAACTACCAAACAAGAAGTAAGCTTTGTTTATTATACAATGTGGATTTCTACTAGATTTTATGTTGAATGTTACCAACTAGAAAGTTATACAATGCGTAGAAAAAAGATATGTCAAATAATCTTATAAAATGATAAAAATGAAAAAAAAAATCTAGCATTAGGAGTCTATTTTGGAAAAAATCAAACTGGGATGTTTTTCTGTACAACATTTACAACAAAAATTAGTACTGTTAAGCGCAATTTACACGGGCAAGTAAAACTATAGTAAGTTTATATCTGAGAGTACTTGCAAATGATTTGCACAATGTAAACTGTGTCCGAAAGTTCTCTCCCGACAAGTAGCACAACTTGCGGCAAGTGGTTGCGACATGAATTGCTTGCAGGTCTAAACAAGTTGGGAGAGCGCTCTAGGCAAGTTAAAATTTATTTCGATTTTGTTGAAAGTTGTGTGCAAGTAAATAGTGACGTGTCGTTCGCAACCGATTTGTTTATTTTGAACGTGTCAACTTTGATTTTTGTTGGTTGAGTTTTATGATTTTGTCTCGATCCAAAACTGATTGAATTGCAACATATATAAATAGATGTTAATAATATTGTTGTTAAAAATACAAACTAGGATTGATTAGGAGTCTATTTTGCATATAATTTGCAAATAAAATTAAGCAATTTTTTCTATAACGCCAAAGAAAGAAATAATTAACTAGAGGAATCAGAAGTGTATAAGCTAACATGTACTGATTGTGAAAGTGTATACATAGGTCAAACTGATCAAAATTTCAAACCACGTTTTAGTGAACATGAAAATTTATATTTACACGATAATTTAAAATCAACATTTGCAAATTATATAATTCAGTAATTGCAATATAAAGTTAAAATAGGTCTCTGACATACGCAAAAAGTTTTTTAATGTATTTGAATTTTCTTTCTTTAATCTCATCTAATAACATCGCGTAAGCTTAAAGAGTAGGCCTTCTGGCTATCCATTCTTTAACCCACAATATTTTTTTAGCTTTTTCTTTTTGTTGTTTTTGTGAAATTGAAATAACAACAGCAGCGGCAGCAACTCTCTTTCTACGGCGATAGTTTGTACACTATACCGTGTATACGCCCATGCAATTGGCAAAAAAAAACTGCCTTTAAAATTTGCTTATATGTAAACGCTTGCGCAAGTTACTCTCAGAACTGCTATGGCAAGTTACTATCCCGTGTAAATCAGGCATTAGTCTTGTCACTTGAAATCTCAAAGTTTATGCGTTCAGAAAATAATTATTTTTTCATTACTTGAAAAATTCATTGTTTTTTTTCGAGATTATTTGACTTGTATCTTCTTTTCTGTATATTGTATAACCATCTAATTGATGACAATTGATTTTGAAACATAAAATCTAGTAGAAAAAGACATTGTGTTACAAAAAAAAGCTATTTTCACCTCGGAGGCTACGTTAATAAGCAGAAATGTCGCATTTGGGGCTCAGAAAATCCAAGAATAATTGTTGATAAGTCTTTGCATCCTCAACGTGTCACTGTTTGGTGCGATTTTTGGGCTGGCGGTGTGATAGGATCCTACTTTTTTGAAAATGAAGCTGGTGCAACTGTTACGGTGAATGGATGGCGCTACCGAGCTATGATTAATGATTTTTTATGGCCGGAATTGGAAGATATTAATGATGACAACGTTTATTTTCAGCAAAACGGCCTTACGTGCAACACAAGCAACGAAACAATCGCAATTTTGCAAGAAAAGTTTCCTGACCGTGTTATTTCTCGAAGAGGTGATCACAATTGGCCACCGAGATCTTGTGATTTAACACCTTTAGACTTTTTTTTTGGGGCCACGTGAAAGATAAGGTCTATGCCAATGCTCCACAATCGATTCAAGACCTTAAAGATGGAATTCGTGAAGTTATCGAGGAGTATGTCCTCGATAATGTGCGAATTGCTCATGGAAAATTTCATGAAAAAAATGTGGTACTGCAACTGTAATCGTGGCGGCCATTTGACTGATATTGTTTTCAAATGTTAATGGCATACCTTCCTCTTTACAATAAAATAAACATTTATTGATTTCTCTTAAAAAATACCCGTTTTTTTAAATATCAAAATGAAACCTCTTATTGGAAAACCCTATATAATTTTTCATTTATTCATATTATTTGTCAAATTTAGTTGAGAAAAGTTGGTTACAGTTATTCAAAAAGAACGCATTTATTTAAACATCATTTGAATTTAATACTACAAATGTGTTTAATTTTCTTATTCGTCAGAAGAAAAAATATGTATATGTTATTGTGTTACTACAAAATTGTAATTGTGGTACAAATGAAGCAACTAAATTGTATCTAAAAAAAACATAGATGGAAAGAAGACAGCCAAGTAAAAGATTGTTTGAAAAACTTGAAATATATTTGAATCATTTTGTAAACCAAAAAAGGCAAAAGTGGTAGTCATTTTGAAGCAACATAAATCATCACGCCTGATTTTATCAGTCTCAAACTCTGAAGGACTTTCGGCCGGCTAGAACCGGGTTGACGAGGTCTATATAGTATAAAAAACGCCAATTAAAAAAAAGCTACCTTAAGGTATAATGACATCGTTGTCGGGAATCGGAAAAATTAATTTTAAAATAAATTGAATAAAATATTTGTTTATTTATTTTTAGATTGTGTTATGCAAATACAAATATTTTTTATAGTCGTGACTATTTATTTTCATAATATGCTGTGTTGTTACAATTAAGCAAAGAAAAACCGAACCGAACCCTGAAACCACCGGGGTTCCGATTTTTTGGTTTAGAGAACCGGAATCGGTTCCGGTTTTCTAAACCAAAAAATCAAAATATTTTACTGGATCGAACCCTTCTAAAAATTAGGGGTATTCCTCCTCTGCCTATAGAAAACTAGCCTTTGCCATTAAAAAAAAAGACTAGTTTGGTTTATATCTCAAAAATCAAAAATGTCATGGCTTTTTTGAATTCTACACAAAAATATCTACAGATTTATTTTTTTAGTGATGCTCTAGAGTAGATGTACAAAAAATTACTTAGATTTGAAAAAAAATACGTTTTTAGTTTTTTTGTAATAATTAAAAAAGTTGAAGAACTGTTAAAAATAGCATTACGTTTTTCTAAAAATTACTTATACTGGTAACATTAGTATCTGTCATTGATCAGTAGTTTAGTAGTGAATTTTGAAAAGAGCACTTATTTGAAAAATGGGCAGAAGATTAGGCAAAAAACCCACCTCCTAGAAAAAGAAATTAATTGGCAAAATATTAAATTATTACTTTATTATACTACATACATCTATGTCTTTATTTATTTATTCCGTTCGTCTGTGGGCACAATTGATAAAAATAGATTACTGATAGAAATTAGAGCTTACGGATACATTTTTGGTAAATTATTGAAATGAAATAACAATTTAAAATTAAAAACATTTTTTAACAGGAGCTTTTGATTAAAAGGGAATGCTCATAGACAATGAAACGAGTAATAGAGAAGAAATGTTTATTAACATTTTGCCTCGTTTCAATATGGGAAAGAAAATTTTAAATTTAGTTGCCCGTGGATGTGCATTGTATTGTACCTGAATTAGTTTTAAACAGAATTGGGAAACAACAAAAATGTCAAGACTCCGATTATATTCTTGAAGTAATAAACACTGCTGATTTGAAAATGAAAAGAAAACTAAAAATGCAATATTTTTTTTATAACAAAATACATGTCAGTACTCTGGAGCTAAAGGACACCATAAACACCAAAGAAAGTTTTTTTTTTGGTTTATATAGAGGTACAGAAGCACTATATCAAATTACTATATAAAGCAAAAACACATGAATCAAAATCAAAAAATTTACATAGTGTCATTTACCTCCAGAGTACTGATATATAAAACTCAAATATAAATGAAAAATAACTTATGATCACAATATAAATATGTATACACATATGTTTTATATAATATAAAACTCAAAATATAAATAAAAAATAACTGAGATCTTTAAATTAATATTTTTGTAGTCAAAACAAATGAAGCAATGTTAACACTTGAAAATATTGATATTTCTTTCTTTGGCTATGTCGACCAACTCCTTTAAGACTTCCAACTTTTTATTATGATATTGGAGTCTCTTTTCCTTAAGAGTTTGGTTAGTCTTTCTTTTTGCTAGTACATTTTATATGCACTTTCGGTTCCGCTGGAGTTTCAACCTCTTCAATGGAGATCTCCGGATGTCAGTATTAATTAATAATAATACAGGGTTGATAGATTGTTGACATTACATAATTGTTTTGGTGTTCCGGTGTAATGGTATACTGGTTGCTAATATTATCAGTGATACTGGCTTGTTTGGGGAATAGTGCAAACTCAACATGATAAGACTGATCAATGGTTGCACTTCTGGTATATTGGCAAAATTGAACTAACATCGGACAGACCCTTACCGTTAGCAGAGAAAACAGTATGAAAGCGAGTACAATCAGGCTAGTACCCTGGACTACTTTATTAGTTGAGTAGTACGCAAAACGCATATGCAATAGCCTCGGGTGACCAAAGCTATGTTGGGCTGCTGAGGTCAAAACGACACTCAGCCAAGTTTTTGAATATGAATGATACGATTAAATTGATGGAACTCGCCACTTCCACTAACCAATTTAATCAATTAAAAATTGACTTAGTTTGTGGCTTAAAAGTTAATTTCTTTAATATTAGTAGTCTAAAAAAAAAAATAAATTCTGTTCATCAGCATCTTGAACCATAAAGGAGGTTTCCTCTTTTTGAGTAAAACTAAAGTAAACAATAAAGATCCGCTTCCATCTGGTAGATTACAATTTCAACGCAAGAAATTCAGGGTATTGGTTATAATAGCATTTTTCTTAAGCTCAATTTTCCCGTTAAAACTATTTTTATAATAAGAATAAAGCAACTTCAAACTTTATGATGACCTCTTTGAAAGATTTGACAAGCTATCCGGTCAACAGGCTATGATTTATGCTGCTTCTCATAATCTTACTCAACTTATTCAGCAACCCACACATTTTCCTCGTGATGGACTTCTTGGTGAACCAAGATCATTAGATTTGTATCTTTCAACTATTCCAGAGATTACAAATGCTACTGTTGAGGCTGCTTTACAAAATTCCGAGCATTCACTTATTACTTTTGTTGTTAAAACTTCTCTTCCTAACCTAAACCGTGCCTCACCTATCATTATTCTAAAATAAACAGTAAAAATTAAACAAATTCTTAATAATTTTGATTTTGATGCTCATTGCTTATATTCCAAGGATCCACATATTGCGACAGAAAATCTCACAAAAACTATTCAGAACGACATCAAAAAATTTGTTTCATACTATACAAAAGTACTTGTACTCAATTCAAGCAAAACATGCAATTAATAAGAAGCAAAAAGCATTTAACAAATCCGTCAGAAATTATTACGAACATATTAAACAGGATTATAAGAAAGCTCATAAACATTGTGACAGTCTAATAGAATCCAAAAAAGATAGGACTGACAAAAACAAAGCTAATTAAATTTCTCAGCTTTCTATAAGTAATAAAAAAAGTCTTCACTCACAAAATGATCAAAACAATTTAGTTACTAATCCAAAAAAAAGCAGATATTTTTAATCAATTTGCATTTGCAAATGATGAGTCAAACTCATTTTAGGCAACGGGTTCTCAAATGATATCTTCTTAAATTAAATACCAGAAAGTAGGAAAAAATAGGAAAAACAGCAAAAATATATAACATGTTAAAAAAACTTTTTTCAACAAAAAAAAAATCAAAAACCACAAAAACAGAAATTGTAAAAAAAGTAATCAGACCAACATTAACATATAGCAAAACATGGACAATGACAGAAAAACAAATAGAAAGAATAAATGCAATAGAGATGAGATTTCTTAGGAAGATCGAAAACAAAACAAGAAAAGATAAAATAAGGAACAAGACATACAGGACGAATTTAAAAACAAAACCAATACAAGACAAAATTACCGAAAGTCAAATAAGACGGAATGAACATATTAGAAGAATGAGTGATGAAAGAAATACTAAGAAAATTTACGAGACAAGAGTAACAGAAAAACAAAAAAAAGGAAGAGTTAGAAAAGAAATTCCAGAGAAGATTGTTGATTTTGATACAGTAAGAAGTTGAGTTTTTTAAGAGTTAAAATTGTTCAAGTTGGCAGAACCCATTCAAATATTGTTTCAAAGTCTTTGTTTATAGACGCTACAGATTCTGACCTAGAAATTTCAAGATGCTCTGTCATATTTATTGAAATGGTAATGAAAAGTAGAAAGTATGATATGTGGTACCATCTGCGAAACTATGAATAGGACTTAGTTATTTGAAGAAGTTTATTAATGTAAATCAGAAATAAAGTCGGCAAAAAAGCAGACCCTTGAGGAACACCAGCATTTATAATTTTAGCCAGAGTTAAAACTAGTGGAGGGGGGGGTAAATAATCAATTATTAAATTAATCGAATACTAGGTAATCGATTATTGAAACAATCGATTATGCCCATATCGATTGTTTCAATAATCGATTACCTAGTATTCGATTAATTTAATAATTGATTATTTACCCCCCCCCTCCACGATTAGTAAAGTTAGTATAAATTAATTTTTTATGTTAAAAATATAACGTTTTATTAGGTGTACTCTGTAAAATTTTAACATCGATGTTAGTTAAAATTAATTTTTAGCCAATCAGTTACCAAGTTTTTTTGTAAATTATAAATATTAATTAACATCGCTGTTAAAAATATACAGAATACGGCCAAATTTCAGTTATGTTTTTATACTTAAAATTAATAAGTTAATTTAAATGTTATAAATAATAACGTGTTTTATTTAAAAAAAACAAACCGTTTTACATAATAAAAATAAATCAGTTTAATAATGAATTTAACAACTGAAAACATAATAGTAATTAAAAAACAATATTATTTTTATTAATGTTTAAATCAAAAAAATCATACATTTAATTAATCACGCAAACAAAAATATCGGCTGTGAATGAAATGCGAGCAGAGATGCGTCATCGATTAAATCTAACCAAAAGTAGTAACTACTTTTAAACCACTCCCAACAACCAAAAAAATGGGTCTAGAACTGGCAACCCATAAAACGGAAGCTGTTGTCCTTGTGGGTAGAAGGAAGGACATCACAGTTAAAATCAATCTAGGGGATAGAACAATCACATCCTAAGGCAGGATCAAATACCTAGGGATGAGGATAGGTAAAAACTGGAATATGAGCCCTCATATAACAGAGGTAAAACAAAAAGCAGAGAAACTTGTAATGGCCCTGGCACGTATCATGCCGAATGTAGGGGGGCCAAGGGTGACGTCGCCAGATGGACACAGACCCTCATACCCTTGGTGACACCGTGGGTAAACAGAAAACATGGTAACCTGAACTACCACCTCACACAGATCCTAACAGGCCATGGATGTTTTGGGTCATATCTAAAAAGAATGTGCCTAGCTGAACAGGACGAATGCACCTATTGTGGAGAGAAAGATACCCCGGAGCACACACTGGTGAAGTGCCCTCACTGCAGAAGCACCAGAGAAGAGATGCAGCTAAGAGTCGGTAAAGAGATAACCGTAAACAACCTGACCACACTCATGCTTGAAAGTGCATACAACTGGAGGGCCATTGATAATGGCATACGAAGAATAATGGCTACAAAAGAGGAAGAGAAGAAAGCAAGAGCAGGAAGCCAAGGATAGTAGGATAAATAGAAGGTGTCCAGACTTTGTGAAGTAATACCACAACGGTAATCCCGCAAGGCTTGGAGGGCGTAGAGGTTAGGGTTTTTAGTGGGTGTACGGGTAACCGGGAGCCCCACACAAAGTGCGTAAAGCATTTTCCCCCCACAATTAAAAAAAAAAAAAAAAAAAAAAAAAACCGCTCGAGTCCCACACATCTCGCTTGTGCGAAAATAACAATTGTCTCGAGAAAGTAGTTACTACTTTTATAATCGATTAATTACGAGACTCGCATCGGAATCCATAGCCGAGCAACGAGAAGTACAAGCTATGCGGCTTTCAAAAAAGCAATGTAAGTCCCTGAATCGATTATAAAATGCGAGTAGTCCCTGAATCGATTATAAAATGCGAGTCCATGAATCGATTATAAGAACTGATATAGAAATTATTACAGTTTGTGTTGTTTTGTTTGCACTAAATTTATATAACAATAAATTTATATTATTTATTTTATATTTTAACCTGTGGTTCCATTCAACGAATCTAGACTATTTATAAACTATACCGAGTCCACTAAATAAAACCGAAGATATTGGGGAGAATTATCATAAATTTGCATGTTTGTGTTACAGTTTTTATGCAAAGCATTTTATGTATTATGACTTTTGTTTGGAAAGTGTGAAGTTGATGACCGTTTTTTTTTTAAATGAAACAAATAATTGTACATGAGATTCATTACTAATGTAATAGTAATTAGTTAGATAAGATTACTGATTATTTATTAATAATAACACATTTATTTTTTAAATAATTTAATAACGGTTCAATTTTCAATAATTCATAATGCAAACATGATTTTATCGTCAACAGAGGTTTTTATACTCTCAATCTTAAATCTCGATGATGCAGCGTATATATTTCTTGATTTTCTTGAATTCATTATTTATTTTTAAATAGATAAATTTTCAAATTTAAAACAGCTTGAGTCGGCAATGAATCGAGTTTATAGTGACTCGAGTTGTCAATGACTCATCTTCAAAAATGACTGGAGTTGTAAATGACTCAAGTCCTTAACGACTCGAGTTGTTTAATTTAATGACTCAAGAATCTCGAGATGTTTTAATAATCAATTCATAATCGATTAATGGCTCGAGTTTGCCCATCACTAGTTAAAACTATAATTTTTCTACTACTTAAAAATTGTGTTTTTTTTTGACAGATTATCTATAATTTGAAGAAACAGACTTGTCTCCATTTTTAGGTATAGGTTGAACATTTGCAAGCTTCCACTTTTTGGGTTTAATTTAATTATGTATACAAAAAAAACTACAAGACATAAATTTTTCTAAATGTGAAAATACGTTTCCAGAAAAAAATCATTTTGCTAAATTAAAAAAAAAAACATCATTCTTATTAATTAACAAAATTAATTTCTTATGGAAATGCATAATTTTTATTTTAGAAATATTTTGTAAAAACATATTTTTTCTAAAACTCAGATTTTACGTGTTTTACGGCCATTAAAGAAAATATAAAAGCTTTGTATCAAATATTACAAAAGAATAGAATAGAAACCAACAAGCTTGCAAATAAATTGATGTTCCAACAAATAAATAAAAGGCATCTGAAATGCTTCAAACCATCAATCAGACTTACAATAAAAGTGAATTTACTGAAAAGTTTCCAGTGAGAAATTTCTCAACATAATAAATTATCATCATATTAAATACTTATTGTCTCCCTGACAAATAAAATAAAAGTAATCCACTAACGGTTAATGCAAACAAAAAAATATAAAAAAAACGGAAGTTTAATATTTTTAATTATAATAGGTCTGTTCCAACATACGATTTGGACGGTTTGCAAACCGTTCAAACTATGCACACAAACAAATTACTGTGTATAAAAGATTGCCTAAGGTTGACAAATATTTGTTTATATATATATCACTATCAAAGGCTGAATTTCGGTTAGTTCCCAATTAATTAAATTTGAACTTTAACTCCACTTCTTAAATTGAATATAAATAGTAATATGACTAATAAATTAGATAAAAATTACAAATTTTATTGTATATGAAATAATAACAAATGTTTCTAATAAACAAAAGGAGATTTTCAAAATATTATATTCAAACACAAAAAGATAAAATAAACAGATGAAAAAAACTACAATAACTTATTAACATTAATTCTGATGTAACTAAAATATCTAATGCTAACTATATAAAAACACTACAAATGTAAATATCCTGGAAAATACACTACATATTAGAAAAACATCCAAAGTTTTCTGTATCTTATACCACCAACAAATTTCCAATTGTCTCACTAATCAAATCTATTGAATTTTGTATAGTGACAGCCACCTTCAATTGAAGGGCTCGGGATAACAAAGCTATATGCCACAAAAGAGTTTTTCCAAAATAATCATATTTAAAGTTTTCTTTATTGCTTTAAATATTCAATTTCTAAAATAAATTATTATTTTTTTAATATTAATATTACTAAACTATCCAAGAAAACGTGTAGATTAATATTCCCAAAATAAATACCGTTATTTAACCAAGGTTTGTAATGAAAAGTCGGAAATTACTAAATTGTGGCATATAGCCTTGATATCCCGAGCCCTTCAATTGGCAAAATCGATTTAAGATCCAAATGTACAAACCTATTTCTTAAACTGAATAAAACAACAATCGAAAACATTTTAAATAAATAATTTAAAAAAAATAAAACAAGATATTTTAGTGACTAAATTCGATAAAATAAATAAAACCGTAATTATGTACCGTACAGAATGATACATTAAAAAAATAAGACTTAAAATTCAATAATTTGACTTATCAATTATTAAACAAAAATCTTACATGAAATAATAAAATAATTTACTATATTTTTTATCAGAAGTTTATTCTTACAAATACATTAGTAATTTTGGCTAACCATATTATTACATCTGTAGAAGGCTTTAGTAAAGCCGAAACTAGTAATGTATTCGTAAAAATAAAATTAGTAATAGTTTTATTATTTGATAAAAATGAATTATCACGCAGTAGAGGTCACAACCATAAATTATATTAAAAAATCCTATTTTTAGATATAATTTCTTTTTTTTAAACAGCTATTTTCAGTTTAAAGGTAATTTCTACAGACAAACATATGGCACACCAATTAGCCCAATCTTGGCAATGTTGGTAATGAACAAATCGGCATGTAAATGTCTAAAGGTATTAGACTTAAAGTTCTTGCATTGTTTATATACATGGATAATACATTGATAGTTTTACCTCAACAAAAAAACTATAACTTTACCTCAGATACTCGTTATAGATTCCGATCAAAACATTTAACACATTTTTGACATAATAGAATTCTACTTTGAAAAAACATTGAAAAAATCTTGAAGTAATTTATCATCTATCTAGACATTTCCAAAGCATTTATAAGGTCCTAACCTTATTAACAACTTCTTTGGATTTTCTAGATATTTAAATAAACAATGTTCAGAAGACATCTAAACAAATATTTAACCCTAGTACAAGATTAAGAATTCTAACAATTCATAGATATAGTGTTGTAGTGTTGCAGTGCAAAAGCATTGTTATGACATTTTCTCTCGCATTTTGAAATAGAAAAAAAAAAAACACTTGCAAATTATAAAAAAACAAAATTAACTTGCCAGACTAATTTCCTAAAAACCTTAAATATTTAACACAATTATAAATTTTATTCCAAACTTTATCAACACGTATGTCAAAAAATTTTCAACTTAAAATTAAAAAATAGCAAACTGAAATATTTAATATCTTAAAGTCCAACAAAAAGAGTCTTTATTTTATTTAAGTTTAATAACATTTGCACAATAGTTTAAAACTATATCACTTTTAAGTTAAACTTCTGTTACTAAGCTGACAATTGAGGATCGCAGCTAAGGAATATGCTACCTGGCAGCAGATTTGTCAACAAGCCCATGTTGACATTTTTGCTTTGTTCACATAAGTCACGTCTGCACATTGTTTATACATATCAATTTTATTGACATATGAATGACGCGTATATTGTTTACTTGACATTCAATATAACCTAATGTAAACATAAAATGACGTAAAATACAAAACGCTATCATATAAATGGCTTTGCGTCACATACAATAGGTATCATTCCAGCCACATTGGTGCTAACAGCTGAAAAAGTAATCCCAATATGTACATCCACAATTTTATTATAATAAATAAATAATAATGTAATTTCTACTCATTACTCACAATGAGTATAATGTAGTTTCTACTTATTACACACAATGAATATAAGAGAAATTTTGATTTGGAATTTACATATGATAGGACTATAAAATTGTAGTTCAAAGTACTGTTTTCATTCTAACAAGAGATATGAACATTATAATCAAGAAGACAAACTACAGTCAAACTACTAATTGAGCAGAATATTTTTAGCCAATAAGCCCTACAATTGTTGGTTTGATTTTTTCACCTACTTCATCATATTGTTTATATCTCTCGTTAGAGTATAATGTATAAAACACGATTATAACTTAAACAACTGTAAAACTATATTTAAACCCTGTCTAAAATGTGTATAAGACTGGTTGATAATAGAAGATAGTTCTAACTGATGTAAGATTTGAAATCTGCAGACTTGATTAACAAACTTTTATTTTTAGTCCAATTACAGAAAGCATTACTCTAAGGAATCAGGCAAACTTATTTTAGAACGGGCCAGATTTCTTTTGTACTTGCATCAAAATCCAAAAAAACGTTGTTGTAAGTGTAGTTTAACTTCAGAAAATATATCCACCGCAATTTTTTTTTTTAAAACGGACTTTGCATGCCGAATTAAAAACGTATGACGGGCCGTAGTTTGCCGACCCCTGCTCTAAAGAATCAACTAAATTAAAACATTATAATCATGCAAGTTACCTTTGATTAATATTTTTATTCGACATCTTAAAATATTGTAGCATATCATTAAAATTTATTTTATCGGATACTGCAACAGGTACAAATATGATAGGTTCACTAGATCTAGATTTTTTCGCAGTAAAATATAAATGATTTATATTCAAATCATACTCATATGTAATATCCCAATACTTTTTAACTAAAAAAAACAAATAAATGTAAAGGGTAAAATATTTTCAGGTTAACTATTACCTTCTGATAATTGTAGATAAGTTTGAAAAGAAATAGCTGCTTCTCTCGTACTTTTACATCCAATTTTCATAAATTCTGCAATCTAAAATAATGTTAAAAAAGATTAAACCCAATATCTTATCTTACCAATTCTTCGTTCATTCTGAAAGTTAGGTTATGTTTATAAGTGTATTTGCCTGTTTGTTTATTGCGCCAGATTTGAAAAGCGGAACAAGGATATCAACATTAGAATGAAAAAAAAATTTAATGTAAAATATGTTGCAACAAAACTTATGGTGATTTTTTTAATTTCATTTATTGATTATTTTTTAAACAGGTATTAAAAAATAGTTTTTCGGTTATAAGATATATGCTCTAAATTTTCGTACCGATTTATAGACAACAAAAAAATTAATCTTTAATATAAGACAACAAAAATTAAATATATTTTTTTAAATTATCATCAATTGCAACCGCTGAGTCATCAATCGGAGATAAGCAATATTTTTTTTTTAGTACATTTGCCAATTCAACGCTCGTGTCTAATGAGTTGCTTTGTCAGCAAAGATGCGTACTTAAATGTATGATGAGTAAAATAACAAGCACTACCAGTAAACGACGATTCAGCGGCGGCGTTCAGTTTGAATGATTGACAGTGATGAGTTTTGCTGAACGCAGCCAATGGTTGCGTTCAGAACGACTCATGAATCAATCACTGATTGATGAGTTACTTGGTCAGCAACCTTTAGGTATGTTCCATTTGACCGTTTCATGCACCTGGTGCGTTAGAGGTTGAGTGCGACTATTTTCGATGTGGAATATTCGAGCTGGAACATTGCGCCGCGGGCATTCCCGCTTAAAACGTCAGTTTTGTTCTGTGCGTGGCCGCCACGCTTAAATTGTACATTTTGAAATGTACTTATCTATGATTTGTACATAGCTGTCGTTTAAAACCATAGCGGATATGTATAATATAGAATTTGAAATTAATTCATCCAATCTGTACTGCCTTTTTTAAATTTCGCTGGCAAGAGCTTCTCGCACAAGAAAATATGGCGTTTTTTACTTCGAAAAAACACATCAAATATCTAAAACGCTTTTGACAAATGGAACAACTTATTAGTCACACCCATAAAATTAGTGCCACCAAGTGCGACTATTTGGTCAAATAGAAAACTGCTAATGTATGATGAGTAAAATAACAAGCGCTGCCAGCAAACGATGCTCAGCTGTAGTCAGCAAGCGCGTTCAGTACGCATGATGAGTCGTTCTGAACGCGGTCATTGACATGTAAACATATGAGGTCTGGTTATTAAATAACAAGACAACTGCTTATGAAAAAAAGTTTTTTTTTTAAATTATGCTATAATCAAATGCTCCCCTTCAATGTACTCCTCTCTCTTTGCCACACAACGTTCCATTTGGTTTTTTCATTGGTCAAAGCAATGCTGAAAGTCTTCTTTTGTAAGAGCATTTAGGAGCTTTTAAACAAACTTAATCTTCGGAAACAGAAAAAAGTCACAAAATTCTAAATCAGGCGAGTACGGCGCGTGTTCAAGCACTGTAGTGCCTCTAGCGGTTAAATAACACTTCACAGACAGAGCGTTTTTCCGCAACCCCGGCCGTTTCTTACGAACTCGCTCTTGCAGTGTTGCCAAAATTTTCAAATAGTAAGTTTGGTTTACAGTTTGACTCTCTGGAATCCATTCAGTCATTACAATTGATTTTGGTCGACCTGGACGTTGGTCATCTTTGGTGCTCTCTCGGCCTTTAGAAAACCGTTTATACTATTGAAAAACACGCGCACAAGATAGATAATTCTCACCATAGGTCTCTTTCAACAACTTATAGTACTCAGACAGAGTTGTTTTTAATTTAAAGAGAAATTTTACATTGATTTGTTGTTTGTGTTTTTTGTCACACATTGATATCGGCACGAGAAAAAAAAACACGTTTGTTTTTAACCTCTATAGAAAAAATACTACTACAGCGAAAATACGTGTTTTATTATTAAAATGGTAGACATTACGAGCTATCCAACGCTGCATTTGTTTCCTCTTTTCCGTTCTAGCACGCCATCTGCAATTGCAATCTCGTTATTTAATAGCCAGATCTTGTAATCTTCAGTAACATGTTTTCATGTTAACAAAGCATACTCAAGGAAGATGTGACTTTGATTAATCTCTTTTTACAGAAACCTGTTTGGCAGTGGCAAGGTCTTTAAACACACCTTTTGGTCGACCGAAGATTTTGCATATGTTTTTAAAGAGTTATCACGACGTCTTGTAGTGGTTCTTAATGCAACATCTTTGCGGCTGTTGACTGGAGGTTGTCCTTTCATGCTGAACGGATGTCTGGCATAACAGTCGGCAGTATGTTGGTTTATTGGTTGCTTTTATGGCATTTGATTGCTGCTTTTAATTACCGATAAAATCTTTCCACCATACCATTTGCTGCCGGGTAGTAAACCGTGGTTCTAAAATGAGACGTATCTGTTAGGTGGTTCAATTGTCTAAACAGGTGCGACTCAAACTGCCTTCCTTGGTCCGTAGTCAATCGCAATAGTACCCAAACCTAGCAAACTAAAGTGCTTGGTGTTGTTGATACATGACGGTTGACTTTTGCTTGCTAGCACTTAATACAGCTCCAAGCCCATTCTTTGCAGTTCTTCTTAATAGATAACCAAACATAACGTTATGTTATTAATTTTACTGTGGAGTTTATTTCTGTATTTGAGAGTTGGTGGATGCTATTAAATACTGATTGTCGGAACTGTGAAGTGACATATGATCGCGCAGTTGATGTTGACACGTTGTACAGCAAAAATGCGTCCATCTCCGGTATCTTAATAAACTTTAACAGCAGCATTGACCATTTCTTGATTACCATATCCCTTAGTTTTACATCCGCTTTCTGCGCTTCTGCTAAGGCTCTTAGATCTATTGCCGGCGCTATCTTTTCTACATTATGTAGTATTTAGTTTTTTTGAAAAATACGCCAGGGACTCTCAGGTGTTGTTGACTTGTTGTTAAATGGCAAAATCTGAAGCATTGCAAAACATAGTGAGTGGAACATTGAGTACTAGACTTTTTTTGCAAGCTTCAAACGCTCTCTCTGCCTTTGGTGAAGTAGGTCGTTGAGAAGCGCTCGTACGTGTGCCGCCTTTAGAATAAATCTTCTGTAAAAATTTACCATCTCTAAAAATTGCCTAAGTTTTTTGACGGTGTTCGATGGCAGATACAATCGTATAGTTGATACCTTAATAAGCAGTAGTTCTCTTATCGGAAACGGGATAGCCGAGAAATTATACGGACGATTGGCCAAATCACAAAAATCTCCTTAACAAACATTATATTTCTATAGTAACCAAAATCAAATAACTTGATCATATTAAATTTCTTGTCTCGACGGTCGCCACAGTACATTAAATACTAAATAGAGGTGATTTAGTTACATCTGTCTGATTATTTTATAGGACGCCTTGTTTGTTAAATATATTAATCTCGATTGATTGTAGCTTAAAGCTTTTAATAAATTTATGAATTTTAAATTGATTTTTGGGTATTCTCCTCAAAAGTCTTCTTGTGTTCATTTATTCTCTTGTTGAAGCTTTTTCCTGTTTGTCCCACATATAACTTTGGACAATCATTGCAAGTCGACGCCAGAATCTTAGTTTCTGTCAGTTTTGTCTTTTCAATTATTTATAATTTTTAATATTGAAGTATTACTTTTAAATGATCTTTTAATTTGCATATTGTTAGACAATTTACCGATCTTAGTAGAGTTGTTTTATAAAATTACTTAAATTTGAAGGTATTATTCGTGTTGAAAATTATGTGGATAATTTTGATGTATTTTTGTTTTCAAAGTTTTTCTATTTCTGAAGGTAAGTACTTTTTAATTTATTCTGTGTGTTTTGCTGCAGTGTTATAATCTGGCAATGTCTATTAAGAATGTACTATTTGTTGTTTTGATAGTAAATGTGATGATTGGTAATAGCTTATTATTTTGATCGTAAATATTGTTTCAGTATAACTTAAATGTAATAACATTTTTTTTTTACTTATCTATTTATTTATTCCAATGCCTTTCTACCTTTTGGTGTAAGCCGTACATTATTAATTTGTGTAATAATATTATATTTTTTACTTATTACGTTATATTTATAGGCGCAACTTTAGCTGCAGCATTGTTTGTTTAGCTACGTATTGTGTCTGTGCTAATATTTTGCATTTATTTTTAATGTTCTATAGTTTTTTAGTTTTATTAGCGGGTCTTTAATTATAAGCTTTTATTAGCTTTGAATATTTATTACTTTGTCAAGAAGTACTTGTATAAAGCCTTTTGTTTTGGAGTATACTTGTCCAGTCTAAAAATATTTAAATATTTTAGCTTTATCTACCAGCTAGTTTATATTTATGACTTTGGTTATGCAATTGGTTTTGATGCTCATTTTTTGATGATGTTTTGTATAATATACATGGGTTCATTGATATTAAGGTTTATATTTTTTAAGTGTTGTCAGTTTTTGTAATGGCTTAATCTAAGTGACTGTCTAAATAAAAGTGAAGACTAATTTACACAATGTCAGTAGGTCGCACAAGTTACTAAAACCGAGTACCGGAAGCGAGTGTTTTGTAAGATAGCAGCGTCTACACAACTTTTTAGTAAATATCATCTCAGTACAAACAAAACATTAGCTACCGTACGTACGTTAATTAATTGAAAATGGATTTAAACAAAAAAAAAAAGTTTGAAAAATAATACTACTACTACAATTTACTTGAAAGTGTTTTTAAAAAATAACATTTTTGTAAGCAGCAATTTTAGAATTTTAGAAGCATTAATATTTTCTATACAATTTGACAAATTAGTAAAAAAAATAATTAAACTTTCGCATAATAATAATAAAAACAACTTGGAACTTTCACTAAAATGGGTAAAGCACAGATATCAGCTGTCTACCCGTGTTTAGTATTGTAGACAGTCTAGTAAAGTCTGGGTGGGAGTAATCACTCAAATAAAACTATATTCTATTTACTTGACTGGAATGGTTCCTGAAGGAAGTACTGTACTATAACGCCCGTTTAGCCAAGTGCTAAAATCCAGTACTCGGTTTTAGTAACTCACTGGTATTGTGTAAATTGGCATTGTTCTTGTTATTTTATTTAATAATTTAAGTCCAAATTTGTAATGTATAATAATAATAATTAATTAGACATTTTTTACATTGTCACAGATTATTTGGATTGCAACGCAAATATCTGGTTTAGAATTTTTGGTATTTTTAAATGTATTATTTATATTAGAAAAAAAAATTTTACAATTAGCATTAACACTGCCATAATCATGACACAAAACATAAAGTTAATTTAAGAACTTTTATTCAAGGCCAACCACAAGTAGAAACGCTACAAAGTATTATGAATCAATACTTTACAATAAAATAACATTTACAAAAGTATTTCTTTGAAGCATTTTAAATGCAACTTCATAACGTTTTTAGCATTACATGCTTTCTATTTAGTAGATAAAGTTTTAAATTTTATTATAAATTTTAATCACCGGTATTTGCACAGTAAAGTTAGAAATTTGAAATATGTCATTTATAACAAATAATATTTAAAATTAAAATCTTAAATAGTAATGTTTTCAAAAGTTGTTGTAATTTGAAAAACGTCTGCTGGAGTCGCCTTCATTATTGTTGTTTATTGCAGAGTATAGATTCACTATAATTAGATAGCAAAGATTTTCTAAAACTTTAAAATGTATAGATACTTGTTCTGCGACTGGTCGATGCTTCTTCAGCCATAACAATGCTTCTTCGTAACCTGTTTGTAATGTTTTTACATCTTGTACTGATAACTTTCTTATAATAATAGGATCATCCACCTAAAAATATTATTTTAAATTATCACTCCATCTGTAAAACATTTTTATATTTAAATATCTTATTATGCTACTAAAAGAAAAGCTTCTTATTCTTAAACCTAACTAGTTTCTACATTTTCTAATAATGAATTTTCTGATTTGATTTATGCATTCTAAATTTTTGAATCTTATACGTATAACTAACTATTTCTATTAGAATTAAAAAAATAAGTTAAGAAGTTATTGACAGTATTATTGAAAGTGTAAACAATTAATTATCAAAGATCTTTTGAAGTATGAATTTTTAAATAATTGTATAATAGTGTTTTGTTGCTAAAAAAAAAAAACTACAAAATTAGGACACTGTCTATAAATAATATATTGCTGAGTAGAATTTGATCTTGGAACACCCGGAATAAAAACAAGCAAGTTATTATACATCAATCATTAAATTATAGTTGTGATAATTTAAATTGCAACAATCAATATTTTTAAATATGCCAACTATTTCAATTTTTTTATGTATATTTAGTAAATAAAAAAAATACTTACACTTTTTAAAAACGAATTTGAATATATGTATATATTTTTATTTTCTGTACATTTTTTGAAGTAGTAAATATTACGCACCAAAAACAAAAAGTGTTGAAATCAACCTAAAACACATTTGGAAATTTATTAGCAAAAGTTATAATGTATAATAATATAAATAATTTATTTGTTGAGTAAAAGAATAAAAAAATTGTAGAAATGTATTATTTATTCAACATTTTGACAATTTATTCATTGCTCTATAGATTGAAAATAACTAACTTCTAACCGTATTTTAAAGCAGTAAAAGTATAGTTATATAAATTTATATTTTAAAGATAAAAGAACTACGCACATTATATAAAACAAAACAACAAAATAAAAACTTTAATATATGTATGTGATGTAAGTTTATAAAATTAGCAAGAAAATATAATGTATAACAAAAAATGTTGTAGTAGGTTAGGATTTTATAAATGTTTTACTTTTGAAAATCGATGAAGTCATTATCAAAAAATTGTGTTTTGCAATTTTTAATTAATTGTCAATTTCTTATTAAAAAAAATTGCAATTTTTTAAAAAGATCTTTAAAAGGAATTATGACAGTTTTTCTAAAAAAAAAACAGAAAAGCTTCAATAACTACTAACATCAAATAAAAAATTAAAACTTAAAACAGTTATTTGTTTTAAAGAGTCTGTCATTTTTGTGTCTAACGACTTAGTATTAATTTTAGCAATAGTATTCAGACTTTTAGAGCCGTCTTACACGAGACTGATTTTAATACAAGTGTCAGTACAATAATTTTGCGCGCCAATTTTTTTAAATTTTTAGCAAACTTTTAAGCAATAAATTAGAACAGGTTCTAAGTTCTTGGATGAAATTTTACTAAATAATTGATACATAAATCCGTCAATGTATATATAAGTCGCCAAGATCACTGGATTATAAAATTAAATTTTTAAATAATTGGCGCGCAAAATTATTGTACTGACACTTGTATTTAAATCAGTCTCGTGTCAGACGGCTCTTAGTAAGGCATAAAAAGCATAATAAAATATATATCTAAAAAATAACTAAAATTTTTTTATCAAAATATGTCTGTAAACGTTTTTTGAAATTATCTCTTTAAAGATGAGTTAAATTGATATATTTTTTAAATTAAAATTTAGTTTAAAACTAATAACGTAATTTTAACAAATCATAGTTAGCTGCCAAATAAATATAACTTCCTAAAAAACAATTTTACAACGTTAAATTTTTTAATTTTTCTAATTTGAAAAATAACTATGTTTTAATTTTTTTTAGATATTTTTTAAATCTTTCTTACAGAGGGCAATTAAAAATAGTTAGTAAGCATCACCGAACTTTTTAGTAATTTTGTTGTAATTATTAATTTTGTTTCAGTTATTAATATAATCAAAAATCGTTGATCAATTATTATTTTAATTTTAGCAGTAGTGTTGTTGTTAATAAGCTGTTTGCGCACGTCACTTTTTTATACTTATAATTATACCGTAAACGTTAAAAAACCTTACGCTTAATGTATCGCCTACTTGATGTGCATTAGACGTAATGAATATAGCCATAAACCGCAATCATAATATTTTCTGTCTCTATATTTGTATATATTGCAAACAATATCGGTTTGCCAAACATTAAAAAACTTTTTAATCAATTCATTTATAAAATAAGACATTAATATGTAAGTAATTTGATTTCCTTTTTGTTTGAGGTTTTAAGTTTGTTTACTTTAACGTAACGATATATTACACATGCGCAAACACTTTTAAACTGTTTCCGTTACACTATTTATAACGTAATTATAACGTAAAATTGCGTTGCGCAAACTCACTAATAATAACAAAATTTATCTTAAATTCCCTAGAATTCCATGACGTGTTAATCTTTTAAATCTAAGCTTTTGAGGCTATAATATACGTCGGTGACAACAATTTGTATTTCAAAATTAAAATGCATATAATTATTTACAAATACGTTAAGCTAAATACAATAACAAAAAGATATTAAATAGTAAGTAGTAAAAACCATTAACTGAATTTACTCGAATGCATTCGAGCAGATATTGTAAATTGGGAAGGCCTCTAAGCCTATTAGAGCATTAACGCGGATTAACTATAGATACATATTTTTAATTTAAAAAACTATAAAATTAAATGTAAATAAAAAAAAATTACAATTGGCCACCGAGATCTTGTAATTTAACACCTTTAGACTGTTTTCTTTGGAGCCACGTGAAAGATAAGGTCTATGCCAATGCTCCACAATCAATTCTAGACCTTAAAGATAAAATTCATAAAGTTATCGAGGACATACAACCGCAAATATGCAAATTGGTCATGGAAAATTTCATGAAAAGAATGTGGTACTGCAACCGTAACCGTTTGACTGATATCGTTTTCAAATGTTAATGGCATACCTTCCTTTTTACAATGATATAAACATTTATTGATTTCTCTTAAAAAATACCCGTTTTTTTATATATCAAAATAAAACCTCTTATTGGAAAACCTTATACATAGTTTTCAAAATCATTTCTTTTTTCAATCAAATCCTTGATTTGCAAATCTTTTAGTTTATATTTCTCAGTCATCTTAATCTTGCTTTTAATGTCCGTTTTACTTAGAATACTTTTATCATTGGTAATAAATACTTGGTTTTGTTTCCCAGTCATATTTTCTTTCCCGGATACCGATAAGATTCTGTTTTTGTCGATGTTTAACATAACTTCAATCTGTAAATTAAAAATTAAATTATTTTATAAATATGCTTTGTAGGTATATAATGTAATTTAATTTTAAAACAAATATTATCTGTAAAATTAATAATAAACTTTTTACTTGTGGTATCCGACGTGGTGCAGGTGGCAATCCGCGCAATTCAAATTTTCCCAGTAAATTATTATCCGCAGTCAAAGATCTTTTACCCACAAAAACTCGAACCAAAACACTATGCTGATTATCTACGTACGTAGAAAAAAGGTAAGACAAAATTTGCAATATATCTGTTGCCGGAGGAGCTGTTGAATGGGTATCAATACGCTCATTATACCACCGGAAATTTCAGTTCTTAACGAGAGCGGAATAACATCCAATAGTAAAAGATCCTTAAGATTTTGATTTCAAGCCAGAATATTCGATTGTATTGCTACTGTCTCGTCAGGATTTATGCTTTTATTTATCTTTTCATTTTCAAACATGTTTTCAAGCATTGTTTGTATTTTAGGTATACGAATCGATCCACCCACTAATATGACTTCGTTAATCTGTAAGTTAAATTTGACAAATATGCAATAAGTAAAAAAAAATTATAATAATTTTTAAGTAATTTAAGTAGTCGTATTTTAAGTGCCCATATTGTTGATACGGTAGAACACAAAAATTATAAAATTGTTGCATGTGTGAATTAATAAATTTATTAAAACAGTAATAAAACGTGTGGGGAAAATTAAATTGTCAAACACGACAAAACAAACTCTTCCCGGCCGTGTTTGTTAGTCAGTTAAAGAGTAGCTTTTGCGACAAAAGTTATCAAAAGTCCTACCACAATTTTTTTTATCAAAAGTGATCAAAAACATAGTAAATTGATTTATTATTTCATTTAAATTCAGTTTTAGTAAATAATTACCCGGAACATTCACCATTTCTCTGTTCCGAGTAGCTTACAGTCTTCTGTAAACTACATAAATATGTTGTTCACACCTCAATTGTTGTTAGTTTTACATCTCTAAGCGCCTTTTCAAGTGGTCCTAATGTTTATAAAAACAAATCAGAATTTATCTTATCAAATTTAGCTCTAGTTAATCTAGAGTAAAAATCAACTTCTTTATATATCGAGTCAATTTCCACAGTCGCTGCCTTTGCGGACGATAGTGTTCGTTTCAATCTTTCGCATTCTGTCTGCAATCTATTGACAATATTTTGATATATAATAGTATCATTTAAGAAGTGTATAAACAAATTGTTTTGTGTTAAATCGATTCGCTGTTTTACATAGAATTCTTCTATGAAATGTTTTATCATTCTAGCGTCAATGTCTTCTTCTCTCAGGTGCGTATAGCTTGCTGTTGCAATTACTTCAAAAATTCCTTGAGCTATGCTAAGAACGGACACATCAAATGTTCCACCCCTTAAATCATATACTACTACTTTACTTTCAACAATATTTTAAAAATAAAAAATATATGATCAACATTTTTAGTGTATGAAAGTTACGTTTAGATCGCGATAATTTTAGTGTCACAAAACTTTAAACAGAACTCGTGCAATTTAACTTCTTTTTAAAATTAGTATATTGCAGCGTCTGGAGAATGAAATTTTCAGTAACATGAATTTGAGAATTCAAAATTTTTAATTGCTTATTTAATTTTGTACATGTTTTAAAAGTTATTTATCAAAAATAACAATTATTACAATGCTATTCAAAGTTGTAAATGTATGATAAAATATGAAATTTAAAATTGTCGCGTGTAACAATTTCTCTAACGTTTAGGTGTTGCTGCACATAAATTATATATAATATTATAAAGTGACAGGTTATGACAGAGTTTTGATAATATTACAAATTGAATAAAAACAATTGATTTTTAATTTACTAGTTCTTTATTAATTATTATGTTTCAAAAATTATTCTAATAAAGTAAATATAAACAAGAAGTTAGTTAATGAAAACACAAATTACATATTATTTAAAACTTACTACTCATAAATTAGCGCACTTTTTAACACGAGCTCTTTAACTTTTCCTACTTTCTTTAGGAATGTCATTGACAATTCTTTTGTCTAACAGCTTCATATTGTTATATGTTCTGAGCAACCATTTCTTCCAATCTATTTATCCTATATTTTGTGTTTAAGCAATCGAACGATTAAATAATAGAGAACTGGACATTTATCCTTGTTAAAACAATCAATTTTTTTATTAAAAAAGGTTTGCATCATTTCTAAACATACATACACATTTTTCTACTAGTTTTGAGTAGCGACATTTTTTTTTTTAAACAATATCAAAAATTGTCACTATAACATTGAATTAAGTAAATTTTTTTTTTCTAAAGTTAACATAATAAAGAAAAGTATTAACACTAATTTTATGTCTAATCTGATATTGTAAATATATATATACAGGCTGTTTCCTAAAAAACGCCGGAAGCTATAGTTTTCTTATTTTTTTAAATTTTAGACCCAACAAACTATATATATTCTTAAATGGCAAGAAATAAGCTATATTTTGACGTTCTCAGTTTGTAAATATATTTTACCTATTTTGAGTAACAATATCCATCATCGTTATTTTAAATGGAACACCCTGTATATTTTTACATATTTTGATTTAGGGTAAAATTATATAAAATGTATTTTATTTATTTATTTGTAGATGGAAATATTTTTAAAAAAATTATGAAATGTGCAAGAAAAACAATCGTAAATACTGAAATATTTTATTGGAAAAAAAACTACTAGTTGAAAATAAAGAACTAAAAAGCATACAAGTATATTATATTATTACTTTCCCAACATATATATATATATATATATATATATATATATATATATATATAGGTTTGTTTTAAGTGTATTTGTCCTACATTTCGAGTGTATAAAGCGTTGTAGTCCTACACGGTGCGCTACTCCTAGGAGTAACATTTTGCGTTTAAAGTGGTTTTGTGCTACATTTTTCTGAGATCCGACGGAAGCGGCATTTGTATCCATGTAGGACTAACGTCTGCCCCGCGGCAAAGTTTTGATGTCCCGTTGCGTTTTGTTTGTACAATAAATTTCAAATGGTTATTCATGTTATTTTTACAAAAGTAAGTTGTTGTTGAAATTTTATCGTTATTTTTTATACAATTTTATAATTGAATGTTTTAGAAATTAAAAATTTCTTTATAACATCTCTATTATTTATTATGTAATGCATACATTTGATTATTTATTATTCATGAATATTTTAATGTAGCTACATATTAACTATGTATTACAAACTAATTATTGTCAAGTAATCATTAATAATAGTATTATTACTAAAATAACATTGTCATAGTAGTATTAGTAGTATTTAATAACTGCAAATATCCATTTACAATATCGTAGATAAAGTGCGAAAGACAGGCGGGGCAGCATCTTTGTCTGTCGGTAGGCAGTTTTAATATTGCACCAGGTTCCCTTGCACTCCGCGCTCTTCCGCAGCTTGTTATTGTAATGGGCGTTGGTTTGTTGCGTTAGTTATTATTATTAGTTTTAATAATTTATTTAATCTGAATAATTAATAAGTATATACGGCATATAATATATTTTTAATCTGACATTTTGACTTAACTAAAAATTGATATTTTGTAAGTTTTGTTAATCTTGTAAAAGTGTGAGATACATAAATTTATCAATTTTTTCTTTTAATGCAGTTAACATAAGGTTTTATAATTAACGTTTGCAACATTTATATTTTTTATTTAGTTGTTTCTTAGCCGTTAAATAACTGATAAAATTTTGATTATAAATTTAACAACAATCCGCAACTAATTGCATTGTTATAAACATATCAATTATTATTGATTATAATTTTAATTATTTATTTAGCAAAACATTTTACAATTTTAGCAGCTTGCCGGTAGAAACTTGCAATTTTAATAATAATTATCAACAAGTTAAGGTTTATGTGTAGCAATTATCATTTAGTTTTTGTTATCTGAATACCCCTACATAATCAAGACTTTTTTATACTCTACAAAAATAAATGACTCGCTGAAATATCAAAATTATTGACACGAATAATGAATACCAGTTTTTTAAAACTACAAGAATCATAGTCAATCTTTAGATTGTTCTAAAACAATGAATAATTGATTTATTTTAAATCTAATTGTTGCAATAAGGATATCTCAAAAGTTTAAATTCATTAGTCTTTTTTGTTACAATTTTTTTTAGTTTGGTTATAGTTATTATCATAACTGCAATACAATAATCAAAATTGTAATTCTTTAATTATTTATCTAGTGGTTTTGTTTTTTTTTTTAATTCGGTACCATCGTCTTATTTTTTGCCGGTTATTACTGAATTTGTTCGTGATGCGACGGTAAAAATTTATCCCGCCTATTACTAATTTCTTAATACCGACAACTATGATGCATACAAATTGATAGTTAATCACGTGCGTGAATTCACAATTATTTCTGCATTGAATGGAGTTGCTTAATTAATTCTAATTTAGAGCTGATAATAATTAAAAACAAACATTATTTTATTTTTTTTCATCTGTCAGTTATTGTTATAACAGCAATTCATTTATTATATTTGTTATTTATTAATTATTTATCAATTTATTTAATTTGACAGTTTGAAACTATTATTTTGCCGGTTATAAATAAATGCCAGTTTTAATTATTTAATTTATTAGCAGGACACTTTTTTAATTTGAAAATACAAATTTATTGATCTTTGCAATAAATGCAATTTACTTATTAAATTTAAGTTTTTACAAATTAAAATAGCAGTTTAATTTAATTAAACTAAAAATTATACAGAAAAATTTTAAAGCATTAAGTTTAAACGACTGAGTTTTAGTTATAAGACAATGGTGCGATTTTTTATAGAAAAACAAAATAAAAACAATGAATTGGCAAGTAAAATGCCGGTTATAGGAAAAGTTTTCTATTATATACTATATTAAGATAACAATGCAACAAAACTAGATTGAATAAAAGTGCATTTGCTTCAAAATACATCTAATGGTGGTGCTACACTATATAATCACCTACCAGCGCAAATTAAGGAATTAAATTATAGTTGTTTTATAGCAAATTTAAAACAAAAATTAACGGAATGTTGTTTCTATTCTGTTGAGGAATATTTTAATCATAATTTTAATGTGTAGTATACGTTTGTAACGACTATTGTTGGTATTCTATAAAACTTGTAAAATTTTATGTTTTTATATTATATGCATTATTCTTAGTCAAATGTATCTATGTAAATAATTTAGCTTGTTTTTGTATTTTAAATTATATTTGTATATTGTATGACTTATCCCATATCATGAAAATGATCTAAGAAGATTAATAAATTCTATTCTATTCTATTCTACATCAATCGACAATACAATCCTACAATAGGAAACCCAGTAATATGTAGTTTGAAAAATCTTGTGATTAATAGTTTAATTAGCAAATATTGCTATTTTGTTGTAAAATATACTTTTCAACAAATAAAACCATACTATAAAAAACTTTCTGACTACCAAATGTACAGTTAATCAATTACCATGGGTCACTAAAATATTTCAATTTATTCTCACAAACTCAATCTTATATTATCATTTTCAGAATCTTACTTTTACATTTTTTACTTCATTCTCACTCTCACAGTTTACATTTTTACTTTTGCATTTTTAATTTCATATTCTCACCCTCACATTTTTATTTTTATATTATCATTCTCACTTTCACATTTTTAATCTCTTGTTTTCATTTAAAATTCTTAATTTTACTTCACATTTTCTCTCTCACATTCTCACTCTCACATTCTCACTCTCACATTCTCACTCTCACATTCTCACTCTCACATTCTCACTCTCACATTCTCACTCTCACATTCTCATTCTCACATTATCACTCTCACATTCTCACTCTCACATTCTCACTCTCACATTCTCACTCTCACATTCTCATTCTCACATTATCACTCTCACATTCTCACTCTCACATTTTCACTCTCACATTCTCACTCTCACATTCTCACTCTTACATTCCCACTTATAATCTTACTCTTACATTTTCTCTCACAATTTCACTCTCACATTCTTACTCTCACATTATTACTCTTACATTTTCACTTTATATTCTCACTCTTACATTTTTACTCTCACATTTTCACTCTCACATTATCACTCTTACATTCTTTTTCTCACATTATCACTCTCACATTTTCACTTTTACATTCTCACTCTCACATTCTCACTCTCACATTCTCACTCTTACATTCTCACTCTTACATTCCCACTTATAATCTTACTCTTACATTTTCTCTCACAATTTCACTCTCACATTCTTACTCTCACATTATTACTCTTACATTCTCACTTTATATTCTCACTCTTACATTTTTACTCTCACATATTCACTCTTACATTCTCACTCTCACATTCTCACTCTCTCATTCTCATTCTCGCATTCTCACTCTCACATCACTCTCGCATTTTTACTCTCACATTTTTACTTTCACATTTTCACTCTCACATACTCATTCTCACATTCTCACTCTCACAGTATCACTCTCACATTATCACTTTCACATTATCACTCTCACATTCTCACATTCACATTATCATTTTCATATTATCACTCTCACATTATCACTCTTACATTTTTACTCTCACATACTCATTCTCACATTCTCACTCTCACATTCTCACTCTCACATTCTCACTCTCACATTATCACTCTTACATTTTCACTCTCACATTCTCACTCTTACATTCTTACTCTTACATTCTCACTCTTACATTTTTACTCTTACATTCTCACTTTCACATTCTCACTCTTACATTCTCACTCTTACATTCTCATTTTTATATTTTTACTCTCACATTTTCATTATTCTTACAATCTAATTAGTTTTACTACTTTTACATTGTCAATACTTTCACATTCTTATGATCTCACATTAACACTACTTTTACATAATCACTACTCTCACATTCTTACTTTTTGCACATTTTCTCATTTTTACTATTTCCACATTCTGTATACTGTTACATTTTAATTATTTTCAATATTCTTACATTTCCATTTCTCTCATTTTTACTACTTTTTATACTTTTACATTTTTACTTTTTTCACTATTCTCACATTATCAACACTTTCATATTATCACTCACATTTTTACTATTTTTACATTCTTACTATTTTTACATTCTTACTATTCTTACATTCTTTCTTCACTCACATTAACACTACTCTCACTTTGTTACTAATTTCATTATTCTCACATTTTTACTGATTTCACTTTCTCACTACTCTCATAGTTTTCCTATTTTTACATTCTCATTACTCTTACAATTTTACAACTCTTAATACTTTTACATTCTTACTACTTTTACTACTTTCACATTCTTATTATTTTCACATTTTTACTACTTTTACATTCAAACTACTTTCACATTCTTCCTACTCTCAAATTCTCATTACTTTCACAACTCTTACATTTTCACTACTTTTACTACGCCTACATTCTCTCTATTCATTCATTTTCACTATTCTCACATTCTTACTACTTTTACATTCTCACTGTTTTTACTACTCTTACGTTCTCACTAGTTTTACTACTCTCACATTCTTACTATTCTCTTTACTTTTACATTTTTACTCTTCTCACATTGTCACTATTCTCACATTTTCACTATTCTCACATTCTCACTAATTTCACATTTTTACTAATCTTAAATTCTTAAATTCTGACATTCTTACTATTTTCAAATACACTCTACTCTACATTGTCACTATTTTTAATATTTTCTCTTTTTCTTTACTCTCGCATTTTATTACTTTTTCTTCTCACTACTCTTAAACTTTCACTTTTTACTTTTTTCATATTCACACTACTCTCACATTCTCACTACTATCACCTTCTCCCTACTTTCACATTCTCACTACTTCTACAACTCTTACATTTTCACAACCTTTACTACTCTCACATTCTTACTACTATCACGTTCTTACTATTATCATTATCAAATTATCACTATTCTCACATTTCAATACTCTCACACTTTTTTTACTCTAATATTCTTACTACTCTAACATTATCACTAATTTTAAATTTTCACTATTCTTACTACTCTCACATTTTCTTTAAGCTCATTAATTTCACTACACTACTTTCATATTTTCACTATTTTCACATATTTACTACTTTTACACTTACAGTGTTCTCACATTGTCATTACTTTTACATTCTTAATGTATTTACATTTGTACTGCTCTAACATTCTCACATTCTCACTTCTTTTATATTCTCACTACTTCGCCATTCTAACTACTTTCACGTTCTAACAACTTTCCAATTTTTATTACTTTTACATTCTAATTATTCTCACATTATTATTACTCTCACATTCTCACTACTTTTATATTCTCGCTACCCTCACATTCTTATTACTCTTAGATTTTTTTCTTTTCTTACATTTTTTCTAGTTTCACATTCTCACTACTTTCATATTCTTATACTCTCACATTTTTCCTAATGTCACTACTTTCATATTTTTGCTATTCTCACATACATGCATTCTAACTACTCTTACATTCTCACTTCTCTTACTTTTTTATTTTTTTTACATTTTGTTTAGTATCACATTGTCACTACTCTCATATTTTTATATTCTCACATTTTTACTAATGTTGCATTTGCACTACATTTTCACACTTCTCACATTTTGCCTAATACTTTCACATTCTTACTATTTTCACATTCTCACGTTTTTTTCTATTCTTACATTATCTCTACACTTACATTCTCACTTCTCTCATACTCTCACTACTTTCATACTTTCACTAATCTCACATTCTAACTACTCTAAAATTTTCATTACTGTCACATTGTAGCTACTTTTACATTTCTACTTTTACATTTTCACTATTCTCACATTGTCACTATACTCACATTTTCACGATTCTCACGTTCTTGTTACTCTCACATTCTCACTAGATTGACTATTCTCATATTCTTACAAAAGTCACATTTTTACTACTTTTATATTCTTACTAATCTCACATTCTGACATTCTTACTATTCTCAAATACTTTCTATGTACTCTCACATTGTAACTATTTTCATTATTTTCACATTTTCACTACTCTCTCTACTCTAACATTCTCACTACACTCACAATCTCACTTTTTTCACATTCGTACTATTTTAACATTCTCACATTCTTACTTATTCTTACATTCTCACTACTCCAACGATTTCACACATTCTCACAATGTCACTACTTTCATATTTTTACTACATTCACATTTTCATTACTCTCACATTCTTACATTCTTACATTTTTACTACCCTTACTGCTCTTACTGTTGTTATATTCTCACCACTCTCACTTTCTTACATTCTTACTACTTACACATTCTCACATTTTTGTTATTGTTACATTCTTACTACTCTCACCTTGTTACTAAGTCTCACATAGTCATACACTGATGCAATTGTTCAATTTGTTCATTTTGGTGCAAAACAATGCTTTTCTTGTAATTAGCTTTATATTAAAAAAGTAAAAAATGCTTTTAAATTAAGAAAGAGAAAAAAACTGGCAATAATATTTATATCCTAAATAAGGTGTTATGCAGTGCTTATGTACTTGCAATCTTTTAATCTTTTATTACAGTTTTTTTTATTCACATTTTAGTAATAACTCTTTGTAAATTTTATTAAAATAGATGCTTTATAATGAATATAATTATAGCTGATATGCGAGGGGTAAGTTTATATAGAAATTTATTTTGTATAGATTTGTCAGGTTATGCGAGCACTACGAGACAACACGGATATTGCGAAGCCTAGGTGCATATGTTTATATTGCCTACGGTTGATTTGACGCCCAACTGTGTTGCCAATTTGTTCGCTATTAAACCGCATAAAATATTAGAAAATCAATCGGACAAATATTTTAAGAAATGTGGCTGTTGAATGTAAGTAATTTATCACATAATAGTTTTAAATAAATAAAATATTGTTAGCATTCTAATGCTATATATTTGTAAAAAAAATAAATCTATACAATACCTAATTGTTGTTGTGACAACTAAGTAATTTCTAAATATTACATATTAATATTTAAAAAAAAAATATATTAATGTATGTAAAGCTTTTTGATTGGTTATTAATGTCAATACTTATAATTTGTTTAGTAAAAATTAGGGTCTTTGGAGATGTTTGTGACATTGCTCAAAAACCTCTTAGTTTAAACTACTATTTCATTAGCTCAGACCATAGCCCAATAGTCTTTAATCTTTATGGGAGGAATGAACAGAAAGTTAAGAGTCGGTCTATAAGACTGACTAGACGTTTTTCTCACACTCTAGAACAGAGCATCACATCCCTTCTTAATATTCAAACAATTAAAAGAGTTGACAGCGTCATCTTTGACTTTACTAGACTCATCTCGCTAGCAATAAAAAAGTCTACAGGTTTTGCCAAAAGTAAAATAGATTGGGTATCAATAGAAAACCAGACAGCTCATCTAACTTTAAATAACAAAATTTCATGACTTAATTGACCAGAACAAACTAAATCAGTTCAATGATGAGGTAATTTTTTAGGCTGACAAGACAAAAATCTAAACTAACTCAATGGTGAGATAAAGAAGGCAATAAAAAAGTACAAAAATCAGTGCTGAAAATCTGTTCTAAATTTCTCCAACAAAGATAATCTAATGTGTAAAAATAAGTCTACGTTCCTTTTTATTTATGACAAAGAAGCTTTAAATATACTTTGGAAAACAAGGCCAAATTATTTGCTGACAACTCTAATGCCACTTAAAAAGAATCCACAACAAAATAAAATATTGTAGGAAACGTACTAATTCTGCTTGACTTTTTAAATTGGTTTGGACGTCTAAAGTAAGAAATATGTTTTCTCATTTCAAACCAATATTAGAACCAGGTCCTAAACAAAGCTTGAAAGCATTTTCTTACAAAGTTGTAAAGTTCCCCACTTACATTACAAGTACAATGCTAACGTCACATTTTTGTATTCATAAAAAATTCTAACAAAATTTGAGACATTTTTCACAAAATATCCTTGGACAAAATCAGAAATCACACAAAACTTAAAAACCTATTGCCAAATCATCAACATGGTTTCAGATATGGGCTCCTTTCAACTAACTAGTGTTAAATCTAAATAATTTTTTTTATAAAACTCAGAAAGAATCTTTCTGATTAAACACACAGAAACTATCAGGCAACAAAAAAAGTCGGAGTTATGTATTTTTATTCAAAAATTTTGAAAACTTAATTAATAAATTATTTTTATACTAATTTGTTAAATATACCTAAAGGTTTTCTTAATTTTAAAATGAGAAGACAAAAACAAACACCTTGCAACAAATAAACACTTTACCTACACAGACGCCGACCCGATCATCTATTGCAACCGCTACAACCATTGCCACCTGCTGCCAACAATCTGCTTGCCACCACTCAACCAATACGCGTTGCTTCTAAATACAGTTAAACTTTAACACTGCAGAGAGGGCTAAACTCTCCTGAAAGAAGCTGTTAAAAAAAACACCTCTGTTAAAAGCACAAACAGATAACATGTCATCCTTCTTTGTGTTTCAAAAACTTTAGAACGTGCGCACACATAAACAAAATGAGCAGAACGAGGTCAATGATACAATTAGAATCTACACGGATGGTCCAAAAACCAATAAAAGTTCTGAAGCGAGAATCTTCTTTCAAAATCTGGATCTCAAAATATCTTTACTATTAGTAACGCACACATCTATCTATCTTCTAATCAGAAGTAGTACAACTTATGGGGTTATGAAAAAAGTAACTTGCAAAATATCTGGCAAGAATGCCTAAACTCAGACAGTAGAGCGGCCTTAATTGCTATAAACAAGCCTAAAATCACATTGAAGCTAATTTTTGAATGTCATCATGTCCTTTCTTTAGCAGCCTGTGAAAATAACATCAAGCTGCTCTGGGTATAAGGACAGCATCAACTTTTAAAAACCAACTAAGGAGAAACCTGTAACAATGTACGAAAAATGTATGGAATTCTAAAATAAGCATTATAGACGACCATTTGTTAAAGAATTCCTGCTTAATATTATATTCCTCTACAAACAAGTCCACTTGCAACACAACAAAGCTCAAATAGGCAACAAGTTGTTTACTATATTATGTCTAACTATTGCAACATCTTTGCACAGTATTATGTTGTTATTAATTGACAATTTGATCACTGCCGTAACTAGGGCGGTGCCGTAGGTGCTCCGGCACCGGGCGCAGCTTGGTTGTGGCGCAGAAAACCACTTAAACCTTATAATTTTGTAGTTTAGAGGGCACAAAATGACGCTTTCGCACCGAGCGCATCAGAAGCACGTTACGGCACTGAATTTGATAGCACATGCCATACAAAATTTAAAAAATATTAAAAAACTGCTATAGCTAGAGTCTTACAACTTGTTTGAAGGGGATTGATAAGTTTAGAAAGTAATGCAAGCATTAAATTTAACATAGTAAAATTAAAAAAAAAACAATTACTTAAACGTAGTACATAACCATTCAAAACAAATTAAAAAATAATAATAATATATTGTGTATTTACTTCTTCAAACATGAAATAATAATATAAGTTACTATGTTTTTATCCCAAATTTATTCTTACGAATACATTACTAGTTTTGGCTCTACTTATAGTTATATAACTTATTACATCTGTAGAAGGCTCTAGTAGAGCCAAAGCCATTATTGTATTTGTAAGAATAAATTTGTGATAAAAAATATAGTAACTTGTTTTATTATTTCATAAACATGAATTATCACGTAGTAGAGGTCACAACCATCAATTATGTTTTTCAAACATTTTATTTGTAATATACTGTTTTATAGAAAAGCACTGATGCCAAACTTAAGAGCTTCATATAATTCATAAAACATGATTGGCTTCTAACTCCGTAAAACATATGTACTGTATATGCAGTTTAAAACGTAAGCCCTCTATAGTTGCATATAATGAACTATAAGTGTATAATTTGCGATAGTATACCGACATAGGAAGCTAATAAATTTTGCTAAAAAAGTACAGGATAGTTTCATTTTTCATATCTGTTTATTATACATAAAATTTTTTAGGAAGCCCAAAACGGGTTTCGTAAAACTTTAGTGGGCTTGGTATCATCCGCACAACATACTGTTTTGGGCTTCATATTGATGGTTAATGCGTCTCTATATATATATATATATTTATATATATATATATAATATGTATATATGTATATAAAATAATAGTGATAAAATTCAAAATTTTAAGATAAGCGTAAATAGAAAAAGTTGTATAACAGTTAGCTCAAAAATAAAAACTGATTTAGGGACCCAAAAACAAGCAGACCACTTAATAAAAAGTAACTTTTTTTTAAATTGTTATGTTTTGTTTTTTTTTTTTATAACTATCTGAAAATATGAAAACGTTTTGTTGCAATGATACAAAACGATCAAAGCTAAAAAAAAAACAATACTTATTTACTTTCAAGATTTTAATTATAAAAACTGATAAAAATTTCTATCACCAGCTATAATGCATGCATTCAATGATTTTTTTACAAAACGTTTGTAAATCACAAAAATTAAATTATTAAACAGATTAATTGTGCATCTGTAAAATAAAACAAGAAACTATTTGCTCAAACTAGAGTATATAAAAGTTTTAAAAGAGCTACTAAGAAAATCCTGCATTTGCATCCGTATAAGACATCGACAGCAACAATTATTTCTACTCAATTATAAACAAGTAGCATATTGCAACTAGTTTAACTAATATTAAAGTAGTAATAAAATATTGGACTTTTTTACAGTTTTATTTATCAGGATATTCAAATAGTCAAAATAACCGAACTTGGACTGCTAAAAACATGGCCCAATCAAACAACCGTCAACAATGGCAGCCCACACGTTCATTTTGAACTTGTGATGGAATTTGGATTGTCGAATAGTATGAGAGTTTTTGTCGGCCCAAATATAGTTGTTGCAAGAGTTTAGAATGCCTTCCTGTTAAATGTTTCTTTATCAGTAAAAAGAACATACCGTGGAAATTGAGGCTGTAAGCGACAGCGATTTACAAATCAACAAAAAAAGTTAATACGTTGTGGAAAATTGATTGGACTTAAGGTTTGACCTTTTTGCAGATGATAAAGGTAGAGCTGATGTTCTTTCAAAACTTACCAACACTTACATGATTAGCACTAATGTCACGTGCAATGCTTCGAGTGCTGCTGGATGGGTTGTGCTTTATCTTATGGAGCACATCTTCAAATCGTAATTTGACGATGTCTTGCAACTTCGCAATTTACCTTGTTAACTGCAAAAGTTTTACAGCCTTGTGCATAGTTGTTTGATTAGTATACTACTAAAGCGTTACTAACTACTAGCTACTTATACCATACTAAATGTGTTTTATGCATAGTAGATTTTTAATATAATTTAGTTAGTAGCTACTAACAATAAAATTATGCTTTGGCAACACAGCATTATGTGACATGAAGTTTGCTTTTTTAGTCATAGTAAGTTTTAAAAGAGTGAAAATGCACAGCAGATGTTTGCTGCTGCCATAATAATTTTTATAACTCTATTTTAGATGTGCTGCCATCTTACAGAAAAACACTAAACTAATTTAATTATTAAAACAAATAACATTAATTTATTTTATTAATTATGCTCAAAGCAACCATCTATATTTTGGTGTTAATATTTAAATAATAATATCTATTGTATATATAAAGCAATATGTCATAAAATTATGATAAATATCTCAATATTTGCAACTGATAGTTGTAGGTTATATTTGCAATGTATTTAATCACAAACAAAACAAGGCAATTTAGCTACTAACGTTTTAGTCGACAACTAAGCGTAGTAGTGTTTTAAATATCACTATGCATACGGTTAACAGTAATATCCAGCTAGTAGCATCTTAGTAGCTACTAAATATGACTATGCATAAGGGTGTTAATATCTTGCAATCGCTGATAAACTTTTAAAAGGTATAGAACGATTTGGAAATTGGGTTGTATACAAGCGTGTCGCAAGTCTACCATTACAATGTGCTTTGCCGTAAACTAACATCATATAAGCATAACCTTGAAAGGTTTGCTGATTCATGATTTAAGTAACAAGTAACACAAATTCAACTATTTTATACGTCAAAATCATAAACAATTTAAGGCATAAAACATAACCAACTTGAATTTTTTTTTACGTGAAGCATCTAGGATGGACATGGTTGCCTATGAGTTTATAAATAAAAATTGTTTCAAATAAACCCCCCTACTTACCGTAGAAGTTTGTTAGTGATCTTTATGCAAAAAAAGTAAGCCATGTCAACTTTGCCAAATTTTAGCTTTTAAAAATCAAAAGAACACGTCTCGCACTGCCTGCAACAGTGCAACACATATTCTTTTGAATTTTAACAGCTAAAATTTCGCAAAGTTTATTGTTTTTGCATACAGGTTACATCCTGAAGGTGCACACAAAAAAAATAAAAACTAGGCTAATATAGTTTATTTCTTTTAAATAGTTGTTATATAATAAAAAATATAATTTATAAAACAATATTTGTGTTGCGTATTCTAGAGAGGTATTCATAGACAAATCTCCGTCTCCGACTTAACGTATTACAAAAATACAAGTACAGGTAAACTTATTTTTTTTAATATCAACTTCTGGCCGATAGAAAAAAAGTACAGCGTCTAAACCCTATTTATTTTTAAAGCTCTTACTAAAAGATACATTTTGGTTTCACATCATGCGTGACAAGTTCTGTTATTGAGACACAAAATATTATTTTTTTTATAAATTAAATGTAGTCAAAGTATAAGCTTAAAATAACACTAAATAGATTGCCAAACTCGTTTGAACATGTTAGTGTTGCAATTGAAGATTGAATTGAATTGAATTGAGAAAGCTCAGTGATAGAGCGTTAGCATAGCACGCTAACCCCCTTCATACAAGTCGTAAGACTTCTGGGGCGATGTAAAATAGCTGTAAAACGCAAAAATAAAGAAGATTAACATTAGAACCTTCTACAATATATATTTTTAATTGGGGTTGTGCAAACAAGTAATTTTTAACATCCTTTTACAAAAAATCCAAAGCATTGTTTTTAGGTAATCTTAATTAATCCAACATGTAATTAATTAAGGTATTATTGTTTTTGTTTTTTTAATTGTAAAAACATTTGTAGTATTATATAATTATTACAATAGTTCAATAATAATTACACTAGAAGTATAATTAATAATATTAATAAATTATTTATAAATTACAATTTATTAAATATTAAAAAATAATTTTTAGAAATTACTTAATATTTCATAACGGTCGGATCAACATAAAAATACCTTTAAATTTCAACGAGTAAAACCACACTCTTTGAAACACATTAAAGACTAGATTTAATCAGTCTGTGAACCTTAAATGAGGCTTATAAGTCTTGGGAAATACTATATTTGGACGTTTATTTTATATGTCAATAATATTGTTAACAAATCTCTCTAAAAGTTTTGATCCTACATCTCTAAATATTTAATAGAATTTTTAGCAAGGTTTGTACTACGAGTAAATATTTGTTTAACTTGTTTAGATGACAATATGTCAGATATTTCTATTTGTTGGCAACAAATGTTAAATTATTTGTTACAAAATCAATATTTTTGTTAATGATTTTATTAAATGTTAATGTAGCATTAAGTTTGATTAAGAAACTGGCCCTAAATCATTAAATGATGAGAAATATATCAATATTTGCAACTGACAGTAGTTGGTTATATTTAGTATGCTTTTAAGCCTTCTGTTTTTGTGAATTGCCAAAAAATCACAAAAACGTACCGCCTATAAAAGTTAAATCTGTCATTAATTTTTTTTTTTAATTTTATATATGTATATAAACATTCATTTTACATAAAATAACTATTTTTTATACTTAATGGCAGTTTTTACTAATTTATTTTTTAATTATTCTTGACAATTCATTTTATTATAAGTTACTATGTTTGAATTTGACATATTGGAGAAACATACCGCAATCTAAACGCAACGGTTCAAAATCATTTGCTACCTCAACATCAACGGTATCTCGGCAAAGCTCTTACTATGATGTAATCAAAATTTATATTTTTGGGTCAGCTGGTTTGAAATATTGCGACTGTCCAATAAGATTGGCTGTGTACAGAATGAGCCATCAGTTATGAGTCATGAGTCATCAATCGGAGGTAAGCGCAGAGCCACACTGAACAGTATAAACCGTGTAAACTTTTATTAACTACATAAACATAAAGATCATAATTTTTGAATTTAAATAACAAAAAACATATATTCTCAATATGAAATGCCATTTAATCCCACTTTGTAATGTTTTTAGGTTTGATTATTTTTATCATTTTTTATATTTTTTAATTCCTTTACCCAAGTGATGTACGTTGTAATCCCATATATTTATTAATCTACATTACCTGCTTTTTCGATTTTTTTAATAATATGTAAATTTATATGCGCCGATTAACTGCTGAGTTGATTTGTCAGCAAGCAAGCAAACCTAAATGATTGGTTGCGTTCTGAACGACTCCTCAATCAATTACTGATTGATGAGTTAATTGGTCAGCAACCAATGTATGATGAGTTACTTGGTCAGCAACCAATGTTTGATGAGTAAAATGACAAGCGCTGCCAGCAAACGATGCTCAGCGGTAGTCAGCGAGCGCGTTCAGTACGCATGATGAGTCGTTCTGAACGCGGTCAATGATAAGTAAAATGACAAGCGCTGCCAGCAAACGATGACTCAGCAACCGCGTTCAGTTTACATGAAAAGTCGTTCTCAACGCAACCAATGATATAATTTTATGTAACAAATACGGTATTTTTCATTTAAAGAGGTTTTTACTGCTATTTTACATCGCCACAGTAAGTCTTGTTTAAAGAGCAGTTCTTTAGCAAGAATATTGTTTTTGTATTTAATTACACGTAAAACAAACAAAATGTGATAGTTAGGATATACGTAATGACGTAAATACGTCATGGCAATAAAAAAATACCTTTGAATTTAAACAAATAAAACACTCTTGTTAAGATAGATAGATAGTGCTTTATTCATAACATAGAAGTGTAGACATTAGCAGTACATAAAACATATTTACAAACAGTAATATAAAATATATAAATTATACATTAAAACTGTAGCACTACTACAATAACATATATTCTTCAAGTGAATAGAATACTTTAGCCTGGAAAAAACCGTTTGCATTTGTTTTAAATTCTTTGAAATGTTGTGAATTTTTTATTGTCGTTAGAAGTTTGTTGAAAATTTTACACATGTTAAACAGGTAAGACTTTTCAATTATATCTTGTGCTATGAGCATGAACATTGCTACCTTTGTGATACATTTCGATATTCTTGTAGCAAAATAAAACACTTTCGTATAAAAACAAATTTATTACAGTAAAAATTTCGGTTTCTAAAAAATATATTTACATGAATCTCGATTTTTTAAGTTGTTTATAATGCAAATTGTTCTTTTTTGCAATAACAGAATTTCACTAAGGTAAATAGAATTTTCCCAAAATATTATGTTGTATCTTATAATTGATTCAAAGTATGCATCTTAGTTGTCTAAGCATAAATATTGCAGAGATTAATTTTGATTTTATATAATTGAAATGATATGACCAATTTAGAGAAGAATCAATAACAACACCCAATATTTTGCTGAGTTTGAAACATCAGATTATTTACCAAAAATAACTATTTGTGTTTTCTTGTTGTTAATAATTACTTTATTTGATATGCACCAATTATTTATTCTGAAGGTAGTTTCTTTAATCTTTTCAAGCAGTAATTCACTTGACTTATTGTAATGTGGCGCTTATTGTAATGCTTATATCATCTGCATACAATGTGATGGGATATTGTATTTGATTAAGTAAACTGTTAATATACACAAGAAAAAGTAACGGACCTAATATAGAGCATTGCGGTACCCCTACATTTGTGATTATAGGATTAAATTTAAACGAATGGTTATTATTAAAAAAATTTACAAATTGGGTTTGATTTGATACGTATGACTTTAAAAGTTGCAAAAATGGCCTTGTATCCCAAATCGCTCCAGCTTAAAGTATAAGATTTGATGGTTTACCAAATCAAACGCTTTAGAAAAATTGTAGGTAGCTTTTGCAGTATGTTTTAAGTTATTTAAATTATTATATATACTGTATAGTATATCATGAAGAGCAGTAGTTGTAGATTTTAATTTTCTGAAACCATGTTGATATTTTGATAAACATTTATTTTTTAAAAGAAACGATTCAAGTCTATTATAAATGGCTTTTTCAAATATTTTAGAAAGTGAATTTATTATTTGTCACCTTTCTTGTGTATAGGTCGAACATTTAAAAATTTTATTACTGATAGAAATTCCGGTATAGCAAAATAATGATTTATTAAATAAGATATTGGTTCAGATATATGGGTTGCAGTATTTTTATAAATATTTTATTCATCAAAACCTACTGCAATTGTATTTTTAAGAAATTTTATAACTTGTATTTCTAGTACAGTTACCGGAGTCAATACAATTGAGTTAAGACATCTGTGATCAGGAATAGATTGATTATTTTGTATACTACTTAAAGGTTGAAGATTATTTATACGTGATGAAGGCAAGTTTGTAAATAAATCATTAAATTTGTTAGTGATAATGTTATTATTTAAATTTAAGGTTAGGGTTTTACCTCGGTTTACTGTATTTTCATTGTTTTTGTGTTTTATTATGTTCCAACAAGTTTTAATCTTATTATCTGATTTAGATATTTGGTTGTAATGATATTTATATTTAGCTAGTTTTAAGGCTTAGTTATATATTGTTTTATATTTTAAATAATATTGTTGTAGAACAATATCATTTTTGTTAATTTGTAAATGTCCCTTTTGGTTTTGCTTGATATTTTTATTGACTTAGTTATCCAGCATTTTTTATTGTTTTTTTTTTCTTTATTTTTATTATTGGATATGCAAAATTAAATATTCCATTGATAATATTATAAAAGCAGTTAATTTTATCAGTCGCATTTAAAAGTTCATCCCATTTAGCAGTTTTTAAAAGATTTAAAAATTTTATTTTGTTTTTTTTTACTATATACTCTGCCTAATCTAAATGATTTTTTAAGGTAAAATATTACATTTATTTTTACTTTGCATATATAAAATTTGTGCGTCATTATCACTAAAATCTATATCAATATTAATAGCTTCACTAACGAAATGTGTTAGGCAAGTTACTATGTTGTCAATGCAAGTTTCTGACGTAAGAGTTTTTCTTGTAGGCACATTTTCACTTAAAGTCCATATGTGTTAAACATAGAAATTAATTTATTACAATCACTAGAACATGTTAAAAAGTCAATATTAAAATCAGAACACAGTACAATATTTTTACAATCTCTTACTAAGTTTAAAAGTTCATCAAGATATGTTAGAAACGTAGAAAAAAAACTATCACATTGAACTCAAGATTTAATTAGCCTATAAACAATAATCTTATATACAGGGTGTCCGGAAAATACGTGTACAACGTTTGACGACAGACTCCTGACGTCAAAATAGGTCGAATAAGCCGACTTAGTTATATCCAAAATTGTCTCGTTTAGCCGGTAGAGGGCGTCCTATATAGGAGGGTTATAAGAGTTAGGTGCAAATTGGTTGGTTTTGTTGTTTATTAAAAACTGAGAAATTTGATTTGGTTTTCGTCCTGTAATACGTATTTTTTTGATTGTATTTGTCATGTTTACAAGCTTTTTTATAATCTTATAATATATAGGTTAATAATATAGAATATAACATATTTTTTACCACTTTCTGAATGGTGTTTGTGAGATTTACTGCTATAATATTTGGATTCTTAGAAATAATTAATTATGTATATAAGCATAATAGTTATTTATGTTACAAGTTGTAAAATGATAGTGTTTTTTTAACGAGTCGCAAATTATAGATCGAGTTCGAAGAACGAGATCTATAATGCGACGAGTAAAAAAACACGCATTTTACACGTGTAACATACACTATTTTTTGCAATTTTGGAGTATAATCCGCAAGTTTCTGATAATTATTGTTTTTTTTTAATTTTATTAGTAGTGAAAAAAAGTGCTTACTTTTTTTCACTAGTGAAAAAAAGTAAGTAGTTATAACATCGAAAATGGCAACTGAAAAGTCAATATTATAGTTCAGAATTGCAAAAAAATAATTAAATTTTATTAGTAGTGAAAAAAAGTGCTTACTTTTTTTCACTAGTGAAAAAACGTAAGTAGTTATAACATCAAAAATGGCAACTGAAAAGTCAATATTATAGTTCAGAATTGCAAAAAATTATTTATTCAAATTTGTGCTGTAGTCATACAAGGCACATTGACGTGTTTTTTTTGTATGTGCTTGACTTTTGGCAAATTTGATTGTTAGATTAAGTTTAAATAAATTATTAATTTATTTTATAATTAAAAAAAATTGTTTTATTTTAACATTTTAAGATGAACAAAATAATGATAAATAACGTTGCAAAAGATGAGTGACTTAATCATTCAGTATTATGTACATTAAAAACTACTAACTAAATAATTTCAGCTTGTCTATGACTATCTTTAAAAACATTATTTAAATTTGCAGAAAGATCATCAAAAATGTTAGTAGATTTGTAAAACTAAATTTGTAGTGTATCATCAATTATTAGTCCGCTTTATGTTTACTGCCCAACAGTTATTTTATTTAACTAAAACTGAACTAGATAGATTACAGGTTTTCCAAAATAAATGTCTTTGATCTATAGTTCAATGTGACAGGCGCACACCTATCAAAATCATGTTAAGAGTTAAAATTATTTTTAGTTTGACATTCACTCTATTTTGGAAACATGTCTTTTATATACAAATTATTAAATAATTGTATAAATATCTACATATGTGGTACAATCATTAAAAACAGTGGTATTCATAATTACGCCACCAGATCTAGACACAACAATCATGTAAATACAGTACACAAGCATGCAACATATAGATGTTTATTTCATCCGCACATTAAAACTGCTAAGGGTATTCTACAATTTAAGAGACTGCTAAAAACATGTATGATATTAAATTATGATTTATTAGATCTATAGTAATAAGTTAAAAAAGTATCTGTAATGTTTTTAATTGACATATAATATATTATACAGGGTGTTTAAAAGAATGTAAAATATTTAAGGAAGTGGTAGTACAAACAACAACAAACAAAAAAGTCTTAATAAACATGGATTGTCATAGCAACGGTTTTGGAGATATGGAACATTATTTATTTTTGTATATTTTTACAAAGAATAGAGTTATAGAAAATGTTTGAAGTGCTCTCCTTCCAATTTCCAAACCGGCACAACATCTTTGTCTAAAAGACATTTGCACTCTTTCTAAAACTCTTTCATTGGCTCGGATTTCTTGGCACTTTTCATTAATTTTTAACTGCAGCTTCTTGAGGCTATTTATAGGAGTAGCATACACTAATTATTTCAAATATCCTAAAAAAAATCAAGATGGTTTAAATTAGCCGATCTTGCTAGCCATAAAACTGAACCGCCTTTTCTAACCCATCTATGTGGAAAAGTTTGATCTAAATGCTCTCTAACGGCAATCGAAAAATGAGCTGAAGCACTATTATGCTAGATCCACATTTGTTGCCTGTGGGCCAAAAAAATGTCATTCAAAAGATCATACATTGGGTTCTGCAGAAAGTTGAGGTAAGCAACGCCTGTTAATTGGTTTGGTAAAACAACAGGACCTAGAAACCTGTTGCTTACAATACCCATCCAAATGTTTAATGAAAAACGTGTTTGATGTTCACATTCAATTACAGGGTTTTTGTCGGCCCAACGATGTGCATTATAAAAATTAACAACTTCGTTTTGTGTGAACCCGGCTTCATCCGTAAAAAGAATTTTGGCAAGAAACTGCGGGTTTTTAGCATCATTGCGTAGAAACCAGCAACAAAAACCTAAACGTGCTTAATGATCAGTTAAAAAGACCTGTACTAATTGTACATGCTATGGATAGCAGCTGCTTGTGGAGGGTTCTCCAAACACGAGTAGCACCAATTTCTACCGCGGTTGATATTCTCTGAACACTCGTTCCTGGATTATGCGCTATCCGTGCTATAATTTCTTGTTCTGCTCTAGGAGTAGATACCGACCTTGGTCTGCCGGAAAGATAGCACTGTTTTCGAAGTGAACCGGTATCTCTCAATCTTTGGTGAATTCTTTCAAACATACGATGTGAAGGAATCTGGCAATTTAGATAAGCTTTTACATAAAGACGTTGCGATTTGGTTGCAATCTCATTAGCACGACCATATATAAAATGGATGTCGGCTAATTCTGTATTAGAGTAATCAGCCATAGCAATGAAAACTTGTGCACTAACAACAACTGTCAAATACTGAATGTTTATTTCACAAAACATCAGCCAACTATAATAAGAAAATGCACGTTTTTGCAAAATAAAAAATGGAGGAAAAAAAAAAAAAAAAAAAAAATACGGTTTTATATCTCCAAAACTTGCTATGACAACTCATGTTTATTAAAACTTTTTTGTTTGTTGTGGTTTGTACTATTACCCCCTTAAATAATTTACATTTTTTTAACACTTTGTATTATACAGAATGTACCTGTAATGCTTCATATTTGTAATATATATTTGTATGTAAAATTTTACAACATGCTATTTACTTATGTATCTTTTTTGCATTTAATAAACAACACACACATACATAGTTAGTATTATAGTACTAAACAAAATGTTTAGATACGCATAATCACCAGTCCTCAAAAGCTAGCTTTATCTTCCATCCGTTTAGAGTAGATAGAAATAATGTATTTTAGACCCGAGACACAAGAGTTTAGATACATAAAAACCTGTCTACCTAAAGCCTGAATTTTGACTTTAATTGTTTAGATCCAGTTTACCTGTGATATAGAGTGTTCCTAGATGCACTTTTATAAACTTTTTCTAGTTTTTATTTTAAGAGAAAATAATATTTTATACATATAGGGTTTATTAGAGGTTTCATTTTGATATTAAAAAAAAACGGGAATTTTTTAAGAAAAATCAATAAATGTTTATTTCATTGTAAAGAGCAAGGTATGCCATTAACATTTAAAAACGATATCAGTCAAATGGCGGCAACTTTTACGGTTGCAGAACTACATTCTGTTCAAGAAATTTTCCATCACCAGTTCGAACATTTGCGGCTGTATGTCCTCGATAACTTCAAGAAATCCATCTTTCAGGTCTTGAATCGATTGTGGAGCATTGGCATAGACCTTATATTTCACGAAAATGGGCCACATCACTGAAGATGATTTTTTGATAAAATTTTGGATTATTTTAATGCATTTGAAGGACCCAATCAGCAAAGATACGACGTTTAAGGTGATTGGCCGGCTTGAGTTCTTGTGTTAACTAAACTTTAAAAGCCTTAAGACTTAAGTCTTTATGCAAAATACGGTGTAATGTCGTTTGTGGAATGTCTAATAAACGTCCCGATAAATTTTTTTTAGATTCTTCTTGTTCCGATACGTGCTATTATGGGCTCAATTACAGTGTACCGGTGACGGTTCGCCAAACTTAAAAAACGCAATTTTTGGCTAAAAGTTGATTTGCGGCAAAGAATAAAAATGTCTTGGAGATGATCGTAAAAGGCTGCCCATAATCTCATTCAAAAGAAAAAGAGTTGATGCACGATTTGTTAGATCAAATTTTTAAATTTTTACCTACAACCCATTTTATGAAATTTCAAAGTTGACCAAATTTATGGTTTAAGAAAACAGAGATTATTTTTTAGATTTTTAAATATAATATTGTTGTTTCTGGAATCAAAATTAGTTAAAAATGTTTGTCAAAATCGACCGGGGTCAAAAATACACCCATAAATTGACGATAATTTTTTTCAAGAAATTTATCACTTTTTGCTTTAAAAAATTTATAATTTAAAAACGGTTGGTAGCAGAAACTTTAAACAAGCTTCACTATCTTTAAAATAATGCAATGTATTATAATAGAACATCAAAACATTAAAAAAACTAAACTTTATTTTTAAGGTAAAACCTAAAATTGACCATTTCTAAACTATTTAACTTTTTTAAATTTTTGATTAAATAGGGTTTTTTTAGAGCTTTTTAACGGTGTACAATAAGTTGGTCTTGCGGGTCATTTTAATCCGAAAAAAAAACACTCCTCGACAAAATTTAGCTACTAGACAAAAATTGAAAAACACTTCCCGACAATTTTTAGGTACTGGACAATAACTGGGAAACACTCCCCCTGACCAAACTTTAGCTACTGAACAATAATTTGAAAACACTTCCCTACAAACTTTAGTTACTGTACAATAACTGAAAAACACTCCACGACAAACTGTAGCTACTGGACAATAATTTGAAAACACTTCCCGACAAACTTTAGCTACTGGACAATAATTTGGAAACACTTTCCAACAAACTTTAGCTACTGGACAATAATTGGAAAACATTTTCCTACAAACTTTAGCTACTGGACAATAATTTGAAAACACTTTCCGACAGACTTTAGTTACTAAACAATAACTGGAAAATAGTCCCCGACAAACTTTAGCTACTTCACAATAATTTGAAAACACTTCCCGACAAACTTTAGCTACTGAACAATAATTTGTAAACACTTCCCGACAAACTTTAGCTACTTGACAATAATTGGAAAACATTCCCTGACAAACTTAAGCTACTGGACAATAATTGAAAAACATTTTCCGACAAACTTTAGCTCCTGGACAATAATTGGGTAACACTTCCCGACAAACTTTAGCTACTGGACAATAATTGGAAAACATTTCCTTCAAACTTTAACTACTGGACAATAATTTGAAAACACTTTCCAACAGACTTTAGTTACTGAACAATAACTAGAAAACACTCCCCGACAAACTTTAGCTACTAGAAAATAATTTGGAAACACTTTCCAACAAACTTTAGCTACAGGAACATAATTGGAAAACATTTCCCAAAAAAACTTCTGCTACTGGACAATAATTTGAAAACACTTCATGACAAACTTTAGTTACTGGACAAAACTGGAAAACACTACCCGACAAACTTTAGCTACTGGACAATAATTTGAAAACACTTTCTGACATACTTTAGCTACTAGACAATATTTGGAAACACTTCCCAACAAACTTTAGCTACAGGAACATAATTGGAAAACATTTCCCTACAAACTTTAGCTACTGGACAATTATTTGAAAACACTTCCTGACAAACTTTAGTTACTGGACAATAATTGAAAAACACTGCCCGACAAACTTTAGCTACTGGACAATAATTTGAAAACACTTTTCGACAAACTTTAGCTACTTGACAATAACTGGAAAACACTCTCCGACAAACTTTAGTTACTAGACAATAATTAAAAGAAACACTTCCCGACAAACTTTAGCTAATGGACAATAATTTGAAAACATTTCCCTACAAACTTTAGCTACTGGACAATAATTTAAAAGCACTTTCCGACAAACTTTAGTTTTTAGACAATAATTAAAAAAACATTTCCCGACAAACTTTAGTTACTAGACAATAATTTGAAAACACTTCCCAAAAAACTTTAGCTACTGGATAATAATTAATAAACAAAACTTTAGCCACTAAACAATAATTGGAAAACATTCCTTGACAAACTTTAGCTACTGGACAATAATTTGAAAACACTTTCCGACATACTTTAGCTACTAGACAATAATTTGGAAACACTTCCCAACAAACTTTAGCTACAGGAACATAATTGAAAAACATTTTCATACAAACTTTAGCTACTGGACAATAATTTGAAAAAACTTCCTGACAAACTTTAGTTACTGGACAATAATTGGAAAACACTCCCCGACAAACTTTAGCTACTGGACAATAATTTGAAAACACTTTCCAACAAACTTTAGCTACTGGACAATAACTGGAAAACACACTCCGACAAACTTTAGTTACTAGACAATAATTAAAAGAAACACTTCCCGACAAACTTTTGCTAATGGACAATAATTTGAAAACACTTCCCGACAAACTTTAGCTACTTGACAATAACTAAAAAACATTTCCCGACAAACTTTAGCTATGGACAATAATTTGAAAACATTTTCCGACAAACTTTAGTTTTTGGACAATAATTAAAAAACATTTTCCGACAAACTTTAGTTACTAGACAATAATTTAAAAACACTTCCCAAAAAACTTTAGCTACTGGATAATAACTAATAAACATTTTCTGACAAACTTTAGCCACTAAACAATAATCGGAAAACATTTCCTGACAAACTTTAGCTACTGGACAATAATTTGAAAACACTTCCCAACAAACTTTAGCTACATTAAAATAATTGGAAAACATTTCCCTACAAACTTTAGCTACTGGACAATAATTTGAAAACTCTTCCTGACAAACTTTAGTTACTAGACAATAACTGGAAAACACTCTCCGACAAACTTTACCTACTGGACAATAGTTAGAAAACACTTCCCGACAAACTTTAGCTACTGGACAATAATTTGAAAACACTTTCCGACAAACTTTATCTACTGGACAATACAGTTATTATATACAGTTCCAGTGAAAACACTCTCTGACAAACTTTAGTTACTAGACAATAATTTGAAAACACTTCCCAAAAAACTTTAGCTACTGGACAATAATTAATAAACATTTTCCGACAAACTTTAGTTACTGGACAATAACTAGAAAACACTCCCCGACAAACTTTAGTTACTGGACAATAGTTTGAAAACACTTTCCGACATACTTTAGCTACTAGACAATAATTTGGAAACACTTTCCAACAAACTTTAGCTACAGGAACATAATCGGAAAACATTTCCCTACAAACTTTAGCTACTGGACAATAATTTGAAAACACTTCCTGACAAACTTTAGATACTGGACAATAATTTGAAAACACTCCCTGACAAACTTTAGCTACTAGACTATAATTAATAAACACTTCCCGACAAACTTTAGCTACTGAATAATAATTGGAATACACTCTTCGACAAACATTAGCTACAGAACAAAAAAAATAATACACTTTCAGGGACAAGCGAAAAAGGATTTGAGAAAACCGAAACAATTGCCTGTATTTGTTTGGCCGCTTTGGAGTTGGATTGAGTTTGGGTAATTGGTTTTAAACCTGTGTTTTTCATTAAAATAATTATTAACTTTATTTTGTAGCATAATTCATAGTAAAGCCTCGTTCATACTCATCCGATTTTTTCATTTTATCTGCGATTAAAAATGGCCGCCTGTCAAACTAAAAAATTGCGATTATTTTAACATTTTGCGATTTTTTTAAGAATGTACCTAACTTCATGTCATTGAATTTTTGTTAATAATGTAATTAAATGAATTGTAATTAAGTCATATTATTAAAATAACTGTAAATGAAAAGTTTAATTAAATTTAAATGAGATTTAACAGTTATTAAATCAAACGCCAGTTCTGTAATATATCAGTCAGATTGTGGTTAGGTTTGTATTTGTAAATTCACTTCATTATACTCTTCGTTTAACCGACGTTACGCGCGCTGTTGCCAAACTTAAGTACAATAATTTAAAGCTAAAAACAATTTATTTATTCAGTACTGACAATATCCAATGTTAAGTATTAATTAAAACATCAAACAAAGTAAAATGATTCAACTCTAACAACATTACAAAAACATAAACATTTTTTTACGCGATTTGTAACATATCTACATTTGTTTATGTCTTCTCGAGGTTAACTTTAATAAAAATTATTTTTTTTAATTGTATTTTAAAAGTCATTTTTGATGATATTTTGTATTTTTATCAATCGGACAAAGTTGATCAATTTGAACATTTTATTTTTAATAAATGTGCCTAACTTCATTTCATTTAAAGGTTGATATGTCATATAGGTTATGTATTTAAAAAATAATAAATTTACTGATTATTACAAATTACATAAAACTATGTTTACACAAATAATTAGTTTTAAATATGTAGTAAAAATTGGTTCATATAAATACTGAAAAAAAAATTTACTATTAAACATTAAATAATGTTTAAATACAATAAAATAATTATTGTTTAAAACAAGTATAATTAAATTAAAACATATTTTTAAGTTTTGAAAGGTTAAATTAATAGATCTAATTTGTTTTTTGTACAAACAATAATAAAAACAAACACATAAAAAATATGACAAGAAAGGCTAATAAAGCGGCAGGACAAGTATAAGGAATTGGTGAAAAAAAATTTGAAAGTATAAAAATAATTGGAATGATGTTTAAAAGTTAAGTAAAAAGTATGTTATTGTACGGAGCTGAAATTTGGGGGTGGAAAGAGTAAGAAAAAATAAAGGTTTAAATATAAACAAAGTACTGAAGATGGGTATTAGGAGTAAACAAAGAGACCCTAGCATACATTGTAATAGAAGAAGTTAAAATAGACAAATTAAGAGTAGAAGCAGAAAACGTGCAATAAGGTATGAAAAAAGAGTGAGAAAAAAAAAAAAGAATGTAAACAAGAGTGCCTACAGGAGAAAATGAAAGACAAATGCGGAAAAATGGGAACATGCATAGAAAAATATTTTAACAGGAATGGATATGCTAGTGAGGAAGTCGATAGATTGAAAATAAATAGAAATATGTGGAATGAAATTATGATAAAAGATAGAGATATACAAGTGCAAAAGCTTAGAACACAGATAAATAAATCTAGGTACAATTCAAATTATGTACATATTATAACTGATGCACTACTAAAGAACCTAGTGTAGTGTTAAGTATAAAAAAATAGAAAAAAAAAAATTGCAAGATTTAGTGGAAATGAAAAGAAAGTGTGCAAATTTTGGATAGACGAAGAAAAGAAAATGTGTAGGATGTGTGGAGAAGCAAGGAAAAACAACAGAACACATGCTAAAATGCAATGAAATGAGAGAAGAGCAAATGAGGAGAAATGAGGTACCAAAAGAAGACAAGAAGAAAAATAAAATGGATGATGGCGGTAACAAAAAGAAGAAAACAAATTGAAACGGAACTGATAAATAATTATAAACAGGGTTTAGGATAATTAAGGTTATATGTTATATTAGAAGTAAATTAAGTTTATATGGTAAATGTTATGTTAAGTTGTATAATTTTCAAGGCCGAAAGGCAAGAAATATACGTTTATTATTACTTAAATTAGAAAAATATATACTTGTATTTTAATATCGATTTGATGAAATCTTTGTATATTCATTATTTATAAAATAACAGTGATTTCACATTATATTAATTTAAAATAAAAAGTTATTGAATTATTTGTATTTTCAATAGCTTTTGAAACACTGTCTAGTATAAAAAAGATTTTAAAGCGCTAGGCCGTCCAAATCTAATGTTACCGCAAAAATACAAGTTTAAGGAAAATTGTTTCTATGTTGGCGTATTTATGAACTATTTTAATTCTATACTCGTTTTTCAATAAACGCCTTTTTGCATTTATATCATAATATACAAGTTATAATTAACTTTCTAAAGATTAATAATAGTCGTGTTTGTTTTACAAAAAATCTTTGCTATATTTGAACTAGTAAAAAAGTTACGTAAAACTGAATATTTTAACATTGCCTATTGCACTGGTAAAAAACATACCTTAAAAATGTTTTGGTTTTAAAACTAGCTAAAAAGAGAGATGTATAAATATAAACTACTGTTTCTTAAATGTTTGTCTCATTTGTCTGTTTCATTTAATGTTAATACTTAATTGATTATCGAAAAACGCAGCAATACGTCGTTCCTAGATCAATTCCAACACCGAAATCGTTTGAGTCTGACGCCATCACGAGAATTTAGAAAAACTAGAATAAATTGTGATTATGACAAGTCAACTGACGTATGTGACATTTATTTATTTTACTAGACAATTGTCAGCATAAAAGCAATGTGCTTTCAACATACATGCCGGGATTTTATTTAGCAAGCACATTTAATATTGTTTATAACTTAGTTTTTATTAAATAAATTGTATCTATACATAAACAATAAATTTGTTTTATTTTATTTAACAATCACAAATGTATTTATTCACATTCTGAGTTATGAATGAATAAAATATAGTTTTATATTAATTTATTTATGACTTGCTTTAAATTTAATATGTTTTATTGTATGTAGTGCTTTTCAATATTTGCAATGTACTTGTTGGCGATCTAATGAAATTTTATGGAATCCAATCGATATCAATTATGACACGATGCAGAGCGGCGAACGTTATTTATCGAAATTGCAGGTGCTCTGAATGTCTTTTAAAATAGGGAAATTTCCACCTTAAATTCTAAAGCCAATGCCAATACACGTACTATATTCACTCCGCAACTGTGATCCTTATTATGATCCTTATCACATTCGCAGAACGCTGTATAGACTAACTATTTACGTTATATAAATAAACTTAAACAACGGCTCTATTGAGAATAAATAATAACACACAATTGTGCATTGTTTAGGTTAATCAATTATTTATATAATTGCTATCACGCTAGTGAAAAATTTAAATTACTTGTTAACAGTTGAAGGTTTATGACAAACTAGCAAAGTATTGCAATTACTAAGATAAATACAATACAATGCGTACATGAAAACACATTAGTACCCCAATTGTATAAAAAAATCAAAGAAACACATTTTAAATAAAAAAACAATTTTTGAGAAAAAAGAAAGGTAAACCCGAGGGTAAACCACAAGTTTGGTAGTACATCAATGATGAGATGAATATAAAATATATTAAAATCGTTAATGTTGGTATTTAAATACAACTTAATGTTTGAACATATGGTATAATGAACATTTCTTACAGTAATGTTAATAAACATTATGAACGTTGCTATATTAGCGTACATTGATGTTCAATTAAGTCGAGAATAGACTCAATAATTTATAGAAAGAGCAAAATATTAATATTGTTAAAAAACTGACTTTCTTCTAAACTCCAAATTTTTCTGTTTTAACTCGGCCAGAATAAAACTATTTAAAATATTAGACTTACATAAAAAAATATATGTTTAATTATTTTGTGAAATATTGTGTTACACCAAACATATTTGTCACAATTTTAATATGGCTTTTCTTTAGCTCAGCATCTTCAATTGTGTGCTGACCGTTGGTAGTAGAAGTTGATTCATCACTAAATAAAATTTGTTAATAAAAGAATCTTTTATCAGAAATTTTGTCTCTCATTTTTAATACGCAAAAAAGTTCTGTTTTTTTAATATGAAATCTATTTACAATTGCTTTTTTTGTAAAAACAATTTTGGATTTTTTTATACTAACCAATGTTAGAACAGTATCATTTTCATTTTGTTGTATATTTTTTTCCGATCTTTTAAATCTTTTGTGATACCAAATTTTTTTTAATAGTTTACGTACTGTACAAATTGTAACTAACATTACTGATTTTTTTAACTAGTGATATGCGTTGTTTTAGAGTTAGCATTGTAGTATTTTTCTATCACAATGGCATAATGTTTAACTATGTTTATTTTTAGAATAATTTACATTGTTTAGAATAATTTGTTTATTTACAGTTTTATAATCAAAAAGGCGTAAACAGATAGTACTTTACTCTAATTTAGACGATAATTCTATTAAAGTATTACTGAGTTGCGTTCAGATTAGTCGACTGTAATTTAAACTTTAATGATTGTTTTAGACATCTACAAGTAAAACAAGTAAAACAATTAAACAACACTAATCAACTAGTTTATTTAGTTAAATGTTGGGTATAAGTGAAATTTGATCGCTCTAAAGACAACTTTTTATTTAAACTTTATCAATATTTTAATCAAACTTTAATTAGTAAATAATTCTAACCAATTTCTATCTTATACTTTTTGGAAGACAAAAATATCATTTTTTAGATAGAATGTTTAAATTTTGTATCTAAACTTACAATGACATTAAAATCAACATTTTCTTATAACATTTTAAATTTTATTGCAAATAACAGGTCATCTACATCTGGTGCAATGTAGAGATCGTTGGATAAAATTTGAATAAATTATTTAATTATTTCATAATTAATTTAATGGCGATAAACCGCTCAAAACTCTGAAAATTAGTTTCAAATTGCATAAATGCTAAATAATACCAATTAGTACGGATGTTTGATATTAAATTGCAGTAGAGTCACATCTATTTATTACATTACTTATATCATCAATTGTTTATAAGCACTAAATTGAGGTATTGAGCGCAAAAGTGGACTAACCCTCAATTTTTAAAATTCTATTTAAATATTTTGTTCTGATAACAATAATTGAACATAAAACGAGTTTTTGCATTATCTTTTTACAAATATTTTTTTTGTGCTGTAATTGACTAAAGTGCATTTTGCTTAATTTGTAATTTAGTCCACTCTTGCTCTCAATGGCTCAATTATTGATTCAAGTTTGTATTTTGTCATCATGCGATCCGTAGTTTTACAAGGCACACTAAATCAATTGTCTGTGTCTTTAAGTTTGAATACATTATATGTATAACCTCTATACGTGATAATTCATGATTGAGAAGTAATAAAACAATTTACTATGTTATTAAATTGTTTTTTTATTTCATATTTTTTCCCTTTGTATTTAGTTATAACTTTTATACGATGCTTCCCTTTACTAATGTTAAAACGCGTTTAAACAGTGATTTTTAACTTTAGAATTCGACCAAAAATTGGGTCGCGGTAGGTATTTAGTGGGTCGCTTAAATCTCTCAAATAACTTTAAAAAAGATAAAATTTTATTTTTTAACGCATTTTTAATATATTTGTTGATATAATTTTAATCGATAAGTATATCATTTCACTAATTTTCTTATCATTACTATTTATTGACAGTTTGTAAGTTTAGAGCTGTTTCTCTTAAAACAGAAATAAAAATATTTTTGACAGATAATAAATGTGCTGATCGTTTCAATAAGGACAAATGGATAGCAATATTGGCACATTTGGGTAATCTTTGTAACTACTTGGCAGCATTTTGAATATTAAACTTGTTTTTGGAAAATTGTTGACAATACTCTTAAATATTCTAAAAAATTGACATGGTCTAAAAAAAACTTGCTATCTGTAAGAAAGAGTCTGCAATGCCTATAAGCATGTAGGGCTTTTTTGACATCTATTTGAAAACCCATGGAGCTGAATTTTGCTATTTATGACATTTTGTAAACAAAATTTGGCATTTTTTTACATTTTTTGACCAGAATTTGTTTTTTTTTTTAGTTTTCATATTTTATAGTTGCATTTTGTTGTTTTAGAGATTTCATATTTTTTTTACGTTTTTAAAAATTTATGGTACTTTCTGACAATTGTTTAATATTTTATAGTTGAATTTCGTATTTTATGCAGGATTTTTATTTTTTTGCTTAATATTTTTGATATTTCAAAGCTAAATTTAATAAACAATTAAAGATTTGGGGTTTTTATATATTCTATGACACTAAAACTTTTATTTTTTATTGAATTTTTAATAAATCAGTATTTATGTATGTTTTATAAAGTTGGCATTAAGTAACATTTTCAAAATAACTCAGCAACTAGCAAAAATTTATAAAAACTTGATGTAACAAACTATGCCGGAAATTTAATTCTCATTATTATCAAAAATTATATAGTTTTATTGGCAACAATCTTATAAAACAAGTAAGTAATTATTAATTAATATTCAACAAACTTTGCAACTAGTCTTACACCTCTTACTACTTCTTGCAGTCAAAACATATTATAACCTTAAATATATTATGTTATTGTATTTATTTGTAACTCTATTCTATATTAACACCAGACCATCTTCGGTGATACTATAAAATAAATCGCCAAAACTGGTCTGTATGTAAAACCAAATAAAACATGCTAACTAATTTCCTATAATTAATAATTAGACCACAAGTTATATGGTATTTAGGAAAAATACAATAAATACTACATATAGGATGCTCCATGACGTGATGTCACAAGTTTGTGTACGTAAAAATAAACTTATAATAATAATAATAAATGATAAAAATTATTATGACCTAAAGTAAACCGTAAAATAAGTGTTTAATTATTATTGATTAAATAATTACAATTTTTGAAAAGCCAATATTAATTTTTATTTTTGTTTATATATATTATAAAGATTGTTCAAAATAATCACCGTTGCTTTTGAGACATTCTGTTTTTTTTTTATAGTATTTTCATATGGCACCGTTGCTTTTGAGACACATTCTGGTTCTTCTTAAGAGTAATCTAGTTGTCTTACTTAACATATTATTGTTATTTTGCTAAGATCTTCAACAGTCTTTGATGGTGTTTGGTATAGCAACACTTTCATATAGCTCTACAAATAATAGTCTGAACATGTTATATACTTTTTAAACGCTATGATTTTGAGTGTATTCTCCATATACATTTTCTATATGCATACAATTTGTATTTGTAAGTGTAAATATTAATGATCCATGAATATGAAATAGATATAAACCATGACGCTTTAATGTTTTCCAAACTTGCATGTGTAGTACATTAAATTGTACCATATTTTAAATTTTTAAATCTTAACCCCTATCGAGCAACTACTACTTTTTATCACAAAAACCGTAAATGTAATAAATATCGGCGTTACATAGTAAAATTAAAGTTCAACACGGTCAATAAGCCTAAACCAAAAAATAAACTTTAAAGTGATTTATTGTTTGACATAAAGTAGTTATTTCAATTGTAATGTAAACAGTTTGTATCAAATATTATTTAATATAATTTATTATTTTAGATGCGTATTTTACTAAAACCATAACTTTAATAATTGTTTTAGACACCTTGTATATAGCTATAGTTTTTATAATGCCGTTTGAAAATGAATTTTAATGTAGCTTTAAAAAAATTGATCAATTAAAAAAAGAACAACATTTGAAAAAAAACTATTTACAAATCTGTAAATCTTATCAATAGTTTTCTTAACATAGTTAGAATTGATGGATTTAACTCTGACCTTAAAATTCTGCTCTACTGCCATTTTGATTTATAATAATAAGCTTTTTCAAATAACTGAAAGTCCTATTCATAGTTTTGCAGATGATAGCACCATTCATACTTCATATTTTCCAAAGACTATATCGACAAATATGATATGAGAGCGTTTTGAAATTTTTATGTTAAAATCTATAGCATCTATAAACAAAAACATTAAAGCAATATATCTGAATGAAACATTTTCAAAACTCTAAAAAAACTTAATTTTGAACTGTTTTAAAATCAAATAAAATCCAAATTATTATATCATCAGTACTAAATATTAAATCTAAATTTTCTTCAATTTGTCTTCTAGGAGTTATAATCTCACATAATCTTTTGTGAAATAACCATGTTTTTGACATGAAAACTAGAATTTTTTATAGATGTAAACAGTACTTACTTTTGTTCAGTTATATTGCGTCTTAAATTTATCAAAAGTAGTGTGTTGTGTATGGGAAAAACATTATTAGTGATAGTGCAGTGCAAATGAGAGGGATTTTTCAGAAAAGTTGAACTAATGTCTATGACAATAGAGTCATAGAAGAAAGTCTGTAGCAACAGATGAAATTGTCGAAAAAGTGTAACAGCTTAGACTTAGCACCAAAAGACTTTCATTTGTTTACCAAGATTAAAACAAAATGAATGGGAAAGCAGCGGTTCAACAGTAACAAAAAGCTGAAAACCCGTATACAACATTGGCTGACATTTCAGGCTGTATGAGGAGAGTATAAAAAGCTGGTGCTCTGTTACGACAAATACCTCAATGTTGGTGACAACTACGTTGAAAAATAGCTTACATGTATGAGTAACTTTTGTGTATAATAAAACTTTTTTCTTTCTCTCTTATTTGTTTTTGTCAAATTAACGGAACTTGAAAAGAAAATAACCTTTGTATATAAAACTTATATTTGTTTTTGTTTTGAATATTGCTTTCAAGTAAGGGAAGGAACATCCAAAATTACACTACCTATTCTAAATTCTATTCAAAAACGAGCTCTTTGGAGCATTGAGTTAAAAACTTTACATACATGTAATGCTGCATACCTTTGCATTTTTATTGATAATTTTATTTTATTGTTCAAACAAAATACATTATGCATTAAAAACAAATATTTACTTGTAGTACAAGGCTTGCTTTAAATTCTTACAAATATTAACTGACAATTCAGAAATGTAGGACCAAAACTTTTAAGAAAGATTTTTGACACATGGAAACTTCTAATTTCAGTATTTTTCGAAATTTATAAGTTATATTCAAAGTCAATATTTGCTGACTGCTTAAATGTAGTTTTCAATGTAATAAATAGTTTTAGCAAGTGTAGTTTTACTCGTTAAAATTCAAAGATATTTTTATGTTGTTATAACATTAAGAATTCCTAAATATCACATTTTAAAATAAAAAAATAAAAATTGTATCTTAAAAATTATTTTAATAATCGGTTTTTGATTAAGTTTACTTACTGTTCTAGAACGCTAAGATACTTTACTGTCGAGTTTATCGTTAGCAACTAGTAAATGCACGTACTTTAGATCTGACGTAGTAAACAATCAAATAGAGCCAAAACACGCAAAAAGATATTTTGTATATTTGCTAGTAAATATAAAAATAATTTTAACACATTTATTAAACGTCAAAAATGTCAGATTGACTAATATTTTCTTTACTATAAATTTATGGGTAATTGCAGTATTTACATAGAAGATTAATATGAAGTATATACCAACAATCTAACACAAAATGCATCTTTAATATGGTTGTACTGCAGAAGGTTTATATTTATAAATAAATAAAATTATTGTAAAATCTAAATGGTTATGTGGAAGAACATCAATTTGCTGAACATCGCCTTTTCTGTTATGTAATATTTTTAAGAAATAAAGTTTAATACAATACAATACACACAAATGTTAATTGAAAACGTTATGCTATAATACTAAATATGCTATAAATAGTATAGGCTAATAATTTAAATTCTTGTAATTTTAGAATAGATGAATGTATTTATAGCAATATATTTCAGAATATTATTTTTAGTTGCAATTTATTGAACAGTTTGAAGTTAAAAACTGCATCTCAAGAAGAGACCACCTGACTGGCGGCCTTGCATTTTAATTAAATAGGTAGATGAAGATAGACAGCATAAACTAGAACTAGAAAAATTGTTGAAGAAACTATATGTCGTATCATATAAAAGTTGCAAAAAAAATTCTGCATTTGCATTCGTATAAGGTATAATTTTTGATGCATTTTTTTGCTAAACACACAACGATAAATTACAGACTATCTATTTAATATCAAAACAAAACTACTGTTAAAATTTTTAATTGTCTTATGCATATTTTGTATAAACATTATTAATAATAAATAATAAACAATACTATTTCTATATTATTTAGTTTATACAAAATATGCATCGTTTAAATAATAATATTTAAACAATATTTATAAAATTTCTTTAAGTAGTTTATTTTTTACTTGTATACGCAGAAGCTGCGTCTTAATGAAAATAGCCAGTCATCAATTCATTACCGTGTAGTATAGTAAATGTTGAAAATATATTAATGTGTTAATACTCTTTTCAGGCACAATTTTCAAACACTATTTTATATTCTGTAACAATACAATCACGTTTAATTCCCCTTGACATAAAGCCTTTTATATATTATCTTTTGTCATCAGTACGACTCCCGTGTATACATATAGCAAGTGGAGTAAGAATGAAATAAACGAGCAAACATCCATCAAGCTCCACGGTATGACGCAAGCGAGATTCGATTGCAGTTTTAAATCTCTGAAAAATATAAAAAAATGTTTTCTCTCCTCCCTTCCATATCACCAATTTGTTATCGTTTTCGACCACTTTGCGAGAGACAAATATTAAGCGTGTTCCATAACTCCACCCTGTCTTAATTTATATAAATTGCGGTCAATAATTCAAAAGATAAATCAATAAGAGCTTCCGACTCGTCGGTCGTGTTTGAATTTTCTGTACCGTAAATTTCGTGAATTTTTCTTGATTTGTTTGCATATACACACTTCAGGTGTTGTTTATTCGGCAGATTGGCACGTAATAAAATCATTTTATGTTTGCACTATCAATAAAAACCGTTGAAATATCAAAAGTTCAGATTCTCTCTATATTAAAAATTGCAATACATTTTTATGCTGATAAACATTTCTTATTGTATCGGACGCTTTTTAAATTCCAGTCAAGATTTCATGTAAAAAAATATTATTCAACAAAGTATAGGCAGAGATTTAAGTAAAATTAATCAATCTAACAGTAACAATACATAACAAACACAAGATTTTCCAACAGTTTGAAAATGTCAGAGATTCGTTAGACATGTTATATAAATATTAAGTATTTTATTTATCATTTAAATTTATTCTTTAAACATACTGTAATTTTCAAATTGTCTTACTATACACAGCAAATAGTAGGGAGCATTTTCTTTATGGTAATAAAGTTTAGCGTGTTCGTTTTAAAATACATATTACTAAAATTTTGATTATTTGGTGCTGACGACTAACATCACTTAATTTTAGTTTAAAATGATTCTGTTTAAAGAACAAACAAAATTTTATTCATTTCAGATTGATATTAATTTTAAAATTTATGAAATCAAAACTTTTTGTTTATAGACGTGACATGCTGTAATGCAAGCGTAAAAAAATGCAAGAGTTTTAGAAGCTTGATATTTTGAGATTGAGTTCTATTTCAATCATAAAAAGCCAGCCTAGAGTCAGCAGGTCTGCCGTCGAGACATCTAGTGCTGAGACGCTCAGAAATGTGTAAATGGATGATGTTTCTTAAGACTGTTGAAACTAAAAAAAAGTTGAACTAAGCTGTCTACTTCTATATTTTACAGTATTGGCAGAAGACATCTTGCAAGCGTTTAGCACAACTTTTTTAATTGTTGTGTCTTCTACAGAAACTGATTTCTCCAACATAAACTCTACATAATTTATACACTAATTGAGTATCAAGTAAAAAATTTCTATTTTATTAAAGTAGTCTTATCAAATATTTCTTTAATGCAAAGTGAACAAATTGTTTAGATATGATCTTTTGATTCAGTATATCACAACGTGTGCAACTAATTTAATAGATATTTCCTGGGAATGGATGTTGATTTAGGTAAATTGATATGGTTGTAAGTGTTTGTTTTCCAAATAGATCATTTAACAATTTCTTAAGTATTTTTAAGCAATAGAATTTAGACAATGTATTTTTACTAAGTGAATCAACATTATATCTTTGCTCTATTCTATGTGGGTCAAGAAGAAGACATTGCTACGAGTTTTTTTAATTAAATCACGTTTTTTGTAAAAGATAAAACCTTGTATAATGTTTATCGGCAACTGTGTCCACTCCGAGAATTATCATTATTCCAACGCACTTGATTGATACATAAATGCTATTTTATTTAATTAGACCCTTTATCCAATATTTTATTTTCTTAAAACCTTTATTTAATTATAAGAGGTTAGATTATATTATTAATAAGACTATATAATTATATATGCTATTTAATAGCATATATCTTATATTTATATATATATATATATATATATATATATATATATATATATATATATATATATATGGATATATATAAATATGCAATAAATAATTTTATTTAATTATTTATTTATTTCATTTAATTATACAATGTTGTTTTAATTAAACAAACAAAAAGTTTTTAAACTCAAAAATACGAGATTATAATGCACGTATCTTCTATAAAATTAGCAAATATAAACACGACAATGTGAGTTTTTAAAGTTTGTTAAGTTAAAACTTTTATAGAATACAAACTAACAACAACTATATTGTGAAATTTATGACAAAAAAAGAAGTTCATTTAAGTGGCGAGCAAAGACGTTAATCCAACTGCTACCCCAGACACCTCGCATTCTAGAATATTAGATTGAGATAAAAAATAAAGGTGCCGCCAATAATCAAAATTGGTATTAATTCTTGCATAAGAGATAGCGGAAGCTGAAATATTGCATTATAAAAAAATAATTTAATAGTCTAAGCGACGTGTTTTTAGTGAAAGGGGCTGCTGTTGGAAAAACGTCTCAGTTACAATAAAGTTTATCTCATCTCCGGATAGGATTCATATTTAATATTAAGGAATATTTTAAGTCTGTAATCCTTGTGTATAGACATGTCTTTAAATGAGTATATAATAATAATGACAATTGTACACAGGAGAGTAATAATAGAACTGTGTACAATAATGATCTAAATTTGAGTGCATTATAAACTTCACTAACAACTAAACAAATAATAAACTAAGTTATTAAAACATATTACTCAAAACTTTCCAAGCGCACAAATTTCCGTACCTATATAAAATTATGTTCTGGCAGATACTTACATTAAAATTATCATTATTTGATTCAGTATTAAAACATGTAAATTAATTACATATTATAAATTAATAGCTGTAATTATTACATTGTTGAAGATGTATTGCATTGTCGCAGACCTTATACAGTTTTATTACAAAACTCTATATACATAAAAATATATAATAACTACTAATTTTGACCTGGTAACAGGTATAAAACGCAATAAAATTATAATATGATGGGTTGTTCTAGACTAAATTATTTGAAGTTAAGACTAAGCCTCATTTGGATGTGCAAACATAGGCAAGTATGAACGAGTCATTAAAAAAAGTACTAACGCGCATAGAGTTCTATTAAATACTTGGATTAATCTTAATAAAAACAAAGTTCTACAAGACAAGCCTCCCACTTAAGCATGGTTTATAATTAACATAAGAAACAAATTAGCTGAAAAAAACAATGCAAATCAAGAGCTTCAAGAAAAAGTTGCTACGCTTTCAAATAAAATTATAGAGCTGGAAACAGAACTGAAAGGCAACAAACAAATCATCGTAACGCTGACAAATACCATTAATAAAATTAAGAATAAACATCTTATATATCAAACAACTCAAACAAAATTAGCTTCTAATCAATTGACAACCTCTATTGCTATCCAAACCGATATCAAACAAATAACACATATTGAAACTCAAACTCAAACAGTAGCAACATCTAAAAAAACATGTACACCAAATGATATCACAAAATATATAAATCTACCAACAAAAACTGAGTAAAATAGTCAAATAAAAAATATTGACATAATTGGTGATGGCTTTGCTAAACACATAGCTCCGCTGTTATTAAATTCTTTATCAGATTTTTATAATTTAACAGATGATATTGTAATTAATAACTGTAGTACAAATAAATGTATAATCCTAATAGGAGGATCAAATGACGTAAGGCACTGCTATAACTCAGAAAGTATTGCTAACTTTACACAGAGTGTAAAAATAGAAATTGGAAATTTACAAAATGTACTTACTATAGTCACTTCAATACCATTAAGATATAATCGGCCATATTACAACAATATTATAAAACAACTAAATCTAAATATAAAGAATATCTGCAAAGAATATAACAATACACGTTATGTAGAAATTAATGATATATTAAACAACAAACATTTTTGTTATAAAAAACATGCTCTAAACACTCACGGGAAGAATGTTTTAGCAGCGTACTTAAAATTAATTTTATTCTCAAATGTGCAAACAAATATCAGTGGCCTATTGGAAAACGTATATCCATGCGGAACAAAAATATAACTCCTGATAAATTACATTTATCAAATAATGAATATTTTAATCTAATTACACCAGTCCAAGAAAATATAATTAAAGTGCAAATACTACAAACTATTAGAAATAGTAAAACGGATTTGAATGTGGTAAACACTAGATGGAACAGGATGAATAAGAACAACCATATTTTTCTCAGAGTCAATAACAATACACACATACCATAAAAAATGTAATAGTGAAGATCTAAATATATTACACATTAATATTAATAGTATTAGAAACAAATGTGATGAATTTGAAGTTTTCATAAAGAGTAGTAATATCAATTATGACATACTTTGTTTTAGCGAACACTGTCTTAAACAAAATGAAGTTGAATATTTAACACTAGACAACTACATTGTGGCCTCTAATTATTCCCGCATTAGATATCAAAAAGGTGGAGTAATGATACTCCTTCAAAGAAATATTATGTTCAAAAATAGAGAAGAAATAATAAAACATTCAATTGAAAAGCTATGCGAGTTTAAATTAAACATAATCATACTCACAATCTACAAGATCCCAGACTCGGATTTTAATATGTTTTAAAAAACTTTTAATAATGTGTTGTCTAAAATTAGTTTAATTAAGTATAAGATTGTTATTTTAGGGGATTTTAACATAGAGTTTAACACTAGTGATTCAAAGTTATTGAGATTTAACCAAATTAAAAAAATAAAGTAATAACTTAAAAATTATAAATGAACAATTATCTTTACTTTATAGCAATTACAAACGTACACCAACAATTGCAAATAAACAAATTTTCATGAGCCATAAAACATTGAACAGAAAAGAAATTGTAATTGCAAAAAGAACTGCAAATGAAAAATATTTAAAGAATAATAATAACTCAATTAAATCTATGTGAAACATTATAAAAAGTAAGCAAACAATGAATGAAAATCAAGACACAGGATTAGATGCAAATCAGTTCAATCATTATTTTTCTAATATTGCCAAGGAGATTCACAATGATCTAGATACATCAAATATCTCCTTTGAAAATTTTCTTACAAAAAACATAGAAACAGAATTTACATTTTTAGAAGTATCAATTAATCAAGTAAGAGATAGCATAAACAACATAAAAAGTCTGCACAGCAAAGATTACTATAACATAAATCTAAAATTAATTAAATCTGTCATAAACATTATTTTAACTCCACCTACATCCTTAATAAACCAGTCAATAAAAGGAAATAAGTTTCCAGAATCATTAAAAGTAGCTACAATATTGCCAATTTATAAAAAGAGTGATCAATGTGTTCAAACTACAGACCTATCTCAGTTATACCAACTCTGGGAAAAGTATATGAATATGCTGACGGTGCAATTTCGAAATTACTTTGAAAGCAACAATCTTTTTTACGACTAACAGTATGGATTTAGAAATGGTTTAAATACTAACATGGCAATAAATAAAATTATTTCCCATATAGTCAAATCATTTGAAGATCAAAATTATCTTGGGCTAACATGCTGCGATCTTAGCAAGGCGTTTGATTGTGTGTTGTATAGCATTCTAACCAAAAAACTTTACCACTATGGTTTTAATGGAAATAGCGCAGCACTGATGGATTCTTATCTGACAAATAGAACACTAATAAGAAAAAACAGAACGTATGGTATTTACGCAATCTAAAATACGTACAAATCCACTTGTGATTCCTTTTCTAGGTATAACATTAGACCAAAAATTATCATGAGAAGCTCATATCAATGTTTCTGCAAATCAGCTTTCAAAAAACATATTTATTTTAAGAAACCTAGCATCAGTACCGTTTAATATAATATTTCAAGTTTACCATGTACTTTTCCATTCATGGCTATCTTATGGAATACTTTCAGAGAGTCATTCCCCACATACAGCAAAATTATTTGGGTTACAACGGAAAACAATTAGATATATATTAGGCTTACCTTATAGGGCAGATGTAAAGAACAGTTTCAAAAATCTAAAAATGTTGACACTGCCGTCACAATATACTTTTCAATGTTTGTTGTTAGTAAAAAGTAATCTTACACTTTATGAAGAATGCACAATAAACCACAACTACAACACGCTTGCAAAAAATAATATAAAATTAAATGATGGTTGTATAAATAAATGCAGATGGGCAGGTAATTATTATGGGCCAAAATTGTATAACAACTTGACAAGTGTAACCCAAGAGTTAAATTTCAATAGCTTTAAATCTAAAATTAAACTAATATTAATTAGTAACACCTTTTACTACATACTTTTTTTAATTATATAAAGTTTTAGTTATTATATGGGCAATTCCATTTCAAACGGACCAGAGCTGGGGGGGGGGGGTGCATTGAGAAACTTGCTCATGTATTTTTTTTTAGTTTCTATAACTTATTAGTAGTCTTTTGATCGGAATATGAGGGTATGAAACCCATAAAAAAAAATTCTACAATTTTTTTAAGTTTTTTTGTCGTTTTTTAACTTAATCGCATTTTTTGTTTAAAAAACGCAATTTTAACTCAAAAAAATAAATTTACTAATGAAATTGATCAGAAATTTTCCGTAGAATCCAAATCTGGTGCTATTTCAAGTCTATACCCTGTCTATAAGCCGCAAAAGCCATAAAACCATGTTTTTCTTCTCAGTGGGCTGTGCAAAAAGGAGCAATTTTTAAATTTTTTTAACCGCCAAAGTTGACGTGTTTTTATGTAAGTTAATTAGAAAATTAAAATTTGTTTTGTGTATTTGGGTTTTAAAGGTCTAAAACTGCAAAAATAAGCCTCTTTTTCAACATAAAGTTTTACAAATGCACATTTATCAGTTTTCAGAGAAACTATACACCAAATATTATTGAAAAACTGAGTTTTGCAAACAATTTTACATTTAAATAGTCAGTGTCGTGCTTATCTGGCAATAAAAAACCCATCTAGAAAAAAAATTTGTTCAACATTTACTTAAAAAAATTTTTTTTTTAATTTTTTTTAAAGATTATTTAGATTATATTTTTTTAAGTTTATTTCAAAAGTTTAACAAGTCATCTTTTGTTGTTTGAACCAATTTTGGGTCATTTTACTCTCTGTTTGATAGTTTAGACTCGATCTATCGGCGCGAAAATTAGAAACTATTTTTATTTTTGGCATTCAAACATAAATCCTCCTGGCGCTTATCAAAATTTGTTAAAAAAAATATTTTAAACCACACCCTAGTGTGTTTATAATATTTTATTGTTTATAATGTTTTGTCTGAAAATTTTGTAAACATTTCTTTCTAGATGGACTTTTCTATAGAAGATGAGTACAACACTGACTATTTTCCGTGTAAAATTGTTTCCAGAATTCAAATTTTTAATAATATTTGTGTGTATTGTTCCTCTGAGCGCGGCTAAACGTGCATTTGTAAAAGTTTATGTTGAAGAATAGGCCTACTTTGCAGATTTGCAGAGTTTTAGACTCTTAAAACCGAAATACACAGAACATATTTATATTTTTTAATTAATTTACATCAAAATACGTCAACTTTGGCGGTTAAAAAAAATTAAAAAAATGCTCCTTTTTGCCTTTTTCAATTGCGATGACTTTGCACTTATCCAATCCAAAAAGCATGTGTATATCTTTGCTCATTTGTTCTACAGTTTTAATAAGCTGTGTAAGTTGTATTTGCTGCATACAGCTTCAGATCGTCCATGTATAAAAGATGGTTTATTGTTTAGCTAGTATTTTGTCTTTTTATGTTAAAGCCATATTTTGTTTTTTTAAGCGCATTTGAGATTGGATTTATGCACATACAAAATAGTAAGGCGCTTAAAGTATCTCCTTGAAATATTCCACTTTTTATCTGTATTGATTTTGTTTTTAAAGAAATAGTCCCATTACATAGATAGTTCTGTATTTCAATTACTCATTATAGATTTTATAAAATTGATTATAGTAATATCAATTTTATAGATCTTACGCACTTTTATAATCTATGAGTGCGGTAGCAAATCAAAAGCTTTCTGATAATCTATATAGCCAGTGTATAAATTTCTGTTGCGTATTCTTGTTTGGTTGATTGCATCTATAGTTAACTGTTATTTACATCCGCGTGATCTTTTCTTGCATCCCTTTTGTTCTTCTGTTATAATGTTATGTTGTTCTAGATGGTTGTTAATCTTAGTTGTTATAATAAATGTTAGTAGCTTATAAATAGTTGGAAGGCATGTCTATACTTTGAAGGATTATCAGTATTGTGTTTATCTTTTGGCTTCAAATAGGTTATTCCTTGAGTCATATAGTTAGGCATAGTATGCGGGTCTGTTAGTATGTTTGTGAATAAACGCGCTAAGTGTTTGTGTGTAGCTGTAAATATTTAACCAGTAGTTTTGTATCTTGTCCAGACCGGGCGCTTGCCGTTAAAAGTTTTGTTTATTGCATTTTTGATGTCGTGTTCTGTCATTTTGTTACCATGTGTCATTTCAGTTATTGCTGCATGGTTCTTTCGTTTTTTGGATATCCAGGTAGCTTCTTTTTAATGTTGTTTATTTTTGCCCCACATTTCTTCCCAGTGTATTTAGATGGCAGTGGGTAATTTGTTAACTCTTCTTCTTCTAGTTTTCTTTTCATTTTTCTTAAAATTGATTTTATATATTTTCCTGTTATATGATAAATTATATCGTCTTAGCTTAGACGGTTACTATAAACTGTTAATATTTTTTAAGCAATTCTAAAACTAGCTTCATTTCCTCTCTGTGTTTTTCATTTTTTATCTGTTTAGTAGATTTAGTTTTTTTGAATAAATTTGTTAATTTATTGATAAGTTTATTTGATACATGTCCTTGTGTGTATCTTGTGAGTTGTCCTATGTCTCTTCTAGTATTTTGTATACTAGTTTTAATCCTAATTTTCCAGACCGGTGTTTTATCTTTAGCTTATATATTATTGCTTGTGCAGATTTTTTTGGGGTTGTTTGTAATGTCGGATAATGTTTTAGCTGCACAGTATATATATATCTATGTATATTTTCAAGATTTAATTGTTCATTAATTGAGTTTTTCAACAAATGGTTTATTGTTTTAATGTACTTACTGACGAGTTTAAATTAAGGTTTTTGTATAATATTTCTCATAGTTGGTTCCATGCCCATATATTTAATAAGTGCCTCATAATATTTAGTTTTTACTGTTTGTAGTATATTGTTATCTTGCTTTGTATTGAGTTGTGTTGTAGTTGTGTTTTGATTAATTTCTAGTTGATATTGTTCTTGAACTAGAACATTTTCATTATTTCTTTCTGCATCTATGGGTTGTGCTTGAGTGATAACTTGGTTTTGTTTTATATGTTTTTCAAGTTGTATCTCCTCTTTGATTTTACGTAGTTGCGGCTCAATTTATTATTAATTTTTTTAATTTTTTTTTGGTTTGTTGTCAATATGTCTATTGTGAACAATCTGGTCTATTGTGAACAATATTTTTATCGGTTTGAATTGATACGTTCCATAGTATTTTGTGATCTTTATTTTTTTTTAATGGGCTTTGGAGTGTAGTTGTAATAAGGGATTCTATCTTCTTGATCTTCTAGAAACGTGCTTTTTAACATTTTTTTATGTATTATTGCTGCAACTTTGTTATTCCTTTCTGTATACTTTGTTGGAGCTAATTTTTCACATCCAGTTATTATATGTGTTATAGTTTCTGTTTCTTTTTTGCATTTTCTACATTTATCGGTATCAATATTGTTTTTGAGTATATATTTGTCATAGTTTCTTGTTTTTATGACTTGGTGTTGTATGCTATTATAGATTCTTCAGTTTCAGGAAACAATTCTTCATTGGTGAGCCATAAATTTGATACATCTATGTCAATCCCTTCCTTGTGCAGTTGGTAGTAGTGCTTTCCATGAATTTCTTTTTGTGACCATTTAGTTTCTTTACTCTCAATTGTAATAGTATTATACGGTTCTATGTCATTGAGTAGATTTAGAGGCGTTTGATGTTTGTCGGATTCTATTACAGTTTTGTATAAAGTGCCTTTAGTTTTTTTTAAATAAGTTGTTAAATCTATTATTTGTTTGTTGTGAAGATATTTAATATTGCTGATACTTTTTTCACTTTTAGATCTTGGCAGTGTCATTCACTGCATACAATGTTTTGGATAATGAGCTCTATATTTTGTAAAAGTTGTTCTTATTTGCATGTTCAGATCATCTAATTCAGTATTATTCTAATTGATGATGCCATAAGAATAAGTAAGTACCGGGATAGCATACGTATTAATAGCTTTAGTAAGATTTTTTGAGTTTAATTTGCTACTAGTGAGAGAGTTTAATCTGATTTTAAATTTTTGTTTTATGTTTTCTTTCATTATTATTATTATTATGTTCTTGTTTTTTCTCGTGTTATTCACGGTGTTTCTTCTATTCTACGGACTATTTAAGCCAGGGTAGAAAGAAATCTATTGTAAAAATTTTCTTACTGTGCTGCATGTACCAAGGATTACAGCGCGTTGCATATGGACGAAGATGTCTTTGTCAATGTGAAGTCGTCATTAGCCAATATTATTATAGAAACTGTACAAACTTTGTCCAGTTTCCATTGTTGCTTTATTTCTATTGCTAAGTTTGCATATTTCTCAATTTTTTCTGCATGAGCTTTCTGTAAATTTGCAGCATTGGGTATTGTAATATTGATGAGATATGCTTCTTTATTATTTTTATCAACAAAAGTAATATCTGGTCTATTGTGACTTATAGACTTATCTGTAAGGATGCTTCTATCCCAGTATAGTTTGATGTCTGCATTTTCTATTACGTTTTCTGGGGTGTATTGGTAATATGGTAGTTATAAGACCATATTTAATACACAGTTCTTGGTGCAGAACTTTCCCCACATTATCATGTCTTGTCCTGTATTCAGTTTGAGCTAATATAGGGCAACCGGATATTATGTGTTGTATTGTTTCACTGAATGTTTGACATCGCCTGCACTTGTCGTTTTGGGTGCCATCCTTAATGATGTATTTTTTATAATTTTTTGTTGATATTACCTGATCTTGTATTATTATTATTATTATTATTATTAGTATTTTTTTTTTGCTCAGTAATTTTCTGGGTTTACATAGTTAGACGGGTAAGTACATACCAAGTCTAGTATGTTTTTGCTCTATTGGCCTAGAAACGACCGAACAATATTACATGTCATAAGAATAACTGCTTTCTGCATCTTTGTAATAAGATGTTCAGTTAATCCTATTTCTTTAATGTTATCTTTTAATTTTGATGGAACTATTTCTGTGGATGATATTACAATAGGAATTATTTTTACTTGTTTTTGTTTCCACAGCATTTGTATTTCATGAGCTACAGGTAAGCATTTTTCCAATTTTTCTGTTTTTTTTTGCTAAATTGTGATCTGCTGGCACTGCAATATCTACCAGGTAAGTTGTACTGTTTTTATACAAATAGTAACATTTGGACGGTTGTAAGCAACTGTTTTATTTGTAAGTATTGTCCTGTCCCAATATAAAATGCATAATTCATTTTTAAGTACTGATTGAGGAGTGTATTTGTAATATGCTTCTCTTTTTGCAATTAAATTATAGTTTATTGCTAATTCTTGATGTAGAATTTTAGCTGCGGCATTATGTCTGTCTGTATATTGGGTTGTGCTTGAGTGATAATATTTATTAGTTATATGTTTGATTGTTTCTGCTTCGGTGTTACATTTTCTACACTTATCGTTTAAAGTGTTTGGGTCTTTGATTATATATTTTTTATAGCTGTTTGTGCTAATAATTTTATCTTGGATCGCTTGTATAATACCTTCAGTTTCTGGAAATAACTGCCCTACTTCTAGGTATTTGAATGTTGCACTCTGATCAACACCGAGTTTGTGACTTTGACCATAATACCTACCATGTAATTGTTTTGATGCCCATTTTGTACTGTTTTCTTGCTTTAATGTTTTAGGGTCATCGTGCCTGAATTCTGTATTATTAAGTAAGAGAAGTGTGTAGTTTTTATTTGTTTTTACTATTGCCTGATGCAGTTGACTATCACTTCTAAGATAAAAATAATTTCTTAAATTTGAGATTTGTTTGTATATTTGTAAAACCTCTACCTCCTTCTGTTCTTGGTATATTAATTCGTTCTATGCAGGCATTTGGGTGGTGCATTCTATGTTTTGTCAGGATTGTTCTTGTCATCCTATTTAACGAAGTAAGATCTGTTTCGGACCATTTAATAACACCAAACGAATAAGTGAGGATGGGTATTACAAAAGTATTTATGGCTTTACTTACATTTTTAGAACTTAAATTTGATTTTACAAGCAATTTAAATCTTGAAATACTTTTCACTGAGTTTGTTTTTAGTTGGGTATGGTCAAGTTTTGTTGTTTGTTCAAACTCAAGGTATTTATAAAACTCGCCTTGTTCCATAGATTCTATTATGTTGTCATTTATAGTTCTTAACACATCCGTTATTATCCAAGTACCTTTTTCAATTGCGTTGACTTTGCATTTGTTAATACCAAATTTTAATTTAATATCGTTTGATATTTGCTCTGTTATTTTAATCAAAGAAGAAAGATGTGTTTTGTTGCTGGCATATAATTTAATGTCGTCCATGTAGAAAAGATGATTAATTTTATGTAGTGTTTGTTTATTGTTTTTTATTTTAAATCCTGCTATTGTTTCATTAAGTAACTCAGATAACGGATTAAGACATATACAAAACCATAATGCACTCAATTGAAAAAATTGGCGGTAGAGTAGGCAACAAAGATATCACAATAATATCTATGAGAAAAGGGTCCAAGGATATACAAACAGCTATAATCAGAACAAACAAGGAGACAGCAAAAAAACTGATAAGAGAAGGAAGCATAAATATAGGATTTATGAGATGCAGAACAAAGAGTGTAACGAATAAAGAAAGCAAATGTTATAAATGCTGGATGAAAGACCACATTGCGTCGTACTGTACAGGGGAAGACAGATCAAAATTATGCATAAGATGCGGAGAAAAGGGGCATCAGATAGCCAAATGCAGTAATAGGGAATATTGTATAGAGTGTAATGTAACAGGACACAGAACAGGAGCAAAAAGATGCCCGCTCACATACAAAAGAAAAACGAGAAGACCAAGAAAGAACGTAGAAAATAAAAATTCAGATAATTGGAGACAACACGAGAATGAGGACACAAACCAAAATGTATAACATCATCCAAACAAATATAGGCAGAGGAAGAGAGGCGCATGACCTATTGATGGCAACAGCGGTAAGAGGAAAAATAGACATAGTAATAGTGAGTGAACCAAATAAAAACAAACTAAGTGGGAAGTGGATAAAAGATAAGAATTCAGACGCAGCTATCCTAACAAGGGATAAGTGAGATAAAGTAGAAAGGTAGGGGACACCCAAAGAAGGAATAGTGCGGGCCGATATAAGAGGTCTGATAGTGTACAGTTGTTACATCAGTCCAAACTGCAATATGGAATATTATCAGGAGTGAATAGAAGAACTAGAACACAGCCTAAGGAAACAAAAGAGCAAACAAATTCTTGATGAGATGATAGCAGCCGTAAATCTTACAATATGCAACCAAGGAGATAAACCAATGTTTGTAAGAGGAAGATCCAAATCATACATTGGTATTACCAAAGCAACATGGGAAACGGCTGCAATAGTAAGGGGCTGGACAATGACAGAAGAAAAATCACTGAGTTTACATAAGTACTACAGCCTCCTCTACTTACAAGCCGTGCTCATGAAACTTGGCAACGTAGCCTAGTGGTCCTATCAGTCCTATTAAAATACATGCAAGTCAATGTAAGTTACAAGTGCACAGTGGAATAAAAGTGAGTTTAATACAAATTTAAAGGTAAGTTCTCAAAGTTTTTATTATCTGTGCTTAGCAAAGAAGTTATATTACACATTTTCTTGTTTCAAAAGTTATTATCAATATTAATAGTTACAATAACACCGGTGTTCTTGGTTTTATTTATTTTTAGGTTATGTAAACAATATCCCGTAAGTTAAATATCTTATTTTAGTAACTTAAATAAAGTAATTGAATTCTTTAATCTGTTGTGTAAATAATAACATGTATATTTTTTATTTTAGATGCAACAAAGATGTTACTTCAGTCCAAATCAATGTTCGATTCTACATTGAAGACAAATGGATCCCGCAGTGTTTAATTTCTACATAAAGAAGCCCAGGCATTGTGCATAAATACACAAGTTGATCCCTTTATAATACAGTGTTTATGTGAAATATTTAAAAAAAGTGATATCTAATTATGTTGTGTTGTATAAACTTTGTGAACCCGAAAGAACAAAACTTGCAAAGAGGTAAATTTGATGTAAGATTAATGCATACAAGCAATTAAAAGCAAGCAACGTTCAAATATTAATCAGTAGCAATCGAATAGCACTGAATATCATACACGTAGAACAATATTTATTACTTTTATTTCCGGTCTTTATCAAAAATAAATTTGTTAACGTCAGCTGTTATATAATTAGTTTTATGCATTAATCTTATTAATATCATTCAAACTATTTGTAATATTAATTAAATTTGCAATATTGGTCTTTAAGCATGTTCATTGGGAAATATTGTTAGCACAAACACTTCATTTTTCCGCTGTTATACAAATCTTTAAATTTAATCGATAATATAAATAGTTATTATGGTATTATATATGATTAGTATTTGAAATGTTATTGCCACGATTGTCTCATGTCTTTTATAAAATTATTATTAATATATATTATAAGAACTTTTCTCTTTTGATTTAAAAATAATTAATATTTTACTAATTTAAAATTAACTTTTACAACTTTGCAAGCTATAGTTTTTAATATAAAAATGTGTATTATTTAAATTTAGCTAAATGTTTTTGAACAAAAAAGATTTTGAATATACGGTGAATTTCCAATTTCAATATTGTGCGATAACAATGCTATATTTTTAGTAGTACATGAGAAAATCAAAAGAGGAGATGTCTAAGAAATTAGTGCTTACTATTTGCATATGTATTTTTTTTATTTATTAAATATTTTAATATAAATATTGTATTTATGTAACAAATTTTTTTCTGTTTTTGTATTTATATTGTAATATGAAATTATGTTCTATATGTATGTAATATATCTTCATTTATTAAATTAAATTAAATTATTTATTACTAAAGTTTAAATTTATTTATTTCAACTTATTATTTCTAAAACTTTAATTTTTATATAGGAATATGAAGCGAACTAGTATCGGCAATAGGACCACTACCGACGACAAAAGCGACGTTGCCAAGCGTCTCAGCACGGCTTGTAGTAGAGAAGGCTGTGTAAGTACATACAATACAGCACAAACGAAAAAGAGAAAAAGGAAGACAACAGAGAAGGAAAATGGAACATAAAAAGGATGAATAGAGAAAGGATAAATAGAGCTATGGAAGCAGAAGAAGTGACTGAAAACGAGAATTTAGAAAAAAGATGCAAAAGGTACTCGGAAAAATTGAGAAGGCAGCGGAAGATTCAATTCCCAGATACAGAGAAGGAGAAAGAAGAGGACCATATTGGTGGTGCGAAGAAGTCAAGAAAAGCAGGAAGAGATCAATACAAACAGCAAGAAAAGTCAATAGACAAAGAAGAAGAGGAGAAGATTCTGATGAAACTGAAGAAGAACTGAAAAATGACAAAAAAGCTTTAAAGAAAGCGATTAAGTACAGTAAAAAAAGATGCTGAGAAGAAATGTTAGAATCCATAAACAGGAATTTCTGGGCCAAACCGAACAAAATAGTTATGAATAAATTAGGAGGAATGAAAGCAGTGTGCTTAAAAGAAGAAGAAAACGAAGTAGTAATTATTGAAAAACTGTTTTCCACTGAAGAAATGGTAGAAGAACCAGCAGGAATAGAGGACAAAACAGAAGCAGTCCCTGCAACAGTGAATTTAGGCTGACTAGAGTAGTACCACAGGGTTCTACACTAGGTCTTAAATTATGGAATTTAGTTAATAATCAGCTACTCAGAACGCGGCTGCCGGAAGAAGTGACAATAACGGCATTTGCGGATGACGTAGCTCTGGTAGGTAGGAATATAGACAGAAAAATACTAAATGAAAGGTTAGAGTTGGCAATAGAGATGATCAAGAGATGGATGAGAAGCAAAGGGTTAGATCTGGTTCTACAGAAAACCGAAGCGGCATGGCTATCGACAAAGAAGACAAACAGAGAAAATCAAAAAATACAAGTAGGTAAACAAATAATAACCATAAGCAAAAAAATTAAATACTTTGTAGTAACACTTGAAGCCAAGGGATGGAATGAACAGGTTAAGAAAGCGGTAAGAGAAACAAAAAAAATGGAAGGAATGCTTAGTAGGCTTATGCCAAACAAGGGAGGACCAGGAGAAGGGGCAAGAAAGTTAATAGCAACTGCGGCTAGAAGTATACTATTGTATGCCAAAAAAACATGGGAAAAAGCTTTGAAGACAAAAAAAAACAGAAAAGAAGTAAGAGGAGCTATGAGAGCAAGTTCGTTAAGGATATGCATGGCTTACAGGACGGTCTCGCAAGAGGCACTAGAAGTAATTGCGGCGAAACTACCTGCAGATTTGATGGTGGAAGAAAGATTAGGTATAAAAAAAATGGCAAATGAAAGAACTAGTAAACAAAAAGCAAAGAGACAAGCAAGAAAGAATATGATGGAAAGATGGCAAAGACAGTGAAAAGAAGGAGAAAAAGGAAAAAAATGAGAATCGACAAGAGAACTAATACTAGAAATAAAAGAATAGGTAGAGAAAAAACCGGAGACATGTTACTATACAACACAACAACAAACCGGACATAAAGTGTTTGGAAAGTACTTACAAAAAATAAATAAGATGAAGAAAAAGAAAAAATGTATATTTTGTCTAGAGGACACGCATGACGACGCAGAACATACGCAAGTAGAGTGCAAAGCGTGGGAGGAAAATAGAAAAACGCTAGAAAAAATATTAGAAAACAAAGTAGACAAATCTACAATTATTAAAATATGCCAGAGTGACTAAGAGCACTAAGAAATTAAATTATGCAACGACAGTACTGAAAAAAAAGATAGAAGAGTTAGAAGCTTTGAGATTTAAGTAAACCAAAATGGAAGAAAACACTCAAATTAAAAGCTACAGAAGACAAAGGAAGGAGGAACGAGAAGCTAAATGGAAGCAAAAAAATATGGAAAAAAGTAATAAAGAGGAAAGAAACAAAAAAGGTCAAAACAACTATGCCTACCAAGCAATGGAAGATGAACAGAAAGACAAGAGAAGAACATATACTAAAACCCTAGTACCAACAAAAATTGCAGAAATAAGGAAGAAAAGGAGAAAACTGCTCAAGAAAAATAAATTGACGCAATTGACTAAACAATTTGCAAACGGAAGATACGCCATCTTGAGGTTGACAGAAAATGCAACTTTTGATATGATCAAAGTATATCTGGCAACTAGGGGACTCAAAAAACTAATCCTAAATGGAGATTCAAGAATCTCACTAGAAGTTAAACTAGCAAATATAAGAATACCTAAAGAGTTGCAATTAATAGAGCTGCAAAAAAAAATGCACTCAATGAGTCGCCATTAAATATACCCTTTTTTATAATTATTGTGTCAGTTTCTATTGATACTGTTTCTGACCTTAAGTAGACTTTTGTTTGCTATGATTGCATAGTATGTTTGAGAAAATTGATTCTGACTGGGTTAATGCGGTATATATTAAGTATTTCTAAAAACCAACTGTGAGGAACACTGTCAAACGCTTTTTTGTAATTTATAAAAGACTCGCAAAGATTTCGCTGTTGTATTTGCGTTTGTTTCAGTATAACACTGTCTATTGTTACTTGTTCCTTACATCTTTGACATTTTCTCCTGCACCCTTTCTGTCTTCAGTCAGTATTGAATTATGTATAATATGGTTTTAGATGTTTTCTGTTATTAATGCTGTGATAATTTTATATAGAGTTGGAAGACATGTTATAGAACAAAAATTAGAAGGATCATTAATAACATTGTTTTTTATTAAGTACGTTATACCTTGTGTTAGAAATGTTGACATTGCATTAGGGTTATTTATCACATGGTTTATGTGTCTTGTTAAAAAACTATGAGTTGATGTTATCGCTTGTACCAGAAGTTTTGAAGTTTGTCTATGCCTGGGGATTTCCAGTTATGTGTCCTTTTGACTACAGATGTCAGACTTTCCTTCTGTATGACAACATTTTCGATGGTGTTAATATGTTTGTGTTTGTCTTTCAGTGTTTTTATCTATTCTGCGTTGGTGTTGTGTTCTACATTATGAGACCATGTATTTTTCCAAAAGTCTGTAATTTTTTATTTAGAATGCAATATTATATTTGTTTGGTTTTTAAGGTTGGTTAAATTTTTTCTCTTGTCATTTTTCTTATAGTTTCTTAGTCTTTCTGCATAAACAGAAAGCTTTTGTTTTTGGGTGTCTAGAGTCACGGTAATATTTTTGATTGTAATATAGTTTTGGTTTGGTATTAAATGTTTTATGTGTTTGTATACCCCCTGCGGGAGAGGGTAGTGCAAAAGAATACTTCCGCTAGCCCCTTTGCTGGTCGTAAAAGGCAACCAATAGGCGAAGAGATAACCTCGTTAAAAAACCCACAGTTCGTCCGGGACAAGTCAATCTTATTTGTGAGTTAATTTTTGACACAATTTACCGAACATCTTGTAAAACTCACTTGCGTGTTTGCCGCGCGCGGTGACCCAAAAACCAGGAAAAGGGGACCCTAGTAGTTGAGGGGCTAATACTCAGGTTTAAAAGAGTGTCAGTTCCAACACACTGCTTTGGCCTTAGCTTCTGGTAAAACGGGTGGTTAAACCTAACCCAGTTTTAATCAATCGGCTTGTTTTGTTTAACGTTAGGGTGAGGAATTATGAAGTGGTGATAGATAAAAGGTTCATACTGTACTACGGTTGGAGCCCGATAGTATTTTGTGTGTTCGCGAAAGGCCTTTCATTTACATTCATGAAACCTATATTGTTTGGTTAGCCCTGGCGACTGCATCAGTTTGTGATGTAGCGTCCCATATGTGGCTCCGTGGTGGGTGGGGAGATTGAGCGATGAAATTGACGGAGTTTATTATGGTAGATTCTAAACCTCCAACCAAACGATCTTGCCCGTTTACTGACGAAAGAGCTAAAGAAGATAGTATTTAGGTATTTAATTGTTAAATGTTCTGAAAATGGCCAGAGTCTAATGGAAGTATCTCTCTTCTTAATTCATAGGACCATTTCCAATATTATTAACGGAACCTTAAAATCGTGTAAGAAGTTAAGAGACGGTACTTTGCTTATTAAAGTAAAAGACAAAATGCAGAACAGTAAAATGCAGAAATGCACGTCGTTAGGTAATATTGCGGTGACAGTTGAGCCGCATAAATCTTTAAATATTTCTAAGGGAGTTATTTCATGGTATGAGTTGTTATACACAACTGTTGACAAATGCAAACAAGAACTGGCTTCGCAAGGCGTTATCGATATCAAAAAATTAACCCGTAGAAAGTTAAGTTAAGGTAGCATATGTTACTCGCCCGTTTATTCCTAACCCAATGAGGTGTTTCCAATGCCAACGTTTTGGACACACTGCAGTTAGGTGTCCAGGTGTTGCAACATGTGCAAAATGCAGCAAGGAGAAACATGACCCCGATCCATGCAAAAGTTCACCTTTATGTGTGACCTTTATTGTGGTGGTAAGCATCCTGTCTATTCTTGAGATTGTCCAAAAATGAAAGAAGATAGAAAGATAGCCGAGATCAGAGTAACAGACAAACTCTCTTACTTCGATGTTCAAAAGAGGTATAGAGCAATTACGGCTTCTACCTTTTCTAGATCGTTTGCTGCAGTTGTTGAAACGCCTATTGTTCAACAACCACCAATTATGAAATTTACTGCTATTGCAGAAATTTCTTTAAATAAAGACATAGACTCTAATGTGAAGGGTCAAAAACCGGTTGCGGGCCCATCAGGCTCAAAACCAAAACTGACTACGGTCCAATCCGGATCAAGGTCACAACGAGTGAGACTTCAAGCAAAACCACTCAAGATGGGGACTTATTTAAAACCTAAACCATCTAAGGTATTGGCTCGTATTGAGCCAAAACCAACTAAAGTGGCGACTTCCAAGTCAAAGCCTAAACAGGCTAAGGCTCAGTCCGAGTCAAAGCCTGCAAAGACGGCAGCTCAATCTAGGCTACCGCCACCTGAGGTGCAGGTTTCTAGCGATCCTGCGCCCACAGGCCCCAATATTGACGGGTCGTTAGAGTTGATGGATGTAGAAGTTCTTTTCGCGCCATCTACTCTGACAGATGAAATTATGCCAATTAGTAGGAGTTCTACTCCCCCAAATAATAATTCAGAAGTTAAACAAAAAAAAAAACGCTAATAAACAAAGAGTTAAAATTACGTTTGCAACATAACACTAAAAATGGTTTCAACTATTATACAATGGAACTGCAACGGATATAATTTACACTACAAATCCTTTAAAATATTATTAGCCAAAAATTCACCTATCTGCGTTTCCTTACAGGAAACAAATTTTAAGGTTGAATGTTCTGATAATCTTCGTGGTTATACTATTTATAGAAAAGATCGTGCAAATGTTGATCGTGCTCAGGGTGGAACGGCTTTATTGGTTTGTGATACGGTTTTCAGTAAAGAACTTCGTGTCAACACTGCATTAGAAGCAGTAGCCGTTCAATTACTGTGGCAAAGCAATATCTGCAGGGTGGATGATCGGGTAAAACCAAGTCCTTCAGTTCCAGAATGAATACACCAGTGCCAATAATATTTTATTCCAGACAGCAAATACATCAATTCATTAGGTAAGTATAAAAATAACATTAATTATTTAAATATAAATCTGTAAAGAAAACTACAATAAGCCAAACAAACAAGCATGCGGACCATGAGGCGTACAGGTTAGAAAGCAAAGCAATGCATATTCATCAAAATAGATGTTAAACAACTACATTACATTACATTAATTACATAAATATTAATTACTAACCTGTGCGGGTCTAAATCCACCCTTGAGTGAAGGGTATTTTAAAGTACCTGTAGGCTTCAGAATATATACTAACTAACTATTGCTTTTAGATGTTGCCAGTAGCAGGAGATAAAACAGAAAGGAACATGTCAGCAGAAAAAGGACCCAGGAAAAGAGCAGGAAGAAAACCAGGTATTGCCACCTATAATAATAGTTAGCAATACCTAATATAGATGTCGCTAGTCTGTATTGAATGGTCAATTAATTAAAATAATTTTTTTTATAGAAATAATTGTTTCATTACACTACATATCCCTTTCTCACTGACCATTTTAATTTATATTCCGCCAAATGTCAGTTTGGACATTCGTTTGATTGATCAATTACTTGAACAACTTTTGTCCCCATTTCTGCTAATGGTCGATTTTAATGCTCATTACACTATGTGGGGCTCAAGTCGAACTGATGTGCGAGGTCGTAACTTGGTCAATCTTTTTTCAGAAACGGATTTAGTTATCTTAAATAAAGGTAACAAACAATACCTACTTTTTCGTGGCCAATAGATCATTCTCGGCTATTGACCTTACCATTTCTTCTCCAAGTATTGCAGCATTGCTGGATGGGAAGTCTCGGAACATTTTTATGATAGTGACCACTTTCCCATATTCATTCGCGTGCTTGGACATGAAATTAATGAAAACCGTCATCGAAATTGGAGAATAAAAGATGCCGATTGGAATATGTTTGTTCAAGTGTTTGATTACGATGACAGTGTCCAAGCCACTATCGACAAAGATATTAAAACTTATACTGATTCTATCATACAGGCAGCACATGCGAGTATTCCGTTATCTTCCGGAAAACCTCGCAGAGAGAATTTTGATTGTGAGCAGGCTTAACTAAACAAACGCCGATCTTTTTGTAGATTTGACCACTCTCCAACAGAAGAGAACCTATTACTTTATTTGAGGTACAAAGCTGTTGCTCGAAGAACATGCAGAAAAGCTAAAAGAGAATCATGGTCAGAATATGTTACTTCTATTAATTCGAGAACCCCCGTCGGGAAAGTGTGGGAAAAAATCAGAAAAATTTCTGGCCGAACCGCATCATTACCTATTATTGTCGGGTGATCAAATTATTATCAATCCCCTTGACATTTCAAATATCCTGGCCGATGTTTATTTTGACGCTTTCATAATAATTACAATAAAAATTTCCGAAATATTAAAATTAACATGGAGAAAAACGTTCTGTCATTTGTCTCTGCTGAAGATGAGTTATATAACGCACCGTTTAGTGTTTGGGAATTTGACTCGGCATTATCTGAAACACACAATACTGCTCCAGGTGTCGATTCGATACACAATGCTATGCTTAAACAATTAAGTCGCTCTGCCAAACTTCAATTGTTGGCACTCTATAACCGGATATGGTCAGCAGGGTATTGTCCTTAATCGTAAAAACTTGCTATCATAGTACCAGTACTAACCTGGTAAAGATAAAAAGCTCCCGACAAGTTATAAGCCTATCTCTCTAACTAGCTGCTTATGCAACTTACTAAAAAAAATGGTCAATAAGCGTCTTACTTGGTTAATAGATTCAAGAGGTTTAATTGCTGACATACAATGTAGTTCAAGGCGTCATCGTTCTACGACTGATCACCTTGTTCGGTTGAATACAGCAATTAAAAATGTTTTTGTACCGAATCAACATCTTGTCGCTGTATTCTTTGACATTGCGAAAGCATATGACATGACGTGGAAGTACAATGTTCTACAAACGCTTCATTCAAGGGGTATTCGCGAAAGCATGTCATTGTTTATATAAAGCTTTTTAACTTCCCGTTCATTTAAGGTACGTGTTGGTGACAGCATCTCGGGCATACGTCAGCAACAGAATGGTATTCCTCAGGGGTCTATTTTAAGCGTGACACTATTTATGATAGCGATTAACGGCATAAGTCAGTTTATCAAGCATCCGGTAAGCGGATGTATGTATGTTGATGACGTAGCTATCTATTGTGCCTCGAGAAACATGCCAACATTGGAACGTCAACTTAAGTTAACAATCAATTACATTTTGAACTGGGTCAATAACAATGGATTCACTTTTTCTACTAGTAAAACGTTGCTTATTCATTTTTGTAGAAGGCAAACCCCACACGGTGACCCTTTATTATATCAAAATGTGTCCCGGCACTAAACTTGCTCAGGTTGTTGAGTGGAAAGTCATGGGGAGCGGATCGGAAAACAATGCTACTTTTGCATCGCGCTTTGGTGCGCTCAAAACTAGATTATGGTTCCATAATCTATGCTTCCGCAGCTCCATCCACATTACGTATTGTTGATCCTGCTCACCATACTGAAATTTGTTTAGCAACTGGCCCATTCCGCACTAGCCCTATTGCTAGTGTTTTGTGTGATGCAACCATCACTCTGTCTTCGGCGTAAAATCTTGACTGTTAGGTACGCCGCGAAACTAAAAGCTAAACGCTTGAATCCGACGTTTCTTGTCGTGTACAATAATGGTCTCGACGATCTAAAACTTCAACTTCAACTTCATTTTTACCAGTCGAATATCGAACTGAATTTGCAAAAATTCAAGCAAGGAACGTAAATGCCACTTGGATTTATACCGATAGCTCAAAAAGTAACGACAGTGTGGCTTCTGCTTTTCTGGTAGATGAGCTGCAGTTTATACTGCAGAACTGTATGCTATCTATCAGGCTCTTCTCTACATCCAACTAAGCGCAGGTACAAATTATGTTATATGTACAGATTTGTTGAGTGCATTAAACGCCATAGATGACCAATATCCTGATCATTACTTGCTGAGGCAAATTCATTCAGTTTTGATTCAGGTGTCTGAGATAAATGTCACTGTCAGCTTTGTCTAGATTCCCAGTTACGTAGGTATCAGTGGCAGTGGCAAAATTATTTTTGGCTGTAAATGGTTTGGGTTGCCCGGTAGGTGCCCGCCTGTTCAGCACACTACCACTGATGGTTTGTAAGCTGTCACGTCCAAAATCAGCTCCAGACGTGTCCTGACGCAGCTCAGGTACCGGCAGATTTTCCAAATCATTTAAGTTTGTCTCCATTTTACTGGGAGTTGGTATTTTTACGATGCTCCTACCAAAGCATATTATTAGGCCGTCCCTATGGGATACAGACGTCTTTGATAAGTCGCCTCAACTAGAGGTCAGACACTTATCTCAGCTGTGTAACGCATCTTCAGTGATGAGGCCTATTTTTACCTCGGAGGCTACGTTAATAAGCAGAATTGTTGCATTTGGGAAAATACAAGAATGATTGTTGAAAAGTCACTGTTTGGTGCGGTTTTTGGGCTGGCGGTGTGAGTAGACCTAACTTTTTCAAAAATGAAAACTGTTACGGTAAATAGATGGCGCTACCTAGCTATGATTAATGGTTTTTTATGACCGGAATTGGAAATTATTGATGTGGACGACGTTTAATTTCAGCAAGACTGCGCTACGTGCCACACAAGCAACAAAACAATCGCAATTTTGCAAGAAAAGTTTTATGATCGTGTTATTTCTCAAAGAGGTGATCACAATTGGCCACCAAGATCTTGTGATTTAACACCTTTAGACTTTTTTCTTTAAGGCCACGTGAAAGATAAGGTCTATAACAATGCAAATGTGCGAATTGGTCAAGAAAAATTTCATGAAAAGAATGTGGTACTGCAACCGTAACCGTGGCGGCCATTTGACTGATATCGTTTTCAAATGTTAATGGCATACCTTCCTCTTTACAATGAAAAAAACATTTATTGATTTCTTTTAAAAAATACCCGTGTTTTTTTTAATATCAAAATAAAACCTCTTATTGGAAAACCCTATATTATTAAATGTTTTCTGTTGCACCAACATCTTTATTATTTGACACCAAAAATCGACTGATTTGAACTGATTTCTGCCCGTCATTTAAATTATGGTGTATCTATAACCTCAAAATAGTGTATATTTGTAGTATTAGATATATCTTCTCCAGAGAATTTAGATAATATTAATAACCTTTTTTTTTGTTTTTTTCTTGTATTTCTAGTAACATATCTGCTTACCGCAATAAAATATTGCCCACGGTAAAATCTTGGAAATTTATTAATTAGACACAAAATTGACCTCTAAAAATTCACATTGATATGACTAATATTTTTATGACAAAATACCAGTAAAACAACAAAATTTGTAGATTAGACAATTTGCTACAAAACATTTTTATTAATATTTTGTTTTGTAAATATAGCCGTTAAAAGTTTAAAAATAAAAAGTAAACTTTGCAAATTCTTAATAAAAAAATTCTATATAGCGCTACACAGAGACAGAGTGTAAGGCTCGTTTTTTAACTTGGTTTTACTAATAGGCATATTCTACACATGTTCAAAATTTTGTAAATTGATACTTTTTTTTGTTAACTTCTAGATTAGTCATGATCTAAGTTTTCTTTTTTGACTTTCATAGCTTCTTTTAAATAATCAGGTGAATCTATTTTGTCGGCTTTGCTATTGCTGTCTTGTGTTGTATCCATTTTTTGATTAAGTCAAGACTGGTCGTGACATATACTACATACTGTTGAATGTGATAAAAGAAATAGAAAAAAAACATTGCAAAAAAATGCAATTTTATACTTCAAAATATAAAAATATTATAAAGCAGTATATAAATAAATGCCATAGAAAAAATAGAAAACTTTAATTCGAATACTGCACAAGTATGTTTTGCATGTTTAATTGATAAGTATTATAGTAGTTCAGTTATAACAAACTAAAAAAAGCCACAAAACAAACAAAATCATTCAAATCCAAAGTTTGTTTTAATCGGAAATAAAAATTAAGTATATAATGTGTTTAATATATTTATTAATCAACATTAAAATCAACATAAAAACCGTTTTTAGAAAAAATAACTTCATAAATTAGAAATATAATATACGTCGCAAACAAATCTGCCAACAAAATACCGCGTAACTTCATCATTCAGGAAACCCTACAAAAATCGTTTTATAAGAAAAATTGTGCCAATTTTAAATATATTTTGGTTTGCTTTATTCAAAAATTTGTTATAAGCAGCTTATGGAAAAAAAAAATGTTGTTTAAAATTAAGTACGTTGTATCCGAGAGTTTGCTATAAACGGGATTGTTATAACCAGATTTTACTGTATTTATTAAACTAAAATTATTATGACTATTCACCTAAAGACAAAATTAAATGTTGTTGTAATTTTGTTAAAAAATTGTAATGCGCATAATACGAAATGATAAAGTTACTTATCTTCTACAACACTATCCGGATAACAAGTTATGGTTTTGCTGCTTCTCAATTTTACTGAGCTTATTACAACCCACATTATTATTTGTGATGAACTTCTTGGTAAACTAAGATTATTAGATCTGTATGTTTCAACTATTCCAGAAATTAAGAAATACTGTTAAAGCTGCTTTAGGAAATACTGATCATTTGCTCATTAAATTAGTAGTTAAAACTTTTTTTCTTAGTACTACCAAACTGCGCCTTATTATTATTCTAAAATAAACATAATAAAAATTTATTAATCATTTTGATTTTGATACTTATATTGTGAGAATCTACAGATTGTATCAGAAAACCTCACAAAAACTATTTAAAATGTCACAAAGAAAATTGTTCCATTATCTGTTATTAAACAAAAACAAAAGTACTTATATCCAAATCATACAAAACAGACAGTTAAAAAGAAGCAAAAAGCATTTAAGAAATACACTAGTAATTGTTCTTATCAGACTTATCAAGAATATAAAAACAATCTAATACATCTAAAAAATAGGATTGATAACAACAAAGCTAAGCATTCTGACTAAAACATTTGTTTTATCATACAAGAAGAAACATTCTCAAATTGTTAGAAGATTGCAAATCTTTAACCTATACTTGGAAGCTTATTTCATATTTCAATAGTACGGTTAAAAAGATTTCTTTTAAAAGTTACAGTCCTACATTTATGAACTGTCAGTGAATATTTGTTAGAATTTTTAGCAAGTTGTGTACTACGAGAAAATATTTGTTTAGATGGCAATATGTCTTGTATTTTATTTGAACAATGTCCACGCCGGTGTTGTAATGTATCTAAGTCATTAGTCAATTTTGGATCGGTAATGATACGAATAGCTTGTTTTTAAATAGAACGTGTTTTTAGTCTTAACTTCGGATATAATTAACCAATTGTTGTCTGAAACATTTTAATAGTTACTTTACAATGTTAATAGCGTACAATGCATATTTTAAATGTTTGAAAAATTAAAATGTCAATATGTAAGATGTTTTTAATACATGTTTAGTATTACCAAGTCACAAACAAAATGGACGTCTTAATATAATTTGCGTCACTTTATAATTGCAAGTCGGGTATGCAGTATATTTATAATTTATACATACTAATTTAATTGAAAAATTCTTTATTTATATAAAATAAAATATAATAATTGTATTTATTATAATTATATTACACAGGGTGTCAATAATCTACATATGTTCTATAGGTAACTTTGTTCTTTTAAATGTTACAAAATTGGTTAAATTAGCAACGTTGTGCAGAATTTAAACGTAATGCCGTTTTTAAATTTGACATAGATTTTCAACTTTTTTACCTATCTTATAAAACGGTCAAATTATTTAGTTTAGAGCAAAACTAATTGCCTTTCTACCTTTCGGTGAAAGGCGTACATTTTATTAATTTGTGTAATAAGATTTGCGCCATTTCTTCCTATACTTGGCTATCTTTTTTGTTTTTTTCTAAGTGTTTTTTTCTTATAGCCTCTTTTTTTTGTTTTCCTGTTACTCTTGTTTTATTTATTTTTTTTAGGGTTCCTTTCTTCGGTCATTCTTCTGATATGTCCATACCATCTCATTTGTCGTTCCGTAATTTTTTCTTGTATTGGTTTGATTTGTAGATTCATCTTGTATGTCTCGTTGCTTATTTTATCTTTTTTTGTTTTGTTTTCGATCTTCCGAAAAAATCTCATCTCCATTGCATTTATTCTTTCTATTTGTTTTCCTGTTGTTGTCCATGTTTCGCTACTATAAGTTAATGTTGGTCTTATTACTTTTGTAACTATTTCTGTTTTTGTAGTTTTTAATATTTCTTTTCTGTTGAAAAATGTGTTTTTTAACATGTTATATAATTTTGCTGTTTATCCTATTTTGTCATCTATCTCTTTGTCTAATTTTCCGTTGCTTTGTAGTATTCTACCCAGGTATCTGTATTGTTTAACCTGTTCTATTATTCTTCCTTTTATTCTTATTTCGTGATTCAGTTTTTCTCTTGCAATTATCATAGTCTTTGTTTTTTCATAGTTTAAATTCATGTTTATGTTCTTTAGTTGCTCTTCTATTATTTCCATGTTGTGTTGAAGTTTTTTTTCTGTCTCTGCAATCACTGCCATATCGTCTGCAAATAGCAATTTTGCTATTTTTGTTATTTCCATCTTCTAATGTACTATTTTTAGCATTTTCATTTTTTTCTTTGCTTGTTTTATTGCCTTATCAAGCACAATTGAAAAAATGCGCTTAGCACACATCCTTGCTTAACCCTTTTCTTTGTTTGGAATTCTTTCGATTTTTTGTTGTTTATTCTCACTATGTTTCTGTTTTCTGTGTACATGTTTTTAATTACGTTTATTATTTTCTTATTTCTTTCTCAATTCCTCTCTCTTCTAGTTCTTTCCATATATCATCTCTCTTGATCCTATCAAATGCTTTTTCGAGGTCAACAAAGCATACGTGCATAACTTGATTCTTTTTTATCATCTTCTCACTAAGTTGTCTTATTATAAATATTAGCTGTCCTCTATTGTCGATTCTAATTTGTCCTTCATCCTTTTTCCTAGAATTTTTGTAAATATCTTGCTCGGTATGCTTGTCAGCGTAATTCCTCTATAGTTTTCACATTTCTTTATTCCATTCCCTTGGCGTTTTCCCATTTCTTATTATGTCATTTATTAGTTCCATTATTTGTGTGAGATCATTAAAAAGCTTATTTTTTTATTTTAAAATTGTATAGATTGTTTGGTTTGTCTGGTTTAAATAGTTTTTCAAGAGTATTTAAAAAATAAATTGATAAAACAATTATTACTACATACATTTTATAAAAGTGCCTTTAAATTAAAAACAAAATAGATCTAATGTAATTTTTTATTTGTTTATGTTATGTAGTTGTTTAAAGTTAATCAAAGAGAACGCATTTATAACACTATTTGAATTTAATAGTACAAATGTGATAAACTGTGAATATAAATAATAACAGTTATTTTTACACTGGATACCACAGCATTCTTGTTTTGCGATATTTAATAAGTATGTTTAGTAACAAAATCATAGAAACTATTGAGATAAAAGTATAAAAATTATGCAAATTACAAAATTTAAAAAAAAGTGCTTTTCAAAGAACCACAAAAAATGCAATGTAGAATACAGCTTTTAATAGTATGAATAATTTTAATCACTGTAAACGTGTTCAATGGGATGTCTTTTAATGGATAAATATATATTTTTATAAAAGTATTGTTTAAAAATGAAAAAAAAAAACTTAAACTAATTAAAAAAACTTTATTTAATAAAAATGGGCAATTCCATTTCAAACGGACCAGAGCAGAAGCAGGAGGGTATGTCGAGAAACTTGCTTTAGTATTTTTTTTTTTTGTTTCTAAAACTTATTAGTAGTCTTTTGATTGCTTTATAAGAGTATAAAAACCTTTAAAAAAATTCTAGGATTTTATTAAATTTTTTTTTTGTTTTTTACTTAATTGCATTTTTGTTGCAAAATCGCAATTTTAACTAAAAAAAAAAATTACTAGTGAAATCAATCAGAAATTTTCTGTAGAATCCAAATCTGGCGTCATTTCAAGTCTATATCCTGTTTATAATTCGCAAAAGCCATAATACCAATTTTTTGTTCTCAATGCTGTGCAAAAAAAAGCATTTTAGATTTTTTTTAACCGCCAAAGTTAACGTATTTTGATGTATATTAGTAAGAAGATAATAAATTTGTTCTGTGTATTTAGGTTTTAAGGGTCTAAAACTCGAAAAATCTGCAAAAGTAGGCCTATTTTTCAACATAAACTCTTACAAATACACGTTTAGCTGCGCTCAGAAGAACAATACACCAAATATTATTAAAAATTTGAATTCTGGAGACTATTTTACATGAAAAATAGTCAGTGTAGTGCTTATCGTCCGTAGAAAAGTCCATTTAGAAAGAAAATTTTACAGAATTTTCAAGCATATCGTAAAAGTATCATTTGTTTGATGCTGATTTTAGGTATTTACGTTATTTATGTTGCAATTTTATTTTCTATAGGGTACTATTTATTATACTATCTTATTTCTCACCAAAAAATGTATGTATTATAATAATAAGTAGCCGTCCAGGTGGTGTAGTGGTTAGCGTACTCGACTGCTATATCAGGGATCTTTGGTTCAAGCCTCAAGCCCCCTATCTGGAGGGTCACTTTTTCTGGTTAAGAAAAAATGTGTTGTGATGAGTACGCCCTTTATCTCGCTTTGATGTTGCGTGCACGATAAAGAACCCAATAATTTAGGTTGGAATTCCTGAATTTGTTGTTGATTTTTATAATATTTTACCATCGTATAAATAGCCCTGAAGGAGTAATATTAACTCCGAAATATTGGCTAATTTAGAAAGATTATATAATAAATAATCTATAAAATTTGACCACTAACCCAATATTCTTTTATAATATTATAATATATATTATAATAATAACTATATAAGTAATGTATTTTGTGATGATATTTATTTAGACTTGACAAATGTCATAAAGCTGTGATCATACTTGTCGAATAAATTATTATTATTATTATTATTATTATTATTTAGAAGTTATTTACGTGTAAGTTAAATATAACAATAGACATAATACTATTGTATTATCAGCCATACCGACGCTCGGTTCAAACCGATAGAGAGCCTGCCGATGCGTAACTGTCTAGAACGAGCTGGCTGTTTCAATCACCAGTTGTTAGGCGATTCATCAGTTCGAAGTTGATGAAATGCATTAGATGAGGGGTACACAGCATGTGGGCCGAGGGCGTTATTTTAAATGACCACTGGCTATACATTTAATTAATAAAAATGATTCACGGTAGTAGTCCTGGGATAAGTGTACTAATTTTTAACTGTAGGGTAACAAATTTGTATTCGATATAATTTCAGACATGTAGAGCATCGCTTTGGAGCAATTTGCTTAATTAGTAAAAACAATATAATATTTTACACGTATTTATTTGCATTTGGTTACATTTAAAAACTAGAAAAAAAAAAACAATAAAATGAATGTAACATTTATTTATGTTAATATCTAAATTATATTTTCAATTCTTGTATCTATTTAAATAATAACTAAATCAATTAAATATTTGAGTGTCAAATTTATATTTTCATAATAATAATACTAACATTTATGCAGAATAGTCATGAAAATTTTTGACAAAAGAGTGCGTATGCGCCAGCAAAGCCGTGGAGACTATTTGCCCGATCTGTATTCCATAAAAAAATAACATCTAAAAACTAAAAACTGTGTTTTCTATTATATTCAAATCTTGCGTTAATTTTGCGATACCCTTTATTAGTATATTCTACATATAGCACGTAATGATACGAGCAAGTTGTACACTATACTTTTTTTTACAACTATAAATAATTAAAAGAAAAACTAAAAACTTAAAGAAACTTTTTGCAAATTGTACACTTTGTTTTTTATGACTAAAATATTTTAAAATACTTATGATGTAATGAATTAATAATTTATTCAAAATCAGTCAATCGAATCACAGCGGCCAAGGGTCAAGCATAGACAATTGTTTCGGTTCTACAAACCTCGTCAGTATGCCTTGTACGACCACGGCATCGCATGATAGCGAAGACAATTTTGAATAAATATTTCTGTGCTTATGAACACAATTGATATTATAAATAATCAAACGAAAGACTGGTTTGCCATCTAGTTGCAATTTTTAATACTAAAATGTTCGCATTAATCGGTATCATTTTTGCATTTATGCAATTGGCAGTCATTTCGCGAAATGACTGCCAATTGCATAAATGCAAAAATGATACCGATTAATGCGGACATTTTAGTATTAAAAATTGCAACTAGATGGCAAACCAGTCTTTCGTTTGATTATTTACTTATGATGTACACAAAAAGAATTAAATTATTTATTAAATGTAATAATATGACATTTGACATAGGAGAATTTGTTACTTTTTGAAAACCTTTTTATACTAAAAAAAAAGCATTCAGCGACTTCATAAATTTAAAATAAGAGATGGTCAAAATCTTTCTAGGCGTGTTTTCAGGTGTCAGATACGTAGACCAACATCATTGCACTCTTAACACTTTTTTCTATTGTGAACTATCAACTTTCCATAGCCTCTAACTTTTTAGTCCAATCCAGACGTAAACTTAAGAAATAGAAAACAAAGCAAATACACATAAACAACTAGCAAAAAGAAAGAAAAAGACATTCTTACGTAAATTGCATTAGAAGTAACTATGAAATTATCTATCTTTAACAGGAATCACCCAAGAATTTTTTTTGAAAATAGCCAACCAAAAAGTATAACATCTGCTAAATAAAGCCTGCATTCACCAAGAAAAAATAAAAAGCATTTAGGGCAGGCAGCTCATAGCAAAACATGCATTAACGTAATGTTATAATTTAATCATTGTTCCATATCCCAAGTAACAGCCAAGATGTCGTAGAAAATAAAAGTTTAAGAAAGAAATTATTCTTGGAACCGGATCCTTTTCTTACGACCAGCTGCGTCTTCTGCTACAAGAAGGAAACCAAAAGCTGATTGTTAGCAAAAACAACACACTACTAATTTTTGGGTGTAATTTCAATGCGCACTATACTAAATAAAGGAGCACCAACACTAATCCAATACGTGAAAGACTTCTAAAAAAAATTTTAGAAACTAACATAGTTATTATAAATAAAAGTAACTTGCTCACGTTCAATAACGCAATGCAGAATAAAGCTATAGATCTACAACTAGTTGCTTAAACAAAGTGATACTACCAACAAAATAAGTTGGTAGAATAAGAAGCTAGACAGAACAGGGGCAAACATTAAAAATTCTAAAAAAAAGGTAACTGTTAGAAAAAATACTGTGTAAGCATTCAAACCAAGTCCACATGTTCTCGCTTCCAAAAAGAGCTGTGCAAAGATTGCTATGCAAAACTTTGGATCTGATGACAAAAGAGAGATTACCAAAGTCGGCCAAAGAACTCTGCATAAACTACTGTAACTACTACTTTCTAAACTCTACGCAGACAAGAGTTCCAAACCAAAAAGACTTAGTTAAACTAAGATAAAATACATTTGACAAAAGAATTTGTTACATGTTGATGGCACCGTGCATAATGAAATGTATAAAAATATTTGGATACAAAAGGACAAAATAAAAAGTAATTTTAAGACAGACAAACTTGTCATAAAAAAACGACAACGACGTTTATTAGACCTAAATCTTTAAAATTCCATACAAAACTACAAAACTTGACACGGAATACAGCAACTTGTAAAAAACTATTAAGGAGTAAAGCACACAATGCTTTTTCTAACATGACTTCAAATTACCCAAACTACGGCAATAGTTGCTAAGCTGAAGTAAGTTAAGCTGAACTAAAATAAAATAAGTTAAGTTGAATTGTGTTGATTAAAGCTAAGTCAGGTGAGCTATCTAAAAACCCAACAACATCAAGTTAGAAGAATCACGCTAAAGCAGGTAATTGTAAAGGTTAGCCTGAATAAAATCCAAACCCAAAATAGCTTAAAGTACCTTAGAGTACACATAAAAAAATATGAGCATGGAAATCATCTTCAACAGACAAAAAGACTAAAAAAGACAATAGATGCACTAAGTGTTGGATCCACAGGGTAAGAACGTATACGATTGATCAGCTTTGTGATAAAGTTTATTATGCTTTACAAGGCTCCAATACAAGCAAAACAACTAAAAAAACTAACCGTAAACAACAGCTAGAAAAAATACAGCGCTAAAGATTGCAAGTGTCTACAGGATAACCTTTACTAGAACCATCCACATTGTGGCCAAGATAACCCCGTACACCTCTTGGTAAAAAAGCGTGCTTTTACAATCAGTAAAGAAAACACATCCAGTGCCAGCTAAAAAACCATAAAGAATTGGGACAAAAAGTGTAGACTTTTAGAAAACACAGCAAACAGTATTATTGTCTCATACTTTTAAACAGATCAAAAAGACTCATGCGCCTACTACGCGGAAGTAGACACTCAAAAACAATGTCAACGTTGGATATTCTGGACAATTGGCAGGTTACAAAAAAATTATTGTTTCCATGCATCTAAAAAAGAAAAAAAAAATGGGCGAGAGATAATACTGCAAAAAAAAGAGGTAATGGTGAAAAAATACTTCTATTGTTTTGTAGACATAAAAGGATTTTTTTAGTCGGTAGGCGTAAAGTGGCAGTAAATGATACACATCGCAGATGAATTCGGAAAACGTCTATAAAGGTTTTTCCACTTTTTTGTACAAAAAAAAAAGGAAAGTTGAGCTGAGCTGAGTTCAGGTAAGTTGAACTGAACTAAAATGAGTTATAACCAAGTGAGTTAAATTTAGGTAAATTTAAATAATGTGAGCTAAGTTAGGATTATGTGAGGTAAGCTTGTCCAAGTAAAATGAGTTGAGTTAAAAAAAAGTGAGTTAAGCTAAACTCAGATAATCTGAGGTCAGGTGAGCTAAGGTCAGTAAAAGTAAAGTGGGATCAAGTAAGCTAAAGTCAGTAAAGATTAGCTACTACCAGGCAAACATGAGATTTATCTAGCAATCAGGCCATACTTTTACGCGTGAAAACCTGTAGGTCTATTTACCTTGCAATTATCCGTTAATACCCTAATAGTTTATACAAGTTAAATATTTTTAATGCATAACTTAACACATAACAAAATACATTAAAAAGATAATAAATTAGATAGAGTCATTTTAAAATTTTAAACAGTTTTGGGATAAAGATTATAAAAGTTAATTTACTGAAATTAATGTCATTTGTTGTTTTCACTAAACGTAATTTTGACGCATACGTATTACTTCTGTTTCTTGTATTATGTTTGATTGATTTATATTTATAATAGTTATTAATATTATTATACACATGCATAAAACGTTTTAATTTGTACACACATGGTAATGCCAAACGTTCATTGTTTTAAAAGCATGTCTACAGTCTTCACTGTATTCATAACCAAAAAAAAAAATATCCAACTTTTAATGTGGTTTGAGAAACTGTGTTTGCTAAATGACGAATTAGGTAAAAGTAGGGATCATATTTTTTTAGCAATATAGTTTTTCTGGTATTTCCATGACAATTTAGTGTCTAAATGCAAACCAAGAATTTTAGTAGTAGTATTTATTTATTTTTATATAGTTTTAAGATAAAAATTATATTTACAATTTTATTTGTATTTTAAAACTATCTGTTTGCATGAAATCATTTTGAATGTTTAGTTACATTATTATTACTTTCTTTAATAATCGTATCAATATTTGCATTTTGTATCATTATGTTAATTGCACACAACATTACCTTTTGATCATTGATATACAGCAAAACAGAAGTTATCCAAGTATTGAGCCTTTGGACACAACACACTTTGTATTTGAGATACTCAATAACTTGCTGATAATTTTAACAAATTGTTGTCTGTGCAGCAAATGTGACAAAATAAAATGACAGATATTAGGATAAAAGTTAATAAAATATAATTTGCCAGTAAAATGCTGTGTGTAACACAAAAGCTTTGCTAAGGTTCACAAAGCCAGCAACTGTGTGCTACCCTTTTTTAAATTCTTTTAAAACATTTTTTGTAAAGTTAGGTTCCCCACACCTGTCCTACTAACTTGTTTGCCTTTTTTGCTAACTTTTGTATATGCTCATTTTTGCCGTTAATTGCACTGAATACATATCCTAAATATTTGAATAATTATACATCTTTGATATTTTTTTCCTACTTTTTTCAATCTTGTTTCTTATGCCTTTTTCTTTTTTTTTTCTATACATCATATTTTTTAGTTTTTTAACATTTACTGTTTTTTTTTTCTAGATATTTTTTTCATTTTTTCAGCTTATTTTGTTTTTTTCTTGCTGCAACCACCATGCCACCTGTGTATGCTAACGACTTTACTTTTATTCTAACCACTACAGCTCTATCTGCTTGCGCAAGACTTAGCTTTTTTTCTATGTCTGCAATATATGCAGCAAACAAACTTGGACTGAGTAGTTACACCTTTTGTTGTCCAGAAATATTTACGCATTCTACCATTTACACATATTCTGCTCGCCGCTTCTGCATATACGTCTTTCATTTTTCTTACCAGATGCTCACTAATACCTTTCTTTCTCAGACATTACCATAATTTTTTATCCACACTATTAAAGGCCGCCTTAAAGTTCAATTCAATTTTTTCATTTGCATTGCTCTTTCATCTCTTCTTAAATCATTATATATGTATATATTACTTTTTGTTAATCTCAAATTACTCTTCTTTTCCAATAACTTCTTTTTTTCATTCATTGAATCCAACATAACCAATAAAGGCCGTGTTTTTTTCTTCTTACCCCGTCTAAATACTTATTTTACACTTCAATTAACCTTCAGATTCTGTGTCACAATGTCAGTTTCATCTTCTTTGCCCTGTTCACTTATAACAACATTATTTCTTTGTTTTTCGTTTTTTTTTAACTCTTTTGCTTTTTTTAGTTTTGGTATTTTTATCAAATCTTTTTTCTTCTTTTTCATTTTGTTTCCGTTTTCAATTTTTCAATATATTTGTTGTTAATATTTATTCTTTCTTTCATCTTTTCTATTTTTCAATTCTTTAAGATTTGTTCAAAAAAAACTTTCAAATTACCGATACTATTGATTTGTTCTCTACTACCCATTCTATTCTTTCTTTATTTAAATATAGACATCTTTTTATTTCAATATAAATTAGAAATTATAGTAGAGTACATAATATAAGTATTACAATTTTTAATTTAAAAAACCTATTGGTTATACCAATATATATATCTATATGTTATTTTTAAATTTTCGCGGATATAATTATTTTTATTTAAATTTATTTTCGGATTATCCCGCGTTTTTTCTTTGAGTTGGACTCGACGTTTCGGCTGAATCTCATCTGCCATCATCATAAGAGATTTATTATATCTATTTTTGATATCATATAATATACATCAATATGACATTGATATATAAAATTAATTTTGTTGTCAAAGCTAACTTACAAGAAACTTTATTGTGTGTAAAGTTTCTTTGTTTGACTTCTGGTAGTTGGTCGATTAATTGATCTTTCTACAGTTAAAACTTGTAAAGGAACTGGTTGTGATTTGGGTGCTGTAATTAAATTAGTTGTTGTTTGTAAAGAAGCTGTTAGTGGTTTTTTTGAATTTAATTTAGTTGTTGCCAATGCTGTTTTCCAAGTAGATGGTAAACGCAAAGCATCATCTCTCTTATTGAGATTGTCTGGTTTTTTTTCAATTTCGATGGCTTCTCTTGTTATTCTAGTATGAAAATGATTAATTTTTGCTAAAATTTTAGTTCCTTCAAAGTTAATTTTGTGATGACTTGAATTTACATGTTCCGTTAAAGATGAAGTAGATTCATTTTTTTGAACTGCTCGAATATGTTCTTCTTTTCTTGTGCTAATTTTGCGGTTAGTTTGTCCAATATAAGATCTTGTACAATCTGCACATGGAACTTCGTACACGCCTTGACTTTCTAAAGGGATAATATCTTTTGGGCTTTTTAAAACTTGACTTATTTTTAAATTTGTATTGAAAACTGTTTTTATGTCGTATCTTTTTAAAATTTTAGAAATTTTGTTTGTGCTACCTTTGACAAATGGTAAAAAAGCGTATTTTTGTGTTTCATCTTTTTCTTTGTCGTTGTTTGTAATTTTATTGTTTAATAACAGTTTAAATGATGCTTTATTGAAACCATTTTGTAAGAGGGCGTTTTCTAACGTTTCAATTTCTTATTTTATGTGATTTTGATCACATAATGTTAAAGCTCTATGTAATAAAGATTTTGTTACTGAATTTATTAGGGCTGGATGATAATGAGAAAGTGCATTAAGATAACGGTTTGTATGAGTTGATTTTCTATGAATAGTATGCCCTAAACTACCATTAGATTGTTTAATTAATAAAATATCTAAAAAGGATATTTTATTTTCTTTTTCAATTTCAATTGTAAACTGAATTTTATTATTTATATTGTTTAGATGATTTAAAAAAGTATCTAAATTATTTTTACCATGTTGCCAAATTACAAATGTATCATCTACATATCTAAGCCATAATTTTGGTTTTAGTGGAGCAGAGTTAATAGCTTTAGTTTCAAAATCTTCCATAAATAAATTAGCTATGACAGGGGATAATGGAGTACTCATTGGTGCGCCATCTATTTGTTTATATTGTTGACCGTTGTAAATAAAATATGTATTTGAAAGACAGTGATTAGCTAGGTCCATAAGATAGTTTAGTGGATTATATTTTAATTTAATTATTTCTAAAGCATCATTTATTGGAATTTTTGTAAAAAGGAAAATAATATCAAAACTTACCAGAATGTCGTTTTTATCAATATTTATGTTTTTTATTATATCAAGAAAATGTTTTGAATTTTTTACGTATGATCTGTCTTCTTCAGCATGAGGTTGCCATTGTTTAGCAATGTATTTAGCAAGTTCTTGTGTTGAAGATCCGATTCAATATGTCCTAAATTATATGGTTTACCAAAGATTCACAAACAAAATATTCCTTTACGACTTATAGTTAGTTCAATCGGATCTCCAACACAAGAACTTGCTAAATACATTGCTAAACAATAGCAGCCTCATGCTGAAGAAGCCAGATCATACGTAAAAAATTCAAAAAATTTTCTTGATATAATAAAAAACATAAATATTGATAAAAACGACATTCTGGTAAGTTTTGATATTATTTTCCTTTTTACAAAAATTCCAATAAATGATGCTTTAGAAATAATTAAATTAAAATATAATCCACCAAACTATCTTATGGACCTAGCTAATCACTGTCTTTCAAATACATATTTTATTTACAACGGTCAACGATATAAACAAATAGAAGGCGCACCAATGGGTTCTCCATTATCCCCTGTCATAGCTAATTTATTTATGGAAGATTTTGAAACTAAAGCTATTAATTCTGCTCCACTAAAACCAAAATTATGGCTTAGATATGTAGATGATACATTTGTAATTTGGTAACATGGTAAAAATAATTTAGATACTTTTTTAAATCATCTAAACAATATAAATAATAAAATTCAGTTTACAATTGAAATTGAAAAAGAAAATAAAATATCCTTTTTAGATATTTTATTAATTAAACAATCTAATGGTAGTTTAGGGCATACTATTCATAGAAAATCAACTCATACAAACCGTTATCTTAATGCACTTTCTCATCATCATCCAGCCCAAATAAATTCAGTAACAAAATCTTTATTACATAGAGCTTTAACATTATGTGATCAAAATCACATAAAAGAAGAAATTGAAACGTTAGAAAACGCCCTCTTACAAAATGGTTTCAATAAAGCATCATTAAAACTGTTATTAAACAATAAAATTACAAACAACAACAAAGAAAAAGATGAAACACAAAAATACGCTTTTTTACCATTTGTCAAAGGTACCACAAACAAAATTTCTAAAGTTTTAAAAAGATACGACATAAAAACAGTTTTCAATACAAATTTAAAAATAAGTCAAGTTTTAAAAAGCCCAAAAGATATTATCTCTTTAGAAAGTCAAGGCGTGTACGAAATTCCATGTGCAGATTGTACGAGATCTTATATTGGACAAACTAACCGCAAAATTAGCACAAGAAAAGAAGAACATATTCGAGCAGTTCAAAAAAATGAATCTACTTCATCTTTAACGGAACATGTAAATTCAAGTCATCACAAAATTAACTTTGAAGGAACTAAAATTTTAGCAAAAATTAATCATTTTCATACTAGAATAACAAGAGAAGCCATCGAAATTGAAAAAAAAAACCAGACAATCTCAATAAGAGAGATGATGCTTTGCGTTTACCATCTACTTGGAAAGCAGCATTGGCAACAACTAAATTAAATTCAAAAAAACCACTAACAGCTTCTTTACCAAAAACAACTAATTTAATTACAGCACCCAAATCACAACCAGTTCCTTTACAAGTTTTAACTGTAGAAAGATCAATTAATCGACCAACTACCAGAAGTCAAACAAAGAAACTTTACACACAATAAAGTTTCTTGTAAGTTAGCTTTGACAACAAAATTAATTTTATATATCAATGTCATATTGATGTATATTATATTATATCAAAAATAGATATAATAAATCTCTCATGATGATGGCAGATGAGATTCAGCCGAAACGTCGAGTCCAACTCAAAGAAAAAACGCGGGATAATCCGAAAATAAATTTAAATAAATATATATATGCTCGCAGGTAAATATACTCGAGCTCAAAAAGATTAACGCGGTTTTCTTATTAAATACAAATTAAAACATTTTTCTATTGTACATAAAACCACCCTTTAGCGTCCGTACATTTTTCTGTTATTGAGCGTCTTACATATACACAAAAAATTATGAATATGTGTTATAGAGCGTCCTGTTTGGTACCTTTAAGCGTCCAGCAGTGTTGCAACATGTTTTCTATTGTAGATATACATATTTGACACGGATTGTGCATACTATAAAGCGTCCAAACCAGTTTGACCAGTCTATTTATAGAATATCTGTAGTAAATTAACTATACAGCGTCCAATAAAAAATAAACAATAATAAACCCACTTAGTACTGATTGAGTAACTCTTTTGGTTTTTAGATTTAAGTAGAAGATAATATAAAATTCACTGCATTTTTATTGTCGGAAACATTTTGGCTAACTCGGGCTTTGCAAATCTAACGACGCCTTCTAACAGGTGTCCTGAATTGAAAAAAAAGTTTGATAAAAGTTATTAATTAAACAACAAAATAAAAAATATTAAAATTGTATCTGCTTTTTCTTGGAAACAATATGGTCCAACAATTTAGAAATATTAAAATTTATAGAAAATTTGGTCTTTTTGAATCAAAATAATGCAAAAATTTAAATGACGACAATAACTCTTTTTGCCAATGTTTAGAGTAGCATGCAAAGATAAAAAAATGTTGAATACAAATAATGTATTTGTTCCTTCTTGAAAACAGTGGTGTCTAAAGTAAACACTAAAAATTAAAAAAATTGATTTTTTTTTAAATAATTACAGTTTATGTCTAAGTGTAATACTCAAAATAATTTGTGTATTTAATTTATTAACATGTATTTGAAATATAAGGTTTTCCAATAAGAGATTTTATTTTATTTCATTTCATTTGATATTAAAAAAAACGGGTAAATTTTTAAGAAAAATCAATAAATGTTTATTTCATTGTAAAGAAGAAGGTATGCCATTAACATTTGAAAACAATATCGGTCAGATAGCGGCCACGGTTACGGTTGCAGTACCACATTCTTTTCATGACTAATTCTCATATTTGAGGTTGTATGTCCTCGATAACTACACGAATTCCATCTTTAAGGTTTTGAATTGATTGTAGAGCATAAGCATAAACGTTGTCTTTCACGTGGCCACAAAGAAAAAAGTCTAAAGATGTTGAATCACAAAATCTCGGTGGTCATTTGTGATCACTTAAAAAAAAAACACGGTCAGAAAACTTTTCTTGCCAAACTGCGATTGTTTTGTTGCTTGTGTGGCATGTAGCGCCGTCTTGCTGAAAATAAACGTCGTCCACATCAATATTTTTTATTTCCGGCCACCAAAAATTATTAATCATAGTTTGGTAGCAATATCCATTCACCGTAACAGTTGCACCAGCCTCATATTTGATCACACCGCCAGCCTAAAAACCGCACCAAACAGTGACACGTTGAGGATGCAAAAAAATTTCAACAATCATTCTTGGATTTTCTGGGCCCCAAATGCGACAATTCTGCTTATTATCGTAGTCTCTGAGGTAAAAATGGGCCTCATCAGTGAAGATAATTTTTTGATGTATTTCCGGATCATTTTGATGCATTTTAAGGACCCAATCAGCAAAGATACAACGTTTATGGTGATTGACCAACTTGAGTTCTTGTGTTAACTGAATTTTAAAAGCCTTAAGACTTAAGTCTTTATGCAAAATACGGTTCAATGTCGTTTGTGGAATGTCTAATTCCAAAAATCGACAAGGAATCGACAAACCTGGATTTTCTTCAACACTACGGGCTACATCAGCAATATTCTCATGTTAAGCACACATGAGAATATTGCACTTGCTTTTGATTCTTCACATCACAAACATATTCTAACAGTTCAAATTTTTCCACTAGGTTTACTATTGCCGGCCGAGAAGGTGCTTTAGTTTTGCGAACTGTTACTGAAAAATTTTTAGCATTTTTGTAGTAAATTTTAATATTTATAACGCGTTGTTGAATCGTGTATCGTTTCATTTTTAATATCGGCGTAGTTTTTACTTGTCAAATGTCAAAAGATAATAACTTCAAAATTTACAGCTGCCCAAATAACCTGCTATTCAAAATTAAACTTCTTATTGGAAAACCTTTTACAATAGAATGTCATTAAGTTTGCAAAATTAAATGTGGTATGTATTAAAATCGACAATTGCGATTTTTAATCTATCCGCATAACTTGGATCATTAATTATATTGATATTATAACGAGAGCATATAGTTTTAAATTCATTATAAATAGTTTTACCAGCATGTTCCGACCATCGACTCAATCCTAAACTTAAGTAATATAACGCATAAGGTAAATAGTATTAAATAATATGAAGTTTTAGCGTTTCGATAAAGCCTGTTGCTTCAAAATACTTTCTTAAGTTAGCAATTTTTAAATTTAAGATTTTTTCATCCGGCTTTGATGTAGAGAAACAGATTTACAATTTTATCCATTGATTTGAAACATAATATGTATGAAATAATTATTAATGAGCTGATATTTCCTAGTATATTGTCACTAACAAGAATATCAAAGTTTTTCAACATTGTTCGGCAAGCATTCCCCGCAAAAACTTTGCTATAATAATTTTTTGATAATACTTTTAACTGTTTTGGCCAAAGAAGAGCTTTTTTACAATCTAAAATTTTTACTAATTTGTTTCAAAACACATTACCAAACCTTGTAATAAATGAAGTTCTGGAACATAATTTTTGAATAACAGTTACATCATCGTATTCATTGAAAAGTAGAAGATTAACTACTGATTTGCTTAACATAGCAAATTTCTTATTACTTCCATTAGATTGAAATATTTTGAAGAAATTTCTTAAATTTTTATACGTCTTAGCCTAAAGCATTTGTTTTCTATTTTCAAATTTGCAATTTCTAACAAATAATTTAAGAAATGTAAAATTAAATTTAATTAAACTGCAATAAAAACTAAATCATTATCATGTTCAGAACAGTTGCTTACCTTTTCTTGCAAATATACCGAGCAATATAGGCTAGGATACTGCAGAAGCAATTTGTTGACCGTTTACAATGAAAATTATTTTTAAATCGCCGATGAACTTGAATGAAAAATCATTCAAAACAATTTTCATTAAGTTTAAATTCCTATAACTTTTCTTCACAGTTATTTTTTAGCTCAAGTAATATGCTAAGCGATATTTAAAAAAAAATGCCATCTGCAATAATTTTAATGTCAACATTACCCTTTTCTCCACGTTTATTAATTACTATATCAAATATTTCAGAAACGATACTCTACACTATTGGTCTTTTAATTGTTTTGGTTGAATTTTTTCATTACCAACATCAAACATAGGAAATCAATTTTTATAATGGAATCAAAGTCTAATTTCATATTCTTCATATCTTCAAAGAAATGGGCAGGAATACATTTGCGTTGACCAATTGGTGACCGAAAAAAGTTAGTTAGTTTTTTGTATATATAACGCAGATACATTCATATTAGATTTATAAATTCAATAGTTTCTCCGTACTGATCTGAATCTTTTTAATTTGTTTGGGATTAATACCAATTCTCTTCATTCTTTCTTTAGAGCTGCTGTATTATTGATGACTCAATTCTTTGCTGATCAGACAGTTCCGCAGCCATATTTTTTGTTATGTTACTGCTTGCTTTTTTTGAAGAACATTTATGGGATTGTTTCTTTCCTATGGTTGAGAAACATTTTGTGCAGACAATTGTTGCAGTGTTGGATTTAGGATTTTTTGTTTTCATTTTTTGAACTGATTTTTCATAATTTACTGATGCTATCGTACCAAACGTTTTGTTCATATACTTTTATATGTTTTCTACCTTTTATTACTGCAGATTTTAAGTTCTTTCTTGCAGTTATACTTATATAGCAATTACAATCAATTTTATATCGAGTTTCTTTCTATTTTTTTCAAAATTCGGTATTGTAGAAAAATTGTTCTTTTAGGATTATCATTCTTTTTATTTTTTAGTGCTAAACAACAAGTGGTACAATTTTTGGAAATTGTAAATCTTGAGTATTAAATTTAGGATTTAAATGTCTTATTAATTCAGCTGTGTTTTTATTAACTTGAAAAAAAAAAAAATCTTATTCTGTGTTTAAATTTTTTTTTTCCATAATACATACAATTAAAACTGACTATTATTAGTAGTAGTAGTATGAAAAACCATTTTCACAATTTTTTTATCACAAATCAATCAACACTTTGACAATATACTCACTAAAGTAATTTTTTGATTATAAATATTTAATATAAAAAAATCAAATTGTTAATATTTAAAACTATTCACATCAGCCAAATCCTTTAGATCAGAAACTACAACTGACTGCCTATGATATCAAGTAAAACTAAAATAAAACAACAAAATCTTCATAAAAAACAAATATAATTTTTTAATTTGTATCGCATCAGCCTACTTAGAACAATAATCGTATTGTTGTTGAATTTTTTGTATATGCTAACTCAAGTCAGACAATTTGTAAAATTTCAGTTTTATAAACTTTTGGGCACCACTGTGCTTCAAGAAGGAGCAAATACAATATTCGTATTTAGTATTTTTTGATCTTTGCATGCTACTCTAATCATTAGAGAAGAGATTTAGTGACGTCATTTTAATTTTTGCATTATTTCGATTTGGGACCAATTTTTTGATGAATTTTGTAACTTCTAAACTTTTGGGCGGTACTGTTTCTAAGAAAAAGCAAATACGATTTTATTATTTTGCATTTTGTAATCTACCAAAACTACCCTGACTAGAAGCGTTGAGTTCCAGCGTTATTTTTAATATTTTTTTTTAAATTTAGGACACTCTGATTTGCTCTGCCAAGAATTTTTTGGAAATTAAATTTTGGGCCCAGATTTTTGGTCAAAAGTGCAAAAAGGGACTTTTCTGGGTTAAGTTTGGAACAACATTTAAAACAAAATTTAGGCAACTTATTTAAAAAAAATGCTGTTTTCATTAGCTATTCAACAAAAAAAAAGAACTTAGCTGAAACCCTTACCGAACTACGTTGATCCAAGTCGGGCAAATCACTTTTTTGGGGTTATTTTGAGCAGGACGCATTTGAATTGCACTAAAGCGCTTTGACACAGCTTGGTCAGATCACTTCCAATTTTTAGTATCAGAAATATTATTGCTAACTTGTCTTCTAAATTCAACAGTGCTCTCGGGTTTGCTCTGCGACTTAAGACAAGAAAATTATGTCCCGATTGGACTTGATTGAGCAATATTGAGGCGAGAAGATATGGCCAAAAATCTGACGGTTCCAATTTGAACAAACTTTCTAGTTGCAACCGTTACTTAGCTATGTCGATCCAAGTCGGACGGGTCACTTTTTGGGGTCGTTTTGAGCGCGACGCATTTGAATTGCACAGAGGTGTTTTGACTAAAAATCCGACGACTCCAATTGGAACAAAAAATTTTGTTGAAGTTTTTTTATTTTTTGAAAACCATCCTGTTTAAGGATTTTTTTTTAATTTTTGGTTTAGGATTTATGGTCCGAAGTGCAAAAGGTGATTTTTTTGGGTCAAGATTGGAACAAAGTTTAGACAAAATTTAGGCAGTTAATAAAAAAAAAAAAATTAAGATCAAGTGGGACGGGTCACTTTTTGGGGTTTTAAGCGCGACGCATTTGAATTGCACAGATGCGCTTTGACTTTGACCGTCACAGCTCGGTCGGATCACTTCTGATTTTTAGTATCGGGAATATTCTGGCTTATTCGAGCTTTGCAAATTCATTGCTGCCCTCAGAATTGCTTTACAGTTTTGGACAAAAAAGTTAGAACTTACTGAACGACTCAGAATCTTTTTTAAACGTCCCAGAGCGATGCGATTTTTACCATTCTTTTTTTAATGCCAAAATTAGACTGTTGTTTATTACATTATTATTTAAACCCAAATATTTGTCATAAATGTTAAAATTTTGCCCTTTTGCAATTACATAATTTTTTAACACCGTTGAGTTTGGTACCTCATTAATAAATTGATGATTTGGCTTGCCTGACTGGCAACCAAGTTAAGCAAATTTTGTCCGTCGAATTTATCTTGCAACTAGCAGGGCTTTACAGTCTTTGACCCGCTAGGCTTTTAGGCATAAAAATTGGTTGGTCTGTAACTATATCGAGCAGCACAGGCTTCCGCCTGCAGGTTTTACATAAGAACTAATCATCTATCAAGGTAAGAAACCAATTATATTGCAAACTCAGCCCCCGCAGCTGTGTTTCTAAACGGCCACTTACACGGACATTATGCCGTCTCCCACATCTAGTTTCCGACCAACGGGGAGCTCAACCAGACGATTTACGCCACGGTAGATTAAACCGAAGCTTTTCCGGCGTCACTGCCCGCGACGCCGATAACTTCACACAGACGCCCCAGGGTAGCTTCTCACCGAGAAACTTTTTCTGGGAGATTACTCAAAACCCGGCCCAACACACCACCGGGCAAACAACAAACAAATTATTTTAATTTTCAAATAAATCTTTAAAATCCAAAACCACCTGTGTTTTAATTATTCAAATTTTTACAACGCCATTTTAAATATTTAAAGTCTTATGTTATTATTCTAACTAGGAGTTTTCAATTCTTCAGTAGTTATTATATAAATAAATTATTGTAATGATTATTCCAACGGCCAAAGCTTTTTTTATCTGTAAATATACAATTTGGCGTCCGTTAGATAATATATGCCGACGTGTCTATAAATAGAAAAAGTAATTCTAATTTTAACTTGCGATCTATTGGATATGGGATTAAATAATAAGTAAGATTTAATAATATGTATATATTTATTATAAGTACGTTACTCAACGAGAGCCAGACTAATACTAATATACATTTACATGGTTGGTTCGTATAGCTGGTTGGTCCTTTGTTAAGAAAAGGTTAAACATAAATAGGGGAATTCCCTATTGTATTTATTTTGGTACGAGCATCTCATATAACAATATACAATACGATCGATATTTTAAATGCTGTGTTGCCATATTACGGGGACGCATAGTAATGCATTTTTGTACAAAAAATATACTTGTAAATATACGCCAAGCCTCCTTGCGGCAAATTGTGTGAACTAAAAATATGCACAAAAATATACATTTTTACACAAATCGCCATATAGAGCGTCTTGAACTGAATTTTTGTTATATGTATCTTTTGACTCACCTTGATGCGCAGAATCGATTTATAAAGGTTTCTTTTTAGCGTCCGTATACGGACGCTCTATTCTTCTCTATATATATATATATATATATATATATAATATATATATATATATATATATATATATATATATATATTTACATCAACCTAACTATAGAGCGTCCATACATTGTCCTTTTACGCACTTTGAAGCGTCCGAGAATATATATATATATATATATATATATATATATATATATATATATATATGTATATATATATTCGTATATCAACATCAACCTAAAATTAGTTACAAATAGTTGCAACCGTACAACCGTGGGTATGGCAGTAAATTTCAATTTATGATTGTTAACAAATATTTACATATCTATTCATATATTAACATAACAACTAAAGATAGTTAACTCTTTTCAATGCAATATCACTATTACAATCAAATATAATAGTTTAATGAATAAATAGGCAAATAACTTACATAAACTTGATTTATGTGATTTATGGGAAGTTTTTAGATTATTTTTTATATTATATTTTTAGATATTAATTACCATGGCTACTTTCATCAGTTTTTTTAATTATTACTATTTTTGATTGAATCAAAAATAATTTTGTAAACAAGTTATTTTGTTTTGTTGTTTATTATAAATTTATCTGACGCGGCAGGCAATGGCTGCGTTCAGAACGACTTATCACTGTCAATCATGCAAACTGAACGCCGCCGCCGAGTCATCGTTTGCTGGCGGCGCTTGTCATTTTACTCATCATACATTTAGGTAAGCTTCTTTGCTGACAAAGCAACTCATTAGACACCAACGTTTAATCGGCAAATATATAAAAAAAATAATTACTTATCACTGTTTGACGACTCATCATGCGAACTGAACGCGCTTGATGACTAGCGCTGAGTCATCGTTTGCTGGCAGCGCTTGTCATTTTACTCATCATACATTTAGGTTAGGTTGCTGACAAATCAACACAGCAGTTAATCGGCGCATATAAGTTTACATATTATTAAAAAAATCGAGAAATAAGGCAAAATAGGTAATTAATAAATATATCAAATTACAACGTGCAACACTTGGGTGAAGAAATGAATAAATATTAAAAAAAATGATAAAAACAATCAAACCTAAGAACATTACAAAGTGGAATTAAATGACATTACATATTGAGAGTATTTAGCAGCTTCATACACTAATTAATAGCCGTATTCTGAACATTTTTTACAGCGATGTTAATTAACATTTTGAACGTTGCTAAGTAATATTTAAAAAACTTGATACCTGATTGGTTAAAAATCAATTTCTACAGCGATGTTAGCTAACATCGATGTTAAAATATGTTCAGAATAGACCCATAAATCATTTATTTAAATTTAAAACTTATGAACATTATGTTTATGTTGTTAATAAAAGTTTACACAGTTAGCAACAGTCTAAAATATACTGTTCAGACGAGCTCAGCGCTTATTGATTGATTGATGAGTCAGCGCTGGCAACTGATGAGTCGTTCTGAACGCAACCATAGTTTTTTATTATAGGTTATGTGTCACATGTTTAAAATTGACGTTTTCATAACCATTTGTTCCATAAATCAACCAAGATTTTCAGCAATTGATCACAGAAGTAATCTAACCGGTTACTTCAATTGATATACGGAACGCACGATTAATTTACAATACTACCAAGACACCGTCCGCCATAACCTGTCAATTTAGAATATAATTACTCATTATAATTTTAATTAATGTAGCAGCAGTACCAAACTGTTAGAAAAATTAATACAAGCGGGAATTTTAATTTTTTTATTTTATCATACATTCACAACTTTGAGCTATAATTATAAGAACTGATATTTTAGAAAAATTACGTATAACACAATAAAAAGTCTACTAAATTTGGTTAAAGTAATAAAATTTAAGAAAATATTTGATAAAAAATTACTAATTTCAAAATTTAATAAACAATTAAAGATTTTAGATTTTAGATGCGCATATTTTTTAACACTAAAAATTTCATTTTTAAAAAACCAATTTTAAAAAAGACTTAGATTGCGCAAGTTATGCTCAAAGTTTTATGATTCTCTAAAAACCGCCTTCTTAATATGATTGAGTCATAATTAGTAAAAATATTATGTATACTTTTTCTTGTATTTAAAGTTGCTACAGGTAATGTTAAACATATGTATATCGAAGCCTAAAATGCTTAAACACTTGAACAAAAATTATTAAGTTTTTACTGAAGACATTTTTATTTATAAAATCAATACCATCAAGCAAAACTATATTAGATGTTTGGACTGAGTCTAATGTGTATTATCTGTTATTAAACTAAAACAAAGTACCTGTACTCAATTCAAACAAAATAGACAGTTAATAAAAAGCAAAAAACATTTAACAAATTTATCAGTGTAAATAATGAAACGAAAGACTGGTATCGCCATCATTATTTATATTATCAATTGTGTTCATAAGGACAGAAATATTTATTCAAAATTGTCTTCGCTATCATGCATGCATTTTTTACAATAATGTTCTTTTAGCTCAATATAACTAATAATATTTTTTGTAAACTAGTGAGGATATTTTTGTTTGTTGCTTTTAGTGGTGCAATTTATAGATAGGCAATTCGTGCTTTTAATACAACAATAAATAATATACTATATTTCATATTAGCAGAAAACATGACGTCACGACATAGCATGTTGCCAGTTATCAATTATTAATATTTTTAATCGATTTATTAATATATTTTGCTCACGGCTCACTTCGCACTATTGTAATTGATATGATAATGTCGGATATTAAATATTTTCCAACCATAACACAATAATTATGTTTTTAAAATGTTATTTAACCTCATCAATACCATTATTCCTCCGTACAGTTATTATAAAATATCCAAATCTTTCTTACATAACCATAAATACCACATCTGAAATGTAAAGTGAGGATGAAGAAAACTGCAACCTTGAGAAGTGTTTCCAACATTTTTAAGGATTTGAATACGTTTAAAATTTAGTAATAAAACTGTTTAATTGATACAAAAATACGTCACAACACGTCACACTATCTTCTTTCAGTATGAAATCAAGTATATACATACATACAAAAATAACAATTTATTAAATGTCATAATATGATATATGTATACGTTATCTTTAATTTGTTCATTGGCTCAGTGCCGTAAAATATATGTAAAACATCTTTGCTAATTAATTAAAATTGTTATAATTGTATGCTAACTACTTCCACTACTTCATATCATTAAACGCCCTCAAGACGTGCGAAATGAGATTATAATTTCCACAAATTCAATGAGAAAGTGAAACTTATATACCTATGACATATTTTAAAATATAATAAATTCTTAAATCTTTATGCACATATTAGTAATACAAATATCATATTGTACAAAACTGCACAAAAATGCTCTGGCCAAGGCCCGTGCGCAATGTCATAGAAAATTGGTATGATTTCGTGCTCTTTGCACAATCAATATACTATTCTGTATAGTCTAAATATAATGTTAATGCATATATCAAATCTAAAATGAAGAGTATTTGTAAAATGAAATTAAATAGTTGCTTTTATCAGTATTTATTTTCAGTATTTATTGACAAAAAGTAAAATATATATATAATCGTGGCTAATTTTTCAGAGATATTAATGCCGGTGCGAACGAATATAATTCCCGGAATTTTGTTTGTGTGTTTGTTTGCTTGTTTTCGATATAATTTTATGCGGCGTATTTATTTTCAATTATGAAGGTGGCTTATGTTTGTTTATATTTCAGGATACATTTCGTAAAGGGTCCTAGAGCATACAGAAAAAACAATTATTTTCAACGATTAAAATTCAGAATAGAACCGTTCATTCCTGTAAGAGAGGTAGGTATTGTTTTATTGTTGTATGGCGTTCTCTTTGCCCGATCCCAAGTAAACAATGCGTATTGCATAAATATGGAGCCTTTAAAACGGAAGCAAAATATTTAATTTTAATTAATTAATAACTGAGCCTATCTCAATTCACAGCGGACCAGCTGTGTCATGATCGAGCAGCAGGAATGTGGTGGAGTATGTACACGGTCCACACGCCAACGCGCACCATTTCTGCGCTTGCGATCGAACAAAATGTGATGGTAGCGCTGTGGCGGTAGCGTCGAAACGAAAACGATTCGGATCGGTTCGGTTTCGTGGAGCGACAAACATCGGAGTAGTCTCGCCACGAAGGCCGTTCGCATAGGAACTTTGCGCTCCCGAGCGTTCAAATCACCTGTACTTTAAAGTAAACACTAGCTCTTGTTATTGCATCGCAATAACATTTCCGGCATACCACACACACTATGAACTAATCGGATAATCAATTAAGTAGGAATATCGTGAATGGTTAACTCCTATTGGATTTTAAAGTGCTTTAATACGCGACGCAGTGCGTTTTCACCGAGTAGCTAGGCAAGTTAACGCATTTTAGTTCTGTTCAAGTGTCTGTTTGGGATCAATATCGCAACTGTTGACTATTATTAGGATCTTTAATAATATTTAGTTGGAATATATGTAATATGCCGGCAACGTGACGCAGCATCCACATTATCTATGTGTAGTGCATCCAGTGTTTCAGTGAATTAGTGACTTGTGACTACTAAAATGGATATACTACCCAGCGTAAACATTTTTAGAGAACTGCAGGACATCCACGACACCGGCTATTTCTCTGCACAGCCGTCACTGGATGATCACTGGCAACAGGTAAAATAATCATTCATTCATGACACCGCGACCAATAGCCATTCAACACCTACGTCTCTCCTTGCAGCCGCGACACTAGTAATAGTACAAACAAACCAAATCCATCACCTTTCCAAGCTTTTAATCGCCCCCCGTCTACCTGTCGCGCATCACGTGTCCAACTACTCCGGACCACCGCTGTTCCGATACGCTTTTACCCCGCATGTTCACTATTTACTGATATTTATCTCCCGGTACTCAAAAATGCACTTCCCGCTGACAGATGACCTGGCTCAATTGATCACAGTTTGCTCTTTGCTAAATTAACGTTCTCGTTTCGACTCTTTTTAATATAATTACAGCGTTCTAACAAAAAACATTATAAGCATCTAGAAAGAAACGCTTGAAACCAATAGACTGCGTTTTATGACATGGCTCATAAAACTCTTTATCATTTTTAATACCAATAATATTTTTATTTCTGCACAACATTTTATTACCAATAATGTTACCTTCCGCTTTTGTAGCGCTTTAATAATATTGTGTTGATTATGCATGGGATGTAAACCGGAATGTCTCCATCTGTTTGCTATCTCGAATATTTCAGAAATTTGTCGCTCCATCTGTTAAGGTTATATAAATAAATCAATCCATATATTACTTGAAATCCATTCATACATTTGCATACATAAATAAATAGTATTTAAGCAAGCTTATGTATTTATATAGTACACTTCTATAAATACATGTTATTTTCTGTTTCATGTTTTGGCTCAATTTAATCTGTTATTCATTTATTATTTAATTTAATTCATTAAATTTAGCATCATGATTTTATTTAAACTTTACAACTATACAATAATTGCAACTTGATGAATGTAGTATTTTGGAAATGGTATTTCTATTTAAAGATTATTTTGATTAAGCTAATTCGAGAAACATTCAACTTATTATTAGATCCATTCTAAATAAAAAAAAGGTTAGGTTCATAGTTTCGCCTCGAGTTTTGCTGTATGAATTTTTTATGTGTTGTCTATTTTATACTAGTGTATGGAATGATCAATTATGCTCATTTCGATTTGTTATAAATCATTGCAACATTAACCAAAATTATATATTATAATAGGCTGATATATGTTTGAACTTTATAACATTTATAATAAAACACAATTAGTGTGAAGGTTCAAAAAAGATTTATTGTAATACTACAATAATGTCACTGTGTGGTGAAACAATTGTAGTATTACAATAAATCTTTTTTGAAACTTCAAACTATTTGTGTTTTATTATAAATGTCAAAATTAGTTTGTTTGTTCTTGTACCATAGTTTAATTTTGTTAATTACTTTTGGTATTATCTAATTTTGTATCATAGTTATGTTGTTGCTACGAATTATTAGTATTAGGTAATTGTGTATTTTTCTCAACTTGACGGTCTGTTTTTTGTGATATTATGTTGTTGGATTATAGCAAATTCAGAAAAATATTGACATTTTACCTATCTGACGATAAAATAAATATTTTTAAGCTTAGAATTTTTTAAATTTAAGTTTGCGATGATCAGTTAAATTACAATTAAGATTGACTGTTATACAACATATTGATGTTGTTATATATTCATACTTAATGATATTATTAACCGCTTAGGTCTCGGGTTCGAATCTATTTGGAGTCAGTTTTTCTGGTTAAGAAAAATTTTGCTTTGATGACTACGCATTCTTTCGGATAAGAAGACAAACTGGCGTGCATTTTACATGACGTGATTTTAACTTTGCAGCTGAAAAAGGCCGACGTTAAATAAATGAATTAAAAAACTAATATTGTTTCATCAGGTTTCAATATAGTGTGTTGGATTTGAAGGTAATTCTAAAAACCAACTACATATGTAAGTTTTTGAACATTAATCTTTTTTTTCTTGTATTTTCAATATAATAATGTTGTGGATTGTGTATTATTGTGCACAGGTCTAATCGAAACGATTGTTTGGATAATTTTATTTGTAATACAGAACCAAAAAGGCGCTGGCGTTTGCTAAACTATTTATACATAAAACGAGCATACATGAGTATTTATTGCGCGAAATTTAGTTTAGTGAACCGGAGGATTGCAAACGTTTATTACGCACGCAATATTTGATGAGATATTAATTTTTTTCAAAAGTTTGATATATTGTGCAATATTGGACATTTACGGTGACTTGATTTGGCAGTAAGATAAATATTAACTAAAACAGTTAGATTCTTCTTCTTAGATTAACATTTCTGATTTTTTGTATTACAAACGATTTAATAATATCTCTCACTTTTTGCAAAGTCATACATTTTGTCATAGACGTTCTTCTTTTTTTTAAGCTACGAATAACCGTAGGTAGCCCAAAAATATTTTTTTTTTAAGTTTTTGTCTTTATAATCTTTTGCTTTTGCTTATGTTTTACTGCAATACTCAAAAGTTTATACTTGCAAATTGTTATAAACTGCGACTTAGCTTTTTATAACACTAAACTGCAATCATATATGTATGTAATTAAAAACTTCAACCTGCATTGTATAAAATCAAACGTGTTCATTTCTAAATATTAAAGCTGCGCCTATTCTATAATTTTTGTGTTTTGATATATGTTTACTTAGTTGGGGATAGTTAAAGACGAATTGTAGAAAGTTACTGTCAACGCAATAAATAACGCTTGAAATGTCAATATCTATCCGAAATAAACATAATCTAGTCACTTAGGTAGTTAACAATAAATCAGTCTACAATTCATGACGTCAAGGTTATATTATGTTTTTTTATTGATATTAAAATATAATAAATTGACTTTGATGAATATATTTGGTATTATCAATACAGAAGTTACAGAGATTCAATTAATTAACATTTATACATACATGTCATTAAAGCCACTTACCTAAATGATGATATTGACATTAAAACCATTATTTGGTGAAATTATTTTTATTAATATTTATTCTAAAAATGTTACTTGATATTAGTTTCATTCTGCATGACAATGACAATAAAAAAACCGCATTAATTTAGAAATACAGGCGAATTTACAATTTCGCATAATACACTATTATTCCAAATGTCTGACGTCTGCATCCGATGTTTGGCTGAAGATTTAGCTAAATTATTTCACGTGTAATACCTTGTAAAAATTTCTGTGCAGTCCCACGATATACAAAAAAATATGAGTATGAGTTCTAGTCTATATTCTCACAAGATATCTTTTGACAAATTATGTTAAATGCTTAATTATTCTATAGCATACATCCTTGTCTAATGTGTTCCAATGAAAGTGTAATGTTCTTGTTATAAAAATAAAGTTTTAACAAAAACCAGAACCAAACACCTGATTTGACCGCAACTATTATACCGGAGATCTCTGGTTTAAGTCCTCTATTTGGAGTCAATTTTTCTGGTTTGTTAATAGTTGTCAATACTGTTAACACTAGTTTTGTAGTAAGTCATGTTTATAACAATGTGACAAAGTACATTGATAATGAAGTCATTGAAGTACTTCACAACTGTCGAAACTTTGAATGGTCGAAAAGGTCTTAAAGGTGTGTAAAACGAAGTTTATTAGCATTAACGGGCAAAAGCAAAAGTTGAACCACTTTCAACATAATTTTGGTGTATACTAAGTTGCCTATATAGGGGCCACTCTATTCGTGTCTGGCTGTAAGAGTGAACATTTTTCTAATTTTCAAACTTTAGAACACTTTATTTTTTATAAATAAGTATCAATTATATTATCTATACATTTTGTCACAAATCGTATTCAAATAGTTTGCTTTCTACTTGAAGCAAGCATTGGGACGATTTAACATTGAAGCACGATTCTTTGTCATTAACCCAACTCTTGCAATGAGATTTTCACTTTCTGTTAAAAAAATTAAGGTATAATTATGCAACGCTGAATATCTATTAGGTAGAAGTTTTGGACTAATTTATTAATCAATTATTTAATAACCCACACTAAATGTTTAATGGCCATCTTTGTTGATGTGATCTTCTACGGATTGTATGAGGGTTTTCTTCTTGACATTCATGCAGATTATGAGTAATAATGCTCACTTCCGTAAAAGCGGGTTTATTACTTTCAATGAAATATGAATTATTGTTAGCACAGTGTAACAGCTATCGGCAAACATTGATCGTGGCGGCATATCGCCGTCATGTAAAGCTGGTACTTTTTGAGGTCTAAATTGGTAGAGGCCATTTCTTCTCAAACACTTGTGAATTGAATATTTTTGAAAATGAGTATATGAGAAATATTTATGTGCATTTACTTTAACAATGGCAAGAACTTTCTCTTCTTGATTGACATCAGTTTCCAATAGTTGTCGACGATTTGGAAACTTTCGCGCATATGTCCTAGCCGCTGCACTGACATTGCCATAACATGCACCTGATATTTTCAGCATATCAACATAATTTCGATTACTGTAAAATTATTTTATTTTAAACACAAACATGAAAGATTAATAAACAAACTACATTATTTTAAATCAACATAACATGACATGTCCGACAGTACTACCAACTCAATAGCTTTTATTATATTATTTTGTACGTTCTTGTGTGTTCTATTGTTCTAAAGTTAAATGTTTTCTTAGTTACTCGTTACAAGTGACAATTGGAAATATGATCACTTTTAATTTTCGATTTGTTTTGCTCTTTTGCGTGCTTTCGAAGTCTGATTCAGACTTTGAGAGCACAGGAGTCACTTTTGAGACACTTTCTGTAAAAATAAATTTTGAAATGGGTGTCATACGATAGGGTTAAGTTAGTATTATGAAAAATTCTTTCCGGAGATTTAGAAATAGGCAATTATTTTTAATTGGATCTAAATTACTTTAAAATGCGTCAGAAAGTCACAAAACGAATTCATTTGTATGAATGATGGTTAAAATTCTTGCAAGTTTTATACTCCGTGTAAAAATGTCTAGGTAGCTATAGAGATATTATTATTGATATTATTATTATACCAGTATTATATTATTTTATAACAGGGCAAACTTTTGAAAAAAAGTTACACGCAAGAGAAGATTAATGCTCGTACTAATAGTCCGAGATTATGCCCGTACTAATAGTCAGAGATTAAATCTCGAATAAATTCTGGATTCATGAATTTGGGATTAATTTTGCTAATCGTTGGTTGGCTCTTAGTTAATTCACGGATATCATAGTGGTGGTCGCGATCGGTTAATGTATTTCTCGCTTAATTCTCGGATAGAGCTGAAAACAATGCAACCGTCAATTTAATCTTAGATTCAAATAATCTTGGGACCACCCAAGATCAATCTTGGGACAACCCAAGATCAATCTTGGGACAACCCAAGATCAGTCTTGGATTGTTTATTAGTGTGTCATTTATTAATTCTGACGTTTGGTAATAGAATACATTAGCCGATCGCGACTATAATCACCATCATGATATTTGTGAATTAGCTTAGAGCCAATCAACGATTAGCGAAATGAATCTTGGATTTATGAATCTAGGATTAATTCGAGGTTTAATCTCCGACTATTAGTATGGACATTGATTGATCCTGGATTCACGAATTTGAGTACCTGGATTCATGAATCTAGGATTAATCCGAGGTTTAATCTCCGACTATTCGTACGGGCATTGATTGATTATGGATTTACGAATCCGAGGTTTATTGACTGACCATTTTAATTAGTAAGTATAAGCAGAGGAAATCATTGATTGCAGCACTCCGATATTTGGCCGGAAGAGCAAAGTGACTATTTTTTGCTTGCCAAATGTTAAAAGCATTACTTTTTGATCCAAAATACAAAAAAAAACTGATTTTGAATATATTTAGAAGTATTTTAAACTACCAATCACAGAAAACTTCATACAAAAAAATCAAAAATCTATAAAGGCTCCGGAATTGCAATTTTGAAACTTTTTTATTTTTTCAAATATTTTATAATATTTCAAATTATTTCATACTATAAAAAAGTAGTGGTAACTCATTCGATTTTAAAACTAAATTTGCATATAAGTGTTTCAAATAATCCTTATATCACAATTACACAGAATTATTTTATTAAAGCAATTATTTAATTACATTAATGTAGTTTGTTTAAACGTTGTTAAAATTTAATAAATAGATAGGATAGATTACAAATTATTGTTATCACAATTCACTGTCAATGTGTATGCACGATATTCATTCTTTCTAATTACATTGTTTTAAAATATATAAATAGCCCATTACATATTTTTATTATTACTTAATAAAAGTAACTGAAATGTTTCTGGTAGGTTAGGTTGTGTTTTGTAAATATACTTTTATATGCTATATGTTTTTTTCTCTGTACAGACTAGTTTTGGCTGTACTATAAAATAGATTTTTTTTTATATAAATATATAAAGATACAGAGACTTGAAATGGTTCTGTCTACTTCTTTCTGAATGTGTCATTTATGTAGTTATTATTACCAAGGATGCGTTGCTATTTCACTCGTTTTATTATACACGGTATGAGCATATTACGCCCTACTTTTATTATAAAATGAATATATACGTTGATCGTATTGACATTTTTTGTATTCGTTAAAATTTTATTAAAAATGTTGACGAATTATTTACATGACATGTCATTTAATAAATTAGTATTTTAGGTATTAAGTCGCAGACAAATTATAGTATACAATTTGCACGAAACCCCATTTTTCACTTGTATGAATTGCAGCAATCGCCAAGGCTTGTGCGCAATGTTCATACTTGTGGAAAATGGATTCTTTTCGTGCTTGTTGTATGTACAATATACTATTCTACACGCATTTTTATATAATTGCATATCTTTAAATATTTATGTCATTATTTAAGCATATTCAGAGTTTAAGTTTGTTAATTATCATATAATTATTTCCTTGAATAACTATTATTAAATAAAATACTACTTAATTGTAAACTTTAAGAAAGTATTTTAGCTGCAGGTAGCTAATATAGTCTATTATAAATTTAGGAAGACTAATTAATTAGTAAATGCCATGGCGGTTAATTGAATTGTTGTATTTTTTTTATTAACATTTTTATTTTATGATTATTTTACCTTTTAGATTTTTTTAATGTTCAATGAGAATGCTCCGAGCTGGATTTAAACCCGTAACCTCTGATACTGTGCTGTCGGCTGTAACTAGTGCATTTATTCCATTAAGAAAAATCTGTTATTAAAATAGTTTGGTTTTTGACAAAATAGAAATCTATACTACTTTAATAAAAAATGTTTGCGTAAACATTTCTAAAAAACAATTATTTTCAAATATTATCTTTATGATTTATTAAATGTAATTTTGTACTTTTTCAATTTTATGGTGTTTGATAGCAATATTTTAGTGTTTGATAAGTACATTCCAATTAATTTATAATTGCAACATTATTAATTGCAGAAATGCTACTAAAAGTGGGTATTTAAAATATTTATTCAATGTGTCAATCACAATTTTCTTATTTAGAAATAGTAAGGCTATTTACAAAAAGTATCGATGCAATTAAAATCAATTATTTACAAAACGTTGCCGTGCCGGTACATTCTACTTTAAAATGGGCGCAGATGCTTGAGCTGTGTTGTGTATTTATAAATAAAACTTATCTTGAACAAGACTAGAGATTTACGGAAAATGTATGTTTTTATTTGTTTAGTTTTTAATATGATTATTATTGAACATTTTGTTTAAATTAAATTGAATTATCTGGCAGATGGTATTAATATAATATTCTGACTTCATCTTATTTTAAGAAAGTTACAATTACATATATAGTTTGCGATATAGCTTATATTGCTATTGCTAATTACGGATGATAGATATCTCAAGTTAAATATTACGAAACTGTCTGTCTGTAATATTTTGAATAACTCATTGTTCATTTTATATGTTAGCAGTTTTTGGTATATGCTTATAGAGGTAATATATGATCTTAAGAGCATTCCGACCGCTACCTTATTTTTCTGTATTCTAACGAAAACAGCAACTTTGGCGTAATTCTTATTCCTACATATAATTTGATAATTATTTTGGTTTTTTACCAGTACATTCAGAAAGGATTAAACTAAATTGTGACAGAGTATTGTAGTCAAGTTATAGTTGGAAATAGCCGAAAAAATATATCCAATATAGAAATAAATGCGTTTTAGGTATTTTCGAATGTATTTTTGTGCTATTTTCAAATATAAGACTAAAATACTCGGATAAACAAGTTTGGTTCTTTTTGAATGCACTTACAAAAAAAAAGATTATCAAAGTATATGTAGAAATAGGAATGACGCCGAAATTGTTGTCTTTGTTATAATACCACAAATCAACCGGTACCGGTCGGAATACACAGGGAAGTATAAATAGTTTAAAACTACAAGTAGAAGTTTGCATTTTAACATCTTTTTAAACTATTCTGACTTTGTTGGTGCCATTAACTAAATAAGAGAATAAGAGGTTTTTTGCTTTCACTTTCGAGTTACTAATTTTGATGCATTTTATTAGAATATATCTTTTTTATGAATGGTTTTAAATGTGAAAAAAAAAACTATAAGATTTACGTGTAACAATGAAACAAACGTCAACAAAAATATTTATTTTTTCACAACGCATTAAGTTTTTGCTTTGCGAAATATAGCTTCTACTGGGGAAGCAATTTCTACTCTCTCAATCAGTAACAAATAATGTCACAGAATTTTTGTATACGATCGTAGTGTAAAACTATTGAATGTTTTTTCACCTCACTATACTACGTTTTTTGTTGTTGAGGATAAACTATTCCGCAGTTATACGTGGTATAACACGCAATGCATTTAACAATTGCTAGGTTTATTCTCTAGATAACCTATTGAAATGTCAATGGTGACGTAAATTGTTTATAAGCAAATTTAGACTGTCTCATTTTATAATGTTAGAAAACGTAAATGTGTTTAAATCAGATAGTGACGAGAAAAGACGAAAATTGGAGCAACAAATCTTACTTTTTTTTTAATTTATTTTCACAAATATAATATATAATAATAATAAATAATTTATTGCTCATAGTACAAATATATATCTTAACGATTACATATTTACAAAAATACATTAGATTGAATGTAGTAACATTCATCTAGTCTTCCACTTGAATATGTGCGGCGGTTATGAGATTATGTGCCGTATAGCGTTATACTAGGTATAACTACTGCACCGAGCGCCGGATAAGATATCCCCGGTTTATTCCTTTCCAAACCCAAACTATGCTTTGACTGGGGTTCTAAATAATATAAATTATTCTTAACAAAGCCACAATTAGTTATATTGTGACCGCCATTTAAATTAATTGATGATTATTAATTGTGTGATAGGTATGTACATTGTACATATTTTTTAGAAAAAATATGGTTATATTACTTATAGCACCGAAACTGGAAGTAGGGAAGTTAAATAGATTGTGTACTTGCAATATATTGTTTTCTATGTTTAAAAATTAACTTTTTATTGTTAATAATTACAATAATAGGCCAGCTTTATTTTATATTACACTAATCATTAGTGACCGGATCATATGCAAATGCATATTTGCATATGCATTTGCATATTTCGACCATATTTAGGCTTTGTTGCATATTTTGTCTATATTTAGTTTTTATGCATATTTTACCGATTTTTAGAAAAACAATATTAAAAAACATTATTTTTATTGACATAAAAATATCCCAGTTATTTTTACTACCAACTATTCAATTACAATCATTATTTTAAATTGAAAACGAATAAAATGTTTGTTTTTTTAATTTACTAGGCTATATTTAAAATATTTTGGAGGTTAAGAAAAAAATAAAAAAACATGTTGCCCTTTAAAAACTAAAGTTGCAATAGCAAGTATACTAAAAATTAAAACATACATCTGTGTACCTGCCTTTATGGTACTCAAAAAACCATTCAAAATGGAGTTATTTAGTCGTACGTTTTTTGTTGTATATTATGACACATTCTACCTATTTAACTTAAAAAAAACAAAAATAGAATTTTTTATATATTTTGTTTTTTTTTTATAAGAATTTTATTCTTATAGTTTACTATATTTGTTTATATTTATGTTGCATATAGTTGTATATTTTGGCATATTTTTGCTATTTTCATGCATATTTTGAGCTTTTTTATTGCATATTTGCATGCATATTTCAGTGTTTTTAAGATGCATATAATCCGGTCTCTACTAATCATCAAAAAATAAAATTGCTTTATATATTAAATTTAAATATAATATAATTTTATATATCGCCAGTTTCAAGATCTCTTTTAGTTCAAGTATTATTATTCTAAATGAAAACAAGATATTATAATTAATTCTTTAATATATTTTATATATTTTATATAATTATATTTAAAATATATTTTATATAATTATATTTAAAAAATATATATATATATATATATATATATATATAACGTAAATACTAAATAAATATTTTTATTTATTGTACAATTTTATTAGGTAATAATTAAAAATGGCACTTATGAAATTTTATGACGATGACTAAAGATGCCCGGAGGCCGAATCGTTAATTTATTTATTTTTGTTTTGATTTTATGTTCGGTTTAGTATGTATGTGTATGCAAGCAGATGGAAGTAAGTTTTACGTCGCAGCGTAATCATAAATGTGTAAACCCGATTCAGATGTTTGAACAGGGCACCCTTTAAGGGGAGCTGAATTTAGCAACCCTCCTTAACAGTCTAAGGGGAGAGAGTGTGCTTTAAATCTTGCATGTTAGTCCGAAATTAGAAATTATTCAGGCCTTTCCAAAAATAGAACATTCGCTTGTTGTCCCACCAAAAATTCACCTGCTCCTGCACCATCGCGTGCTCGAACCCTTTCTCCTCTCAGAATAAAAAAAAACCAGTTATGAATATAATGCCACCTGCCTTCTTTAAAAAGGGCCGTGACTGCTCATTTCGCTTTTTATTCACAGGGTACCGTTTATTTTAACGTGCTGCAATTCAACTGCATTCCTCATATCACACATAACAAGTTGATTTTTTTTATTTTGTCGTCTTATTAGTTTGTTTTGAAACTGCTCTTGCCCAACCGCATTTTTACGTTCACTTTTACGATTGTACAAAGAGAAAAAACAACAAACACAGATTTATCTACGGCGAATTAAAGACTCTATGACATCACCATCTGAAAACGAGGGGATATGTTACTCATTTCCGGTTTTATTACTAAATATTCGATTCCAAATATACTAGGAGATATCTCAGATAACCCAGTTTGATTTCTACAATAACCCCGATGCGAGAAAAATCCGAAAACATATTTTGACATAAAAATTTATGATCGAGGCAAAACGATTTCACTAATAAATCAGATATGAAAAATAATTACAGATTCATGTTCCGGTTTTATGTGAATTTTTAACAAGTATTTTTTATTACTGTATTACAAAGTTAGTGCATATATTTGTTATTATTTTCTATATTATATAAATAAATTGTTCGACCTTCACAATTAATTTGGACTCATTAGCATAATCGCAGTGCATTTCGTAATTGAATTGAATTTACTAATTTGTGGTAGAAAATGTTTTTAGAATTAAATGTGCGTTGTTTAATACAATGGAAGTATGTACATATATGTAATTAATTAGTAGGTTTCAGATATATTATGTCGATTAATTATCTTTAATAATTAAATGACAGGTAAGCGAAAAATTTTACAGTGCAATTCTATGGAATGTATACAGGGTGTTAGACAAATACGTACTCTGAAAACCTATTTTAAATGGTTTTTGGAGTATTATAAAGGCAGGTACTCACATGTATGTTTTTATTTTTAGTATACTTGCCATGACAATCAACTTAATTTTTTTAAATGGCAACATGTCTTTAATTTAAAAAAACGAATATTTTGAAGTTACTATTAGCGATGTTTTGCGAGATACTATTGCTTACTATAGCAAAGTAATTAGCATTTAGTAACGGAGGGGAAATCAATGACGTATATTAAAACGTCATCGTTTCATATCACGCCATACTACACCTTACTTAGCTTTGGCGTAGGTTACTGCTTATAATAGTATGCCATTGACAGACGATTCAGGTTATACAGGGTCTTTATAATGAAAGTGAGTTTGGGAATATGTAACCATCTAATGTACGTTTGTGCTACTCTAGTGAAATAGTGAATTCAATTTCGGAGTGTCTGTCTAAACTAAGTAAATAGCTTGATGCACAATTTTAAAAAGGCGACATATTTAAAGTGATTACATAATCCCAGACATTTATAAAGACTCTTATTTAAATTTGGTGGATGTCATTAATTTACTTTATTTACAATATCATTTCTAAATTGATGCTTAGTAGGTACAAAATGTCATTTGTTAATTACATTTTATTATTACATACAGAATATAAAAATAAAAACGTAATGTTATATTAAAATTTGCCAACAAAGTTGTTTAATTTAAAATTATTAATTTTATTTATATTTGTTTGAGTTTTCTTAGAATCGTAAAATTTAAAAAGAATGATTGGTCTATAATTTTATAGTAATTTTATGTAACCTCGCCATTTAGTGACAATACTTGTTACTAAGGCAGTGAAGTTGTATATTATATGTTTTGACAGATCAACTTTGACAGCTGTCAAGCAAACATATGAAAACATTTGTAGTATAGTGAACAATTTAAAAAAAGCGGCATATTTAAAGTGATTACATAATCCCATTCATTTATAAACTCCCTGTATATTACTGTGTCTTTTCTTGTAAGTTAATTTATTTTGTCGCTTTTATATATTTTCAATATCTAGTAGTTTCTATAACTAGTTTCAATATATATACATATATATGTATATTTTTAAGTATTATTTAAATGTCTATAATTGGTTAAATAATTTTTTTGTTTTTTTTGCATTTCCGGATATTCGTTTTATTGTGAAACAAATATAATTTGGATAAATTATTAAGGTAATAAATATATGAATGATTTTTTTAATAAATAAATAATACATAGTATTTATATGTTAAAAAAACCAAGGTTGACTGTTGGATCGTTAACGGAATAATTTTTGAAAATTGCTTGTGTATGATTCTACCTATTAAGAAAATTAATATTGGATTCAGGTGTGAAATATAATGCACAAATAAAATCATTTGATACGCAAATTAGATTAAGTAAATTTCTTTTAATATACATTACTATCTACTGTAATAAATATATCATCTAAGAACTACATAAAAATATAATAATTATAAATATATTTATAAATAAACACAAAATTAATTAAATTAAATGTGGTTAAAGCATACTTAATTTACTTTTTATTGTGAACGCTTCTAAGTGAATAATTTTATATTTATTTTAGTAAACTAATTAATTAAAAACTGAACACGCGAGGTTATACAACGTGGTAGTTTTAATGCTTATAATATGCATCTTAAATAAACATTACCTATTAAAGTTTTTGTATTCACAAATAAAACTAACCTGCTATTTTTTAAAGCGAGAGTTTATATTATTAATTATATACTTAATGGATTTATGTAATAGGTATTTTAATATTGTTAGTTGGCTTATCATTGGAAAATAGCATTGAGGAAAACTACAAATCATATCGATAACAGTTTTTCAGAAGAAATTGTTACTTGTTATTTTTACCAGGCGAATCGATTTCTTGCCATAACAATAAAACTATATTTAAATGCGATTGTGTTTTGTTTTTCGAACCAAAACGATAACATTGTTACGTTTGAACACGAACTGCAAGCACATAAAATTTATAAATTACTATTAGCAGCTTTTCTGATTCGGCATCATAAAATATTCTGACAGAATGTCGAAGGGAATATTGTTTATTACGTTTGTTTGCTTGTTTGCAAATAATATGATAAATATGATGTTTAACACTTAATCGGGTAATGAGACATTAACAATTTTTTTTTTTTTTGATTTATCATTTAATTAAACTTATAAAAAAAAGTTAGTTTTTTTAGCATTACAGGTAAGCAAATTAATTTAATCAAATTGAGCCATATTTGTAGCATTTAGAGTATGACAATACAAACTCTACAGCACTAGATGAAATATCTACCAAACTTCAACATCAATAAATATATTTGAACAATTTTATAATTTTTAGATATTTTGAACGCACTGAATCGGATATTGTGATGTATGTGCGGAAATGCCGTTATTGAAAAACGACTCGATGATCCATCCTTGTATTTATTCAAAAACGAGTATAAAGTTTGGATCATTTACTTCGTTCATGCTCCATCATACAAGTTTTTCAATGAGCCTTTCCGTAAGTGTACTTCATACTATTATTTCTATGAAAGTAAATAATAAACATTGAACTTTCTGTTTTTTTACTTTAATATTTAATTAAGTCATTATATAAAATATTTTAAATAGACGGACTTGGACATATTTATTTATTTAAGTTAATGTTTTAATTAAGTATAATATTGGCATATTATACTTTATTAAAACATTAAAAATTTAAAAAAATAATATATTTGATAATAAGTTTTGAAATCAATTGAATCTAACAAAAAATATGTTTTTATAGACTTCGTAATTATTATTATTTACCACAATTAAAAAAATAAATCATAAATTTAAAAATATATGTTTGAAATATGAATTTGAAAATATCCACTTCTTTCTATGTTTATTATTATAAACTTTTTTAAAGATTTTCTTACTAGATTAGACTGCTTTACACTGTAATAATGTTTAATTCAGTTACAAAAATAGTAATACTCTCAGTATCTCCGTCTTTGTCGCACAATGATGTTTCTCTACCGAGACTGTACGGCAAAACGCTAGCTTGGAATCTCTAGGTATAGAACTCTTTGGTTATGTCACTTTTAAAGTAATGTATTTATATATTTTTCATCCGAGAGTTTATTTTTGTTTACCTTATTTATCGCATTAGTTGATCTTGTTTGTGAAATTGGCACGTCTGTTTGTGCGTGTAAGTCGTATAATTTAGAGAGGTTGGCACGAATTAAGCCTAGAAGCTTGTTGTAGTGGCCGTGAACGACATAGAGTGACACAAGACCGTGAAGATCGACTACTCTTGAGGAGAATTTGAGAGGCAGAACTAACACGAGCGGATTGCAATAAATTGGTAAGAGCAATTGGTCATACAGTTTCCATGAACAATAAAAGCCAATAGAGTTATTAGTAATGTTGTAATGTACTAATAACTCCATTGGCTTTTATTGTCGTTATGTTTGCTTTTCTTTAACAATTCAGCATAAGACCAATATGCTGCAGTGGTGCGAAAGACAAAATTTACAATTTGTTTAAAATAGTTCCACGGCAATATCTTCTGGTGAAACCGGTTTAGAGGGCAATATGCTACGAAGGAACGTTTCTGCCAATATTTATTCTGCGCACATTAAACGCACTTCGTTACATTGATACTGTCTTGGAACCCTTTCTACTTCTATTATCCGAGATCATTTGAGGACAGTTTTCTAACCCCATACTGTTAATGTACCTATACAGACTTACTAGAACAGAACAACGTTAATTGTTTGCTTTGGCTACCAAGATCACCGGACTTGAACTCTATAGAACATGCCTGTGATATGATGGACAGAACATTGCGTTGTTTACCGTTTATCCAGATAGTTAGGGACTAGGGTCTCAAGATGCATTACATCATTTGATTTCTAGCATGCCTAGAAGGGTTGATGCATGAGTACATCGAGATGTAACGCATTATTAATTTTTTTCTAAGAATATATTATTGTTTTTCAATGAAAATTTGATTGTATGTCAACATACACTAACTACGTCCAATAAATTTTAAAGTTGTACGTTAACTCCTTCAGGGTGGTTTATTTTTATAGTGTATTATATTTTATTATTTATTGAAAAAAAATAATCAATAAAGTTTGCACACATGGTAGTGCTTATACTCGGAGAGCCGGCGACGACATTTTATTAGTTATGCATTTTTGGTAGTTGTTTTATTGATGGCCATCTTTGCAGATGCATCAAGTCTGGTAGCTTACCGCCGCGCCGATGCTGCTAAGATATATGGTTAATGAAAGTACCACTTTTAAGTAAGATTTTGAGATTGATTGCTATCTGGATAAAATAACATCAAGCCTAAACGGTAACTCTTTGATAACATTTTTTCAGAACTAATTATACTGTATGAACCTGGACCAACTTGATAGTGGAATAACTTTTTTACTTTGTAGCTAATGAGTAGAGAAAATGAAATTTATAAAAAGTTTTGCTTATTCTGAAAAGTCTTTGGTTATAATGAAAATGCTGTTATACAAATTTAATATGAGAGTGTGGCTGAACCGGATACTAGGCTTTGTCAGTATCTACAATATTCTCGTTTTCTCAATTATTGAGTTTGATAGTATATATTTGCGTTTGCAGGTACATATTTAAAGGCAGCTGTTAAGGTGGTAACACTAACGTTAAGCCTTAAAATAGAGGCCTTTGTAGTTTTTTTTTGTGAAAATAAAAAGTTTTTTTTTCTTGTTTTAGATCCCGAGACAAATAGTATAATTAGTTCTGGCTAAGTTATTTTATTATATGTACATAATTATATATAAAGTTGTTTTATTATATGTATATAATTGGCTTTGTCAGGGAGGAGTAGTAGGAAGTGATAATATGGATTTTTTTAGTAAAAAAGTTTATACAAACATGTGTCCAACTCTCAATGGTTACGAAGATATTGTTGTTTAAAAATGGTTATAAAAACCGATCAAAAAAAGATTAATAGCATATAATAATAATTTGTTAGGTACAAATCTCCCACTTTTTGTACTCTTCATTAATCTAATATTTATTACTATGTTTTGTCACTACCACCCAAATCTTCTTTACTTGATTCTATTTCTTTCAATTACTATTTTCAATTATATCATTGGATTTTCTTATCATTTTTTTTTCATTGTCTAGCATATACACGATATATAATTAGTAACAACAAAAATTGTAACTTAAAATTCTTTTGTATATACTGTAATGTATTTTAGAACGGTACTTAGATACCCATATCTCTTAGCAGTGATAAGTGGTATGATTTATAAATATACCGTCGCCGGATTTTAGACTATTACTTTTTATGTTTATTATTCAGTCAGAAAATTTGTCATGAAAAATTAAGTTTGCAATATTGAAGTATATATAGAGTATTTTCTAACTGGAGACGAAAAATGAAAATTTTAAACAGAAAATCTATATAACTTTTTTGTCTATTTTGCTTCATTTCTGAGATAATAAAAAATACACATTATTTAGAAAACTTTTTATTTAGCAAAAAACAAATAAAACAACATTACTTTAACAAGTGTGCGTTGATGCAAGCTTTTGATACTTGTCAAAATCGTTTTCTTTGGTTTGGTTAAAAAGTTTTCTAAACAATGTGTATGCGATTATCTCGAAGACGAAGCGATATAGACAAAAAATTTATTATTTAGATTTTCTGTTTGAAATTAAAAAATGTACCTAAATTTTAATTTTTTTGTCTCCAGTTAGGAAACTGTGTAATAAATCTTTTTAAATGTTTGTGATGCGCTGAGACCGTTAGAGCGAAATTAACTCAACATGTTATGTATGTTATGAAGATAATAGTATATTAAAACGTGATTTTTATATCGAAAAAATAGTGGTATTCATATACATGTCTTATCTGTGGCTCGGTGTGCCCGACACATCGATTCCCTACCCTAAAAGGGAACGAAATGGAACGGCGTGGCTAGGTATACGTATAAACATTGAGAGTTGGCTAGTGTCTGTTATGTTTATACACATTAAACTGGTTTAAAAAATTTGTGTTTTTTTTTTGTACGAAAATGATCTTTATGTAATAAAGTAAACCATGGAAAATCAGATTCAAAAGAACACGTGTTGCACTATCGTTGAATTTTTAAAAGTAATATACTTAATAAGTATCATATAGCTTCCAGATTTGAGTCAGGTGCATACCCTGGGTTCTTTAGGAAGCAAATGAGTACTTTCTAATTAGATTCCACGTAAAACTTTACATCATCTGTTTAATTATTTTTATTTTGTCAAATTTGTATGTTCTAATAATGTTTGTTAAGTGAGGGGTTTATTTTTAAAACTTCAATGGCAGTGCGATACGTGTTCTTTTGATTCGTAAAGGCTGAATTTAGGCCAGGGTTACTTTTTTGCATAAAGATTACTTCCTGAGGGTCTAATATACATATGGATTAATAAATTGATGATTTTTTGTTATGTACTTTAGTTGTAGTGAACAATTTGCAAGTAATGTTCATAAAGCAACATTCAAGTGCTTATACTCGTTCCCATATATGTTATATTAAAACAAAAGGAAACTCCAATATTATTTGTTTACTTTCATAGAAAAAATAGTATGAACTATTACGGAAAGGCTTATTGAAAAACTCATATGATATTCAAACTGTATACCCGTTTTCAATAAATGCTTTTCCATACTTATATTACAACATACTACATTTTTGTAATAATTTAATAACATACTGCTGATAATTTTGAATTAAAAAAATATTTCGTCATTTAACCTATCTTTATTGTTATCAGATAACAAAAGTTTATTCGCCATTAATCTTTCTGTCAGTATATCACATTTATTTTATTAACTTATACAATAGGTATAGGAGATTTTATTAAAGCAAATTGAATTATTGGGTCATCCATTCTACATATTTAGTTTTTCTTTTGTAGCAGTAGTTTTCCAACATACAATTAGTATTTTTAACATTTGCTAATAGACGTTGTAGTTTGTAAACAATAGGTTCTTATAAATTTACAATGATAGCGATTTTATAACAAAAATCTTCCGTTCATGAACACATAATAATACAATAATGAGATAACCTATATAATTTTATAAATATTATTAAAATGATTGTAAACAACGTTGATTAAAGATTACGCAATACAAATAAAATTATGATAAAAATTATTAAATTAGTAATCTATTTTTTTAACAATTTCATAGTTCATTAATTTTCTATAATATAATCATTGAATAAATGCAAAATATTATTCTGCAATAGCTTATAACTTTCAAAACATTACTACATCCTCATTTAAGAGATATGTTGGTAGGGTCATTACCCACATGCATTAATTATAATGATTTATGAACTGTTATAGAATGATATTTTGATGGCATACCGCATGTGTGATTGTCTTAATTTATCAAATGTATGCATTAATGTCAAGAGGATTTGTCTTTATATTTTATACAATTAATATTTATATACTTGAATTAAAAATGATGTATATCTTTTTATTTTTCCATTTAATAATTATTACTGGTACGTATATAAGCAGATTACAACAAATTTAAATATTATTTATCTTCATATTTAAAAGCAACGGTTAAAAAGTTCAAAGAGCTACAAGGATTTAACAATAAGCCGATTACTCATAAAATGAAACCTCATTTCACCTTCTACATTCAAAAACAATTTACACTTTAACGTTATTATGTGAAAATGCTTGCGTTTTTATTATGAAGTTTTTTGCCTTTCTGTGGCACTGGAAGTAAAATATACATTCGTTCTAACCTGTTTGTTGGATACAATAAATACATCCTTACAAGTGAATTAAATCACAAATACAGACTTCAGCGATTTTTTTTTGTATAAACAGCGGACAAAATGAAATCGAATACATTTTGCAAGATTATTTCGTAATCTGCAGGCGATTCGGAACTAAAAGAAGAATAAAAAATGTACACAGTGGCACGTTAAAGCCACTTAATATAAAGTGCTTTTTCTTTAAAACGGAGACACGAATTCCCCACCGCTTATAAACTTTTAATATTAATGACCCAAGAAGAGAGAAAAAAGACTGCAATTTACGTAAAATCAATATCGAGGGGAGCTAATCGATTTGATTGAAGCCAAAAATAGGCTTGCTATAAAAACACTATTCGTGTGATAAACAAGTAAATAAATCTAAAAAATCTTCAAAGACGTGTGCACCAGCAAGGTCACTAATTATTACACAATTGGACAATTATGTAACGCGTGACCATTGCCGCTGCAATAAAAATTATGTTTTTTCTCTGGGAATCTTAAAACACAAAGAAAGCAATTGATATTCATAACTTTGTATACTGATTGCATTACGATTAATAATTAAGGCGTCCCATGATGCAATGCCTCACGTCATGGTTTCAGGTTTTGAATAATTGAGACCTCCACAATTTCCAAGGCGCGTTTATCGAAATTTGTCAGTCTCCTCCGTAAGCCATTATGTAAAAGAAGGCGGACGCAAACAAAACTGCGTTAAAATATAATTATGTAATCTCATTATGCTAGGTAGTGCCTAATTTGAATATTTAAATTCCGCATGGAAAATGTGGCTCCATTTTAAGAGCACGTTAAATACCCCAACGGTAGATGAAAAGGGAGACGAAAAAACTAAAGATTTTGCCAGCTGATTTATTCCAACCGGGGAAATTTTAGGGAATTAATTACTTTACATTTTAATGATAATATGATAATTGGCAATAATAATAATCAAAGGCATTAAATAAGGACTTGAGCACATTCTTATTTGCATTTCTGTTTCGTATGCATATTTGGTTGAATCTTCATACAAATAAACTGATTTTTTTATATAAATGCAGTATCTTATTGTTGCCACATTGGTGATTATTCCTAAATTGATATCATATATCTAGACATATTTAATAATTTTCTATTAACATGTGAGGAGAAAAGGTGTTTAAAATAATTCAAATATGACTATGAGTTTATTGAAATAGTTGCCATATTGTTTATTTATTACCATGTCACAAGCAGAATCACTAATTTGTTTAGTATGTTAATTAGTATGCAGTTATATTTATATTAGTTTTTACATTCAGGTTGTTTAATATAAATATTATGTAAACTGCTGTTAGTTGTCTAATATCTTCTATTATATTGTATACGTTTTCAATACAAAGTAATTAAAAATATAGTAAGTATTAGGTTAAAAATTAAAATACTAAGTGGGTCATTATATTTCATAATTGCATCTCAACATATTACGTTATCATTTCCTCGATCTCGGTCTACTCCTACATATAACATTATAATAAACATTGACGACTACAACATTAATCAATTCTGATATTGCGCCAAATATCAGATTTATATGCATGTATTGCATCATTATCTTGAGTATATAAACTGAGAGGTAATTATTAAAAGAAAATGTATCTCAACCATTTCACAAAGTACTACAAAATTTTATATAATTTTACATAATTGCATAAAATGTTACAAAATTTCATAAAATTTTCACACAGTTTTATACAATCAATAAAAAGTTTACAGATTACAGATCTTTTTATTTTAAGTATACCAATAATGCCCGTCAAAAGTAAAACAACACCAAGAATTTGTAGCTTAATTTTTATCAGATAATATGTATTATTAGATAATATGTAAATTATCAATTTTTTTTTTGGAGTATAAAAATAGAAGAAATTTTATTGTTATTTTTCTAGAGATTGTAATTTCATTGCACAGTTAACATTATAATTTTATTGTGCAAATCAGTTGATTAGTTTTTTATTTAAATAAAAATATATCTTCAGTTTGCCAGAGTGGCGTTTTTTTAACAATTAAGCGATTTTGAACGCGGTAGAGTAATCGGGTTTGGTAGATGGAGATCAATTTGTGATATGGTCTAGGGAATTGGCAGAACTGCCAGTACAATAGCTTAATGTTGGCGTAGGTGGATTGACCTGGATGCCCTAGAAAGTAGAAACACTACAGAATACAAAGATCGGGTTCTTTGGCTAGTGTCTTTTTGGGACAGATTTTCAACAACAAGAGCAGTTGCAGATGTTTGGAGAGGCTTACTTAAAAAGGAATTTCTATTCGATTAGTAAATCGGAGAGTTCAATCATTTGGTCTCAAGCTGACATACAGCGTTTACAAGCGGGGTAATGGTATTGGGAGCAATCGCTTATGGAGTGAAGTTCTTTCTATTGTATTCCAGAAACATGAAAAGCAAATCGCTTCACACGGTTCTAGAACCAACATTAATTCTCTATCCGAGAAGGTTGGAAAACTCCAACTCCATCCATTTTTTCAACAGGATAATGCAACGTCGCATATAGCTATGGTTACAATTGAATTCTTGGAACTAGCTAATGTTGATATACTTTATTGGCTTTTTTGTTCTTTAGACCTATTACCTATTGAACACGTGTCGGATACAATCTGTAGAAGACTGGGTCATTTTCAGCACTTCACTTCACCTAATATTCGAATGCATCCGAATGTATCCAGGAAGCTTGGATTTAGTCTTGCAGGCCGAAATTGACAATTTGATTTCTAGCATGTCTATAAAAGAAATTTTTATAAAAATTGAGCTACAGATTTTTACTGTTTTTTTAACTTTTGGCGGTCATTATATTTTACATAATTTAATAAAATTTTATGTGGTTTCACTTAATGTTATAAAATTTAATATATTTCATAAATTTTTCATATCTTGTTGTTTTGACTATTTATATTCATGAAATAAATCTTGTGTCATTTAATTATTTACAGGTTGCACCGATTTTAAAAAGGAGTTAAATTGAGCTAGTGCTACCGAGTATTTCTGACACTCAAATTATTGCGCGCTTAAGACCATACCGACCGCTACCTTGATTTGTAGTATTTTAACAAAAACGGCAACGAAATTTTTTTTGTGAAATTATATTTGCAAATAGCAACAAAATGCATTCAAAAATACAGAAAAACGCTTTTATTTCTATATTTGATGGGTTTTTTCGGCTATTTCCTAACTATTATTTGACTAAAAGACTTTGACCACTTTATATTAATAATAAAGTGGTTTTTTAATCTCATGTTCGTTTCTGAGAAAAAACTAAATTGATGAATATGATTTTACGTGTCTTGCTATTAATTTTATGTTCCTATGCATAAAATTAATAGCAAGACACGTAAACGTTACATTACATTTTAAATTACTGGAATGAAGGAATACTACTTAATGCAATAAATTTATGCCTATACCAAGCAACCTAGCACTCTTTAAACATTGACTGTAGCGATTACATCGCCTTTAGAGCTACTACTTCGAAAATTAATAAAAGGGCAAAGTTCAGCTTATAGCTGTTCTTCCAGTTGACCCAACAATAATTTTACAAGAAATTTTGACATCAAATTAACTCCGCATCTTAGTAATAACATGTTCTCCATAATTGCAATGTTCTTAATAATCTCGGTGTTGTTTCTGTTTGATTTATAATCTTCTAAATACTTTTCATTTCTATTCATATTGCAATTGGGTTTGATTTGATGTTTCAATGATCAATTTTAGCTGAAACCAATACAAAATTATTTTCAGAATTACCAAATTCATTGAACCAGTTTCAAAGTTTTAGCATTTAATTTGCAATAATAGTTAATTTGTTAGTAAGTATTTGTTAAGCAGTTACTGCTCATTCTTCAAATTCTGTTATATATTTATTGCATTTTTATATTTACAGCATGTAGATTAGCATTTCCACTTTACTTACAATGTTTATACGAGAATGTTTTTAAATATTTATATATAATTCAAATATGTGTTGTCAGTATTATAGGTAATAAATAGTTCACACTTACTTGTTATACTTGTTAATAAATTAGATATTTTGATAATTGTGTATGTATGTTATTGCAGTTAAATTATATTAGGAAAGTAAATCTAAAATATAAGATTTAAATTTAAGCCATCTACGAATATACATACATAATTATATAACATAATAAATGGATATGCAAATTATAGAGATCGGTTTAATGTTAGTATTAAATTAATATTTTATATGACGTTTTTATTGTAAATGTACAAAGTCACTCAATGTAAAATGATAAATAAATATCGAACCAAATTACTGATGCGTTCCACATAATAAATAGTTATTCGGAGCTCTGTAATTGTATTAAAGCGAATAGAAAAGAAAAGATTAAGCTCGATCAAATTGGATACGAGAGAAAAATTTACTATCTAATTTGTTAATTACGGAAGAGAACTAACAGCCTGCGTTTTACTATTTATGTTCACAGCAATCCTAAATTTTATGTGATGTTTACTTTTGAAATAATTAAAATTATATACATATTATTATGCATTTATTGACATGGAAGAAATATAAGTATTAAATTGCAATTAGACATTCCTTTATTGCTTGTATATTTTTTTACATTAATTAATTCTAATTATGCAATACAATATTTATATATTTTTCATTTCAATTATTTATATCGTAATTTACTATTCATAATACATATATTAAATAATTATTATGCATATAACACTGATGTGTACAGTACAGTTCTCTACAAAAAAATCTATTCCCTTGTCACACAATGCGTTTCCTATTAATATCAATCGTTATGTATTTTTGGAACGTGACTGACTGCTTTGAGATTTTATCGACACATTATGCATTGAAAGGACGCTGTACTTTATTAGAAATGACCGAAACCTTTTAGTCATAACTTAGGAAAACCTGCTTTTTAACTCAACTTTATAAACACACCAAAAATGCGGTCCGACGAGTAGAAAAATAAACAAATTAAAAGAATGAGCAGTGCAATTGTGAAATTGTTAATCATAGTTCATGGAAATTCTATAAATGATGTTGTAGAATAATTATGTGTGGCTACTATTGTCTAGTAAGTAATTTTAAGGAGTCTTTATTGATATATTATTTCTTGAATTGAATGTTTAATAAATAGTATATTATGTTACGTATTTACCAAGTTCATTTTACGGGTCAAGAAAATAATATAGAAAAAACGAGGCCCGCAGTATGGTATACACTAGTTTTTGCACAATTTAAATTTGAATGTAATATTAATTATTTAAAATAAATTAGTGACTTTTAAATGTCAAATAAAATAATTCATATAATTTTTTTAATTTTATTTTATTTATCTATTTTTTATTGATTTATTACGTTGAATTTTTTCGCGTATTTTATTTTATTACCTATTGTGTCTTTTAGTTACATTGAGTGTGTGATTTAAGTTAAAAAAGCACAAGTGCTTTTTTGTACCTTTATAATCTTGATTAAATATTGCCGGAAAGAAGTGGCATCAAGTTGCTAATGAAAGAGATACATGTATGTATGTTTAAAAGAGATCTAGTTCAACTATGGACTACTGCAAGCTGAATTGAGAAACGTGAAAAACATGATCGTGCAAAAAATATATTTTATATCATAAAAATCGATATTTAGCGTCAATTTTTGTTTGTTTAATTGATATGTAAATTATACAATGTAGTTTTGTTTCTCAATTCACCTACTCATTATCTATCTAATCACACAATACTTACGTCAATTGGCATTATCATCAACAAAAATGCGATTAACTTGACAGGTTTGTCTCTATAGCTGAACTTGACTCTGGCTACAATACAGTCATGCTTAGCCTTACAAATCACACATGTAAATACACATATTGGACTAAATACAGACGGATATTTGACCGTCAATTAATAATCAATAATACAATTTGACAAACATTACAACTAAGCTAAGAAACAAACATCAATACTGAAAACTGTAAATTTTACTGACAACAATTTGTCAGATTAAATTAAAAACTTAATTCAATGTAGAACCGTGCCAGAAAAAATTGGCAACGAAACGGTTTGATTCCAGATAAAGTTGAACTTGCTAGACTGACCAAAAAATAAGATATAAAGACATTTAAAAATGACTCTTTGAACAAAAGCTTAATTCAGTGTCTGCATATAACTTGTTACAGCTAATAGAGGTTTACTCCAATTCCAACTTTAATTGACGGACAGAACGAAGTATATATTTGCTGACAAAGACGGCGGAATTGCTAATATACTAGTTTGAATCTATGTACTATATATCATCACAACACTCACCTTATCAACAACGCATAATTGATAATGTTAACACTTTTATCAATATGCATCATTCATCGACATTGCTGATACCTTTATCACTTTTTGATCTTGGCAGCGTCATGCTTTGCATGGAAAAGTATTTTGAATGATGAGATCTATATTTAGTAAGAGTTTAATTTGTTTGATTAAGTCACTTAATGATGCCAAATATAATAAGCATCGGAATAACAAACGTTTTTTATTGTTTGTCTATCATCAAGTATTGACGTTTTGCATCATTCTTATAATTTTGCATTTTTCAATTTAAGAATTTTATATATACAGCTTTTTTTTTCTTCATCCATGTAATTTATTGTTTGGGTTCTATTTAAGGAGACTAGGCCGTTATTATTATTTTTATTATTATTATTATTATTATTATTATTATTTTTATTTTGTGGTGTTGTCTTTAGCGGTGTTGAATAATACTGAGTTTCTTTATTAATATTTTTTTATTTGTAGGATTGTGATTAGCTCTTGTGGCAGATACAATGGGTATTATTATAACGTTGTTCTGTTTCTACATCTTTTTGATTTCTTGTCTCAATACAATTTTTTTTAAATATTTTTTTTAATGTTTTAGCTTCAACAAGTATGTGTATGAGGTAAATTAGTCCTGTTTTTTTTTCAATTTAAAAAAATTATATTTGGGGGCAAAGCTGCCAGACTAGTCAAGTACTTTTTAGCAGCACTATTATTAGTAATAGTAAACAACAATTTGATTCATATATACATATATACAAAGTTTTATTAAGAAAATAAACATATGTATTTAAAAGTAAAGTAGAAATAAGTATGGATATGAAGGAGGCTATTGACCAAAGTTTTTCTGTCCAATAGCACTATTATTATTTTTATGTATTTGGCATTTATTTTACTAATTGTACAGCTTAAAACCATGATGATATATGGGCATGCATGTGACTAACACAGTACATGTGTGATAGGTTCAGTGTGGTGTATGTTATCTTCAACTATATCTGAGAGTACATAATTTTTATTATTGAGGTTTTAATTTATTTTTGCCCTTATGTAAACGTTAATTACTCATTTGTACAATGAACTTTTTTTTGAACAAATAAATATATTTTTGAATTGGAAATTTGGCATGTAAATGAAATCTTCCAACTACTATGAAATATAATATTCTTTCACTCACACAACATACCGCCAATCTTAGGGAATGGTATTTTTGATGTAATATAGGGGTCAGAAGTCAAATACAATCAGGACAGAGTTTATGGATATTAGACGGATCATTTTGTTTTAGAGGTCAAATTAAATTATACATTGTTCTAACATAAAGCTTTTACTTTGTAAGTAAAGAGTACTGCATAAGAATGATATTGATGACGAATAACTGCACACAACCAGCCATTATATTTATCAAATAATAGTTATATTGCACAACTTACACGTTATGATGCCCATTTCCCACGAGTATAAACGTTGCTGTTCGACAGGTGATTTGTTACTATTGCATAATGCATGCTTAATTAATCGTATGAAAGCATACTTTTCCATAACAGTTTTAGTTGGACATATTACAGTAAGGAGTAGAAAAAATTAAATACCGAATAGATCTTCACAATGTTTATATACATTCTCAATTCTCTGCTCGGCTCACTTAAATAAACATCAAATAACCTTTTCATATTTAAGTTCAAAGAAATATTGTTAAATGGACAATTTTAATAATGAATATTTTTAACTTTTTTATAAGAATATAAAACGAAATATATTGTATTATTTATTTTTACACTAAGGTCTAAATAAAGATCTTGTAAGAATTAAGATTTTTATTTTATGTCTTTGAAATAATGTTAAAGCAAAATGTTTGTATATACTTTCATGAAAATGGAAATGAATATTACACGTTTTCTTAATTTGGTCCACTTATAAATAAATAAAAAGTTTTTTTTATTTAGACTCAATTATTTATAAATGGAAATTTGTTTTTGGTATAATTGTTTGCTTTTTTTAATTAAATTAATTAGCGTATGAAAATAATAGATCAGTAATAGTACTTAATAACAAAGTAAATAACATAAATTTAAGGGTAGACTGGGTTTATAGTATGTGAGATTTACCAACATCACTTTCAGTAAGTTCAAATCATTGCAATAGTTTGCTGACGAGTGAATGGGGTTTGGTTTCTCAGAATGCTTTCAGGTAATTTCAGCTTGGCTTTCTCAGGAATTAAGTTAGTTCTAGTTTGTTCGGTATAGCAATATTACTTTCTTATATTTCAAAAATTTATTTATGCATGCAATGAAGTATTTCAAGATGAAAATTTTATCAAATTGTGTAATATTTTTAATTTCCATTACAGCAATATAATTTTTTTATTGAACTGACTGTATGAAAATATTAATTACATATTTCTGTATGTATATTATGTATGTTATTATACGAATAATGTTAATTTAAACACAATTTTCATCGCTTTTATTTTACTTACAAAACATTGCATTTAGGAAAGTTTGTATAATATTACATAATCCTTCATAGTTGCAACGCTCGTCTTATAAAACCGGTTAATTTTATTTAGTCCATCAAATATAAAAAATGTGCAGACTCGACAACAAACACCGATTGGAATCATGATCTCACATTTATGTTGTGTAATCGCAATATTTATATAGATGTGTGCGCGCTATCTTGTAATTTCGTATCAGATTAAGGACGTAATGCGATGTGATAATGCGTCATATAACAATAATATGTTTAATTAAACTCCATCGATAGGGGTTTGAAATACGTAGAAAACTTTCTAAGATGTATTTATAACCGTTATTTATGGAAACTGTTATGTGCCCGGCTTGAATTGCAAACGTAAAATTTTACTACCACTCGTTCGGCCGTTTTATTTTTAATAATCTCTATAAACTGAATTACTCGACCAATTCGATAGTAATTTCATCATTGGTGCAGGCGCCTAATGAGGCCGACGCTCAAAAACTGGTGAAGTTTAGCCACAGAGAAGCCGTTAAAGTAAAATTAAAGTACTTAAGTGAAATTGGTGCAAAAATTTGGGGGATGAATCAATATGATGAAAAACCGTAAAGGGATTAATTTGCTAGAATTTATGTTTGATTGGTTTCATCAGCAGAAATGCTATAATAGTTATTATCCAATACCAATAATAGTTTAAAAGCCAATTTATTTTCAATAAAGACGAATGCAAAATTTTTATTATATTTTTTGAGTTTTGCACAAATTTAATATCTCGTAAACTTTTAACTGTTACTTCTTAAGTAGAATAACACGTTTACAGTATTTCTAAATATTATTACTCGTAGTTTAATTTAAATCCATATGTGGAGATGACGTTATAATAATGGTAATCATTGTTTTGTTTAGTATATTCCCATATAACATACTCTATAGTGACATATTTCTATTACAGATTATAATTATTTTTCTCAAAGCATACCATAATTCCACATTGTGTTTCTATATACAGCATAGATACATAGATAGATAGATAGATAGATAAGTTTATTAATACTCCATTTTAGAAAAAAAGGAGTTGCACATGCATACATACATACATAATAATTACAAAAGACTTGAAATTACATTTAATAGTGTGGAATGGTGCTGTAATATAAACGCATTAAAAAAAATGAACAATTATAATAAAACTAATCAAACACGTTAAGATTATCTAAAAGAAATTTATAAAATCATCAATTTTGTAAAAAGAATTTTCTATAAGAATATCTTTAATGGTAGATAAATTTAACATAACTTAGATTTTTTATATTTGCGGGCAACTTGTTAAACAGTTTTATACCTAGGTAGACCATCCATACTTCTTTTCAAGCGTATATGCGGCAAACAGATATTACTGCTATTGCGAGTATTATAATTATTGTTTGCGTGTGTAATAAAAAAACTCCAATTTCTTTAATATAACACAAGCAACGCAGAATATAATAACTTGTAAAAATTAAAATTCTTAAAGTTTTAAAACTACTCTTACAAAACAGTCTCTATATCCAATACTTGCTAAAATTCTAATTGCTCGTCTTTGCAAAATCATGTCTTACTCAGGGTTTGAACCCAAGTACTGTAACTAGTCTCTAAATTTATTATATTTTTGTTATAAATAATATTAGTACTATTATAGTAGACTTAATTAACTTATTATTATTAACTTTTTCTAATATTTTATCTGTTTTATCTATCCCGTATACGATTGTGAGGTAGAAAGAGATGTTTGTTTGTATTTATTACATTATCATTTCTTCAACGTGTGTTTCATACAGTGGCGTACCTAGAACTTTTACCGCGGTTTAGCCGCTCTTTCTAAGTCAATCAAATGGTGGTTTTTATAAATTGATATTTGTATCCTAGCAAAATTTTTAGAGATAATATTTTTAACCTTACATTGACTTGACGATGAGGAAAAATATTTGAAATTATATAGTAATTCATAATTTGTAAACTACCAGATATAAAAAAATGGCGCCCTAAATTAATATGAATAATTATAAATATCTAATTGTTCATTAACTACTACATATATAGATAGGATTATTTAAATGTTTTTTTTAATATCAATGTTTCTCATGGTTTGTTCAATATATATTGTGTTGCAATTACTACAATTTAGTTTATAAATTCCGCTTTTATTCAAAATAACTGTATTTTCTTTAGCATTCATAAATTTTGATTTTAAATTTATATGCGTTTTAAATGCAACAGTAATTTGGAAGTTTTTGTTTAAATATTTAGATTTTTTTTTGATAAGTTGCCAAAATATGTTATTGAGCAATATTTCTTATTTACTTTTTTATAATCAATGATATTTGAGTTTTGTTATTTTATTTTATTACATTGATAATGATGATAATTCATTAAAACATGTTGGTTAAATAATAAATCAAATATTAAATAAAAAATTTATAAATTAAATAAAGAAAATATAAAATATATATTATGTCATCATTAAAATTGAATTTGGATGTAGATGAAAATTTTACTATACCGTCAACGCCCAAGGTGGATATCTGGTCTCTTAGCGATTTTTCGATTTGGTTTGTTACAAGATGTAGGGCTGATTTGGGTGTATGCATATTGTTTCAGGTGTATCGGTTTAGTAATAAGGGTTGTTTCTTGAATTGATCTTTCGTACAACCTCTCTAATGTCTTCAAGAGAAAAGACGTGTGGCTGATTGGGTCGATTCTATTTCTTCTAAACTAATGGGTTTACTTAAATCTACTCAGGTACTTAAATTCAGGGATAAGTTGTCTTGAAGTAGCCTTATCGGTCAGCTTAGGGTTTTGGTAGGGCTTAATTTTTGTTTTGTGTTCATATTCTAAATTGAGTTTTATCAATCTGTGGGCTGACATTGAGACTGACGTCGATACGTGCCAGTTGTGGATTTTGTTTGAAATGCTAAGAGTTACCAGTGTGATATGTATCACAGCCTGGCTGCGGGACTCGAAGAACGTTGGTTCTACGCCTTGGTTTAGTATTTCTAGGTTAGTACTGAAAATAAAAAATCAAATTGTGTTTTTGCTTTCTCAGACAATATGGTGGGAGCTGTCGTCACATCTAACTATCGCGTACAATACAATTTTCCAGCTGTGTTGTTGTAGGTGGTATGCCACAATGGTTTATGGTTGCCTGCCAAGCTGATTCTGACGGTTGTGAGGCCACTGTCGGAAAGCTGTGGCATAAGAAACGTTGTTATACGCTAGGATATGTAAATGCACGTCCTTACGTTTCCACTTAGTTTGCTCATCTTCAGACTCTGGTTTGTACAATCAATGGTTCTTGGATTAGGGTTATTGTGTCTTACATTACCTCTAGTTAATAATTTATTTATTTTGTAACTATACAGAAAATACAAAATTTGTTTGATATAAACAGATTACAAAAACGTCAAAGAACACTAACATTACAACCATTTACGGCATACTGTTGTTCGATAGTGATGCAGGTTGCATTGAATAACTTCAATGTGTCTTGTCATCGGTCATTTGGGTACAGTGGTGTATCTCCATCTCGGTTTTGTCCGGGTGGATCAATCACCTTTGTTTCTATTGTTTCTTCCTGCCGCGTCACATTTTTTGTAATTTTGATGCTGGGTTTGCTCATATTTCACTTATATGCCAAAAATCTAAAAGTTATATTTCACTTAATATTTAGTGTACATTTTTCCCATCAGTTCCTAGAACAAGGAGTCCGGCTGTTATAAAGATGTTGTTTTAGAAGAGACATTTCTGTGTTTTACCTGAACAACGTAATGTATCAATAGTGATACATATACTATAGTTTGAGAATCTCTGTTTTATATGATCTTAATGACCCCTATTAGACTTTGCACCCTTTATCAGTGTTTTTTTTACACAAGTTTGTTATTTTCTTCAGGTCATATTTGCATCTTTTTAGTAATTTTTTTATAGGTTAGGTTTACAGTTTAGTGCTATTTATTATTATAGTAGGCGTCAATATTTATCTGGTACCATCTATTTCTTACAATTTTCTTAAATTTTGTTTGTACTTTTACTTTATCTAGAGGCCATAAGCCATAATTGGTAGTAAGCACATGTCAAAGAATGGAATCTTGTTGTTTTTGATTAATAACCATAATAATAATCATAATAATTTTTTTAGTATAAATGCATAGTTCACAAGTCAAAATATAGGTACAACATTTGCTGGGTTTAAGGGGATGTAGTATGATAAATTTGTTCTAAATAATTAAGATTTATGTTAGAAAAAATGTTAGCCAAATAATGTTTCTTTCTGATTGTTTATATTACTTTAGTAGGTTGCATAAATATAATTTATTTGTTGAGAAGTACAATATTATCTACTAGATTATTTAAAGTATTTTACAATATTTTAAAATTGCCAGAAAGGGAACGATGTATTGATAAAACTACAGAATGAAGCAAAGGTAGAAGGATGGCCGATGTTTCACAATCTTTTTCTACTGCTTGTTGTAATTGAGAGAATGGAGGGCTATAGTTACTGGCGAGGCCTAGAATCTGATCCACCCACACTAATATCAAATATAATTATGGTTACATGAACACTAATCAAAATTTTGTTTTGAGATTTAAGTTAGGCGCTTTACCCAATTGTCCGGTTTATTATTCCTCTGCTTATTGTTGCCACCATCAAATAATTTTTTGAAACCCAAAACATGTGTTTAATTTAATTGTTAATCAAATATTTTTTTGTATTAGTTCCTTAAGGTGCCACTGCCACATATTCTAGTAAAACAGTTTTTATTATAGTGTTTTGCACTTTTTGAATAAAATCTTACTTTCACATTGTTATTATACTATTACTTAACTTCTAGTTTGGTTCAGTTTTTTATTATAGTATATGGTATATAATGATGGTTGATTTCTACGAGTTAGAGGTTGTTGAAGCAACTATATTTTGATACTGATATATTTTCAAAGTTGTTTAGTGTAAATATTTGCATTATGTAACTATGAACGTCGATCTATTATCTTTCTGGCAAAAAGTTCCAAGTAGTGCTCCATCAGTTGATGATATAGGTCGGATTTTAAAATGCTAAAGTTTATGCAAATTCAATAAATTATGGCTATATATGCTTCTCACTTCAAACTGTAATGTCGGTTATAGTAAAATTTATATACATTTACGTACAATTAAAGTTAGTAAAACTAATGTAGTTCTAGATACAATTTTAATTATAAATGACAATAATGGGTTCAGCTCAGCCGATGAAGTGGACAGTATCTAAAAAATTAATTATAATTTAGTGGCAACGTTTTACTATTATTTGAACAAAATATTTCGTATCGTAATAGCTGTTTTCCATTTGACCAAATAGTCGCACTTGGTGGGACTAATTCAATGAGTATGACGAATAACTTCTATTTGTCAAAGGTGTCTTACATTTTTGATGTTTTTTGTTTGAGGTAGAGTGCGTCAAATATTTTCTAGTGCGTTGGTCAAGTGTACGTTCTTGCTTCGGTAAATAAACGCGCGGATGTTTCAAATCAAACGTACATTGAAAATAGTCGCACTCGGCCTCTAACGCACCCGGTAGATGAAGCGCTCAAATGGAAAACACATAATGTGTCCTATAATGATTAACGTTGCATAATTTTGATTTTTAATAAGCTTCATGGCGATACTCAATAGCGTTTCATGATGACTTTATTATAAATGCAAAAAAGAAACATTCTATTAATAATTTGATGTAATAAATAGTCATATTTTTCATTGCGTTATATTCATTTTATTGTATTTTATTGTTTTTTATTGCATCTTACATATACAATACAACATGTTAAACATATTATTCTCTGAAAATGTGCGCCATGCAAAACAATGACGTAATAAATGCATAACTATTAATAATAACCTTAAAACATGATTAGTAAGGAAATAAAATGACTAACATGCCGTTCGTTGAAAAATAAATTTATCATGCGCACTATTTTTCAACGTCTGTATGTATTTGCAAATTACTTTATTTTATTGGTTGCCTTAATACGTAATTTATTTTGACTATAAAAAATAAACTTGTTTATTTTGTATTTAAATAAATTGAATGTTGAAGGGATTTACTGTTTGTGTAATTTCTAATAATTTGATTATATAAACTATTGCAACCTACATTTTGATTTAATCTATATTGTTATTGTTATTGTCTAACGTGTTAATTGTGGTGTTTTAATGAAACAACATAGCAATTTGAATAAAAACATACGTTTTATTGAGTTATTAAAAATACTTCAAAGCTGATATTAGTATAGTTAATAATCTTTTGATGGCCAGATAAATTGCAATAATTTTTATGATCGAAACGAGTAGGTGATTTTAATGGCGCCGACAACAATTGGTCGCGCAATTTTATTAATACCATATTAGCACCGCATGGAATTCCGCAAAACATTCCATGTCCGTAATTGTTATCAACAATGAATAGTAAATGGTTTTTATTATTATAAATTTGTATTCGCATTTTTTTATTATTGTTTGCGATAAGTATTAGCTTAAATACTTATTATTCATTAGCGGATTTAATTGCCTCCGTTAATCTTTCGCAAATGGCCGTCGTTATATAATTAATTAGAAAATCGATAAGAAGTATTAGGAATTGTTTTCCGATGGAAATTCACATGCTAGAAATTGTTTTGTATGATTGCACGATTGAGTTCTAAAAAAGAAATCTCACCTCTTACAGCATTACTTATTAGTTTAAACCTTTTCAGTATCAATTTGATAGTTGTTTAATTATTTGCTAAATAACTTTTTTTTACAGTCTATAAATAACCATTAATCGTTGTTTATAGTATGCCCATAGATATTGTGTCTTTACGACATGGGCTTGAATTATCTCAGTGGATTACTTCATTACTGATCTCTTTGAGGAAACAATTATGTTTGTATTATATACCATAAATAGCTTTTATTAACACCTCGATGTTTTTACTCTTAAATATATATAATTATACTATCTCGGGTTTCTGGTATATAATACAATCATAATTGGTTTCTAATAAAATGATCCGTTAAGATAATTTAAGCCCATGTTGTACAGACAATATTTCTATGGGCATACTATATCTATATCAAATTGCTTATAATTATATGCGTATTTGAGTTTTAAAATTAAATTATACGACTATTTAATTTTTTTGTATTTTTTTTGACACGTAATTAAATTTAGTATTAGAAGAAAGTGGTTATCATTAATCTTCGCTTATTAATTTATTAAATGTAAAATTAATTTTGGGAAAATTTGTTTCAAGGATGCATCTGATTAGTGGATAAGTGAGTGCCTGAATTGAATTTATGATTGATTATTTATTAAACCTCAAACAGGATGCTTAGTTAAAATCACACTGATTTTATTTATATGCTTTTACATAATAGTTGTATATATTTTTTCTTTTCAGGTGAGTACTCAAACATGGCGATTATATATTGATCATCCTACTAGAACGGACTTAAGACAAATTTCCAGTGTGCATAAATGGGCACTTGGAGATATTTCTTTCATCGAAAGGACTTGCACCTTTGATTTACAAAATTATTAGTGGGGTTTTGGAGCAACATATAGTGAATTATTTATTTTGGGGAATATAATACGTATATAGGTAAGGCTATACTTCTTTTTACTTGTGAATTTTGATTATTACCGTAACCAAGTTTTTATGGCATCGTCAATCGAGAAACTTGTTTTCACAACTACAACTTCTATAGATACATAGTTATACGACATTTTTGGCGCACGTTTATCAAGAAGTCAGATATTTATTAGTTTTTCAATTGGTTCATGAATAAAAACTACTATATTTTTAAATTCACAGTGATATTGTCTGCGTTTAGAACAACTTATCACTGCCAGTAGTCAACAGTAGTTTGTTGGCCAGCTAATTACTTGGCATACTTTTATGTACGCTTTTGTTAACTAAGCAACCCTGCAGTTAAGCGTACATGTTTTATTTGAGATGTTAACTACAAACGAAGATTTTATAGATGTTATCTATTTGTACAAAGGTGTTGTTAATGTAATTGAAGTGAGGAGAATCAATTACCGTTACAACAAGGTTATTGCCATCAAATAAAACCACATCTTAAAATTTAATTTACAATATTTTTTTCCAGAAATATTAAGACCAAGGTCTAGATCAAAATTTTATGCAACTTATTGCATAAAGGTTAAATGGAAGAACAGTGATCAATTGAATTTTGCCTTTTTGATATTATGATTTTTGATTACTTATGATAATTAAAGTCGTAAATTCAACTCTTAACAAACTACCCAATAAATATTAGCAGAATAATCTTTTTTTTTTTTAAGTTTGACGTATTTTATTAAAACTTATAGACAGCTAATTAAATATTTTAATTAAATATTTGCTTAACGCTAGAGAATTGCCGGGTTTAGTCGCCCCGTCCTGTTGGGGTGCCACAGTTTTATGGAAAAATATTTAATCCTACTACTTCTACAAAAATATCGTTGTACCTTTCTTTCTAGAAAAATATTGACAGCGCTGTTTTTAAATTAAAATTGGTTCTTATGGGACAAAACGCCAACCAACTCAATATCCAAACAATAAGATTTTAGTCATCACTTTTTTTATATGTTGAAATACATACAATATTCTATGTCTTCATGTTTTTGGTTAAAGATTTGAAGTTATATTTAACGAGTAAAAAATTAATGAAGAACTAATTAAAAACGATACTTTTTAAAACTTATTGCATCAAATTTTTAATTTGAAGACTCAGATTGGACTTTTTTCTACAATGTGTAAAAATGTTATTCAATTATATTTAGGCGTTTTTTTGCTGAGTTTGATTCTGTAAACTCTTATAATAACTATTCTCCTCTCTTAACATAGAAATTTATTACAAATAAAAACATTGAGCATATATTTTATTAGGTGTTGCGGAGGCGGTTTTGAGTGTCATAAAACTTAAAGCACAACTCTCGCATTTTAACTCTTTTTTTTAATCGTTTTTTTTACAATGTGTAGAGAATGAAATTTTCAGAGTTGTGAAATGTACGAGATTCAAAATCCAAAATCTTTAGTTGTTTATTGAATTTTGAAATTAAATTGTACATTTTAGTACTTACTTTATTACACCCCAAATTTAGTTTGCATTTTAGACTTTTTATTGTGATACAAGTTATTTTTTTTTAAATAACATTTGCTATAGTTCTGCTCGAAGTTGTGAATGTATGATAAAATGTGAAATTTGAAATTCCCTGATGTATTATTTTTGTTTGGTATTGCTGCTTCAACATTAATTTAATAAAAGTTGAATTAATTTGATAAAATGTTCAAAACATGCAGATATTAAGTGCTCAATTGAAAATTTGTATGTACTTTGTTTTAAATTAACTTTTCTATAAACAATCTATTATTATAATTTTTTTTTGTCCCTAGTTAACTTTTGGTCATTTGTCATTTAAGTTTGTATACTTACTGTACCATTAAAATCCGACTTTCTTTTTTCAACGAATATCTAAACGTCTATGTGATAAACACTTTCATATATTCGATTTGTTGACATATATTATTACTTAGTAAATGTGGATATGCCAACAGTATACATAGATACATATGTATATACAAAAATATAATAAAATAAAGAAATTAAATTATAATTTATTTTATACATTAATCACATTTTGTTATATTATACCTACCAAGGACTTGCAATTTAAATTTATTTCATTTTATAATTAATTTTCTAACCACAGTAAGTTTAATTCTGACATCATAGTTGATTAAATAAATAAAGTTTAGTATCATATATTTATAAATCAAATAGGAAATCAAACCTTCGACTTCCTCCAACGATATTCTAAATTCTTTGTAATTGCTGATAAAAATTTTGCTTTTAAGTGACATTTTTACCGCATCCGCTGAAATTATAGTCAATATTATAATTTATAAACCACTTTTCTATAAGTGTCGCAAACGTTAACGTTACCTTTCATGAAAACCGCCAATGCAACAGTACATAAAACGAATAACAACTTAACTATATATTTATTATACAAACTCAACTTTATTTCATTAAATAATAGATAAGATAAGAATATTTTTAATGCGGTTAAATTACACATTGGGAATAACATTGATGGAGTAGTTTTATAATAAATTTAAAAACAGATTTGCACTTTTTTAATGTTAATGAATTTTGTTAATACTTATAATATATGTAGTAATATGTAATTATTTAATAATCATCAGTGCTGTAATATCTATATGTAGCTTAAGTAATTTACATGTAGACAAAGAATATAATTAGTAATGTATAACTAATATGCCATTTTACATAATATATTATTTTATATACATATTTAAAATGTATGACATCTTAGCAAGTGCTATGAATTTTTTTATACCATCGATACCATCCGATTAGTAATTACATCATAATACATATTTTTCATTTAATTTAATTCTTAATTATAGTATGCAAACACTTGTTTACTTTCTATACCGCAAATTTATTTAAAATTGTATTCATTCAATTTGTAAAATTGCTATTGGAGCAATATTTATTTAATTTGAAATTAATGCATTACATGGTGTGCTCAAATTATTTAACCACTCAGCAAAACTATAATTGAAGTGAAATAATTATGGAATTACATTATGCATATGAATTTTATATACTTGCAAAAAATGTTGTTTGTGTATTAATAATATGGAATAATATGTTGTTGTTAATGGTGTATTCCGGAATTTTTATAAATATAATATAAACAAGCAAACAGATTTAATAATAATAATCAATAACAAACGTTGTTGTTACAATGTGCTTTGAATATGGATATTACAATGTTCTTTCCATACATTATTTATTATTTACTTAGTTGCTATATATGCTTTGGAGTTCTTTAATTTGTTAAGAGTAAGGCAATAAATAATTCAATAAATGGGCTAATTTATATATATCAAACATATAAACAAATGCTCAAACATTGTATAGGAATGAATGAATGTAACTAATTAAATACCGTCTTTTGAGTATCACGGTATAATCTTATGCAATACCTTTTATTATTTCGTCCCTTTTATGGTAAAAAGGCTCATCGCGATAAATTTCTGGTCGTTTATTTCCCTCCTAACATATAAAGTGTGTATCTTTTTAACGACGTGTTTTTATACAAGTTGTGTAGGCCATTTGAGCTCAGAAGAATATTAATTTTAAGACCATCCCATGTGTGAGTAACCAGTTTGCACCGGCCATGAACATCAATATAATGTATAAATTATTTCAACTATGTTTATTAAGTATTCGAAATTCTAAATGGTGATTCTATGTGGCAATCTTAAAATAATTCATTTTCATGGTGTATATTTTATAGATAATAATATTCAAATGATGCAAAGATTAATTCATACCCAATAACAATAATGAAAATAACATATTGCGCTGAAATAACTATTTAACAAAATAGAGATACGGCCTTGAAAATGGAAGTCAACAGGTAATGCGATTGAATGAATTTGCATAACATGGTAGTAATTCGTTAGAAGATAGAAATAATATAAGATTCACATGGACTAATTGTGTGCAGATATTTGTTAAAAATAACAACGTGTCTTTAATTAATAAAATGATAATGCTTTCTAACCAAGTTGTAGTATTAATGTGTGAACATGCACGGCTAATATATATTATGAGGCCAAGGTTAGTTAACAGAGATGACATTCTCATATTGAATACAAATAATACTTTTTTTTGATAATTGAGATTTATTTAGCATCGTTTAGAGTGCGTTAATTTATTTGTGGGGATATATTGGATGCAGGTTGGTATTTAATGTTGTTAAAGTTATTATATTATCACAGAAGAAGTTAACCTGATTTTGCAATATATGATTATTTAATTTTTTAAATAATAATTATTAATTTAAAAAATACAATAAATAGTCACAAATAAATATAAAGGGTGTTTCAAAATGAGCGCAAGATTTGCTATTTTCGTTTAATCAAGATTGCTGAACTAAACATTTGACAACTGTCATGTAGACGCATCGCGATGATCATTTCTGGAACTCTACACGAACGAACAGCGAATAGTGAAAATTTATTTAAAAAACGGTGAAAGTTTATCGGAAATAGTTTGCAGGGTGCGTGCAAATTTTAGTCGACACAGTTATGATACTAAACTGAACTGGATCGATTGTGATCGAAAATTCATCAGCTCGTCTTTGTTCAAATATTGCTTTAGAGACTGCAAGTTTTGATGAGAATCTAGGGACATTGATTTGCCGCTTGTAACTGACTATTTTGAAAAATCACAATATGATGACGGAGTTTTTGTGGTCTGCACTTGTCGATATGTATTTAGAAGATATGCGGTGTTAGCAAGACGGAATGAAATGAAAGATAATAATTTTAATTATTTATTATTTTATGAGACTGCTATTATTATTTTTTTAAATATTGATTTAGATATATTAGTATATCTGTTTATAAAATAAAATTCAAACAAAAATAAAATCTCATATATTTTAAAGATTTTCTTTTTTATTATTATAGACCACAACTTTTAAGAGAGATTTTTTAACCGTACTATTGACACATGGAATAAACTTTTGAGTTTAGTATTTCCTGAGACTTATAAGCCGCAAATATTGAAGGTCAATGTTTACAGAAGAAGATTGACTGGGTTTTAGCTGATTCAAGACAATATAATAAGATGGAAGTATTCACTATTTTTAAAGTCAAAGTAATGTTTTGTAATGATTGTGCTATGGTAGCTATAACACACGTTGTAGTGTGCTACAATTGTTGTTATAAATTGAAACATTTGAAAGAGAACCCGAATGGTTTTGAATGATACTACAAATCAAAACTTAGATTTAAAAGAAATGTCTGCGATTCTTGAAGAAATCTAATTGAAAACTTGATTATTTTAATGTTTGCTGCAACTGTAGTAGACCCAAATCAAAATCTCTTGAGCTTTAATAATTAATGTTTATCTGCGTGACCCAATTCTTTATTTTACAGTCTTTAGTTTTGCCTTATTTTGTGTAGTCCGTTGAAATAAAATTTCAAGCAAGCTGCAAAAGATTGATGGCGTTCTGTTGAAAAAAGTTCTGACTAATTGATCGGCATTGTTCTGTTGGAATTTTGGGTCTTCTAGCCGCTGGAGATGTGGAAGAACATATACATACATATTCTATGTAGCGCTAAACAGTCATGGTAGCTTGACACTAAATGTATTTGCGCTAAACCTTAGTATGTGTAACTCGATATTGCAGACTTTTTCTATACAGTCTAAATTAGTAGTGTGTTTTTTAACAAAAAATTTCTGATAAAATAAACATAGGAATTTTTTTTATTTTAAAATTAGTTTGCAATAAATTTATAACATTTAAATTTAATATTTAAATTGATTTTTTTTTAATCTATTTTTGACTGAGTAGTATATTTTGTATATGCCGAAAATAGATCATGACTAGTAAATACTGCCAGTAGTAAACCACCTAACGCCAATGATTAACTAAAAAATCAAAATTTTATTTGAATGTGTTTGACAACATGAATCGTATGACAAATTGAATTTAGAAGACTACTACAGCATGTCAAGAATAGATTGGCCGGTGTAATAGGCAACTTAATATACACAGAAGTTTTCTCTCTTGCACTCATGCTTTTGCTCATTTTAGCATCCTTCAGTCGCTCTTACATTTCACATATTTCATGGGCCACGCTATTCTTGATATGCTGTAATTTTAAACCATTTTTTCAAAAATCATTTTTTTTTTTAATTTAATTTTGTAATTGTAATTACACGTATCAAATCAGTAGTTTTTTAATATTTATACAATTGAATAAACAGTAAATGTTATGCTTATTCGTTGTTGTATTTAGAAGTGTAAGCGTATCGCATGTTTGTATACGAGTATGTAAAATTTGGGGGTCGAAATCGATCGTAATTTTCATCGTAATAAATAGTGTAATGATGTGGGGTCAGGAACCCCATATTTATTTATAAATTATCAACGTATCGATCAATATTTAACAGCATTTTGTGTTTCATACAGGACTGGGGTTGAAATTTTCATAGTCTCGGAGAGACCGCCAGAAGACCGTTTAAAGTTTCCTCTCGATGCCGTGATAATTTCTAACGGGCAATTAAAGGGCGTGAAAGTGCGCGCAAATATGTAAAATATCCGAAATAAGCCATTGTTCCGCGTGAATTTATGTGGACCGAAATTAGCTACACGAGGAGTGGAGTAAACTCTAATTAAATTTTGAATGCCAGGCCGGAAACGGGCTCAGTTCTCAGTTCTTATAATTAAAACACTTTAACCATCCGGTCTACAATTAACTTCATTTTTAAGTAATTCCTTATTAGCAAAACTCCGTTAACTTTTGGAAACTTTTGCCCTGGGAAAATAGGGGTTTATTTTCGCACTTTGTGAATGTTTTTTACCCTTATTTTAAAAGTATAACATACACTTAATTTTTTCTTTCTAAGAAAATTGCTCGTTATCTTACTAATTAACTTGAAACATAATATATTTCTTTTGATGTGAAAACATGCACAGTCACAGTTATAAACAGCAATATAAAGTATCTACATTATTACACAATTGTTTGTGTACTGCTAATTCCACATCAATGAAAATAATTGCACTGTGATACAGTAAATTAATCTAAAAGCCCATCAATTGACGATTTAATTTTAATTAGTATCTTATTTACTCAGCTATAATCACATATTGGTTTACGTCTATTAATTAAAATGGATTAATAAAACACGTAAAATACATTTTAAGCATATGATGCCTTATATTGCTTTGAATGTAATTAGTTTTTAGGAGTAAGTAAATAATTAAAGTTTCCAAAATTCATTAAACTTGTCGACCTCGATGTTGTAGTGGTTAAGCGCCAAGTGCCAAGTTTGGCCACTAGATTTTCCAGGTACAATTACAACCCGAAGATTTCACATTTGTAATCAAAATTTATGGATCTTATTTTAAATAAATAAACTCGTATTTTGAATTAATTATTAAAGATAGTTCTGAAAAATATTATAATTTTTAAATTATATATGTATGTATTTCAAATATTTTATTTTTATATAAAAATCTATCATGTTAATTAATATATTTATATGGTCTGAAAATATTTGATTTCTATTTAGTTTTTGAAATGTGAATGTTATATCAAAGTTTGATTACTTTTTATCTAACGTGAATGTAAAATTTTGTGACATAGAAATCTAAGTATCCCATTATTTATGAGTTAATTAATCCATTTAAAGCAGCGGTTAGTTGTTAGCGTGCTTGTTTCTCATACGGAGGGTAATGAGATCGAGTCTTCTACTCTGACGTAGATTATTTGTGATGTAATGCACCGTTGTAACCGCACTATGTTTTTCTTGCACTTCTTACCAGCAAGAAGCTGAGGATAATATATAAAAAAATATTTGTTAATGCTACATAAATGTTTGCACAACTCAAAAATAATACAAATCATCTAAAGAATATTTAAAAGGAAAATTTACAACAAATTAAAATTAAGTTAAGTAAACATATTACACATACGAGGGTGCAATGATAATAATACACTCCAACGTTTTTTTATTTAAGTTTTTGATCATTTCTCAATAATCCAATTTTGCATTGCTGATCTCATTATTATAGCTGAATTTCTATCCGCCCAACCATTACTTCAATTGTGGAAATAGTCTCTGTGGTCTAAGTCTGGAGAATACAATGGATGTGGAAGCATTTTGAAACGTAATTTATCGAGTTGTCACACATGTGCGTTTTGATATATTAGCATTGCGCGACGTTTTTTTTATGTAAATATCTAAATGTTTGTGTAAGAGTTTGCAAAAACGTTTTTTTACTCTACGTCTGTCCAATACAATATTATGGATTGGCAATTATTTCTTGTGTGATGACTTTATTTGGGCGTTTGAAATCACTACAATGATATGTGCATATTTTTAGTTAATGGTGGTTAATGGAGGTTCTCTATAATATTTGCCAATCTTTGTTTTGCTTTGCGTAATAGTGTTTCTACGCAAAAAATATTGTTTAATCAACACACGAAATTTACTTTTTTCCAAAAATAATAGAGATTGATTAATGCGGTACACCATATTTGATTGAAAGCATCGTAGAAAACTAAGAGGAACGCAGTTAAATCTCTTACGGAGGAAAACGCTACGATCGCTACCTTGGTTTGTAGTATAATAATGAAAACCGCAACTTTGGCGTCATTCTTACTTCTACATAAATAATAAAGCGGTTATCAAATTATATAGATATAGTGTTTTTACGACATGGACTTGAATAATGCAAACATAATTGCCCTTTTAAGGCGATTGATAATAAAATAATCCGATGAGACAATTTAAGCTCATGTCGTAAAGACACTATCTATGCGTATACTATATAATTTGATCAAGGGTATAAGCCCGGAGACAAACAGAAAGGAACTGCTTGAAGAAATCGGTGGTAGAGTAAGCAACGAAGATATCACAATTATATCTATGAGGAAAGGGTACAAGGATATACAAACGGCTATAATCAGGACAAACAAGGAGATAGCGGGAAAAATAATAAGAGAAGGAAGCATAAATATAGGGTTTATGAGATGCAGAACAGGAAGAGAAGAATACATCATCCAAACAAATATAGGCAGAGGCAGAGGGGCGCAAGACCTATTGATGTCAACAGCGGTAAGAGGAAAATAGACATAGTAATAGTGAGTGAACTAAGTGGGGAGTGGATAAAAGATAAGGACTAAGATGCAGCTATCTTATCCTATCCTATCCTATCCTATAATAGGGGTAAGTGTAGAGATAAAGTAGAAAAATGGGGAGCACCCAAGGAGGGAATAGTGTTGGCCGATATAGGAGGTTTGATAGTATACAGCTGGTACATCAGTCCAAACTGCAAAATGGAATATTATCTGGAGTGAATAGAAGAACTAGAACACAGCTTGAGGAAACAAAGGAGCAAACAAATTCTGATATGGGAAGCAATTATAGATGCAGCAAAAAAAAAGAGAATTAACAAATATAACTACCAAGATAATATGGAGCTCTTTCAGGAGAGAAATCTACTGACCAAAAATGGAAAATTTAGGCTGATTAGAGAAGTACTAGAGGGTTCTGCACTTGGTTTTAAACTATAGAATCTAGTTTATAATCTGCTACTTAGGATGCGGCTGCCGGAAGGAGTGACAATAACGGCATTTGCGGATGACGTGGCTTTGGTAGGTAGGGATATAGACATAGAAGTACTAAATGAAATGTTAGAGTTGGCAATAGAGATGATAAAGAGATGGATGAGAAATAATGGATTAGATCTGGCCCGCAGAAAACCGAGGCACCATTGCTATTGACAAAGAGGACCAACAGGGGAAATAGAAAAATACAGGTAGGTGAACAAATAATAACCATATGGAAAAAAAAAATTAATACCTTGAAGTTACACTTGAAGCAAAGGGATGGAATGAACAGGTTAAGGATGCGGTAAGATGAACAAAAAAATGGAAGGAATGGAATGACCAGGAGAAGAGCAAAAAGGCTAATAGCAACTGCGGCTAGAAGTAAACTATTGTATGCCGCAGAAACATCGGAGATGCTTTGAAAACAAAAAAATAACAAAAGAAGTAAGAGGAGCTATTAGAGCAAGTTTGTTAAGGATTTGCTGGGCCTACAGAACGGTGTCGCAGGAGGCACTAGAAGTAATTGCGGCGACACTACCCGCAGATTTGATGGTGGAAGAAAGATTAGGTATAAAGAAAATGGTAAATGAAAGAACTAGTAAGCAAGAAGCAAAGAGACGAGCGAGAGAGAATATGATGGAAAGTTGGCAAAGGCAGTTGAAAGAAAGAGAAAAGGGAGAATATAAAATGGAGAAAGAGGAAAAATGTTTATTTTGTCAAGAAGACACATATGACGACGCAGAAAATGCGCTAGTAGAGTGAGAAGCGTGGGAGGAAGCTAGGAAAACGCTAGAAAAGGTATTGGAAAACAAAGTAGACAAATCTACAATCATTAAAATATGCCTGAGTGACGAAAACAAATGGAGAGCACTAAGAAACTATGCTACGACAGAACTAATGAAAAAGATAGAGGAGAGCTTTAAGATTTAGGTAAACCAAAATGGAAGAAAACACACAAATAAAAAACCACAGAAGACAAAGGAAGGAGTAGCGAGAAGCTAAATAGAAGCAAAAGAATATAGTATAGGGAGAGATGGGCCGGGGACAGCATGTGTTGCCGCAACAGACTGCGTGAATTCCGCAAGGCCGAAACCAGCTTACTTCAAACTAGTACCACATTAGAGACAATGACTAGGACAAATTAACAGCAGGACTTACGCAGAGATGAAAACCGATAAGTATTGCCATGCGCTAGTTATTCTCAAGGGCCACTTGTAGATGCCAACAACTCACGACGTCCAAAAAAAAAAAACTATAATTCGATAATTGCTTTATTTTTTACCAGTGCAATCATAAAGATTCAAACTGTGTTCTGTCAAAGTAATTTAGTCAAATTATATTTGCAAATAGCATTAAAATGCATTCAAAAATACCTAAAAGAGCATATATTTTTATATTTGGATATTTACTACTATAATTTGACAAAATAAACTTACAAAATATAGTTTGATCCTTTCTGAATGTACTGGTGAAAAAATAAATCGACTATCAAATTATATGTAGAAATTGGAATTAAGCCAAAGTTGTTGTTTTTGTTAAGGTAACGGTTGGGATGGTAAATAGGGTTTTACCCAGGTTTTGTTTATAGCGAAGTTGTCAAATTAATGTAATTGTAACTTCTACTACTAACCAAAATTGCGCGTGCAGTCAACACATAGTTTTGGGACAAATTGTTTAATTAATTTAATCACATACTTGATTATCTTTATAAGTTTTGTGTATATACCCGGTGTACTCAGTATTTTTTAATGTAGAATTGATGAACTGCATTATAATATAATGTTGCTCTTTTACGAATATTAATTGTATTATAAAGTTATTAAAAATTAAAGTATAAAATATGCATTTAGCTTATGTAAAATAATATAATGAAGTGTTATACCATATATTTAGACAAGTTATGGTGCAAATTAATTTGTTATTAAATTATTCTATTTAATAATTAAACATAAAGTAATTAATTACTTCTATATTAATATATTCTTCTGAACTGGTGGAGCTTAGTTGTTCAAATACTAAACTAATAGTTTAAATAAAAACCAGAAATAATTATATAAAAAATTAATTGTGTAATTAATTTGATATTAAACTATATATTATAATAATGAGATGACGATGCATAAAGATATGAAAACGGTAAATTATGATAATAAATTAACTAATTAATTTGTATTGGTTATTTAAAACAAAACAATGAGTCTTCATTTTATATTAACATTACATTCTATTTCTCTACAATTACTCTATGTTCTCTTTAATATTCTCTTCACACTCACGGAATTATACACACTCTAAAATTAATTATGTTTCTTATATCGCTAGTGGTTTTGTAATGTGTAGGAAGTGGTACTCTCCCTAACACAAAGGAAATTTATTATTTCTGTCCGCGTATGATAACGTTCCAACAATTCGAATTTAAATTAATAAGATTTAATTATAAACACAATTCACACACACACACACATACACAACAACAACAACAAACAACAAACACAAAACAATTTCCATTAAAAACTCCGACTGATTTAATTTAATGACACCAAATGGAATTATTTGAAAACGTAATTAAACGTTTGCTACATGCTGAATAGTTTTTACTGCAATCAGTGTTTTTTACTTGATAATTTAAATAATATTTACCTTTTATACATAGCACTCTATAATTTGCTTTATATAGGAACAATTATAATTTCAATTATGCAACTTAAAATATTTATGTTATATTAGTACAACTTCTAAAATACACTATAATTTGTTAAACTTTATTATATGTTTAATATTGCAAACGATGCCTGCAAATAGTATCAAAAACTCTGAAAATTCTAAGCTTACATTTAAGTTTCCTAACTTAATGATCCTGACCTTCAACCGAGCATAGTTTCATACCCTTTTAGTTAGAAATAATATGCTGTCACTGACTGTCGTCTTCTTAACCATAATTTTATTCACGATGCGTACATTTAATCACGTTGTTAATTTCATTGAGGATGTAGAGTTTGCTCTAAGAATATTACAAAATAACAGTACAATAAAAATAATAATAATACTATTATGCAATGCTATACAAATATGCGCAAATATATATTCATATTTATTTTTGCTTAATATATTTTAGTCTGGGTTTGTTAAAATGGCCACGGGAAGTAGTTATCGTCCGAGTATGACATCCGTTACTTTCACTGTTTTGTTATGCGACCGCGCAGACAGTAATTTGTGGAATGCACCAGTCAGTTAAACCTATCAGAGTTGCTCTTAAATCATGCAGAAGGTTACTACTATCTCATCCACTTCCGGGCAGATTCCCTAATAACACTAACACGCACCAGGACTTTGAATACTAATCGTCATATTCTATTAGGTTTATTATTTATTACTATTGATAATTATGGATGACCTCTGCATTCCTACAATCGAAGTAATGCGAAACGGTATTTTTAAATACATATTCTGCATTAACGTTCTGTAATCATTATATGAAATTAAAATAATTATAATAATAACACTATGAATTTTACATAGGTTTTATAAATTGCACCATTTTACGGTACATTGTATTTAATTGTAATTTTTAAATTTGAATTTACGTACTCTATTTTTTTCTTATTATTTTATATTGTACAATTCACTTCAATTGCTTTGTTGGTCCTAAGCGGAAGTACGCATGCTTAAACGACGTGTATTTAATTAATTAGTTGAGCTTGAAAATGGATTTTTTAACATGTTTAAGAATTACTTAATATGTCATAACAACCTAAACAAGAATAGATATGATACCAGATAAAATTATCAAATATACAGGGAAAAGAGATTCATTATACAGACCAAATAAGTGAGAAAGAAATACCAACGGATTTTTACAGTATAATGGTAGTATTTGCAAAAAAAAAACAGGACATACTTCACATGCAAACCATAGATCAATAATTGAGGCATTAAGCGCAAAAGTGGACTATCCATCAAATTTTAAAAATCTAGTTCTACGTTATTTTTACTTATTACTTATCATATCATAAAATGGTGAACATAAAACGAAGTTAAAATAATTTAAATGCTATTGAAATCTATTATTTTCAATTGCATATTGCTCAATTTGTTTTTTTGGGGGTTAGTCCACTTTTGCTCTCAATGCCTCAATTATACTGTCGTATAAAATAAGCTTAATGTTAAAATAAGTACGAGACATTGGAAGAGGTGATGGATTTCTGTTACTTAGGAAATAGAATTAAAAGACAACAGAAACACGCTTGATATTAGGTGTAGGGTGTGTCAATGTGGAAAAGCAGTTGCCGAAAAACAGATATTTAGGTTTAATTTTAATTTAGGAATTAAAAATAGAACATTAAAGACATATGCGATGCTGATATAAGAAAGTGTCAGAATTAAAAACTACAATGAAATGAAGACATGGCTCAGTATAGGACAGAATGGCGTGCAATTTCTAATTGATGACTCGAGAAAAAGAATTATAAAAATACTATTTAATTTCAATCAGTAAAACCATACTTGCTTAAACTATCACATTAAAGACGAGATTTAAGCAGTTTTACTTTTTGTTCAATTCCGACAATGTTCTGTTTTTATACTATTTTTGATTTGATTTTTATATTATTGTTATTCAGAGATGCATACATTGAGGTTATGTTGGGAAAGTAATAATATAATATATGTGTGTACTAATATTTTTAGTCATCTTCAGGATTAGTTTTTGTTTTAATGTAGATGATTTTTATAAGATTTGTACAATTTTTAAGTTTTTCTGATTCCGTGTACTGCCTTGATGTTGCGTACATAAGTTGGCATTCTTGAATTTGCGGCAAAATTTTTAGATGTAATCTCTGACCTTGGCAGCAGAACTAGGCCGATGTTAAATAAATAATAATAATTTAAGTCATAATGGGTAGTATGTAGATTTAGTTAGTTGGCCCAGAAAAATACTCATTACGATACTGTTGTTTTCAAACACATTTACTATGAACTATATTTCGAATATACGAATACAAGGCCATCAAAGGAGTATAGTAGTGTAGTAAGTATACTTGTTTGTATCACCGTCTGTCGAAAAACTAATGAGGAACACAATCGGACAATTTCCACACACACCAAGTTTTCTAAGATGACTACGTTGAAGCTCTCAGCTGGTGGCTTGGTTGTGCAACTTTTGTTCTTTTCTACAATTGCCAGAAATTAAAAATTGTGTCCGAAAAAGTGCATAAGATTGCGTATTTTGCAATTTTATGACTTTAAAAAATGTTTTTTTATTTCAAAATTTGTATTCAGACTTTACGTTAGTTTTCTTATCGTTAATTTATTTTTTCAACAAGCAGAACTTTTTATAAAGTAAAATTAATAATTAAGATTTTTTTCCTAATGGGTACTCCCATCTATTAAGATATCCTAGTTTTCTATATACTTTTAAAGCTGAACAACATGGTTGTTCTAGAGAAGATCATGTGAGATTGTAACCTCTAGACAAAGTTAAGAAGATTTAGATATGGATAGATGTTTAGTATGATTTAATATTTGGTACTGATGATACGTCGGATTTTGATTTTGAGTTAAGTTTTTGAGTTAAAATTTACTAAGTTGGAAGTACCATATTCATATATTGTTTTGATCTCTGTGTTTATAGATGCCAACACCCTGTGTATATAGTATAGCATTTAATAAATTTCTGTGAAGTAAGAACTGCCCATTGTTTTTATTTTATTTTATTATGAACTTTCACCAAAACTCGAAATACTATTATCAATTCATGTCTAAAAAGTACCGTGAAATTAATTAAGTTAAATTGTTATTTTTTAGCAGACTTGAAATTAGTTGATTCAAAGTGTTTACATCATTGAATTGCAAGTCACTCTTCTTAGTTGAATTAAATTAGCGTTATAAACATAAATAATGAAAAGACTTTGAGTACACTATTATAAAAAAATAAATCTGAGTATATTCTATATTTGATCGACGAATAATTTGAAGAGTGCATGATTTTTGTAATTATAATTTTTAAATATTATATATATTAGACTGGTTTTTATTTTTTTGTGGAATTTCTTTGAGTGCAGTCTCACAAAGTGATCTTTATGCAAAAAAGTAACTCATGCCAAATTTCAGCTCTTAAGAATCAAAAGAACACGTGTCGCACTGCCTTTGAAGTTTTAAAAGTAAACTCCTTACCTTACTTAAAAAAACTTTATTAGAATGCTACAAATTTGACAAAATGAAAAAAAAAAAAAAAACGTAGAATACGTAATTTTAAAGGTTTTCTAAACTAAAAAAATGTATAGACTTAATTCTCAAATTCTAATAATTTTTGTTTACGAGTCTAATTTTATGTTTAAAATTTAAAATATAATAAAAATATGTTAATTTAAAAAAATAAATAAATAGAGTATATTAATGTAAAGTTTTCTATGGAACCTAATTAGCAAGTACTCAATTGCTTTCTTGGCGACTCAGGGTATGCATCTGACTCAAATCTGGAAGTTATGATACTTATTAAGTATATTAATTAGGTAGTGCGATATAAGTTTTAAAGTACATGTAATAAGGAATAACTTGAGCCATTGTGGACCTTTTTATCTTTTTCCAGAAACCCAAAAATTGAGATACAAAATAAGCTAAAAAAGAAGTTTTATTGTAAAATTTCTGATTTTCAAATGTGTGTCATTTTGAACAGGCAATATTCTAAGGTCCAAAATTTTGGGAATCTCATTTTTTTAATCTATATTTTGATCCCTGAAAATTTGAGCAAAATCAAAGAGGTCAACTTTTTCAAATTAGTCGAAAAGTAATGGAATTACCCATATATATGTATCTACAATATAATTGTATCACATTATAATTAGTGATTATATCATGTAAAATGTAACATAAATACTGAACATTTATACTTAATTAGAAATAATATAAGTGCCATTGTATTAAACATAAGCCGCTTTAAAATGTGTCCATTTATTATTTGGATATTATACTATTATAATGTAATACAATTATATTTCTTTTCGAATATAAAACACAATGAAGTTAGTAGAGTTTAAAGTACTGCTACTCCAAGGAGGGAGGGTGTGCATAGAATTTAGTCATGTTTAGGAAAGATAGATGTATGTATGTGCAACAACCAAATTCACAGTTCAGAACTTTTATCTTATGAAATTGCAATAAAATTTTACGACTTTATCAAAGTTTTCCGGAATACTACTTTTCATCTTATTTATTTCTTTATTTATCGAATTAAAAATTTACTATCAAACAATGGTTTAAAATTACATGAATACATTATCATATCTGCGACTTGCAATAAAAATGTTCCCTTCACGAGATTATGATAACGTGAGTCATGGGTTTAATTCGTTTTTTTTTTCGAGTGGGCAATATATCGTTAAGAACCCCTATATAGAAATGAAATATAAATTAGATGCACTCTGGGTTTTTCTAATTTATTTTTAAGTTGGAATATTATGCCATAAATCATTATTTATAGATAAGTTAGAAATATTTTATTTTGTTTAAGTATTGAATTAAACTTAATTTACAAATAAAATTTTAATTATAATATTGCTCTAAAATTTTGTCTTTTTGATTTTTAAAGAAAAATATTTTATTCATGGAACTTTATATTGGCTAATCAATCAATGTATTTAAGTACATTAGATTGTAATTGATTAACGCAAATGGAATAAGCCAGAGCGTGTGTATTTTTAGGGCGTATTGAAGTATTGAATAGCTTCTCTCTGCAACCGCACCAGAAAGAAGAGCACATGTCTGTCTGTGTACTTATAGTTAGTTATAACGTGGGAGGATTGCGAATTGCGGAGAGAAATAATGTGTTCCGTTGCTATTTCGGTGCGATGACGTGCAGTCATATCATAACATAGTCCGCTTGATGAGTTAGCTGCCCTAAAGCTGCTGATTTAGCATCAAGCAAAAAATTGTTGCTTTTAGAAGAAAAAATACGCCAGCTGTGTATATATGCACATCAGCATTTTCAACTATCGTATACATAATGGAGATTAATGGTGACACTATTGCTTTATTTTCAAATGTCAGTGAAATCGGTAAATTACCTGTTGTAGTTTATTTTTCATAATTACATCTCTAAAAAGCAATACGTTGTGCTGCTATTGTCGAGCTATCTACGGACATGAAAGTGTAATATATACTGTATATTTATTAGCCAGAACATGTTTCTAGAAGGGAAAAAAGGCCAGTAAAACAAAACGAATGTAACGAAGCTTGAAATTTCAGACGACAGTAGAAATTTAAAACTCACACTAGTAAAAAAGACTACATAAGGAGGGTCGCAAAAATGTAAATATGTATTCGCTTTACAAACGTCCGAAATTGAAACCAAACTAAAAGTTTGCTAAATTTATAAATAAAAGTCTTATCTTTTTCTCGATAAATGTGAAAGTAAGAAAACTTTGTAAAGGAAAATAGATGCTCCGGTTAACTTGCATCAATAAAATGTAAAAATATTACATCATGAATAAGAGTCAATTGAATCCAATCTATATCTTTTATTAATGAGATTGTTTAATTGTCGTGTCTATTTGTTTATATTTTACTAAAACTGTATGGTAAAAGCAAGTTCATTTTTTTTTGCTACAACCATTTAAGATGCATATACACGATCACAACAGAAACTGTATTCAATCCACTTACGAATACGTGCGTCTGGTCTAGTTTGAACTAGCAAATGCTAGCGGCTTTATTACTTCCGGACTAACTCTCATTCCATACTTTTTTATGAGAGCTTTTAATCATTGTACGTATAAGTTACATAATTTACTCATCAATTAGAATTTTAATATTGATGCGTGGGTGTAGTGTGCGTTGGTGTGCGTGGCTGTGCCTGTATGCGTGGATGTGCGTGGCTGTACGTGTATGTACGTGTATGCGTGGATGCGCGTGTATGCCTGGCTGTGCGTGTATGCGTGAGTGTGCGTGTATGCGTCAGTGTCCGTGTAAGTGTGTGAGGATGTGTGTGCGTGTATGCATCAGTGTCCGTGTGTGTGCGTGCGTGCATGCGGGGCCAGGTTGCCAACCGTCCGTACGATAAATTCCCTCCCTCCGCATGTCCAGAAAATTCTTTTTTGGCTATGAAAATTTTCTACAAATTTAAATATTAAATAGAAATTCAAATAAATGAAAATAAAACATATTATATTTAAATGTATTATTACACAATATTACATAATTAACATATTATTTTTTAAAAGAATAAACACAGGGAGTTTATAAATGAATGGGATTATGTAATCACTTTAAAGGTGCCGCTTTTTTTAAATTGTTCACTATACTATTTGTTTTGACAGATCAACTTTGACAGCTGTCAAGCAAACATATGAAAACATATGTAGTATAGTGAACAATTTTAAAAAGGCGGCATATTTAAAGTGATTACATAATCCCATTTATTTATAAACTTTCTGTATCTACATTATGCAATTTATTTATTTAATTAATTATAATAACTAATAATTAATTAGAAAATGCAAGCCTTTGCAACCCTGAAAAGGGAAAAATTCTTCGAGTTAGCAACACTGGCGAGGGTGTGCGTGAATGCGTGGGTGCGTCGGTATGTGTGTGTGCGTGAGGTGAGCGTGCGCCGGACGCGCGTGCGTGTGTCTAGTTTTGGCAATGGCGAATCGACACGTTGTGAGTGTGACACATGCTTCTTTTATGGCTATAAACATAATTATCTCATAGGTCTTTACACAGTACGCATATTTTGTACGTATTGAGCGTTCGTAATTAAACAAATATAAAAATAACATATTACAGTAAGAAGAACAGAAAAGAATTATTATGATAAATAAGCATATCTTATTTTATATCGATGCAATGTTATAAACTAGTTCAATATTTATTTAATTTATTAGAACGATGTGGCCATAGAAGTATTTTTAAATGGATGAACTGGATTAAGCACGGTTTCAAGTTGTATGACAATTTGTGTTTTGTTTATAATGACGGTTTATCTAATTTTATTCTTCAGCTTATTTAATTGTATAATGCAATGGCGACAAGTTATAGAGATGCTTATTTTTTTTAAATCACAGGTAAAGTGTAGTATTTTACAGTATGTTTAACTTTGAAAAATTTCACAAACTGTTACAAAGTGCCGTACCGCAACACCGTCCCGTACCATCCTCGCGTAACATCACCCCGCAACACGGAATAAAATTTTCTGTGTACTGCAAAATTGTCGCGTAACATTTCGTTGATCCGACGACATAAAACCGACAAGCGATGAGGCACATTGTTACAAGAGTTTACGCACTATTAGATATTTGGAGATTCTGGTTTTTCTAACTACTACTACTACTAACTTCTTTGATAGTGCACCATGGCAACGGCTTGAACTTATTTGACCTGTCCACAGTGATTTCTTTGTTTTAGTAAGACTCGAGTTTGCAACCTTTCTTATTTTTCTTACGGTTCTGATAGCTTGAGTCTTTGAACTGCTTTTGCGGAAGCTATACTATTTAGAAAGGGTTTTCTTTAACTTAAGACTAGTTGCTTTTAAAGGAGAGAGCGTGGCGCAGTGGTCTAGGCATCCGGCCGCTGTACCGAAGATCGTGGGTTCGATTCCCATATACCGTGATATACTTTTCACTTTCCATACGCTCTCCCACTTCCCAAGCCGGTTTGCCAGCGTGGGGTTTTACCGCTAAAACCTTCTCTGATGGAGTGATGAATTCTCTCCAGTGGTTCGGAATCCACTTAAAACTGTAGGTCCCTTGTAATGCAAGTTGCCAGTATTACAAGCAGAGAAGAGGCTAAGACGCCAGCAGTGGCGTATGAATGGCTGACGCAGAAAGTTGTTGCCAGTCAGATTTACTAATATTACAAACAAAGCGGCTTGTTGGAGTACAATTCACTACCCAGAATTTATATCTATCACTTTAAAAATCGACCTGCAGTAGTTTGTTTTGCTTTACATGCTTTTAACTATAGCTAGTTTTCATAACCCAAGTCTAGAGCCGATGCATTTTAGGAACTATTCACTTTTTGGCGTTTAATAAATTGTTAACTATTGCATTGCATATTTATTGTTTCTGTTTGCTGATGATGAGGCTGCGCAGAGGTTAAATGTAAACATCCATCGAAAATAAAATTGCTTTATATTTTTACTTTCGGTAATTTTGTTGATTCATTGACTAGTTTTTTAATAAACTTTTTTAATGCTACAATGACTAATAAAAGGGTTGATATTTAAATTTTCTTGATGAACTTGTTACAAGTTACAATTTATTCACAACTTTATGTCAGTGACTTATGCTAAGGTTCTTTATCTTTGCATACACACGATTTTCGACGTGCGGTAAAAAAAAATGTTTTTAGCGACACGATAAATTGAATGGTATCTTTTAGACATGACATCAATCGCATAAACTTTTACCGTACGTCCAAAATTGTTGTATGTATAAAGGGACTGATTTTTTTTTTGTAAGGTACGTGTTATAGTTTGTAAATAATTGTTAATATAGTACTTAAATATTTACTGATTATTATTATTGCTTAATTAAGATATCTTATCATTTAAGTAACTTATATTTAAAAATATTGATTGCACTCTATCATTACATAATATGTGGAAACATTTTTTTAAGTTTTTAAATAAGTTTTGCTTGTCTAAGAAATTTGATAGGCGATATAAAAGTCAGGTGAGTTGTTTTAATGCTGGATAGCGGCAAAACATAGTATATTTTATAATACAAAATATTTAATAGAAAATTATACAGGGTGTTCCAATAAGTGAAGAATTAAAATGAACGACTAAATCTTAAAGGTGTTTTACAATGCTTATAATTATAGTTTGAGCAATAAAAATAATTCAAGCTATAATTCTTATTATAATATATGGGTCAATTCCTCTATATCTATCAAACAATGCTAACAAAAACCACACACGCGTTTTTGACTAAAAAATAATAAACTTTTTCTCGTTACACTTATTTGTAACCACCCTGTATATTTACACATTGTTTTCTATAATCAATATAAATTTAGAAATTTTCTATGTGAAACGACTCCTGTTTACTGATAAGTAGATCGCGATATATTTTGGAGGGTTCCTTCTGTATGTTTTTATAATAGTTGAATTTTTCCCCACTCGCTAGGATACACATGACGAGAATTAATTTGATAAAGTCGAAGCGACATAAAAGCATCTGGTGCGATTTCACAACCCCTAGAGGAATTGCTTCTCATGTGCGCAATAGTTTTATAGTTACATTTGCAAGCAGTAAATTTTTTTTACGAGAAGCGAATGACCATTCCGTGTAAAATTTGCGCAAAACATTTCTGTGAAAGGGTGCGGTAACTTTAAGGGTTAAAACTTTCATCATTATAATTTATTACTTTTATTTCTAAAAAAATCACAAAAGAACTTTTTAATGTTGTTTTTATTTGGTGGGTGATAGAAATATGGGTTTAATTACGTATAGAAAAATTGATTTAGTTTTATTAGGAAAGAGCACAGGAAGTTTAGGAAATATATATACATATATATTTGGTACTCAATTTTAAGCAAATATTAATCACTATTAAGACAAACAATTACTGCTCTCATAATAGAATAACAATATTTGCATTGTGCATACTATTCACACGTTGCTTTGTGCAATGATATATAATGCGCACTAGTTAGACTGTTATATTGTAGTAAAGATATTAAATTTATTTAAAGGATTTTAATTTGTATTTTGATTGCATTATTTTATATTATTTATATTATATTTTAGGTTGCAAAATAGTACATAATATTATTTCGTAATGAGCAAAGAGACTTCGTATTATTTTTTCTGTTTGTCTTTTTCAATTAAATACTTTATACACTTTATCGAGCTATTTAATTAAATTAAGAAAAATAATAACAAATTTAGAAATTGCAAAACATTATTAACAACAATATGGTTTTATTACACAAAAAATAATAAAAAACAACTTTAATATGTTAAACTAACGTTTAATTTTTAGGACTTTAAAGTCCTGATGGTTATTGTTATGTAGTGGTTCTTAACCGATGTGCTGCTAGTACATGAAAGCACACTTGCATGTACTTGCGTCGTTTAAAATTAAAAAATATATTAAGAATTTTTGCAAAATTTAGAATGAGAAATTTTAACCAAATTCTATGATTAATTAAATATGAAATCATTTATATTAATATTGTTAATAACAGAAACCAGTAACAACAAAAATTGAAATATGTTTGAGGTTTAAACATTCAGAAATGTTCTATGCATGGTTTAATAGTACTTGCTTCCCATCTTCTTATATTAAGGAGAAACTAAAAAGTTATAAAAAAATCAATCGCATAAACTTTTCCCTGATTGGTGATTATTATTTTCTGAATTAATTGTCATACTTTATTTATATCACTCAAACTATATAATCTGGCACTAATTGCACTGCTGAAGAGAAAAGACCAACCAATAATTGATATCAGACAAAAACACAAACTGACTTATAAAACGCTATTTCTTATAAAAGAAAGCAGAAACACATATTTTTGAAATAGTAAGGTTTCTTTGTAATGTATAAAATATGACTTTATTTTACTTTATTATTAATAATTTAAATTTGTTTTTGAAGAGTGGTGTATGGTAGGTACTCTAAATTCCATCTTCCGAGTACAAATTTTCGTATTTCTAGAATGAATTCTAATCGCGGTGGAGCTAAGCGTTTGAGACTGGTAATCTCATGTAATTGAACTCCCTGCTCCAGGACCATAATACTTTTTTTGTATATAAAACTTACTCTATTACAACTTACTATCAGGAAATTGATGGCTTGTTCTAGATTAAACTATTTTGCACTGCCTCTTATTCGGATGTGCGACCAGTGATAAACTTGAAAGCGTCATAAAATACTACTTATGCGTATTGGGTATCATTAGATGATTGGACTGAATATATAAGTACATATAAGTTTATTCTATCGAGGATGAACATGGTTAATGACTACTAAATTAGTCTAGTCTGTTCCTCAAATAAACATCTCCAAATTTGTTGGTGGCTTTTCTGAAAATTTTGATAGACTTCTTCGAAAGCTAAAATTATTTTGTTAGGAGTTTTTAACGAACATAATACTGAATTTACTCATCTTATCTTGTACAACACTATCCGGTCAACAGGCTGATTTTTGCTGTTTTTCATAATGTTACTCAACTTGACCAACTTCTAATAACCAAGCTTATTAGATCTGTATCTTTTAACTATTACAACAACTGCTGTTAAGGCTGCTTTAAGAAATTTCGATTATTATTTTAGTTCTGTTTTTAAAACTTCTTTTTTTACTACCAAACCTAATCCGCACCTTATCTATCATTATTTTGAGATAAACATTGCAAAAATAAAACAATTTCTTAATTGTTTTAAATTTGTTTATTGCTTATATTTTGAGGATCTACTTAGGTATTAGCAGCAGAAAATCTCTCAAAAACTTTTGTTTAAAAAGTTATTAAAAAAGAAAAAAAATTCTTTAACATTGCGACAATCTGAAGGAAGCATTTATAAACAAAGATTTTAAAACAACGTCTGACTGGGGTACTTCCAATTTTGTCAATTTTAAATTCATGAGATTGATTCGATTATAAATTTGTTGATATTTACAAAACAATCCCGATCTGCAACTTATAACTTCACCTAATCTTTTATCTACATCACCACTTTCTGCCACTTTATTTTCAACTTTCTAGTATACTGCGTAATTAAATAATTATCTGGTGTTTGTTTGTATCAGTCTGTCAGACTGCACCTTACCGTTTACGTTAGTTTTTTGTGTAACTCATCGTACGGTGGGACCGCTAAACGTCTACGTTTTATCAACATGTTTTTTGAGGAAACTATGACGCAATAGTTTAATGCAAATGAACATATTGTAAGTAATGTACATGGTGTTTTAAAAGATGAATTTGTTATATGTGAACATAATAGTGATAGTCTATAAGTACCTCTTTTATTCAACATAATTTTTTATTATTTAAATATTTTTTTAGTATTGTATTGTTACTGATTTAGTAACGTCAAATACATGTTAAACTAAATTAACAAAAAAAATCAATTTTTTGATCAAAAAATTTTAGTTTTTGAGGTCTCAAAAATGCAGTCTCGCAGACGGCACATTACCGTTAATGTAACAATATTTCTCCTTACCAATTAAGGGTTAGATATTAAAATAAACAACAAATCTATTTATAAATTTTCTTCAATTTGACTTCTTGGGGTTACAATCTCATATAATCTTTTGTGGAACGACCATGCTCTTGATATAGCTTTGAAAGTATCTAGAGAACCAGAATTTTTTAATAGATTTATTCATTTTTTTTACTTCTGTACAACCTTTGCATATTTATAAAACTTATATACGTACGTATTGGGAGCAACGAGATATTCGAACATCAGCTTAATATTGCATTTTCTATATAGACTTTTGTGGAGACATTGTTCAAAAGAAATACAATCTTGATGGGAATCATAAATATTCACCGACACTTCAGAGATGTAGGACCGAAGATAAATAATATTTTGAAATTGACTTTTTTTCAATTATGTTTTAAATTGGTCAGAGAAATTTACCTAAATCTCACGCTTTTCTAGTAAGAAGGTATCTTTACTTACTCATCTAAAGCGACTAGAATTAATTATTTTAGATTTGATTAATTTTGGTTATTCCAGACCTATTTGTTACAGTTTGTATTAGTTTTGTATTATTTTATGCGGCAATATGTAGATTATTAGAATACAGTGGGCTTAAAAATAAAAGTAATATTTTGATTGTTTGTTATTACGGATAAAGTAAAGGTAATGGTTTAACACAGCGGTGATAATTGATAGTATTTTAAAATGTAATAATTTGGATTTTTCATGATGTTGATCACGGAGAGTTCTGAGTAATTTTCTGTGAATACTGTGAAGAAACCTATGAAAGCTTTAAAATAGGTTACTTAAGATGTCTAGTGTTTAAGAGACGATAGATATATAAATATGCTACTGTTACCGATATCGAATGTTGGTTGCTTGTGAATGTAGACACGTTGTTTTTTATTTAATACTAAACAATTAATAGAAATTCAAGAAATAGATTTTCTACTTTTTTGTTGTCTTTGGCAATCTATTTTGGATTTTTTTGGGTCTCTTAAGCCGGTAGTTTGTGGTTTTTGCTGATTTCTATTAGTTGGTTTTTTGTTTTGTATACTAATTTTTGGTGAATTTTACACTGTCTTTGATTGGGTATTTGTTTTTACTTGCTCTTTTGGCATGATTGCTTTATATTAGGTCTGTTTCAACCTACGATTTGGACAGTTTGCAAACCGTCCAAACTGTGCACACAAACAAATATTTGTCATCCTTAGGCAATTTTTTATACACAGTAATTGTTTGTGTGCATAGTTCCTGACGGTCCCAAACCGCGTTTGGTGTCGGTTGGAACAAACCTATAGTCATGTTTTATTACTTGTTTTCTGGCTTAAACTTTTTGGTATCATCTACTAATTAAGCTTATAACAATAGATTAATTTAAATACTAGGTATTTGAAGATGTTTTATTGGTGTGCATTTAGTCTAAAGTTGTGTAGTGTGGCTTTTAGATTATCTTTGGGTTTTTGATTTAACACACTATCTATAATTTTATTCATTACAGCACCGAACAACCTTAGACTTGAATGTGAGTGTTTTCAAATAGTATTTTTGTTTTTGTATTTGAGTGTTTTTTATTATCGCTTTTATCTTTGTTTGTGCATTTGTGTTTTGTATTGTTTCGAATAATTTAGGTTTGTCTACAATCTAAATTTAATTGCTTTTATTGCTAATTGCGGAACTATAAATGTTAAATCAGTTATTTTATCTTTTTCTCCTGTTGGTCTTAATTAAAAATATTTATATGCCTGTTATGGCCTTGTTATTTTTTTTTTTAACTTATGTTTTACTGTTTTTAGTTTTTCGGTTTATATTTTTTTATTCTTTAAAACACACACGCACAATACAAAAATATATTACACGACAAAGACATACTTTACATGGTAAAAAAATATATTAAACGACAGTAAAATACATTTGACGACATTTAAATACTTTTCACGATAGAATAAAATACTGCACGGTAAGGATATGTGAGCCACGACAACATATATATCAACATATACTGTCGAATAGAACAAATCAATAGCAAAAAAGTTTTTAGAATAATAGTATAAACTAAAGACAGTTTTTTAAAAGTATTTCAGGTTCTGTTTTTGCATAATAATACTACATTGATTTGTCACTAAATCAAATGTTTTCCTAAATTTACAATTTGTTGCTAGCCACAGGTTGCAAAGCTGGTTATAAATGCATCTAAAAATGTCGTAATATTATACTTTTTTGTATAAATATTTAATCATTTTGAAATCGTTTATTTATTTTGATAACACTTATTTAACATTAGATGTGATGATGAAGAAAGGAATTGCATGCGGAACGTATATTCAGTTTATCTATTCCGTTAGTTTTGCCGATACACAAATATTCGTGAGACACTTATTTGTTGTGAAATATATAATTCTGTCGTGGAATGTACTTTTTTGTTGTGCTATGTATTATTCTGAAGTGCAATGTCTATATTTTGTTGTGCAATGTATTATATTGTCCTGGATTGCATTATTTTGGCGTTGTAAAATTTATTTGGGCATTGCATATCGTTGCAACACTTTTGCTTTGTCTTTACTTAGACAGATTGATAGATAGATATTTTATTGATCCAATAGATATAATAGACATAAGTCGATAGGACATGTCATTTAAATAACTTAATATTATATTGTCGTGAAAAAAAAAATCTGTTTAGTTTAGAGACTATTACTGTGTTGATTTGCTGTCATGCAAACAACTTTTTTTTTAACGTGCCGTTAATATTTCCTTATTTGATTTTGAATGTCTTCGTAAAAATGATCTTTTTCTTTTTGTGGTTTATATCTGGGGAATACACACTGTTTATATGTGTGTATGTATGTTTATATCAATCAATTTTGTGAATTAGGGATTTTTATGGATAAGTATTACCACGCCAGATGTTATTCGTCTTAGTGTTGTATAAGCAGTAGTAGTAGTAGTATCTATTTTTTGTGACATTCTTGGTTTCTAAAAAGTTCTCGTATATTTGTTTTGTTTAGAATTCAAATATGTTTTAGAGTATCATGCGGGAGATTATTAACACAGCATTCTTGTCCATATATTTATATTGTTAAAATTTGTTCATATTATTTTGTTAAAAAGGAGATAATATTCTGAATTATCTTTAGTAAGACATAATATTTAATAAAAATTAAATGCTTGTCTGTATAGAAATTACAGTTAATGTAAACCATTTATAGGTGGGCGCGAAATATAGATACTATCTCTGTCTGACAATCGCCGAATTGCGTTTTTACCAATGGTCAACGTAGTCCGGAACCGGAACTGGGGGTTGTTTCTTTACATTTCATTTCCGGAACGCTATCACAAATGATAAAAATATAAACCAACAAACATGATTTATAGGTATTACATTTTTTTGTATTATTACTTAAACACTGATTCACGGTTTCTTAGTGCTGAATAATATCGACGTAATTCTATAATTGTATAAATATAAATGATGGGCAATGAAATCTTAACACAGTTTTGTAACAATGTAATAAAGAGAATTAATTACGGAGACCGTTTAGCGCTGTTTTAGTTCTATAATATACTCCACGTATTTGGGCTGATAAGTGATAACATTCATTCAGTCATGACTAAATTACATTTTGAGCAGTTTTACCTAAAATATAATATATATATTAAGATTACTTATATAAAATTTTATTTATGTAATTGTATGCACATTTTATTTGGGCTCTCATCAAAACCCCCTTGTATTAACGACTCGAGGCAGATCTTTGATCTCCTTTCTAACAATTTCTAACAAGGATTCGTAGGTGAAATTGGATGTGCACCCCTCCAGTTTTATCTTGCGTGTCATTTTTTTTAACTGAACGAAATAGTAATTAACTTGTGCTATTTATTTTTCATGTTTGGTAATTTGAGCCTGGCTAATGCACGGGATCAATTTTCAAATATGCAAAGCAACCATAATAAAATTCAACGAAGTGTGGGTGCGATAAGGGGAATATTATACCCCTAGGTATTGTGCCAATAATATGCGTGTTCCGATCAAACTGAAACATTATGATAGGAAATTAATTACCATGTATTCCACTAATAAAAGTTATAATTATACATTATTATTTAAAAATTAGGTCATGGACGTTGGTAGTAAAGCAGTTATAAAAATAAGATTATACTGATAATGCTTTTATTTTCTTTACTTATAAATAAATAACTGAGTTTTGCATTAATGGAAGGTAATTATGTTGGTATTGATTTATAAAATTTATGGATTATACACGGCAATTTTATAAAAAATATATTATTTAATTAAAACATTGTTGTATCCCAACTATATATTTGTTACACTACACCTGTTTGTGTACGATGGTCATTATGAATTCGATCTTTTAGCCATTCATACAGATATAAAGTATGTAACAAGCCTTTAAATTGTAACAGTTGAGTGATTAGAATATTAAGAAGTGGCACAACGCCTATATATTTTTAAAATATTAATTATATTATTATCATCTGTCCTCACACACAACCTAACGGCGCTATTTCCGAATCTCAGAGATTTATAGAAGAAGCATACACGAATATGCACAAAAAATATTTTTAACTTATTTTAAGATTACATTATTCATCAATAAAATGTAATAGCAGGAAATCTCAAAAATTCTGACAAAGTGAAATAAAATAAATATATTAGAAGTTTATTGAAGTTTTAATCAATTTTAAAGACACAATTGAAACCTTATTTTTATTGGGAAATAAAGATGTTTTGTATAAAGGAAGGTCTTATTCCAATATTTATAAAATCATTCATATATTTGTTTAACTGTCTTTGTCTTATTTTTTGTAAATTGCAGGATATTTATTGTGTGACGAAGTGATTTTTGTTCTGTTTATAAAGGGCGTGATTAAATACCATAGAAATACGTTTATTGCCTCATAAAGTACACCTTAAAACTTTATTAAAAACATACACTTCTAATAAGGAAAAATATGCGATATGTTATCATTAAATAAACATTACCTAGAATAATGCTTATCTGGTATTACTAATTTTGTATCCAACAAATTTATGATAATCATATTTTGATTGAGATAGTCAGAATGTTTTTGTATAAATTAAATGCAATATTGAATTTTATATATATTCATATAATATATACATATATTTTGATTTCAATAGGAAAAAAGTCTAATTTTATTCTTTTGTTAGGGTTAGAGTAAGGAACTATAAAACGACATTATGCAAACCAACGCAAGATAAACCCGAACTAAATTCAAATAAAAATATTTATTGTTAAATTTATCATGTAAATTTTTAATAAATTTTATTTGATTATATACATATATTAGACTTGTTTAAACAAAAATATCGATTTTGTTTGTGTGCCCCCAAAAAGTGATCTTTATGCAAATAAAAATCATTTATGCTAAATTTTAACCTTTAAGAATCAAAATTACTCGTGTCGCACTGCCCTTGAAGTTATAATGGCAAATCTATTACCTTACTTAAAAAAAAAACTATTAGAACGCTAATTTGACAAAATGAGAACAACAATACGTACAATACGTCATTCTAAAAGTTTTCTGAAAAAAATATAGAACTAAGCTTCAGATTCTAATGATTTTTGTATACTAGTCTAATTTTAGGTTTATTTTTTTCTTTGTCGTTGTTTGTAATTTTATTGTTAACAACAGTTTTAATGATGCTTTATTAAAACTATTTTGTAAGATATGACACAAAACCAATTTTTAATACAAATTTAAAATTAAGTCAAATTTTAAAAAGCCTAAAAGACATCATCTCTTTAGAAAGTCAAGGCGTGTACGAAATTCTGTGTGCAGATTGTACAAGATCTATATTGAACAAGTTAACCGCAAAATTAGCACAAGAAAAGAAGATTATATATGTGCAGTTAAAAAAAATGAACCTACTTTATCTTTAACAGAACATGTAAATTCAAGTCAACACAAAATTAATTTTGAAGGAACTAAAATTTTACCAAAAAATTATTTTTTTCATACTAGGATAACAAGAGAAGTCATCGAAATTGGAAAAAAATAGATCAGACAATATTAATAAGAGAGATGATGATTTACGTTTATCATCTACTTGGAAAACAGCATTGGCAACAACTAAATTAAAATCAAGAAAACCACGAACAACTTCTTTACTAACAACAACTAATTTAAAACACATCAACCAAATCACAACCAGTTTCTTTACGTTTTGACTCTAGAAAGATCAATTGATTGACCAACAACCAGAAGTCAAACAAAGAAACTTTACACTCAATAAAGTTTCTTGTAAGTTAGCATTGACAACAAAATTAGTTTGATATAGATCAACGTCATATTGATATAGTATATTAAGTAAGTTATTTTAAAAATAAATATACCTCACTCCAGATGATGGCAGATGAGATTCTGCCGAAACGTCGAGTAATACTCGATCGACCAACGCGAGATGAACCAGAAATAAATACATATAAAAACATAACATATATATATATATATACATATGTATTGTTAACTATATATATATATATATATATACATATGTATTGTTAACTATATATATATATATATATATTTACAATGCAACATGCAAAGTCACTTTTATACTTTTCTAATTATTGAACATATAGATAGAAAATCAAATTTGTAGCAGAAAGCTAACTGTACCTTTCTCTTACACTCTTAAATAAAAAAGTTACAGCAGGTTTTAATTTGTGTAGGCTGGCCGATAGAACAAATAACGCACGCCCATTATTTTATTTCCATGGCCAACGTTGCTTGTTAAGCAAACTGTTATGATTGTAAATACCTAACCTTTTACAAAATACAATTATTTATCTTCATTGTAATTTTATTTTACCCTATTCTGAATGAAATGCCATCACACAAATTTAAATATACCAATCATTCAATTAATTTATTAGACAAGCAAGCATTTTTTTTTTTATTAAATTTAAATCTTCTTTATACTATTAACAAATCAAGTTGCATTTAATATAATGTAATATTTTACATTAAATGCGATATTATATATTTAAAGACAGGAATATATTAACTTCTTCACCCAACCTTCATCAATAAAAGGGGAAACGTAAAACTATAAATAGATTTTATGTGTATTTTTTTGTAGTAGACCGTTTCTTTTGGATATTACAGCATCCTTTTAACTTATTTTTGCTGTAATGATATTTGTATAGGCTACTAATATTTTATTTTACATTATTTTATATTAAATTATGATGGATGGATTTATTTCTTATTATATCACAATAAATGTAGTACAATTAAAAACACTTTTATGCTAGGTATCAATCTACGTATATAAGCGTGAAGAAATTATTATTGTTATTTTTTTCCACTTGTAAAAAGTGTAAACCGTTTTTGCGCATGTTAATTGATTATTTAATTTGAAAATGCAATTGTCTAAGTATACAAATAAAAAATTTGTTTTTTAAGTAACAGTTAAATTTTTTATTTTATAATTTTTACGCTGCGTATAATATGGTATCAATAAATATAACAATCCAATATTAATTAAATTATTATATAATACAAGATAACTTGCTTAGAATTAAATTAAATGAATTAATATTAAAACTTAAAACATATTAACCGCATTAAGCAGTAATGGTCCGACGGCGGATATTACTTATTTTATTTTATCTCAAAAAACACATAATATTGTTAATTATTTGTACCGTTTGTGTGAAACATGTAAACAAGTTAACAACTAAACAACAAACTAACTAAACAAGTTAACAATTTAACAAACAAACAAGTAAACCAGTATATAACAAAACAACTAAACATGTAAACAACAAAACAACTAAACATGTAAACAACTAAACAAGTAAATAACTAAACAAATAAACAAGTAAACAAATAAACAACTAAACAGAACAACAAGTAAACAAGTAATCAAGTAAACAACTACACAAGTAAACAACAAAATAAGTAAAAAGTAAACAAGTAAACAAGTAATCAAGTAAACAAGTAAATAAGTAAACAAATAAACAAGTAAACAAGTATACAAGTGAACAAGTAAACAAGTAAACAAATAAACAAGTAAACAAGTAAACAAGTAATCAAGTAAACAAGTAAACAAATAAACAAGTAATCCATTAAACAATTAAACAAGTGAACAAATAAACAAGTAAACCAGTAAACAACTGAACAAGCTTCATCTATAATTCTTTCTTGTTATTTATTTTATTTTTATTCACTTATTAATTGTAAAATTTTTTTTGCGCATAGTAATAGTTTAATCGAATTGCAATTGCAATTTTCTAAGTATATAACTAAACATTTTTTCTTTAATGTAACAATTAATATTATCTAAACTTTGTAGTATTTATCCGTCGGCAGTTGAATTTCTTATTTTATATTATTACACCGCATAAAATAAGCTTTCAATAAACACAAAAATTTATTATTCAATTAATCTGAATGATCACATTACAAGATATCTTGTTTTGAATTAAGCTCAACGTCGAATAAATTACTTATTTAATATTATCTTAACATACACATAATATAGTTTTTTTTATTTGTTTTGTTGTACTGTTGTTTGTGTGAAACAAATAAACAAGTAATCAAGTAAATAAGAAAATAATTAAACAAGTAAACAAGTAAACAAGTAAACAAGTAAACGAGTAATCGAGTAAACAAGTAAACAAATAATCAAATAAACAAGTTATCAAGTTAACAAGTTAACAAGCAAACTAGTAAACTAGTAAACAAGTTAACAAGTAAATAAATATACAATTTATTAAGTTATCAAGTTATCAAGTTAACAAGCAAACACGTTAACAAGTAAACAAGTAAACAAATAACTAAACAAGTAAAGAATTAAATAAATAAACTAGTAAACATGTAAACAAGTAAACAACTAAACAACAAACTAACAAAACAAGTAAACAAGTTTACAAGTAAACAACTAAACAACTAAACAACAAAACTAACAAAAAAAGTAAACAAGTTAACAAGTAAACAAGTAAAACTCAAACAAGTAAACAAGCAAAGAAGTAAACAATAATTACGTAAACAAATAAACAACTAAATAAGTAAACCAGTAAACAAGTAAACAAAAAAACAAGTAAACAAGTAAACAATTTATTCTGTAATCTTTTATTGTTATTTATTGTATCTATTGTTTTTTTTTTCACTTATTAAGTATAAACCTTTTTTGCGCATAATAATAGTTTAATTAATTTGCAATTGCTATTTTGTAAGTATTTGACTAAACATTTGTTCTATAATGTAACATTTAATATTATCTAAACTTTATAGTATTTATCCGTCGGCAGTTGAATTTCTTATTTTATATTATTGCACCGCATAAAATAAGCTATCAATAGATACAAAGATTTAGTATTCAAATAATCTGACTGATCACTATTACAAGATAACTTGTTTTAAATTAAATTGAATGCATTGAGATTAAAACTTAAAATATGTTAACTGGATTAAGGTGTAATAGTCCGACGGCGGATAAATTACTTATTTTATATTATCTCAACATACACAAAATATAGTTATTTATTTGTTTTGTTATACAGTTGTTTGTGTGAAACAAGTAAACAAGTAAACAAGTAAACAACAAACTAACTAAACAAGTAAACAACTAAATATGTTAACCAGTAACCAAGTAAAAAAGGAAACAAGTAAACAAGTAAACAAGTAAACAAGTAAACAAGTAAACAAGTAAACAAGTAAACAAGTAAACAAGTAAACAAGTAATCAAGTAAACAAATAAACAAATAAACAAGTAAACAAATAAACAAGTTAACAAGTTAACAAATAAACAAGTAAACCAGAAAACAACAAAACAACTAAACATGTAAACAACTAAACAAGTAAATAACTAAACAAATAAACAAGTAAACAAATAAACAACTAAACAGAACAACAAGTAAACAAGTAATCAAGTAAACAACTACACAAGTAAACAACTAAATAAATAAAAAAGTAAACAAGTAAACAAGTAAACAAGTAAACAGGTAAACAAGTAAACAAGTAAACAAGTAAACAAGTAAACAAATAAACAAGTAAACAAGTAAACAAGTATACAAGTAAACAGGTAATCAGGTAAACAAGTAAACAAATAAACAAATAAAGAAGTAACCAACTAAACAAATACACATGTAAACAAGTAAATAACTAAACGTCTAAATAAGTAAGCCGCCAGATCATTACTATTTAATTCAGTTAGTGTTAGTTGAATGCATTCAATTTAACTTGTCAAACAATGTGGAAGTAAAAGTTTACTTATTGTATATTTTGTAATCTGCATACTTAGAAATTTTTGTTAAATAAATTTCAATTAAATAGAACAATTTTGCATATTAAATTACAAAAACTATTTATTCATATAATATTTATTATTAAAAACTGCAAAATAAATTTGCTAATTAGATAACATTATAATTAAAAAGTTTATATTGATTATTGAAAACTATTGTGATTGATATAGTGTTGTATGATATTAACGCGCAATAAAACAATAAGTAAAAGCAGTAGAAAATAATATAATAATACTATAATACATCGCCGTGAATTTGTGATTATCTGAAAGCCATGCCAGTTCAATAGCCTGCTTAAGCAGTAGATGTTTCAAACAATATAATGCTAACAATATCTCTATTATGCCACTTGCCGTCGCTAGGTATTAAAATAAAATTAAAGATTATTCCAATAAAAATAAATAGAACTGCGTGTTTTGTATAATTAATCAGCAAATTGTAGCACAGGATAAAAATTTAATCAAAACTAATTGATGCAAATTGAATTAATATAAAACGTTGCAATAACGACAGAAAATAGTAGGCGGTCACAAATTTCTATCATTGCTAAACAAGCAACCCACCAAAGAGCTGGTCACGCCTATAGAAGATCACATATATTTTGGCGCCTTCACCATGGTTTTATATGTTGCGTTGCGTATATAGAACATACGAGACCACGACTTCGTATGTTCTTTGTGATCTTGCATGTTGCGTTGCGTATCTAAAATGGTCTTGCATGTTGCATTGTATATATATATATATAAATATATGTATATATATGTATATATATATGTATATATATATGTATATATATATATATATATATATATATATATATATATATATATATATATATACAGGGTGTCCGGAAAATACGTGTACAACGTTTGACGACAGACTCCTGACGTCAAAATAGGTCGATCTAAGCCGACTTAATTATATCCAAAATTGTCTCGTTTAGCCGGTAGAGGGCGTCAAAAATTTGTAAATATTAAGAAGAAATTACCTGTAACAATATTTTTTTAAGTGACCTTGTTGCTATGGCGTTTAATAATTTGACAATTATTGACAAATTGTCACCAGTCTATGAAATTTACTCAAGTATACGATCAACATTCTTGAATTACAAGTTCATTTTACCATTAAAAATGGAAAATTATACAAACTCTCAGAAAGTTGACATGCTCCTGGTATACGGGTTTTGTCAAGGAAATGGGCGTCAGAGTGTTAGGGTTTACATGGAGAGGTTTCCTAACCGTCGAATACCAAACCACCAAACATTTGCCAATATTGAGCGTCATCTTCGGGATACGGGCAGTTTTGAGAAAAAGTTTGAAGGCAGGGGTCGTATGCGAACAACTCGAACTGTGGAAACAGAAGAGATGATTCTGGAAAGAGTTGAAAAAGAACCAAGTACCAGTACCCGTCTCTTAGAACGTGAGTTAAATGTTCCTAAAACGATTGTCAATGAGGTTTTAAGAGAACAGTTCTTACATCCTTACCACATACAAAAAGTCCAGGAACTTTTACCGACTGATCCCCCCATGCGGCTTACATTTTGTCAATTTATTAGAAACAAAAGAATCCTTGTTCCAAATTTTTGTAGAAAAATTATGTTTACTGACGAGGCATGCTTTACAAGATCTGGGGTAACCAATCTGCACAACAAACATATTTATTCCGATGAAAATCCACATGCCATTAAAGTTGCACATCATCAGCATCAATTTAAAATTAATATTTGGGCAGGTATTATTGATCACTACCTTATTGGTCCCATTGTTATTCCAGACAGGTTAGATGGAAATATTTATTTAAATTTTTTGCAAGACACATTACCAATTCTTCTGGAGAATTTGCCCCTTTTACTTTGGAGGGAAATGTGGTATATGCATGATGGTGCCCCGCCCCATTTTTTCGTTGCCGTTCGGCAATACTTACATCATCAATATCCTAACCGATGGATTGGAAGAGGCAATGATGCACCAGTAAAATGGCCACCACGTTCTCCTGAGTTAAATATGTGTGACTTCTTTTTGTGGGGCGCTATTAAAACAGAAGTTTACAAGACTCCGGTAAACACACGCGATGATTTATTGCAGCGGATTTTAAATGCAGGCAACCATTTTAATAATCCCGAGACATTAGATAGGGTTCAATATCATTTTTTAAAGAGTGTTAATAAGTGTATTCAGCAAGATGGCGGTCATTTTACACATTTGCTTAAGTAATGTTTTTGTTTTACTTAGTTTCTTACAATAGATACTTTCAACTTTGTTATACTTTTGTTTTTTTTGACGCCCTCTACCGGCTAAACGAGACAATTTTGGATATAACTAAGTCGGCTTAGATCGACCTATTTTGACGTCAGGAGTCTGTCGTCAAACGTTGTACACGTATTTTCCGGACACCCTGTATATATATATATATATATATGCGAAAATTGAACAAAAGTAAAAAACTTTTTACATCTTTTAATAAATTCTAGTTTTCTAGATACTTTTGAAGCTAAGTCGACAACATGGTCGTTCCAGAGAAGATTTTGTGAGATTGTAACACCTAGAAGACAAATTGAAGAAGATATAGGCTCGTTCTTTAGTTTAATATTTGGTAGTGACTATACCTCAGATTTGGATTTTGAAACAGTAAGAAGTTAAGTTTTTTTTGAGATCTTTGTTTATAGATGCTACAGATTTTGACCTAAAAATTTGAAGAAGTTCTGCTTTATTTGTCAATACGGTCTTTAAAAAGTATGAAGTATGAAAGGTGCTATCATCTGCAAAACTATGAATAAAAAGTTTATGAATGTAAATCAAAAATAACTAATAATAACAAGGATATCGTAGAATTATACTTCTTTGCGGTAATATCTACCTTAATACAATCCAACAGTTCTTAAACAAACCAAACTTATTCCGGTACCCAAAAAAGCAAATAATAACGAAGCAGGGAATAACAGACCTATTGCGATATTAAGTACTTTATCAAAAGTAATAGAAAGTATAGTTGCGGAAAGAATAACTAACTTCTTTTATTGTTTTAAGTTATTTAATAAGAATCAACACGGTTTTTTAAAACATAAATCAACAACAACCGCTATCTTAGAATATCTTGAAAATCTTTACTCAAGTTTGGATCAAGGAGAACATTGTTTGGGTATATTTCTTGATTTAAGCAAAGCCTTCGATCTTGTTAATCATGAACTTTTAATTACTAAGCTCTATCAATATGGTGTCAGAGGTACAAGCTTACAGTGGATAAGTAGTTATCTAAACAATCGTATGTTCAGATAAAAAATACTACGTCCAAAACCTTGTATATGAAAAGGGGTATACCACAGAGATCAGTTTTAGGTCCTCTTCTTTTTATAATATATATAAACGATTTAGCAATTCAAAATAGTGTCGTTTATGCTGATGACACATCATTACTTATATCATCAAAAAATTTAAATCAAATTCCAATTGTAGCAAGTGAGTTATAAACAACATTAATGATTGGTTTAAGGACAATAACTTGCATTTGAATACGCAAAAATCAGTTTCAATAAAATTTAATACTCGTAGTGTCAATCCTGAATACTCTTTTTTGATAAAATGCAATAATAAATCAATCATGCAAAATATTAACACTTCTTTTTTGGGAGTTGTCATAGATCAGAGCTGTAATTTTAAGGCACATGTAGATAAAATTTCTAAAAGATTATGTTCTTGTTGCTATGTTGTACGACGTTTACGAGAATTTGTAGATATATGTATACTAAAAATGTATTACTTTGCGCACTTTGAATCAATTATTCGATACTGTATTATAATATGGGGAGGTTCAAGTAATGTAGAACGTATATTTAAATTACAAAAGACAGTACTTCGAATAATGTTAAATCTAAAATACAATTCTCACTGCAAAACATTATTTGTTGAAAATAGAATTTTAACTGTGTATAGTTTGTACATTCAGCAGATTCTTTTAAACGTCAAACGCAATATATCAGACTACCAAACCGTAAATAGAAGAAATGAAATATACAACACTAGACATGGTACTACATTGTTGGAATACCCTATTCATAAACTATCATTTTATGAAAAATGCCCAAAATATGTTGGCATAAAATTTTTTAATAAGCTACCAGCAGAAACAAAACATTTAAATCTAAGCCAGTTTAAATCAAAAATTACTAAAATATTATTACAAAAAGCGTATTATTCTATAAATGAATTTTTAGAAGACAATAGTTTTAATATGTATATTATGTTTTATGTTGTATTTTTAATTTTAAACATTTATGTTACATTTTAATTTTAAACTTGTATGTTTATTTTTACTTACTTTTTAGTTTGACTTGTCCTATATTATGTAATCAATGATCTTTGGATTAATAAATATTATTATTATTATTATTATTATTAATACCACCACACCTCAAGAGGTTATCTATGCCCGAAGACCAAAAGAAAGTCACCATTGTCTGCCAAAATAACATCGGCATCTTGTTCTCAAACTCAGTATTACTAACCAACACATAAACCAATTCACGTTGGTTCCATGACCGTGAAATGTGAGAAGAACGCGATGAACTAAGTAGCACTCAAATAGGTGTCTAGTTCAACAACTTGGGTGACAGTAAAATACGCAGTTGTGCTAATGTTTTTTTTAATGTTTTTTCGAGTAAGATTCCGTAATGTCTATAAAGTAAAAATATGTAATTTCACCAAACCTTATTAATAACATTCACAAACCGATACAAACATACCCACTAATAATTTCTTAATTCAGTCAAAAAGAAAGACAACAAAAGCGGAATTCAACAATCAACTACAAAGTCAGACCGACCAAACGTCATAAGTGTGCATGTTCTAAAACAAAAACGTGATTCAATAAGTTGGTTAGATGCACAGATACAAATATTATTCATGTGTGGAAGCAAATAAAGTGAAGTTGCGTAGAACAGAGGTCATGCGTACATGCGCAAAAATGTTAGCTATGGGCGCTGCCATTTTATTTTTATGACTTTGATAGTGTTATAATCTAGGTAACTAATAATACTTTGTGAACAATAAATCATCTGATATAGACATAATAGAAGTTCAAGTTTATTTGATAAATGAATAATACGAGTTTGTGCAAGTTTTGTCAAATGTTCATTTTATGATTTAAATTAAAAAAAAAAAAACAACAATATAAAACAATCATTATAAGTACTATCCAATTAGAGAAATATTTTATTGTAAGTTAATTAAACAACACCGGGTACATTTTGTTAACGACATCGATCGTATTAACACAATATTGCCGTATCCAAATCACTTGAAATATTAATACGGATAAAGTCTAACAACAGTTTAATTAATTAATACTATCCTAAATCCAAACTAATTAATTTCAAAATATAAAAAAGTTATATATTATGTACATGTTGTAATGTAAATATTTTACAATTTAAAAACAACAATTTTTTGAATAATTTATATAAGGATATATTATATATATATATATATATATATATATATACGTACCTCGCGGATGATGCGAAGCCCAGTATACACTACAGGCCACCAGAAGCCCGGTCATAAAAAAACAGTTTTGCTGTATATTTTGCAAATTTACTCTTTAATAATGAATATAATTATATCTGATATGCGAGGGGTAAGTTTAAATAGAAATTTATTTTGTATAAATTTGTCAGGTTATGCAAGCCCTACGAGACAACACGGATATTGCAAAGCCTAAGTGCATATGTTTATATTGCCTACGGTTGATTTGACGCCCAACGGTGTTGCCAATTTTTTCGCTATTAAACCGCATAAAATATTAGAAAATCAATCGGACATATATTTTAAGAAATGTGGCTGTTGAATGTAAGTAACTTATCACATAATAGTTTTAAATAAATAATACAATGTTAGTATTCTAATGCTATATACAGATCATTGTAAAAAAAATAAATGTATACAATACCTAATTGTTGTTGTGACAACTAAGTAATTTCTAAATATTACATATTAATATTAAAAAAAAATTAAATTAATAAATGTAAAGCTTTTTGATTGGTTATTAATGTCAATACTTATAATTTGTTTAGTAGAAAATAAAAGTCCTTGGAGATGTTTGTGACATTGCTTTACTCAAAAAACCTCTTAGTTTAAACTACTATTTTATTAGCTCAAACCATAGCCCAATAGTCTTTAATCTTTATTGGAAGAATAAACAGAAAGTTAAGAGTTGGTCTATAAGACCGATTAGACACACTTTCTCACACTCTTGAACAGAGCATCACATTCCTTCTTAATATTCAAACAATTAAAAGAGTTGACAGCGTTATCTTTGACTTTACTAGACTCATCTCGCTAGCAATGGAAAAGTCTACAGGTTTTGCCAAAAGTAAAATAGATTGGGTTTCAATAGAAAACCAGACAGCTCATCTAACTTTAAATAACAAAATTTCATGACCTAATTGACCAAAACAAACTAAATCAGTTCAATGATGAGGTTATTTTTTAGGCTGATAAGCCAAAAATCTAAACTAACTCAATGGTGAGATAAAGAAGGCAATAAAAAAGTACAAAAATCAGTGCTGAAAATCCGTTCTAAATTTCTCCAACAAAGATAATCTAATGTGTAAAAATAAGCGTAGACCGTTTCTTTTTATTTATGACAAAGAAGTTTTAAATATATTTTGGAAAACATAGCCAAATTATTTGCTGACAACTCTAATGCGCGCCGTTTTACAACAAAGATTTAGATTTGGACCACTTAAAAAGAATCCACAAAAAAATAAAATATTGTAGGAAACGTACTAATTCTGCTTGACTTTTTAAATTGGTTTGGACGTCTAAAGTAAGAAATATGTTTCCTCATTTCAAACCAAAATTAGAACCAGGTCTTAAACAAAGCTTGAAAGCATTTTCTTACAAGGTTGTAAAGTTCCCCAAATACATTACAAGTACTATGCTAACGTCACGTTTTTGTATTCATAAAAAATTCTAATATAATTTGAGACATTTTTCACAAAATAACCTTGTCAAAATCAGAAATCACACGGAAGTTAAAAACCTATTGCCAAATCATCAACATGGTTTCAGATATGGGCTCCTTTCAACTAACTAGAGTTACATCTAAATAATTTTTTGTATAAAACTCCTTTTGTTTAAACCCACAGAAACTATCTTGCAACAAAAAAAATTGGAGTTTTGTATTTTTATGCAAAAATTTAGAAGACGAAATTAATAAATTATTTTTATACTAATTTGTTAAATATTCCCAAAGGTTTTCTTAATTTTAAAATGAAAAGACAAAAACAAACACCTTGCAACAAATAAACACTTTACCTACACAGACGCCAACCCGATCATCTATTGCAACCACTGCAACCATGCCACCTGCTGCCAACAATCTGCTTGCCACCACTCAACCAATACGCTTTGCTTCTAAATGCAGTTAAACTTTAAACACTGCAGGAAAGGCTAAACTCTCCTGGAAGAAGCTGTTAAAAAACACCTCTGTTAAAAGCACAAACAGATAACATGTCATCCTTCTTTGTGTTTCAAAAACCTTACAACGTGCGCACACATAAACAAGATGAGCAGAACGATTTCAATGATACGATTAGAATCTACACGGATGGTCAAAAAACTAATAAAAGTTTTGAAGCGAGAATCTTCTCGCAAAATCTGGATCTCAAAATATCTTTACTATTAGTACCGCACACATCTATCTTCTAATCAGAAGTAGTACAACATATGGAGTTATAAAAAAAGTAACTTGCAAAATATCTGGCAAGAATGCCTAAACTCTAACAGACAGTAGAGCGGCCTTAATTGCTATAAACAAGCCTAAAATCACATTGTAGCTAATTTTTGAATGTCATCGTGTCCTTTCTTTAGCACCTGTGATCAAGCTGCTCTGGGTATAAGGACATTCCAACAAAGTAGGTAACATTGAGGCGGACGTGCTAGCGCGTAAAAGGTCAACCCTTATGACGTGTCAACCTGAACCATGAACCTCTTTAACACGTAAATGTTTAAATAACCTCCTAAAAATTAACACACACACAACGCTCTGGAAAGACGCTGGGATGACATTTCTGGCTGTAGACAGGAAAAAGAAACAATGACTATCTCAAATGCTAAGACAGCCGATTACTATTTGTGACTGTCACACTGCCAACTAAGAAAACACATGCACTCGATTAGTATTGGAGATAATCCAACATGTAGAGAATGTGAAATGAATGACAAGACAATCGAGCACGTGTTATGTAGATGCCCAGCCCTCTCATACAATACTCTCTATTGTATGAGAAGGCCATGTTGGGAAACTGTTGGCTTGACATGGCCAGTATAGGGGAGACTTTTCAAAGCGTTGTATTTGCATACATCAGTTAAATGCCAAGATAACGGAGTAAGGTCAAAACGTCACTTTTCCAAATTATAACCGTAGCTCATCAGCATCAACTTATAAAAACCATCTAAGGAGAAACCTATAACAATGTACCAAAAATGTTTGGAATTCTAAAATAAGCATTATAGACGACCTTTTGTTAAAGAATTCCTGCTTAATATTATATTTCTTTACAAACAAGTCCATTTGCACCACAACAAAGTTCAAATAGGCAACAAGTTGTTTAATATATTAAGTCTAACTATTGCAACATCTTTGGACAGTATTATGTTGTTATTAATTGACAATTTGATCACTGCTGTAACTAGGGCGGTGCCGTCGGTGCTCCCGCACCGGGCGCAGCTTGGTTGTGGCGCAGAAAACCACCTAAACCTTATAATTTCGTTGTTTAGAGAGCGCAAAATGACGCTTTCGCACCGAGCGCATGCTAGTTACGGCACTGAATTTGATAGCACATGCCATAAAAAATTTAAAAAATATTAAAAAACTGCTATAGCTAGAGTCTTACAACTTGTTTGAAGGAGATTGATAAGTTTAGAAAGTAATGCAAGCATTAAATTTAACATAGTGAAATGAAAAAAACAATTAATTAAACGTAGTACATAACCATACAAAACAAATTAAAAATAATAATAATATATTGTGTATTTACTTCTTCAAACATGAAATAATAATACAAGTTACTATGTTTTTTATCCCAAATTTATTCTTACAAATACATTACTAGTTTTGGCTCTACTTATAGTTATATAACTTATTACATCTGTAGAAGGCTCTAGTAGAGCCAAAGCTATTATTGTATTTGTAAGAATAAATTTGTGATAAAAAAAATAGTAACTTGTTTTATTATTTCATAAACATGAATTATCACGTAGTAGAGGTCACAACCATCAATTATATTTTTCAAACATTTTATTGAAATAGACTGTTTTATAAAAAAAGCACTGATGCCAAACTTCATATAATTTATAAAACATGATTGGCTCCTAACATCCTTAAAACATATGTACTGTATATGCAGTTTAAAACGTAAGCCCTCTATAGTTGCATATAATGAACTATAAGTGTATAATTTGCAATAGTATACCGACATAGGAAGCCCAATAAATTTTGCTAAAAAAATACAGAATAGTTTCATTTTTCATATCTGAAAACGGACTTTGTAAAACTTTAGTGGGCTTGGTATCACCCGCACAACATACTGTTTTGGACTTCATATTGATGGTTAATGCGTCTATATATATATATATATATATATATATATATATATATATATATATATATAAATATATATATATATATATATATATATATAAAACTTATATTCGTTCTTGTATTGAATATTGTTCTCAAGTATGGGGTGGAGCATCGGAAACTACACTATCTCTTCTAAACTCTATTCGGATCATTGCCAAAATTGACTAATGACTGGATACTTTACAACACATGCGTAATGTTGCAGATCTTTCAATTTTCTATAGATATTTTAATAGACATTGTTCAAACGAAATACAAAGCATTTTGCCATCTAAACAAATCTTTACTCTTAGTACAATGCGTGCTACGAATTCTAACAAATATTCACTGACAGTTCAGAGATGTAGGACCAAAACTTTTAAGAGAGATTTTTTAATTGTATTGACAAATGGAACAAACTTTTAAATTCAGTATTTTCCGAGACTAATATAAGCCACAAATATTCAAATTAATGTTTACATACTGCTTAAATCTAGTCTTCAATGTGATAGTTTTAGCGAGAGTTTCACTCCTTCAAATTTGAAGGTATTTTTTTGTTGTTGTGGCATATTATGTAATTCCTAAATATCACATTTTGAAATAAAAAAAAACTTGATCTTATAAAGTGATTGTGTTCTAATTTATGGCATTTTGGAGAGTGTCAATATGGGGTGATTTAACAATCACAACTGTCTTACTCACCACCTACGTTTTGTTGTTAAATTGTTATCTTGTAGCCATAAATATTGGAATCATTTGGTTGGGGAGACGGAGCTGAGTTTCCCAGAGCGTTGCTACGAATAGACGCTGCCAAGACATCAGACATTGGCGGGTCTACATTTGTGCTCGGTACTCGGATTATTATAAATTATTTAAAAAAAATCTAGTTGCATCATTATTTGGGGTGTGGGTTTTAGGTAAGACTAGAAGTGGGTTTGAGCTTTTTCCACGGAGCCTGAGTGCGGCGGAAGTTTCTTGAGGTATTAAGCTTGTGGCGCTCGATTTTAAATCGCGCTCTTTTACTGGACTAGCCGGCAACTCTTCTGTTGTTCAACCACTCTTTCCCATTTTAGATTATAATCCACTGTCAACAATCCATAAAATGCTGTGCTCATCTAACCAAGTGTTTGTGGGCAAGAAATTAGTAATTGTGCTCACTTTTGACATCTTAGTGACAACTGATGTTAACTATTTATATATATATATTTAAATTGCAGTAACACCACGTATATGACAATAAGCCAATATCCTGTATACTAACACTTCACCGGGTGGGCCACAATATTTTATATAAGTATTTGTTTACAAGAAATTGGTTATTGAGCCTACTTTTTATAATGTTAGTAACAACCGACTTAAATTGATATTTGAACAGCAGGAACACCATGTATATGAGAACAAGCCAATTGTTCACAAACACTGGGCACAAGCTGACGTGACGGACTTCTAGGGCCAAATCTAAATCAATCTTTGACTATTAGTAAAGTTAAAGGCCACAAACTGCTAATAACTATGTTAATGTTTCCTCCTTAGTTGTATCTAAATTATCTATTATTAAACGTCATTTCAATGTCATATAAACTAAGTAATATTGTGCAGAAGTGTTATAGACAACATAAATCTACAAGAAAAAGAGAAAGTCCTTGGATTTATCGATTTATTTATATCGTAAATTTTGCAAATCAAACTGTGTTTTGTAATGAAAAATATGTTCCGAAAATAGATCTTATCGCGTACTTGATGGCTAAATTTGCATATATTGATAGATAGTTATTTAACTCAATTATTTATGATTATTTTATATACTAATCAATTTAGTTTTATAAAAAATATTCTCATTTAAAAAAAGAACTTTAAAAAATATGGAGGTAATTTTTATCTGCAGATTTAAACTGAATTACTAGGATATGCTATAAAACCAGATTTTCAACAGTTGGTATCACATGACCGAAATTTAAATTTATAGTTTGTAAATCCGATCGGTATTAAAATTAATTCTACCCATAAAAAATACTTTACGATTTGTCAATATTGCGTGCGTGTTTAAATAAAAAAATAACTTGTATCAAAAGTATTACTTTTTATAATTATTTAATTAAATATTTGTTGTGATACGATATACATATATTTAAGAGCTGTCATTGAAATCATTACGAACGGCGCATTTTTCGCATTACATAAATCCTATGCAAATAGTACAGATTTAAATACGCCAGGAAAGTATGAACGATAACCTGTCGATACATCACAGGTCTAGCTAACCAGACACCTGTGTTTAATCCGTTAATGTAAACGGCGTACTGTAAACAAATATTGCATACGCGTTCCTTTTCGAAAATATAAATCTCTGTTATAAAATATGGGACGGAATGACAAATTACATGATGAATATGATGATGCTGACAGGACAGGTAACTTATTTAAAGCAAGCCACAACTTTTTTTCGGCATGCAAATTTAATTTAGCAGAAAGTCTAGATTTTGGAACATTTAAGTTTATATACGATACAGCCTAGAAATTAATCCAATGATATATTTGTTTTTTCTGATTAGTTAATTTATAAATGTCAATCTCTTTAAGCTAACCTACTTTGTACAAACGTATATGCACATTGTATACGGCTACTGTGTAATGTAATTAATTATTGATAATCGGTAATTAAATCAACTTTATGCAGGTCAAACAACATTGATTTAATTATTGTAATGTTTTTAAATTGCATTGTTGTTTATCACCTGTATGTGTGTGAGGATGTGTTGATGATAAGTATATCATTTCTATTCACTTGTATATCAAAACAAAAGTACGTAGGAACTGAACTCTATTGTTATTTTAGAAAGTAAGCATGCTTAGAAGACCGTTGAATATAAAATAAAGTCAAACATTGAAGTAAAGTGTTAATTGGCTGCAAAATGGAAACGATCTAATATATGGTTTTTTATATATTTGATTTTTAACACTGCACTTTTGTTAAATATTTGAGGTTAATAGTTGAGTTGATCTTGTGCATATATTTTATTATATAGGTTATGTAGGTGTATTAAAATACTTTTATATAGTTGTTTATTGTACAGACCGGTTTCGGCTGTTAGCCGAATATTCATAACATCACATATATGTAATTCACAATTTTACACCGACGATGGCCTAACAGCCGAAACCGGTCTGTACAATAAACAACTATAAAGCATATAAAAGTATTTTAATACACCTACATAACCTATATTTGAGGTTAAGTTTATGTTAGATACATTTTTTACTTTAATGTGCTGTTTTAAGTTTTATAATTATTCAAGATCGGTTTCGACTGTTAGGTTATCATCAGTTATTACTAAAATTTTACATTGGGGTTTTATTCTATAATTCTAACATTTAGTATCTTTTCTTGATGCATTTGAAATTTGTTTTTGTTCAAAAAGCTGAAGAAACGAATGTGTCAATTGTTATTTGTGATCAATTATATATATATATAAAATATCAGAATAAAAAAGCTATTGCGTTACAGTGACTAATAATATTCTTATCTATTTTCATAAAATGTGTTTCTCCCTACTAAAAGCCACGATATAAAATAGAATTTGATTTACTTTTTATAATTGGTAAGTTTGCATTGTATTCTATGTATCAGAGAGTAGTTTGAATAATTTATCAAAAATAGAGATGTTATAGGACGATAGTTATCTACAATTGATAGACTTGCATTCGTTTTGCTAATTTGATCTATATTTCATTTATTTTAAAACGAAAATGATAAGTATTTATGATTTTTGCATTATTATTGGTTTTATACTGTAGACTATTATTATATTATATTATTCGCGTGAATAAAGCAAGTGATTAACAGTTATAGTAGTAGGAATTTATAGATTTTGTAATATAAAGAATTAATTATGGAATAGATTAGAGTGATCTCGAAAATGATGTAATACTATATGTGAGTTTACACATAAACAATAGGGATAATGATTGCAAACCTCTTGAAAGGTGATGCTACTTGAAGAAAAAGAAGAACGATACTTAAAATAAGTTATTAAAATTATTGAAGTTGAATAAAAATTAAACATGAAACTGTGATATTATTGTTATTTATTTTTACAAATTTTCTGCACTACAAGTATAGTATTTAATGTTAAGTTTACTTCAAGCATATATTTTGATTTTAAATTCTAGTTTAGGCTTAAAAATTAACTCAACATGCATCATCGGTGTAATAGTTATGATGTTTATTTTGATGATCACATCACATTATTATATGATATTGTGTTAGTGGGAGATGTTGAATAGATTAACATAACAACATCCAATAGGTTAACATAATAACATCCAATGATGAACATTATAATTATTACATCGATGATAGCCTAACCGCTAAAACTAAAAACAAAATATAAAATCTAAGTATTTAAAAGTATATTTTTAAACCTATTTTACAATTTATGATAATATATGCAAGAATTAAAAAGAAACAATTGAATTTAGCTTCTAAATGTTTGAAATGGGTAGGCTTTATAAATACATACATACTCACGCCGTTCTATTTTGGGACAGGCCGTAACACTTTTTTTAAACCTTACTTTGTAGTCTTTGTACTATTTGTCTCCACATTTTTCGATCCGTACATACTTCCTTTGCTTCTGCTATATCCATACATCTGGTCATGCATGCTTTGTTATTGTTTTTACTTTAAATTTTTTTTGCACGGCATTTATCTACAGCCAGACACGAATAATGTGGCCTCTATAATAGGCAACTTAGTATACACAAAAATTATGTTGAATGTGGTTAAAGTTAAACTTATGCCTTTGACCGTTTTAACATCTTTCAATCCCAGAACATGGAAAGTTTAAAATGTAAGCGCAAATGAAAAGTGCTAAAACGGACAAAGGCATTAGTTTAAATACATTTAACATAATTTTTGTGTATACTAAGTTGCCTATTATAGAGGCCACAATATTCGTGTCTGGCTGTTCTACATTCAACCAAATTTTACGTGGGCTACCTCTCCGTTTTGATTTAAATGCATTTTCATCATAGTTTTGCTTTATTACTCTATCTTCACTCATTCTTTCAATATAGCCAAACCAACGTAAAGTACGACGTTTGTACTGGTCTATCGGTGTTATCTTCAAACCACATTTGTTCATTTTTAACTCTGTCTATGTGAGTTTTGCTAGGCATGCGGATTGCATTTATTTTACTTTTATGTTTTTTTTTGACATAGTATTATTACACTTTTATATACTGTCTTTGTCTTCTTGGAGAATACTTTATTCTTTGCAGTCAAAGTAGTTGGCCAACTACTTATTGCGATGCATTTACTACATTTTTTCTAGATACACAAGAGCATTCACCTGCTCTAAGCGTTCATCATTTAACCCAATCACTGTCTATTTTGTCTTCGGAAAAAGTTTACTATAGTTTTAATCTAATTCATCTTTTTTAATATTTGTTTCTTATACTGTCATTTTGAAATGTTTCTACGTTTTTCAACGTTTTCTCCAAATGTTACAATACATGAACTCTATGATGCTCTATAGTCTCTAACCTGATAAATTGTTTAACCTTATTATGTACTACATGCTGCTATTTTAACAGCCCAAATCATTAATTTAGTTAGAGAGAGCTTATGACAAAGTTTGCTTTTATGCTCATATATATTTTATTATTGTATTTAAAAAATATATATTTATGTTAGCAATTATGCATTATAGTAAAATAGCATCCTTCTGAATAAATTATTGTAATTTTTGTTACACATTTTACATTATAATTTTAGTTCACATACTATAATAATGTTTTGTTCTAATTTTATTTGTACTGATAAATAAATATATATTCATTCATTCATTTAAGCAATTAAAAAAAGAAAAGATTTAAAATACTTAATTATTGTTATTATATTCAATTCTCTTGATTTAATCAAGGTTACGAATAAACCTTCATCAATTATATATAATTAATGATGATATATATGCAATGCACATTTCTTTTGCAGTTGTCTGAAATATTATGTTAAATTTGTTACATCATCTATTACGAATCAGTAGCCGGCAGGTAAATTCCAATCTAGTGAGTATTAGATATTTAATAATAGAAAAATATAAACAACTTGCAACACTATTTTTTTCTGAGTATCACGTTCTGTAACCATTCGAATCATAATGAATCACGAAACGTTAAAAGGCATGTTTCCACACACAAGCATTCGTTTAAACAAAATAATTAAAAGCGACGTTTTAAAAATAGTTGCATACGATTTTTATTCGGTTGTTTGTTTCAGCGCTTTCGAATAGGTTTTTTGGTGCTTTTACTTTCGCGAGGAAGGTTAATCGAGGTTATTGACCCGTTTCGAAATTCAATAAATATATACAATATAAAAACCGTTTGAGGATCAATAGTAACTGATTTTATAATATGTATTAGAATTATTGTAAAAAACTTAATTATTTTAATATTATGAAAATATTGTTATTAATTACAATTCTCTTATCTTAATTTTTCAAATATTCTGCTCGATAAAAAAGTATCACACTAATGCACATTTACACAAATTCTTATCTTTCCGACAGAGTAAATAATAATAATATAAAAAATTAATGATATAACTAATTGCCATTTCTGTTTAAAGTACATTATTATACTACATAAGTTAATGGCCGCATTTACATAATTATTATAATTAATAAAAGTGGATTTGCATATGTACAATATACTCCCAAATGTTTCCACATTATCGGATCGTTTTAGCTGGAAGGGAAAAAAATCGGCCGCAACAACAGCTTCCCACAAAACAAATGAACGAACGGTTTATATTAAAATGCACATTAAATTAATACATTAATCAGTATGTTAATTGGAATATATAATGCAGTTCCGTTTTATTTGTGTTGCAACTTTTTTATGTATCGTATCCTATAAACTAATACCGACATGTAAAACAATCATTATTCAAATTTGTATATATGAATAATTTATTGTATATCTATATTTAAGTTATGTATTGTTAGTATAATAATAATTACTTAATTTTGGTGAAATATTTTTAAGTAGCATTTGAAATAATATTCAATGTGAATGATTCTATTTTTGTTATGATTGCCTATATTAAATAAGTAACCTGTTTTAATATAATTAATAGTAGTGACCTCTACGTGATAATTTATGTTAATTAAATAATAATACAGTTTACTACGTTTTTTAACACAAATTCATTACTATCTAATTCCCGTACTAATAGTTGGGGATTGATCCGAGATTTAGAATTAATTCTTGGATTGACTGAAAATGCATCCAATAGTTGATATAATCCTAGATTCACGAATTCGAGATTGCAAATAAACCTCTCACAAACAATCTTTCTCGTACCAAGATCAATCCTGGATTGTTGGTTAATTTGAAATTTATAACCTATAACTTCTATTTCTACAAAACGGAATCTTTTATTTAAAAACAATATAAATAAAAAAATAAATGCAATTGAACTCTGAGACAAATTTTTTGAATACGTTTTTTTATAATCAGTTATTTAAAATTAAAATAGAATTTAAGAAAACTGTACATATTTGTTTTAGGCTGGCCGATCTTAATAAACCCGTACGGAGTTTAGCATCCGGAATCCCGGTTTGTTTTATACCACACCTTTCGGAAAAACTGACCGTTTTATAAGTATTTATTATAGTTTGCTATAGATAAGCAATTGTCGCATAGAAATTGACAAATATAGTTACAATGAGTTTTATGTAACAATATTGTTTAGTAACAAAACAACAAATTAATATTTTTTTATAAAGTTAATTTATTAACTAAATTATGTTAATTATTATTAAATTAATATTGTTTTATATGTTATTTTTATTAATTTAAGAAACAATATTAATTTAATAATAATGAATACAAAAACGTTTCATAGAATAAACAAAGAAAACATTGAACTAATTTATGAATTATTGTGTAAATATATAATGAGATTTTATATTTGTGTTCATATTATCAAAATGCAATCAAAACTTTATAGTTTTATTGATTTAATACTAACAATTTCAGTCATTCTTAATTCTGAAAACAGGATGGTATGTCGTTATCGAGCGTTCGGAAAACCTATCCGAAATTTACCCGTATGGAATAAATAGAACAGGCTTTGTTTTATTTCCGAACGGAATAAATTCCCAATGAGTGTGGCGCATTAGATTTAAGTATGAGTGTTATATTTTTAAGGAATCTTATGCCGGGATTCCGGATCCGTCAAACCGAAAAGTGTGTCGCCAGTCTTATACTGATATATTATATTCAAATGAACAGGCACAACCGCAGTTAAAAGTTGAACAGAAGTAAAAAAACTTTTTACATCTATTAAGAAATTCTAGTTTTCTAGAAACTTTTGAAGCTATGTCAACAACATGGTCGTTTCAGAGAAGATTTTGTGAGATTGTAACCCTTAGTTTAATATTTGGTACTGATGATACTTCGGATTTTGATTTTGAAACAGTAAGAAGTTGTTTTTTTTTTAGAGTTAAACGTGACCATGTTAGAGGAACACCAGCATTTATGATTTTGGGGTCAGAGCTGAAACTATCAATTCCAAATATAATTTTTTTATTGTCAAGAACACTACTGATGAGATTTACAGATTTATGATCAAGATCTATACAATGGAGCTTGTTGATAAAATTAGGTTGCCATGCTTTATCAAGTGCTTTGAAAATGTCAAGAGCCACTTCAAGGTTTTTTCTATGTTTGTCTAAAGTAGAATTTGTGACCAACATAAGTCAGAAGATCTGTTATCGAATGTTTTGATAGAAATCTATATTGAGTATTTGAGATGAAGTTATTTTGTAAGTACGTACTTGACAATGAGGAAATTAATATATTTTTCAAAAATTTTGACAAAACTGACATTAATGCAATTGATCTATTTTTGGAAGAATTGGACTTGTCTTTCTTTTTAGGTATAGGTTGAACATTTGCAATCTCCAACAGTTCGGGATTGTTATTTTTTTTTTTTGTATAATAAGGCAAAATATTTTAGTCAGAATGGGAGCTAATTCATTTGCAAATGTTTTAAGAATGATAGGTAGAATTTCATCTATACCCGAAGCTTTTCTGGTATTTAATTTAAGAATAAATGGATCTCATTATTGTACTACTAGCCGGCATTGTAGGTACAGCAATAGGAGAATTTATATTAGTATAGTTAGATGCAAATTGGCTTGAAAAAATATCTGCTTTTTTTGGATTAGTAACTAAATTGTTGTTATTTATGGAAAGCTGAGAAATTCAATTAGTTATGTTTCTGTCAATCTTATATTTTTCAGATTGTTATAGATTGTCACAAGTTCAGCTTTTTTATAATCTTGTTTAGTCTGTTTGGAACGATCACTGATGTGTTTCTTAAATGCTTTTTGCTTCTTTTTAACTGCCTGTTTTGTCTGAATTGAATACACATATTTTGTTTTGGTTTAATAACAGGGAATGGGACAAATTTTTCGATGGCATTCTGAATAGTTTTTATGCGATTTTCTGCAGCAATATGTGGATCCTTGAAAGATCAGCAACGAGTATCAAATTTTTTTATTTTTTTTAATTTTAATGTGTTTATCTTAAGATAATGATAGATCAGGCGTGGTATAGGTTTGATGTTAATTGGAAGAGAAGTTTTAACAACAGAAGTAATAAGTGAATGATCAGAATTTTGTGAAGCAGCCTTAACATTTGTTGTTGTAATCTCTGGAATAGTTGAAACATACCAATCTAATAATCTTGGTTCAAATATGTGAGTTACTGAATAAGTTGAGTAAGATTATGAGAAGCAGCAAAAATGTTGTTCTAACAAAATTATTTCAGCTTTTTATGATTACCTCGAAGAAGCTTGTCAAAACTATTAGAAAGATCATAAAAAAAGTTTGGTTGCCTTATTTGGAGAATAATTACAAAATTAGTTTTATCGGGAAGATTTAGGCATCGGAATAGTGACTTATAAGTAAAGCTAGGATTTATATGCGTTATGATTTTTAGCAATATTATATGCATATTAATTTTGAATGTATATCTCCACGAATCATAAGAAAGTAAAGCAAATGGCACCTTCTTATTTTGGCTTATTATGCCTATTTTTGGTTTTATGCATATTTTAGTTTTTATGCATATTTAATGCATATTTTAAGAACTTTTATTTGTTTTTCATAATTTTTATGCATATTTGATACTTATTTTAAGTACTTTTGCCTATTTCGGCATTTTTGAGCATATTTCATGCTTATTTTAAGCAATTTTCGATTTCATAAAAATTTAAGAGTTAATAAAATATTTTTTTAAAAGACATGCAAACGTTTAAAAATGGTCATGGTCATGTATGACTGCTTTTTGGCAAAAGAAGGTCCTTTTTAATGGAAAATTTAAAAAAAAAAACATTTTATTATTAATTCTTTTATAAATAAATTATGTTAATTATTATTATTGTCAAACTATTATTATTTATTGAATTTTACTTTTGTTTCTTTTGCTGTGTTTATTATTATCATATTAAGAGTTATTATTTTTTAATGCGTTTTATATGAAAAATAAAAAAAATATTATGCTTATTTTTATGTTTATTTTGATGATTTTTAATGCTTATTTATGCGCTTATTTTGCAGTTTTTTTACGCATATAAGTCCTAGCTCTTCTTATAAGTATTGCAATCGTAGAAAAGGTATAGTGGAACTCACACGAAGTGCTTGTTTTCCACTTGTATGAAATGCACCACACGTCGAGGCTCGTGTGCTATGTTCATACTGGTGAAAAAGGTTATCAAACCGTGCTTGTTGCAGAATATACTATTGTAACTATGTATTAATGTATTGTAATATTTTATTTTTGTTACAGGTAAGCTGTACATACTTAAACGAAAATAGTAAGTAAATAGAGAATTAGAGTTAAGTATGATTATAGTAATAAAAAAAAAACACTTGAAAATCTGATTAGAATACAACATAATTTTATTGTGTTTATGATACTGAAAAATGTTAAAAAATATTTATTGATCTAAATCAGTTTTTATATGTTTTATTTAAATCACATTATAAAACAAAAATTAATTTAGAGATAGTTAGTTAACTACTTCAAACTTAATTTAATGATCATTGGATTTGTTTAAACAAAAGCTTTAGTGTTAATTTTTTGTTGGCAAGCAACACCATTACCACAATACAAGAAGTATTTAAAAACCAAAACAGTTACAAAACTAATATAAGTATAAAACATAAATTACATTAAACAAATTGTATAAATATAGTATATTTGTACTGTTATTTTATAATAAACATGTAATAAAATAATTGAATAATTACCTCTCGATACCTGCGTCAGAAACCTTTTGAAGGTGATAGTGGAATATGTTCGTGTAGTGCTGTAATAACACTCATACAGTTATGGAATTTTTATGCAATCAATAAATTTGCCAGCACATTGTTAATTTTATTCCACATGTTGCCAATATAATATTGAAACGAGTTTTAAGCTATATACATTGACCTTGAATAGTTGTAGATTATATTTTTTAGGAAATAATGAATTTGAAAGCTTATTCCATTAGTCGATAGCTCAGTTGAAAAAATATCTCTCAAAGGTTCTGGTTCTTCATGTATGAAGTGAAATTTTTGTTTAGATGGCAATATGTTTTGTATTTCTTTTGTACTCAATATGGAAATATCTATATAAAATGTAAAGATCTACAACATTGCGCCAATGTTAAACAGTATCTAGGTCATTAGATTTGAATTGGCATTTATTCGAATAACTTGTTTTTGAATAGAATGTAGATTAGATAGTGTTGTTTCAGATTCTCCTGCATTTGGGAACAATATTGAGAGCTTGTTCAGAGAAGATAATATGAGATTGTAAAATTGAGGAAAATTTTAAACATTAGGAAGTTGGGTTGGGAGTTAAAATTGATTGGCTGAGTTTTAAGACGCTCTGCAATATTTGTTGATATGGTCTTTGGAAAGTATGATGTATGAAGAGTGTTACCGTTTGCTGCAAAACTGGGGGAGTTTTGTCTATTTAGAGAAGTTCAAGAATGTTAATCAAAAATAGAGTCGGCGAAAGTGCAAAACTTAAGACCATAAATTATTATAATTATTAACTTTTTAGTTGTCGAGAAAGTTATTGATATGATTATGATTTACAGATTTGTGATCATGATTATACAATAAAGTTTGTTAATAAGTGAGAGTTACTATAACATTTTCTCTATGTATGTACAAAATAGACTTTTATTTATTAATAACATCGGTCAGAAAATCTGTTGTTGAATTGAGCATTTAAGATAAAGTTATTTTTTTATAATAATTTAACAATGTAAAAATTAATATAATTTTCAATTTTTGTTAATATAAGTTAATATATAGGATGTACATTCAAATTACTTGGAAACGAAGCAAAACTTCGAAAAACGTTTTTTTTTTTTTTTAATCTTTTGTTCAGATTTTGATGTAGAATATGACATTTTATTTTTACACCTGTTATGAATCACCATGTATAAGGTAAAATAATATTAACCGCATAGTTATTTAATATAATTGACAATTTTTTTTTTTTTAAATAGATGTAAAAAATTGTTAACTTATAAGCTTCTATTGGCTTTATGCAATATAATATTATATTAATAATTAAAACACATGTTACATGTTTTATCAGACAGATGATTAATAAAATAATGTGAATTAATAGAGTTAAGTGAACAATATTTAACAAAATATTAAAATAGTTCAAGAACAAGGAAGATCAAAAAGATTATTAAAATGAAAAATGACAAATTATTACAGATACAGCTATAAAACAATTATAAGTACATTCAATATTAAGTAAAGGATATCTATTAACATCTGTCAGATTATTTAATAGCCTTATTTATCGAATTTATTGATTTCTATTGATTCTAGTAGATTAAGCTTAAGGCTTTTATTACACTTATGTAGTATTTTAAATTGACTATTGAAGGTGTGGCTACGTTCTATTAAATGATTAGCATGTGTGGATTTTTTGTTATTCTACTCAAAATTCTTCTTGTGTTCATTTATTACCTTTGGGCAATCACCTGAAGTCAACAGTCTATCTGAATCCTTGTTACTATCAGTTTTGTTTTTTGAGTTATAAATATACATATATATGTATGTATGTACTTGTGTTACTTAATTATTAATATAATATAGAGTTTCATCATGTATCCGCCGCATCAATTCAATAATATAATATTATTTGTGAAGGGGCTTTAATAATAAATTTTTTTTTTTTAAATAATTATGTTTCAAATAACATTTTAATAATACTGAAAATGAACATTGTGTTGCGTATGTTTACTTTCAATAACAGACAGTTTATTTTTATAAAAGGGTTTAGAGTGAAAGATAAGTTTAGTCAATCGAATGACTAACAGGAAAATTTATCATATGATATTATGAGCGTCACTGCGTATCTATTACAGAAAGCATTTTGTTTGTTTGTTAAAGGTAATTTGAAAGCATTTAAATTAATTACATTTTAATAGAAAAGAAATATAATGCAGATGTAACAACTAAAATTATATAAAAAGCAAATTTTATTACGATTATATTATTAAAAAAATAGCCTGAGAACTGTGAAAAAATATGAAGGCATGAAGCACATTTAGTCTACAGTTCAAATACTTAAATGTCATCGTATAATACAAGTTTGGACACATGAGTAAGTAAGCAATCTGGGAACCAAAAATACGACCAAGGGCACATTTTAATAACGTAAAATTCCAACATAATAACAAAACGCAAACACTGTTGTCTTTTTAACATTTGCATATCGAATTTAATAAAATAAACATTTTCTATTTTCATATCATATTATTTAATAAACAATATTGTTATTTATGTGGATTGCATATTGCGAAATGAATGTAAAAGCTCGATTTATTTGACACGCGAAATGAAACATACGGTTTTCTTTTGAGTGAGTGATGTGCAATATCTGATACGATCTTTTACGCTGTGAAATAGACAATGCTCACGTTATAAATGTTATAAAGGCAAGAGTCATTAAATTGATGAGATCGGGTAATGCCATTAAGTCTAGTGAACATATGTATGAACGAATATAATATAATAAAGCCTGCCGCGAGAATATATACAGACGTAGAAACCACTACTGCTGTTTGCGATAAAATTATACAAATATATACGTAAACAATGAAACTAGCTTGGGTATGATCCCGAATAGATATGTGCCTGCCAGTTTATCGACTTGGTTTTCCTAGGTTTTCGTTCTCTGGTTTATTTATGACAGTTAATGTCGTCGTTAAAACGTTCTACTCGGTACATTGATTGCTATTTGATGATGCCGCTTGATTCCAAACCTAGATTATACTGCTAAATTAAAGTTATTTGCAACAAAAAAATTAATTATGTAGTCCATTTCCAGTCAATAACTTTATTATCTAAATGAAATTTAGTTCAGCTTAATCTAATTGTCATAACTTTGAATCTACGAGTTTGTAAAACAATAATCTATTAAGTTTACATAAATATTGGACCCTTGTTTTCCGTATGAATGACTTAAGTTTATCTAAACTTCTCGAGGCTAGGGAAAATCATGTGAATGTTTATTGGTAAACTCAGGTGATGTGTGTATATTGTATGTATTGTATACTGTTGTGCCCCAACCCGATTTTATTACTGTAAAAACCCATTAAGATTATAAACCATCTGTTTATGGTCAAGGGTCGGTTTCATCTTCATCCCTATCTACCAATATAAATATGCGAGAGGAATAGTTTTAAGTTAGTTATATTTTAAGTATTGGAAAAGAGCGGTAGCTCTGAGCTTGGGCCGCAAGGCTCAAGTAAAGAAATAATTATTAATAAATAATATTAAAGTATAAAAGTAGTGAACAAAGTTTTATATAATAATAACATCTACAACCAACCCAATCAACAAAAGAGTTACAACATTTTGGAGACAGCGCTGGGATCGAACAGATTCCAGTTGCCTTTGCCGTTCTGCCGCCACCGCCACCGACGCCGCTGCCCAATAACATACAAAATGCCATCCACGCCGTCCGAAGAATCGAAAATATCGCCATCGTGTTGCCGCTCGCACGAAGATATTTTCGCCGTTTCTCCGCTGCTGTGTTGTGAAAATTATTCTCCACATCATGTTTAAATGTGCAAATGTGTTTACAGTAAATTTATTAAGGTATGAAACATATATCAATAAAACATACATATTTTATAGTCATTATTTAATTTATAAATAGATTTGACTCTATATTAAAATTTTAATTGTAAAATCATAAACAATATATAATTCTACATTTTAACTTTGAAAATCAATACATAAATCTTTGAAGATTGTAAATGGTTTTAGTTGATTAAACCTTAGCTAAGAGCTGGCGGGTAAATCAAGACGTATCCTGCTCTTGAAATTTAGCTATGTGCGATTCAAGAAGACTGGCGTCTATGTTTGTAATTTATTTGTTTTAAAGTAAGACAAATTTAAGTATTCAAAAATTAAAAGGTTTTCATATGAAGTAGTATTGACATAAAAAGTTGTAAAGGTTGAATTAATTGAATCAAACATTTTTAAATGGTTTATTTAGTAAAAGAAGGAATCAAAACTATTTATATATTTTATTCAAATAAAAATAAATGTATATATATTTAGTTTAATATTATGAGCTATTAATTTTATTGTATTTTTTTTAGTTAATTAATTATTATTATTATAAATGTAAATTTTTAAACTCCACATAATTATATTGGTAAATTTTTCTTTCATAAAAATTTCTAATTTGAGGGGGAAGTAATGTTGTGCCCCAACCCGATTTTATTACTGTAAAAACCCATTAAGATTATAAACCATCTGTTTATGGTCAAGGGTCGGTTTCATCTTCATCCCTATCTACCAATATAAATATGCGAGAGGAATAGTTTTAAGTTAGTTATATTTTAAGTATTGGAAAAGAGCGGTAGCTCTGAGCTTGGGCCGCAAGGCTCAAGTAAAGAAATAATTATTAATAAATAATATTAAAGTATAAAAGTAGTGAACAAAGTTTTATATAATAATAACATCTACAACCAACCCAATCAACAAAAGAGTTACAACAATACACATAAGTTTCGAGTCGTTGAAACAGTGGTGCTAGGTATCGATTACCAGCACCAGCACGCGTTTTAAAGTCCGGTTCACATAGATGTAGTAGCAGCACCAACAGAGGCCTATATTATCGATCGAAATCAACGCGCATTCACTTTAAATTGGATTATATCTTCGGCAAGGGTTTGTGGATTCTTTTTTTCATACATTTATTCGTGCTGAGCCACCACACATTATAAATCTTTATTAACACGCTAGCTTGATCATGTTTTTATGTTTTTTTTTTCACATCCCTAATATCAGTTGTCATATTTATGTAGTCAGAATTTCAAATGAGATTAAATGAACATTACTGCTTGACGTTTAAATATTTTTTTACATTTATTTTGCATATTTGCATAGAGAGTTGTCACGTTTAAATTACAAATGCAAAAGCAATAAATTCCTTGGAAAATAATAAGACAGCAGCGCGTCAAATAATGTTTAGAGGAAATAATATAACTGTCAGCAATGAATTCAATTCTTTAACATATGTTAAAATGAGATACAGTCAACTGTGGAATGCATGTTCAATGTTTTAAAAAGACATAAGAGAATTCATTATTCATATCTCTATTTGAGTATAAGAGGTGAATACTATAATCATTCGCAAGTTTTAAATATCGGCTTGTATCACTAACCAATTCCGTGCAATTCCGATTATATGATTTTATAAATTTCATCTTTTATGTTGTGGATCATTGTTTCATTGAATGTAATACTTCTCACATACATTTTTTCATTCATAACTTTATGCTATAAATAGTATGAGAATAAAATGTATTACTGTAATAACAGCAATTCACAATTTCTCAACTATATTTAGACAGTATTTCATACACATTTAGATAAACAGTAAATAAACTACTGATTGTTTTAATAATCATTCTTTATACACATACACAGGGTGTCAATAATCTGTGTTCTATGGGTAACTTGCCATTTGCCAACTCTTTTAATTATTCCATAAAAGTATAAACGGTCGGTCGATTTTTAACAACTTAAATAACTTTTTGTCTATTTACTATAGAGTAAGAGCCGTCTTACACGAGGCTGATTTTAATACAAGTGTCAGTACAATAATTTTGCGCGCCAATTTTTCAAATATTTAGCAAGCTTTTAAGCAAGAATTTAGAACAGGTTCTAATTTTTTGGATGAAATCTTACTAAATAATTGACACATACATCCGTCAATGTATATATGTCGCCAAAAACACTGGGTTATAAAATTAAATTTTTAAATAATTGGCGCGTAAAATTATTGTACTGACCTTTGTATTAAAATCAGTCTCGTGTCAGACGGCTCTAAAAGTAAAAAATGCATTCTGTAGTTACTTTTGTTTAGACTTCAAAAAAGTCATGGCACTTTTGATTTTAGAAATAGAAACCAAACTTGCCTTTTTTAAATAGCAACTCTAGTTGGCTGTGGGTTTATTAAAATGCTTTTTTTTTCTGATTTCAAAGATGTATAGATTATTATATCTGGTTTAATTACTTTTTTCAAAATTAGAAAAAAAACAAGAATAAATTGATAAACCAATTTTTACTACCTGCTTTGGAGTTAAAATCAAAATAGTCCTAATATAATTTTGCATTTTGCGTGACGAATTATTATTGCGTCTAATCAGTTAATTTTGTTTTTAGTGGTTTCTAACTTGACCTGTCTTAAGTACAATTATTGAACAAATGGATAAAAAAAATAACAAATTTTGTTCATTAATGATTTTATTTTGAATTTTATAGCTATATAATTGTGGATTCAGTAATGCTAAATTCATAAAAAAATTAACATTATGATTAATATCTGTTATTTAACTTATAATTAAATATAGTATTATATTTAAAATGCTGTTTTAAGTTTTTTATGTATATATTAATAATTGAATTTTACAAGACATAATAGTTGCTGCACGATCATGTTTTTTTTGCTTGCCCACTCTGATTTTCGGATTTTTGGAGTATGATGTCTTGACACTCTAGATTATTTTGAAGCCCGATTAACTTTTTAAAACATAGATGGCATTACTTTAAAAAATAATATGTTTATTAAATTTAACACTTGTTTCGATTATACTAAATTAACAATAAGTATTACTAAAGAATTAAATTAATTTATTACATGATTTATTAATGAGTAATTTTAAAATATTTTCTTAATTTGATAATATTATATAACAAAGTACTCTTGACATCTAGTAGAAAGTGATCTATGAAAGTGATTGTGTTTGTATGACTTCTTGGTTACGTCATAATAATATTTGACAACTAAAACATGAACCTAAAAACATTGAAACTAAAGTTTCAATAAAAAGTTTTTGTTTTGATAATAGTAATAAAGTTGTATTTTGCTGCTTCTCATAATCTTAATCAACTTATTCAGCAATCTACGTATTTTTCTCGTGATACATTATTAAAGCAAATCAAAAGTACCTATACAAGAAAGACATCAGTAGTTGTTCCGAACAGACTAAACAGGATTATAAGAAAGCTCGTAAACATTGTGGAATCTTAATTCTTAGCTTTCCATAAACAACAAAAATGTCTACAAAACAATAAAGTTATTGCAAGGTAGGACAAAATCTTCATTTTAGGCAACGGGTTGTCAAAGACATATTTTTAAATTAAATACCAGTAAGACATCAGGTAAAGATGAAATTCCACCATTATTCTTAACATTTATTATATAAAACTTAAACATTTCCAAAAGGGAGACAAGTTTGATTTGTTATTCACTAATTGCATTTTGTCTAATCTACAAAAAAATTAATGTCCATATTGTCAAGTATTTAGAATAAATTAACTTTATCTCAGATATTCAATATGGATTTTGATCAAAACGTTTGACAACAGATCTTCTGACTTATGTGTAACAAATATACTTTAGACAAACATGGAGAAAGTTTTGCAATAGTTCTAAACGTTTCTTAAGCATTTGATAGGGTATGGCATTCTAATCTTATCAACAAGCTTTAAGGTTCTGCTTTTTTGCCAAATTTATTTTTTATTTACATTAATGAACTTTTTCAAATAACTAAAAGTCTCATAGTTTTGCAGATGATACCACTCTTCATACTTTATACTCAGCATCTATAAACAAAGACTTCAAAATAATGTCTGAATGGGGTATTCTCAACATGCTCAATTTTAACTCTAAAAAAACTCATTTCTTACTGTTTTAAAATTTCACGAATGCATTTTTGCGGACGGCAATCAGTACGAGCCAATTTTAACGTTATCATTGACAACATAAAAATTGCCGTTTTACGTTGTTATGGACAATATTAAAATAACAAAAAATGTCACTAGATTTTTACGTGGTCGGTCAAATATATATTTTTTAAATTGTGGTTGGTTGATATGTCGAGAAGGAAATAGTAAGTACTAAATATTAATCTAAACAACAAATCTAATTTTAAATCTTTTACATTTTATCTTCTAGGAGTTACAATCTTTTTTTTACTTCTGTACTACTTTTTTGCATATACTAGATAAAACTTATATACGTCTTTGTATTGAATATTGTTTTTAAGTATGGGGAGGAGAATCTGAAACTACACTATCTCTTCTAAATTTGATTCAAAAACGAGCCATTTGAATCATTGCCGATCCAAAATTGACGAATAACCTAAGTTATATATATACTTTACAACATTGCGTAATGTTGCAATTCTTTGCATTTTATATAGGTATTTTCATGGACATAGTTCACATGAAATACATTACATATTGTTATTATCTAAAGAAATATTTACTTGCAGTACAAGTCTTGCTAGGAATCCTAACAAATATTCACCGACAGTTTCAGAGATGTAGGGCCGAAACTTCACGAAAGATTTTTTAACCTGACATTGATACATGAAACTTTTTAAATTTATTATTTTCTGAGTCTTATAATCCGGGTTCAAGGTCAATATTTTCAGACTGCCTAAGTCTTGTCTTCAATTTGATAGTTTTAACGAGTGTGGTTTCACTTGTTGAAATTTATAGGTATTGTTATGACATATTAATTAATTTTTAAAAATCTTATTTTAAAATAATTTAAAACAAATATATAAACTTGATTTTTCTATTTTTATACAGTGGTGTCTTTTTATCGATCTTTTGCAAGTCATTGAAAATATCGATAAGACGTTATGGTCTGTCGTCTGTCAACTTGCAAATTTTGTTTCAACGATCAAAATGTTCATTAACTATAATAAGTAGGCCTATAATTAAGTTTTTGACAAATAAAAAGCGGATTTTTAAAATGTTAATTAGATTATTATATATTACTAAGTAAACCATTATAAATAATTATTTTAGTCTTATTTTGATTTTATAATTTGAATCATAGGCTGCTAATGATTATGTTTTGTTATATATGCTTCAAGAACAGCTTTTGTTTTTTTTAAATACATACTGCTAATAATGACGTGTTTACTAATTTACATAATAATAATAATAATATTAAATATATTTAAATACAGTACTGTTATATGTCTTAACGATGTACAAAAATACATAAAAAACAAATGTTTGGACAATGGGTTTAAGATTAGATTGAATGTGGTAACATTCATTTAGTAATCCTCTTGAACCTGGTCTATATTATTATTATTAAGATTTTTACTAGTACATATAAAAAGGATTAAACTATTTTATGTAAGAGCAATTTAATCAAATATACACTATGCGAAAAGTGATCTTTTCTCACACTTTTACTTATGAAGTGAAAAATGTATCTTTTTCGTTTTTATGGCATTTTTCTATTGGCAATTGAAATAAAATTAATTTACGGTTCATTATTGTGCGTATTAGTTTTTCAGTTTTAGACTTCTAATTATGTGCATACTGTTGGTGAACACTACATGCTCATGGAAGGTGTCTGAAATTTTGCTTTTATCAAGTTTCACATTTACGCTGATAATATCGATATGAAAATTATCAAACAATTTTCAATACTTGTTAATGCTGTCACATTGAAGACGAGATATAACTTTGACGTTCAATTCAAATTTTATAATCTGGTTTTGGTGCTACATCGATAAACTGTCAGTAAATAGAATTTCTAACAAGCCTTGTACTACGAGTAAATATTTGGTTAGATGGCGATATGCCTATTTTGTTTAACATTGTCTATCCAAATATTTATATCTGAGTAATTAGTTTAGTTTTGGATTGGATATGATTCGAATAGCTTGTTTTTTTGGATAGAATTTAAAAGAAATAGTATAGTATCAGATTCGTTTCTTCATACTTCAATACAAGGTCGTTAAACAATGTTTGAATCTATCGAGATATGTATATATTTAAATTACATTGATAATGCATATTGCCATTGCTTAAATGCGTTGTTTTTTGTATAAAAAATTCATATATGTAAGGCTAATATTTTATTAATCATGTGCGAATACAATATTTGTATTGGGTTAGTTCTGAGGTGTAAGTTAATATAAATGTTTTGCTATCTGTAAAATGTATGCATTAAGATGTATATTATGTTTATTTTCTTTAATGCAGCACTAGAAGGTATAAAAATAAAAGAACGCTGCTATGCGAAAGTACATAGAAGTGAAGTCTCAAATACAGAAAGTGTAGTCTTAAATAGAACGTTATTAATCATAAAGTAGTTTGATACTGTTATATGAGTTTTGCCAAGTTAAAATTCGCATCCGTGTTACGAGTTTACAGCATACCCACAACGCTAACAATGTCGGCTTTCGTCCTGAGTTTATTAATCACACGGCCAACTAATTGCCCGTCATATTTGCATTTTAAAATGATTTCTAACTACATTTTTATAGGGTTTTATTTGGAAAAATGATTCGATGCCGGTACAGAGTTATAAATTCAATTTTCTATATTTGTTTACGTGAAAACAATTACATAGTTCGAGATTAAATTGGCGGGGGACAAAGCCAAGCTGCATCGGTTTCGATATACACCGGGCAAAATAAAATATAAATTTTATATTGCCCGTATATACAGGAGATTACACCTTTATTGCTCTGCATATAAAAAGAAATCTGGATCTCTACGCTTTAAAAATAAGACTCCAATTTCCTTCTTTTTCGAATATCAAATTTAAAATTGGATTTGCATAAAGTTTTCTTCTTTAATATGAAAAAATGGCGGTTTACATTGAAAATACTGTATAATAAATTTGACTTAACTTTTATCTATTGTGTATTTTTTGTTCTAATCGGAATAAGAAAATGTTTGTTCTTAATTTGTTAAACAACAAGCAGATAAAACATGTGTTACAATCTCTAAAAATAAACGCCTGAAAATGGTCCAATATGAATAAAGAGAGAGGGTACGCTAGTTGATCTCAATGAATCCTCTAAAAATAGACGAAGGACAATGGTCGGAGTATAAACGCATTCATCTTTTTCGGTCCCCGGACAATTTTCGCATCCGTCTCTATCAGCGTTTGTCGTAGATTAATGCAACTCTTGTGTAAACCAGAAAAGGAAAAATGGAGCGGAAAATTAAAAGGCATAACGTGCAAGGGGGTCAACTTAATATTTAAACTGCTTTTTGCGCAAAAAATATAGAGGAGCATAAACACACTTCTCGTTCGCGCTCATTTTTTACTACACATCTAACCGGCTTGAAACTAATTTGAGAAGTAATTATGCTTTAAAAGAAGCTTTTTGGATGTATTTTGTAATGTGTTATTTACACATCTCATTTTATCTTGACAGGCCATTAATAGTTAAAACATTATTCATATAAACATACATATATATATATATATATATATATATATGTTTACAACTTTAAATTAAACATTAATAACAATTACAATGGTTTACCTATGAGCATTCATTCTTCAATAATGGAGGTATAAATCTTAACTGGCTTGATATGGCTAATTGTAGATTACTACATCTAGTAATCCTGGTACATTCAGTTCTTGTAACTAAAATATCTTTTTATCTATTTTATTGTATCAAACCAGCATATGTTGTTAATACAACTACTTTTGAGCGTAGATATCATCACTTACTCACAATAGACTAGACAAACAAATGTTTATAAAAGATCTTTTTGCTATGCGTCAACTGTATCCTATATCAACTTGCCTAATGATTAAAAAAATATTTGTTTCTAGATTTAAAACTAATATTAAAAAGCATTTATTACATCTTCAATGTTAATTAATGACGTTTATAGCCGTATTCTGAACATTTTTTACAGCGATGTTAATTAACATTTTGAACGTTGCTAGGTAATATTTAAAAATTTGAACACCTGATTGGTTAAAAATCAATTTCTACATCAATGTTAAAATATGTTCAGATTAGACTCATTAGTGTATATTTGTATGTACATATATGGATTGCTATTTATTTTTGTTTTTGATTATGAATAAGTTATTTTGACTACTTTATTAAAATATTGTTTCTTATGATTTCTGTTTAGAATATGTTTTTTGTTGTTACGAATTTTGTATTCTTTAACTCGGTTAAGTAGAACAGCATTTGCTGGACTTCGCCGAGCATAAAATAGAGTATTTTTATTTATTTATTTATGTAGCATGTAAAATATTGTTATTCACACTGGCAGCTGAGGTCTGGGGGTTGTGTGATAACTGTATCTGGCAGTAAAGTTTTATGTCAATAGTATGTTGAACACTGGCAGTTGAGGCCTTGGGCTTGCACAATAACTGCAAACGATTGTCAAGCTTACACAGGCCAGTTGGACCTTGAGGTTTTATGCAGGGCTCATAACATTAGTAAGGAGCAGTTATAAATACATCGTATTAGAGTATACCTTGTTAGTTACGTGATTAGTATAGTGGTGTATTATGTATTGATTATGATGCGAGTTCTGGCATTACGATTTATTGTATCTTATGCTAGAGAGAAATGTTATGTTTTCTAATTTTACAGAATATATTAGTAATTGTGTGTTTGTTCAATTTATGGAAAAGCGCGCGGGAACGATAGCGAGTCGCTGCGCTGTAGCGAGATGATGATATAGACCGGATAAAATTGTGATTTTGTTTTTTGAAGTTTTTCTTTGAAATTGGTAGAAATGAAATTTAGCATAAAATCTTGATAATTCACAATGTCAGATCTACTATGGTAATTCTAACGTCAGATGAACAAACCAATAAAAATAAAATTAATGAACATTTGGTATCTAGAAAATTCCCATCTGACGTGCTTAGCCAATTAGAAATATAACTTTAATTACAAGTAAAGATGACAATGTAACGTTGTTTGTAATGAAAAAATAAGTGAAAATAAAATTAGTTAGTTATTATTAATTAACAAAATCCGAAATTTTGAATTAGCTAGTAGTTTTTGGAAAATATATTAATTAGTCTTAATAATTTGAATATTATTTTGGTTTTCAATGTTTTTATAAATAACACATTTCAAAACTAGGTCTTTAGAACTACAATGACTTACATTGCGTGATAAAATAGATATCTGGAGGCTTACTTTTGAAATTTGTTATTTATACCGCTTTACCGACTGGCGTTATGCTGGCTATACACCTAACTGCATAATTGACAATCAAACAAAGATGGTTGCGCTTAAGCACTATATTATTATATTATTAATAATAAAATTACTTTTACAAATAATATTTTGGCTAATGCTGGTTTATTATTAGCTATTGAAAAAAAGAAAAAAAGCAGAAAACAACTTTTTTAGTCTCTTTCTTTTATCACCGGACAGTTTGAAGGAAATCGAAAATTTATGCAACAACAAGACAATACCACGTGCGAAATGGATAAACAAAATCGAACACACGCTCAAGTATACTTTTCACAACCGCTGTTAAGTATGCAGAACGTTTATTCAATATTTTTACGAAACTTGTGCAAGCCATTTATTTTGATCAAACACATCGCACACACGCTCAATTATAATTGAACAAACGGTTGTTCAAGTTTAATTGTCAATTATGCAGGTATGTGTATGGCTAGCATTTTTTATCACGATTTAGAATAAAGTTTGTCTGAAATGTGGCTTTGCCATGTATCCGAGTAGGTATCTAAAAGTGCAACTCGGCGTTCATACATTGGTTGCGTTCAGAACGACTCATCAGTTGCCAGCGCTGACTCATCAATCAATCACTGATTGATGAGTTACTTGGTCAGCAACCAATGTATGAGGAGTAAAATGACAAGCGCTGCCAGCAATCTCATTGCGTTTTGCTTGATCTATAAAATGTAAAACGCGGGCATTTTAAATTTATTATTAATATAGCATTTAAATTAAAAAATAATGTATAATATAAATTTAATGTAATAAATATACATTTTTCTGGCCATATTTAGCACGTTAGGCTGAGATGTAAATTTTATCCATTGCCTGAATAGATAATTATTTATTGCATTTGTAACCAAATCTACTGATTTGCTTACAGCATGCTGAGTCATTGGAGCTGCAACATTTTTGCCAACCAATAATTGTCATCTTGAGCATAACATCGAACAGTTAAAAGTCAAACTGGCCCTATATAATTTATCATAGTTTAATCTTTTGTAAACGTACTTAAAAAAAAAAATCGATTATCAAATTATTTGTAGAAGCAGCGATAAAGGCAAAGTTGCCGTTTTTGTTAAAATACTACAAATAGAGGTAGAGGTCGGCATGGCCTTAATAGCAAATGTTTATTAAATATGTTGTCTTTGTAAGTTTGTTCGTTCATATAATATCCGGTATGGTATGTATTATTTGTTTGGTAGTCAGTATGGAAATGTTTGCAGAAAATATCTTACTATGTATTATTTTTCTATGTATGATTGCTGCTACGTTGTTGTGTCATTTGGTATATTGAGTTGATGCCATTTTCTCACATCCTGTGATAATGTGTGTTATAGTTTTTAATACATTTTTTGCATTTATCTGTTGTTATATTGGTTTTCATTATATTTTTTTGTCAAATTTCTTAGTTCTAATTAATTTATCTTGGATTGCCATAATAGATCTTTCTGTTTCTGGTAATAAATTAACTTTGGTTAGCCACATGTTTGATAGTTCTATATCTATGCCTTCTTTATGTATTTGGTAGAAATGTTTGTCATGAATTTCTTTTTGTGGTCATTTTGTTTCTTTGATTTGTATTGTATTGTTTTATTAATTTGTATGTTGTTGTTTAGATTCAAAGGTATTAGTTGAGTGTCAGATTCTGTTATGGTCATATATAGAGTACTTTTTGTCTGTTTTTTAAAGTATAGATTATTAAGTTTGTAGTGTAAGTGTGTTACATCAATTCACGGGAATTGTATATGTATTTATTGCATTTGTTAAATTTTTTTGAGTTTAAATTGGTTTTAGTTACGGATTGTAGTCTGATTTTGAATTTCTGTTTAATCATTTTTTCCATCTCTTTGTTTAATTCTTAAATATTTGTATGTTTTTGTTTTATTCATATTTTTTATTGTTTGGTTATTATTATTAAGGTTAATCATTTCTGTGTTGCTTCAACAGCTTTTTTTCAGTGCTATTATTTTACATTTATTAATGCTAAATGTTGTGTAGATCTCTACTAATTTTTTCTAGTACGTTGATGAGATGTGTGAATTTATGTTTTTTTTTTGGCTTCTTATAGTTTGAGGTTGTCCATGTAAAGTGTTGATAGTTTATAGTATGATTTATATCTGTTGTTTTTATTATATTTTTTTTATAATTGCTTGTTCTAATTACTTGATCTTGGATAGCAATAATAGATCCTTCTGTTTTTGGGAATAAATTATTTTTAGTTAACCACATGTTTAATAGTTCTACATCTATCATCTTTATACATAAAGTTGTTGATAGAAATGTTTGCTATGAATTTTTTTTGTTTTTTTGTTTTGTATTGTTATAGTTTTTTTTAATTTGTATGTTGTTGATTAGATTTAAAGCTGTTGAGTGTCTGACTCTGTTATGGTTATATATAGAGTGCTGCTTGTCTGTATTTTAAAGTATGACAGATTATTAATTTGGTTGTAGTGTAAATCAATTATACCTCTTTTTTTGGATCTTGGAAGAGCAATTCTTTGCAGGCATGATCTAGGATGATATGCCCTAGTTAATGTTTGAGCTGTTTTTATTATTAATATTATTATTATGAATAAATTATTAAAGAGTGTTATTCTTTTTTTATCATTCCAATTAAATATTTGTGCTGTTCCGGGTGACAAAACTTAATTCCTCAACATATTTGACGAGTTCACAATCAATTTACTGTTGAAACAGAGACTACAGACACACAATTGTTGCGTACTAGTGATAATAGAATATTGCTGGATTAGTCTGTTACCAACTAATAAGTTTTGGTATTAATTACAATTACCCTTGGAGCAAACAAATAAATTTAATTATGACATAAAAATAATAGAATATTTAAAGACTGTCACATTTTAATTTAGAAAAGTAGTCATAACACTATGTACAAACTATTGATGAACAACTCATATCTTTTTTTTTGTCTTTTAAGGCAGTTGCCGTTTATCACGTCCACGAACTCTAATATTGATACATTATCAACGTCTGAAAGAACTATTGATTACTTATGTTGCGCTGTTTTATGTAGAAGTAAAACAAATTGGTAAAAGTTCTAAAAATGATAATACAATTAGATTTGCCAAACACAACTTGATAATTGTAGGTGAATAATTTAGCAGAATAATAGATGAAACTTTTTTATTAGCTCTATCTAATACACTGGCGAGCAAAATATAGAGGTCACTTTAAAATGACGACTTATTTTTGGAATGTTTTGTTTTAACTTTATGTTTGCTGTTTTATCTATATGTTTGCAAATTTTAAACCAAAGTAGGCGTCATAGAAAAGACACACGTATAGAAAGGCAACTCCGCCCATTTTCTGTCACCTTGATAAGCGCCATCTTACGAAATTTACTACAGAATTTTGTTTTTAAATTAGAAAACTTTAATTACTAAACTTGCCCGCTAAATTTAAAATACTAAATTATTTATTTTGCGCACTAAATTTGAAAAATAAATGTATTTATTTTGCGCGTTATTTTTTAGTAATTCATATACTTACCATTTAAAACCTGAAATGTTGTAAAATAAAAATCTCTGTATTTCAAGAAATTGTGAAAATAAAACATTGAATTATGTATAGGTTATGTATTGTAATCTTACTATAATACATATATTATAATATATTACATATATAATACCTATACAATACAAATTTTTAATTATTTGTTATAAATAAATATAATAACTTACAAACTTATACATTATGTACTAACCTTAAAAGCAATATGCAATAATTGTAAATTAAATTATACAAGATTTTACACAAAACACACTGATAATACAAAACAGGCAGGATGAAGCACAAGATGAACAAAACGAACGAAACGAACAAAAAATGTAAGCCATAGATGTAAACTGAACTGAACACTGACCAACTGACAATAGGTCTGTTCTAACATACGATTTGGACAGTTTGCAAACCGTCCAAACGGTGCACACAAACAAATATTTGTCATACTTAGGCAATCTTTTATACACAATAATTTATTTGTGTGCATAGTTTGAACGGTTTGCAAACTGTCCAAATCGTATGTTGGAACAGACCTAATATAAACAAAACAAGTTTCAAAAAAATGTCATGGCCGACTCATCATATGATCGTAGATTTTACGCTCTTGGCGCTCTCATAGGAAGTTGCTACCACTAATTGACAAATTTGACCAATTACATATAAGTGAACACACCTTGGTAGGCGTTTAATAATTCATTTCCTGACAAATGTTATCTATTTGTCAGTTGTTATTATCACCGTGTTACAGACTTTTATGAAACAGCATTCATTTTGCTCTAATTGAAAACCTACATTTTGTTGTGTTTTTTTTTACATAGTGTTGATTTTTCTCTGCGAAACTTGTCATTCACACGGTGTACTGTACTTAACAGGTCATAATGCCTTTAAACTCTATTGTTGTGGCAAGAATTATAGCGTCGATTGAAGATTGGCGAGGAAAACGTGAAACTGCAAAAATTATTGGTAAAAGCTTTTGCGCTGTAGCAGAAGATTAAGATCCAGGCGAAAAAATTCACCATGAATAAAGATTGCGGAATAGAACATCTTTTACAGTTTATCTACGAAATCAACTTGATGAAGTTAGAGATGTACATGTTGGTGAATAGATCGTTAGGAGAAGGCTTCGGGCTGCTGGATTGTTTTGTAGAAAGATGGCTACACCTTTACAGTGCCAACATCCTGTTGCAAGATTGGCTTTTGCCTGAAATCACCGGGCATGGAATAATGAGGACTGTAGCAGGGTACTGTTTTCAGATGAGTTGCGCTTTTGCCTCAATGGATCAGACGGACGTCGGAAAGTGCGGAGAAGACGCGGACAAAGATACGATTCAGTTTGTATTGATGAGCGACTTCCATTTGGCGGTGGGTCGGTTATGGTTTGGGCAGGAATTTTTTACCGAAGCACTCTCAGAGTTGGTCTTTATAGAGAATGGCTCCCTGACAGCTCACAGATACATTATAGAGGTTCTCGAAGATCATGTTATGCTCTTTATGACAACTATGGTCGAGCGCAGCATTTTTATGCAAGATAACGCTAGATCTCTTCTAGTAGCCAGAGTTGTCAGATGTTATCTGGATGAAATGGGAATATTGCGGTATGATTGGCTAGCTCTCAGCCCGGACATGAATCCTATAGAGCATGTCTGGGATGAGTTGGGACGACGTATCCAAAAGCATACACCTGTTCCAAGAACTGCTCAGGAGCTGAGACAGTTGCTATTGCAGGAATGGAATAATATCGACCAAATAATTTAACTTATAGTGTTCTTCGTCGATTTAAAGCAGTCATTTATGCAAGAAGGGGTAATACTCGTTATTAGTGACGAGTTTTTTTATATTTTTTTGTTCCATATTACTCCTTGGAACAAAAATTTGAACTTTGTGTGAATAATAAATATGCTTTACGAATCAACATTAAATTTTTAATTTAGTATGCAAAATACAGTACAATTGTTTACAATTTGCTATCATATGGCTAAAACAAAAATCTAAAACTAAGTCATAATTTTAAAGTGACCTTTGTTTTTTGCGTGCGAGTGTATATACACACAATTCTATGTTGTGAGTGTAATCTAACCTACGTGTGGGACAAACGTTACAGTTGTTAAAATTAAAGTTAACACAACATTAAAGTGATACCAAACTTAAAGTAGGTACGTGTGCTTTGGCAAACTACATAATTAACTACGAAGAAGTGGAAATTTTACATTAAATAAAAAACGTTTGTTTCTAGAGATACATTATATTTAAAAACAGGTGTACCCTAAAACGAATATAAAAAGCTTAAGTGCTTTTTATACATACTTGTTGCAATATCTAATTAGTTGTTTATTATTAATTATTTTAAATGTGTACGTGCGTTTATTATGATCAATATTCGCCAACATAATTATTTGTGAATATTTGTTTTTATGATTGACTTAATATTTTATTGTAGACATTTTATGTTCTTATCTTATTGTATTTTATAATTGAAGTGCTCTGAAGAAAGATAAATAGTTCTCTGAAATATTGGCATTGATTAAATGAAATGGCATTGATTATAATTTGGCCGTATAGTTTCAACTTCTAATATCTAATATAATATAAATTTATTTCATTATATCAGAGAGACTGTGAATGGTTCTTGGATGCAATCTTAGGTGATTTTATTATGATGTCATGGATATACCCTTGCAAGCCTGGAGGTTCTAAACAGCAAACAGCACATTTGTAAGCTGCAGCAAAGTGCTAATCCTTTATCGGGCATCTCATGATAAACAAGTCTCTATATTGTGCACCGCCGGGAGCACACCTAACCCTTATATAATAATGTTTAAATTATTTAGTATTAGTTACATCAATGTAGTGGGGGTACGCGATCAAGTAAGGCCACCAGGGGCGCGCGCGGATTTAAATTCTGGAACGCGTAATGCTCGGCTGTTCATTTAATTCGGCTCTTAGCTGGGGATTAGTTTGTTAGGTTAGTGTGTTCCCTGATCTAAATGTAGACAATCTATACCTTCCTATCTAAAGAGATCTTTATACCATATTCAACTCTGCACTGTTTGAGGGGGACGAACAAAGTAATTGGCTTTTCCTAGATCTGAAGCTCACAGTGCTATTGACATAATTAATAAAACATAACCTTCCATACACAATTCTCGGGATGGTGTAATGGAATAATTAAAAATAAACATTTTATTTTAATTAACTAATAAAGTATTTTTGCGCTTGTTTAAGTTATTATTACAACGATAAAATTATGTTACATTGTTTTTTTTTTCTTACCGTATTTTATTTATTTTTTTAAATTAGGTATTGCAATATATTGTGCCGTAAGTTTTTCTTTAAAATTAATATTTACATGCATTACCGGATGACAGAGAAAAAACGAAACGGAAAATGAAAGCGTACATATTTTGAAACGAGAATATTTATATTCATGACCCATCTGCCAATAATATAGGCACAACATACCTATTGTCTCTCACATATCAATATTCCGGACTTATAAATATATGTTTTTTCTGTGGGTATGTGAATGCGTCTTCTGCTTAAATATTGAATATGAAATATATTGCTTTATATTTGTTTCAGGTATGTGAGCGTATCTTGGGGTGCTTTACATAACAGTAAAATTTATTTCATTTTTTAATGAAATGAATATACACAGATGAAATAACAAGCAAAACTTTTTTTCATTAAAAATATTTATTGTATATACAAATTATAACTTGTTTGTTTCACTTATATCTATTTTACGGCTTATAATTGTTACTATTATTTTAATTATTTAAAACATATAACCTTGAGTAAAAAAAACGAATTTCAAGTTCACAATTATAGTAAGAAATATTTAGAAAGTATATCTCTATAATCGACGTAAAGGGGGCTGAAAGACTTTGGTCGATAACGCTTTTCATATTCAAACTAACCATCGTCACAATGTAACATATATAATCATTTGTCTGCATATAATTATGAAATAAATATATTTACACTTCTCGACACCAAGTTTTTGATTTTTTTGAGTGTTTTTTGTATTTACGGCTACTGCCTCCTCAATTATAATCAATCAGAGAAAAACAAGTCAAATAAATGCTAACTTCACATCTCGGAACTGAAAATGAGCACATGCACATTGTGCTCATTTTCAGTTCAGCTCGGTTTTATAATATAATTATCATTATATACATATGTATTATAAAAATATGTTGTGTAAAATGGTTTTTGCTCTAATTTAGATATTTTAAATTTCTATATCATTGTCATAATATTAAATAATATGTATATAGAAAAAAAAAATTGTTCATTTATTGTTGCGTGCAATTACTACACAGCCAATTATATTATTTAATAATATCTTACAAAACAGGTGATATTTAAACGTGATTTGCTTGCGTTTTTAAGCATTTAAAGTTCATATATGCAGTTTGTAAACAGAAATTAATCAACGTGCTTAATGTGCAGCGTGTCCCAGGTGCTGTTAATAATTTTTGTGTCATGTTTGATTAAAGATTATAAAAATAAAATTCAAATTTAAATTATTATTAAAACATAATCATTTTAGTACTATCTTATTTTATGTTATTTGTTATGCTAATGCAACTGTGTATAATATTAGGCTGCAGTTCTCACTTGCTATCATTTAATGTTTATAGACTTTATTTTATAGGTGGTTTATACGTATAATTAAAGCTAGGATTTATATGCGTTATTATTTGTACCAATATTATATGCATATCAATTTTGAATGTATATCTCCACGAATCATAAGAAAGTAAAGCAAATGGCACTTTCTTGTTTTGGCATATTTTGCCTATTTTTGGTTTTGTGCATATTTTAGTTTTTATGCATATTTAATGCATATTTTAAGAATTTTTATTTGTTTTTCATAATTTGTATGCATATTTGATACTTATTTTAAGTACTTTTGCCTATTTCGGCATTTTTGTGCATATTTCTGCTTATTTTAAGCAATTTTTGATTTTATAAAAATTTATGAGTTAATAAAATATTTTTTTAAAAGAAATTTATATATGCAAACGTTTTAAAATAGTCATAGTCACTCAAGCATGAGCAATTATTGCCCGACTTTTTTTTGGCAGAAGAAGGTCCCTTTTAATGGAGAATTTGAATTTAATTATAAATTCTATTAAAAATAAATTATGTTAATTATTGTTATTGACAAACTATTATTATTATTTATTAAATTTTACTTTTGTTTTTTTTTGTTGTGTTTATTATTATTATATTAAGAGTTATTATTTTTTAATGCGTTTTATATGAGAAATAAAAATGTTTATGCTTATTTTTATGCTTATTTTGATGATTTTTAATGCCTATTTATGCGCTTATTTTGCAGTTTTTTACGCATATAAGTCCTAGCTTTACTTATAATGTATAAAAAAATAATTCAATTATTTATTAAAAGTCAAAATATCGTAATATCTATAGGTTATTTGTTAATTTTATATTGTAATAGATCTTTTGAATTAATTTGCTAAATAATATGCCAGATTGCATAACCTAGCCTAAAATAATTTATTTTAACATATAAAATAAAATATAAAGTAAATACTTTTATTAAAACATTGAATGCAATGCTTTTACTGTTTTTTTTATTCAAAATTGATTCAATATCAGCGCATAGTCTAAAACATCAGTCTAAATCTTAGAGTACCACAGGTTGCATGGTAGATTTGTTTTCTTCTTGTATCCATGTTTAAACATTTAGATGTTACACGTATTGTATAATCTTTAAGATAAATATTGAACGTGTTCTTTCCAGTATTTCATCTATAAATATTTCAACAACTTTTACGTTAGTTTTGTAGTTTATATTGTTTATTTTTTATTTACGGGTATCTCAAAATGACTTTCACATGTTTCAAATAACACCAGATTTATTTTATTTATTTCTGGTTAGCCAATGTGAGAAAGTTTTTTTGCTTTAACAAGAATATTAGTATCATCAGCGTAACTGACTATTTGTGTTGTCAATTTTACTTACTTCATACATAATGCATTCATGTTGTTTTTTATTTGTTTTGTTTTGAGTGTGATAAAATGTTAAGTTTTATTTCTGTTTGTTGTCTATTTGGGTTTAATAGGAAGGCAGGAGTTAAAACATTGTAAAATTACTTCTATATATTTAGATTACTGAAAACTAACATCTTCTATATCTACCTCTTAAAACTGCTTCTAGTCTTGTTTTTGCAATAACTCGATAAAATTGTTAATATTTATATCACTGAACGTTCTAATATATATTCTCTACTTGAGTTCTGATTATGTGATTTTTTTCAGATTTTTTTAGAGAGCCATTTCTTAGTAAAATTCAATCAAAATTTGAAAACATATTTTTTTTACGTTCTCTACTTTTTTTGGTCGTTTGTAACTTCTCAGGATTGCATTTTTAAATTTTTTAAAATTTTGCAGAACTTTAAGTCAGTTTTTCTTAAAACAAGAAACGAGTGTTTTCTTTTTTTTCAAATATGGATTGAAACGTGCTTTTATATGTGCAAAAGATACTCTACATTATTAAAATGCTACAAGTTTGACAAAATGAAAAAAAAAATACGTACAATACGTCATTTTAAAGGTTTTCTAAATAAAAAAGAAATTATAGACCTAAGTCTTAAATTTTAATAATTTTTGTTTACAACTCGAATTTTATGTTCAAAATTTAAAATATAATAAAAATATGTAAATTAATTAAAAAAAAAATAAACAGAGTATATTGATGTACAATTTCACGTGGAATCTAATTAGCAAGTACTCAATTGCTTTCTTGAGAACCTTGGGTATGCACATGACTCAAATCTGGAAGCTATGATACTTATTAAGCATATTACTTTTAAAAGTTCAAAGGTAGTGCGACACGTGTTCTTTTGAATCTTAAGTGCTAAAATTTGGCATATCTTACTTTTTTGCATAAAGGTCACTTTCTGAGGGTGCACATCAAAAAATCGAAATAAAATATTTAAGAACCAGTCTAATATACAGAGTGTCCCAAATTAACTAGTCATAAAATGAATGCCAGAAACTATAAGCAAATTGAGTAATATTGACCTAATAAAGTAGTATATTATTTTTAATAAATTTAGAGTTATAGTTAGTTTATTTCTTATTTACACAAACTGTTAAAGTTTGAATAAAAAAGTCTTCAGGAAGATTGAGAAAATCAAGTAAAACCAGAGGTCATCGTATCTTAAAAATAATGAAAAATGTAAAAATATCATTAGCCGTTGACGTCCAATTAAATTTCATAATCTTCACAAATTGTTTGAGTGTAATTGTGCTTTCTTTATTAATTTTTTTTTTCTTGATATGTATTAGTACAGTAACACGGAGATAAGTGATATGCATCTAGTTCTTGGAGAGTGTTTAGGAAATGCAGCGGCAGCAGCCAGACGTCACGCCGAATAGTACCCTGAGCGACAAAAACCGGAACGCAGATTGTTTTAGGCATTGGAACAGCGACTCCGAAAACTTAGTACTTTTGCACCTCATAAAATAGACTACATGTAAATTTGGATCCTGAAGTAGAAGAACAAATTTTAAACTGGATGTTCTACTATCCAACGGATAGCATTAGATGCATTGCACACAGACTTAACATTTCACGTAAAAAGTGCAACATCTTTTAGAACCAAGGGATTTTTTAGCCAGAAACATTTTTTGTGCTTGGCTTTCTGCTAAAATCGCAGAAGATGTTAGTTTTTGGTAAAGAGTGTTGGTTACTGACGAGGCGACTTTTACGCTAGATGGTATTTTTAATCAACATAATATGCATATTTGGGCTCAAGAGAATACGCATGGAATTATCGAAAAACATCAGCAATATGGATTTAGTTTTAATGTTTGGGTAGGAATTGTGGACAATTGTTTAATAGGTCCGGTGCTGAAAATTATTTGCGTTTTTTAAATGAAGATCTATCTGCTTAATTAGAGGAGGTACATTTTGCTACAAGAAGGAACATGTGTTATTTATACGATGGTGCACCTCCACATTATGTGCGCGATGCATTTGCAGCTTGGCCACCTCGTTCACCAGACCTAAATCCAATTGACTTTTATTTTTGGGGACATTTAATTAAAACAAAAAAAATTATACTACTCCTATAAACACAATCGAAGAATTGGAAGAAAGAATAATACGGTATTCTAATAAAATCAAAAATTCAGTTGAAGAGTTTCCAAAGGTGCGATCTTCAATGCAAAAACGAATAAGAGAATACATAAATCAAAATACTTAATATTTCTTATTTTCTTTTTATTCTTATTAATTTAATCTTACAAAATTGGCAACAGCTTAATACTATTCTGGAGTCACTAATTTAATTCTAAAAGCAATCTGATGCTGCATTTTTTAAACATTCCAAGGACTAGATGCATATTACTCATCTCGGTGTTACTGTACCGATACATTTACAAAAAAAAAACATAAAATTAAAGGAAGCACAATTACACCTAAATAATTTGTGACGTTTATGAAATTTGATTTAACGTCTACGGCTAATATTATTTTTATATTTTTTATTATTTTTAAGAAATAATGACCTCTGGTTTTTCTTGATTTTCTCAAAAAACGTGTATCTGATCAAAATTTATCAAGAGACAGAAAAGTTTTCAAATTAAATTAGCCACAAAAATAGATTTACCTAAAAATTAAAAGTTTTCAGAAGGTTAAACATCTAAAGAATTTTAAAAAATTATCTTTCCGAAGACTTTTTTTATTCAAACTTTAACAGTTTGTATAAATAAGAAATAAACTAATGTAAACAAAATGGTACAAAATATTAAAAAAATATGCAGTTAATTAAAAAATCTAAAATTTCTGTAAACTTTAAAGAGCTATAACTCCGAATTTATTAAATATAATATACTACTTTATTAGGCCAAGTTTACTCAATTTGCTTGTAGTTTTTGGCATTTATTTTATGATTAGTTAATTTGGGACACCCTGTATATATTGTGTGCTATTAAAGAAAACCTTATGGGGAACATTTTTTGAAGTTTTTTTTTAATAGCACACAATTGATAGGTGCTACATTGGAACATGTTATTAGGTGAAAGAAGCGCAATTGAATGGCCTTTAATTTTGAACTCCACATTTTTTTCAAATTTTTGATTTTTATGTTTTTAACAAAAAAAATTAAAAAAAATAATTCTTTGATTTATGACATTAGTACGGATAGAGATCCAGATATGCTGTTAAAAAAGATGGACAATTTAATTGTCTATAATTCTTATATCCTATTTTTTTTTTATTTAGAGAAATACTTCGAATATTGTATAAAAAACAAAAAAGTTTTTGACGTGCAGCTTCTAGGGTGAATCCCCCTACCCACCTTAGAAATTTCTTACTTCTATTCATTACTACCCTGTATACACTAGCTTTTGTGCAGTAGAGTAGACAGAGGTGGTCGCATGTTCCGATGTTGCTTTTGAATGCGTGTTTTGTAGTAATCTTGTTATCAAGCAAGATATGTAACAAGAACGACAATTTTTATTTTTTTTACTTTATTGTGGAAATTTTTTGTTTTTTTTCAATCAAACGAAATAAAAAGTATTTTTTTTATTTTAAAAATGTTGACAGTATTCAAAATTTTCAATTTTTTTTTGTCAAACATAAAAAAATATATTTTTTTGGAAAATTATGTTTTTTTTAGAGAGCTGCAATGGATTTTAGCGCCTTTGCTTGCTAGCAATATACGTGAAAAACGTAAATAATAAAAAATCTTGTAAAGTAACACAAAAATTCTAGCAATGTGCAAAGAGAAGAGTTCTAAAAATATTATTATTTACTATAATATTATTATAATAAGGCTATAATAATGTTTTGCCCATGCAAACACGAAAACACGCCCCGAATATATTCACACAGAAGACAACCTTCTATAGGATTTGCTGAAATTTGCTACATGCGAGGAACGCAACTAAATTTTGACGCGCGCATTCAATTATTATTAATATTTAATTTTGCAAATAACTTCAATGATTATCAACATATAGATTTGAATTTTGGAATTGATACTCAAGTAATTGTTTTCTAGAGCATTATTATTCATTTAGAAACAATAACAAAATTTTAAATATTTTTTTTAAGAAATTACATATTCATGCCTCTCATTGTTTATTTTTACATACAAATTTTGATTTTTAAATTTGTTATAAATAATACTTTTTAAGAAAATTGCGAATCACAAACTAGTGTAAAAATTTCCTGCTCTTTTCAACTCCATTCTTTTTGAATAAAAGTAGAGTTATTTTTACAGTATAAGACGGATCCTTGCTCACCAGAATTTCTGCAATAACTGCTAACCAGGTTGTAGTCCATTAGTTGATTGACACTAAACTCATCTTCACTCTTCTAATGTTCTGTTACACGAATGAATTTATTTCTTGGGTATTGTTTCAAAAAAGCGTCAAGTTGATTTGCGCTATTTTCTATCGACTGTATATTTTGATATATTATGATGGTTTTATTGTTTTTTCGTTTGTTTTAAGAACTTGGAAGTAATTTGTTGTGAAGTTTCTTAGTTTATTGATTAGTTGAACGCTATGTTTTCTTTTTTATTTCCAAATGTCTTATGTAAACTGGACATTCTTTATCAAAAGTGTGGTGATTGACATCTAAATTTAACTTTATTTTTTTATTTGTTTTTGTACAATTTATGCATTTATTTATTTTCTCAGTGTTTTTGCATTTGTCAGTTTGATTTGTGATTAAAACTTAGGCATTTGAAACATCTAAGCAAAAGTACAGCCAGACACGAATATTGTGGCCTCTATATAGGCAACTTAGTATACACAAAAATGTTGAATGTGGTTAAACTTATGCGTTTGCTCGTTTTAACATCTTTCAATCCTAGAACAACGTCGCCCATGGAACGTTTAAAATGTAAGCGCAAATGAAAAGTGCTAAAACGGACAAAGGCATTAGTTTAACTACATTCAACATCATTTTTGTGTATACTAAGTTGCCTATACAGAGGCCACAATATTCGTGTCTGGCTGTATATGCTCATATACTATGCATCTGCTCCATTCAACATTTACTTTAGTTTTCTCAAGTAATTGCTTGAATTCATTTTTATCAATCTCATTGATTGCATTATGCTTTACTTAAAGTTTATTATTGTACGTGTATTTTTGTTCGTATATTGATACACATTTAATATTGCAGTCTAAAAGTCGCGGTCAATGTCCGACGGAGAACGGACGCGCTCGCGAATGTGCATAAAGGCGATTTAAATAATGGTGAATAATCTACGTTATTTAAAAAATTAAAAATTCTGTGAATTAGAACAAACAGTGGAAAGGTGAAAAGTTTATTGTGAAAGTTCAAAAAAGTGTAAAACTGGACACACAAAAAATAAAGGTGCGGTCGTGTTTTAAAACACACTCGTGTCCCGACGCGCGACACGTCTAGTGTTACATAATAAAACATAAACGCGGAAACAGCAATTTGATATTAATTAAAAGTGAAACTAGGCCAAGGGTCAAAAAACGTAATAAGATGGATGCATTTTTAAAAAGCGGGATGTTGCAAAGAACACCGCCGGATAAAAATAAAGATAAAGAATTAGGTCAAACGAAACAAAAAAGAGGGAGAGAAATAGATTCGCCAGGAGGTAACAACGAGGCGAAGAGAGCAAATAACCCCACAACAATCCAAATAATGGGGAAATTAATTAGAGAATTAAAAAACTTAACCAGTGAGTGTACAACCACTAAACTGGAAATTAAAAAGGTGGCGAATCAACTAGAAACAAATATGGAGAGAATGGAATTTGAAGAAATCCAAAAAAAAGAACAGGAGAATGAAAATAAAACAAAAATAGGTATAGAAATGTCGACACAGACAATGGAAACTGGAGATAATAGGGAAGAAAACCGTAAAAACCATTTCATCTCCGACGAGGAGATATTAAAAGTGGCTAATGAAGAGGATATAAAAAATATTATAAATAAAGAATGGAGAGATACAGACTATAAATATGTAAATGTGGAAAAAAAAACCCAATAATGGGAAAGGAAATGGATACAGGACTTTTAATAAATAAAGATGAAATAGGCAAAGAAGGTGGTATCTTGCAACAAGCAAAAATAAAATACCCTGAACTAATGGAGGAAGAAGGAGAAGATGAAACGCCATATATAGAAATTGTTAAAAATCTAAGCGGAAAAAATGTGGGAAAAGTACACATCATTAAGCAGAAAATCGAAACGACAGGGAATAAGGAGATACTAATAGCTATCGAAAAAATGCTTATCAAAACAAAAACATTACGTATTGAAGAAATAAATATACCAATACCAACGGGAATTACGGCAAGAGATGCAAAAAAAATTATGGAAATAGCAGGAAGAAGAACTAACACAAAAATAAGACTGTGCGTGCCAACACAGGGACAGGTAGCGGAGACACATAGAGAAAAAAAAACAGGTACGGAAACAGGTGCTATAGTAGTGAGCAAACAAGGTGTCACATATGCAGATTTGCTGAGACAGGCAAAAACCCAGATAAAAGGATCTACGTTCAAGGAGGTAAGAGAAACAAAAAAAGGGGAGTTGTTACTAATTACAAAGGGTAATGAGACGGAGAAAGAGATAGAAAAAATTAAAAATGGAATGGAAGGCTGCAATGTACGAAAAGCCAGCAACAAAACTACAGAACTGGTGATAATCAAAGATATTAGCCCGGAAATTAAGAGAGAAGAAATACTGGAAGAAATTATGAACAAAGTGAACACAGAAGGAAGTACAATAATTTCCATAAAGAAAGGTTATAGAGAAATACAAACCGCTATAGTCAAAATGGACAAAAAAATAGCAGAACAGATAATAGGAGAAGGAAGAATAAACATAGGACTCATAAGATGCAGAGTAGAGAAAGTTAAAGCAAATGAAAGAAAATGTTATAAATGCTGGAGGAAAGGACATGTAGCGGCAGAATGCAATGGGGAAGACAGGTCTTCGCTATGTATAAAATGCGGAAAGGAGGGACATCAGGTTGCCGAATGCAGAAACAAAGAATACTGCATTGAATGCAAAGTATTAGGACACAGAACGGGAGAGAAAAGATGTCCAGCTACAAAGAAAAAAGAAATGAGGAAAACAAAGAAGAATATGGAGGACAACAACCCAGATAACTGGAGAGAACAGGAGGAAAAAATAGTATCACATAATGTATAAGTTTATACAAATAAACATAGGGAGGGGAAGAGAGGCTCACGATTTACTAATAGCAACAGCGGAGAGAGAGGAAATAGACCTAGTGCTAGTGAGTGAACCTAATAAAAACAAACTAAATGGTAAGTGGATAAGAGACAAAAGAACAGATGCAGCAATTTTAGCTAGGGGGAAGTGTAGGGACAAGGTGGAAAGATGGGGAACACCAAAAGAAGGAATAGTGTGGGCAGAAGTACAAAGCATGATAGTATACAGCTGTTATATCAGCCCAAACTGCGGTCTGGAATACTATCGAGAGTGGATAGAAGAATTAGAAAGAAGTTTAAGAAAACAGAAAAACAAAAAAATTATTGTAGGAGGAGATTTCAACGCAAAATCACCGAGATGGGGAGGCTACAAGAACGATTTAAGAGGAAAAATCTTAGAGGAGATGATAGCAGGGTTAAATCTTACAATCTGCAACAATGGAGACAAACCGACGTTTGTAAGAGGAAGCTCAAAATCGCATATTGACATCACCATAGCAACGTGGGAAATGGCAAAAATAATAAATGAATGGACCGTGACTGAAGAAGAATCACTGAGTCTACATAAACATATACAATACAATACAAAGGAGAAAGGAAAACAGGAGCACACGAGAGAAGGTAAATGGAACGTAAGAAGAATGGACAAAGAAAAGATAAAGAGAGGCATGGAAACAGAAGAAGTGACAGAAAACGAAAATATTGAGAAAAGATGCGAGAGGTACTCAGAAAAACTGAGAAAAGCGGCGGAGGAAGCAATTCCTAGGTACAGGGAAGGCGGACGAAAAGGACCATACTGGTGGTGTGAGGAAATAAAAGAATGCAGGAAAAACACAATACAAACAGCGAGGAAAATCAAAAGGCTGAGAAGAAGAGGAGAGAACACAGAGGAAATAGAAGAGAAACTAAAAAACGACAGAAAAATTTTAAAAAAGGCAATTAGGGATAGCAGAAAAAGATGCTGGAAAGAAATGATAGAATCTATAGATGGGGATCCTTGGGGAAAACCGTACAAAATAGTGATGGACAAATTGGGTGGAAGAACAAAAGGAATCTGCTTAAAAGAAGACGAAGAAGAAGAGGTCATAATTAAAAAACTATTTCCAAAGGGAGAACCAGTAGAAGAACCAGAAACAAAAGAAGAAGAAGCAACAGTTATGGCAACAGTGGAAGAGATCAAAGAGATCATAAAAGAATTGCCTAACAACAAAGCACCAGGTCCGGACGAAATAACAACAGAGATTGTTAAAGCAGCATTAGACGGAAACGAGATAGAAATAACTCAAATAATCAACAGGTGCCTAAAAGAAGGAACTTTCCCAGGATGTTGGAAAGAAGCCACTCTGGTACTGATTGAGAAAAAAAAAGAAGCAGGAAAAGCAACATCATACAGACCAATATGTTTAATCAACACACTGGCTAAAATAATGGAAAAAGTTATTGTACGGAGAATAGAACAAGAAATAGAAGAAAAAGGAGGATGGGAAAAAGAACAATACGGATTTACCAAAGGAAAAACAACCTTAGGAGCTATTGAAAAAGTGAAAGCAATAGCAAAAGAAGCAAACAGCGGAACGCAGAGGAAACGACAACACTGTGTAATGATAGCGTTGGACATACAGAACGCGTTTAATAGCGTATCATGGGCAGCAATTATAGAGGCGGCAAAGAAGAAAGAACTGAACAGAAAAACAATCAAGATTATATGGAGCTACTTACAGGACAGAAATCTAGTGACCAAAAATGGAAGATTCAAACTTACTAGAGGGGTACCGCAGGGCTCAGCACTGGGACCAAAACTGTGGAACCTTGTCTATAACGAGTTACTTCGAATGAAGATGCCGGAAGGCGTGTCAATAACAGCATTTGCGGACGACATAGCAGTAGTAGGTAGAGACGTAGAAATAGAAGTACTAAAAGGAAGATTAGAGCTGGCAATTGATATGATACAAATATGGATGAGAAGTAAGGGCTTAAAACTAGCAACACAAAAAACTGAGGCGGCATGGCTATCGACTAAGAGGAATAATAGAGGAACAGGTAAGATACAGGTGGGAGATCAAGAGATAACCATAGGGAAAAAAATCAAATACCTTGGAGTGACACTCGAAGCAAAGGGATGGAATGAACAGGTTAAGGAAGCGGTCATTGGAACAAAGGAAATTGAGAGAAAGCTTGGTAGACTTATGCCAAACAACGGAGGTCCAGGAGAAGAAAGCAGAAGGCTAATAGCAACGGCAGCAAGAAGCAAATTGCTGTACGCCGCAGAAACATGGGGAGAAGCCATGAAAACAAAGAAAAACAGAAAGGAAGTAAGAGGAGCCACAAGAGCAAGCTCGCTAAGGATTTGTAGAGCTTACAGAACAGTGTCACAAGAGGCAGTAGAGGTAATTGCGGCAACACCTCCCGCGGATATGATGGTGGAGGAAAGAATAGAAATAAAAAAACTTGTAAAAGAAGGAACGAGTAAAAAAGAAGCAAAGATAAGAGCAAGAGAGAAGACTATGGAAAGATGGCAGAGAAAATGGGATACAGGAGAAAAGGGGAAATGGACGAGAGAATTAATCCCAGACATAAAAGAATGGGTAGAGAAGAAACCCGAGACGTGTTATTATACAACACAAATACTGACCGGGCACGGAGCATTTGGAAAATTCTTGCAAAAAATTAAAAAAATAAATGAAGAAGAAAGGTGTACATTTTGTCAGGAAGAAACACACGATAACGCAGAACACACTCTAGTAGAATGCGAGGCGTGGGAGGAAGATAGAAAAAAACTAGAATATATACTAGAAAGCAAAGTGGATAAAAGAACAATAATTAACAAATGCTTAAAAGATGAAAATAAATGGAGGGCGTTAAAAAACTTTGCAACAAGTGTACAAAAAAAAAAAATTGAAGAGTTTGACAATAGAAGAATATAAAGAGACAGACAAGGTAGGGGCTATAGGGAGAGAGGGGCCGGGGACAGCATGCGTGCCGCAGATGATGCGTGAAAATCCGCGAAGCAAAAACCAGCCCGCCTCAAACTAGCACCAAATGTAGGTTAGTTTAGACAGGGACATTAAAACAACAGGATTTGCGCAGAGAAGAAAACCGGAAGGTATTACCATGCGTAAGTTATTCTTAAGGGCCACTTGTTGAGAGCCAAACAACTCACTACGTCCTAAAAAAAAAAAAAAAAAAAAAAAAAAAAAAAAAAAAATATTGCAGTCTGCAATGTTTAAATTATTATTTTTTAAACAATAATTTGTTTATCTAAATTATCTGTAAGAGCCTTCTGACACAATACTGATTTGAATATTATATTTAATATTAAATGATGCGCGCGCTACTTTAACATAAGAATTTAGAATTAACTCGGCATTTGCTGTACGACACGAAAGTTTATAAAATAAGAACGCGAGCATGCGCATTGAACTAACCTGTCAGTGAAAGTGAAATGTCAAATATCTTCACTGCGCAGAAGCACCGGCGTGTTATATTCATGTCAATTAGCAATTAATCCTGTACTTTTGACCATAAGCTTAAAATTAGATAATTAAAAGTTATTTTTATTTAAAAAAATTTAGGATTAGAATTTTTATCATATACATAGTTTGGAAATTCTGGAGTTCTTAGAATATAAAATTACATTAAATATATAGATGTGAGAGCATGTGTATTAATTTTTAAAATATTTAATAATTGCAAAAAAGTGTTACATTTTAAGTAGTGTATTTGTTACTGGCAGCGGACGCTCTGCAGTTGTTTATTTATTTATTTATTTTTTTTTTTTATAGCGTAGACTACTAAGGTCATTAGCTAATTATTTTACATTAATAATAACCTCAGGTTATAAGCTTGAAACAACACATTAAAATAGTTAAATAAGTAAATAAATAAATACTAAACCTAATATCACAGTTGCTAAAATTAAAAACTTAATTTAAAACTAATGTCACAGAACCTGACACCTAACTTAACAGATGACACCGAAGCTGTAAAATGCTTTGATGCCAGACCCTAAAAACTAACTAAACCTAACATCACAACCTAACCTAATATCACAGACGACATCGAAGCTGTAAAATGCTTTGATGCCAGACCCTAAAAACTAATTAAACTTAATATCCACTCCTAACCTATTATCACAGATGACATCGAAGCTGAAAAATGCTTCGTAGCCAGATCCTAAAAACTAACTAAACCTAATATCACAGATTGCACCGAAGTTGTAAAGGACTACGGTGCTTTAAACGACTCAACAACACAAACTGATCTATAAAAAAATAGATAAATAAATTAACATCAAAATCATTAAAAAACACAAAATCTTGGTTACACCTGTTTGAGGAGTCCTGCATCTTTCAAAAACTGCACGCACCTTCCTATGTACTCCTCTCTATTTGATAAAATAGACGCCACGTTGTTAGGGAGCTCAAGCCGATTACAGTGGGGAAGGTAGCCTTGGCCTTGGCATTTTTTCAAAATGTGCTTCACCGTTAAAGGGTCATGTTTAGCATGCTGGTTGTTCATCGCCGGTCAGGAGATACGAAGAGGTCAAGTTGGTATGACCTATCCGCAAGCAACATAGGCTGACCTCTTCTGTCCTGTTGAGATCTATCGGCGGCTTCCGTGCCGAAACGAAGAGCTTGATTTTTTTTAATTTGCTTTCTAAGCCATTCCATACTCTTTGTCAATCTTCGGTGACTTTTGATATGATGTATCCTTTGAGATCATTGGGTCTTACGCGAATGTTGTCCGTAGGATCCACGTCAGCTGCCGACCTGGTGTCCAGACAAAGATAAGTTTTTATCCAAACCCGGCCAGGCGGAATATCACTAGCGGATTGACCGAGTACATAGACTGTATACTCGGTGAGTCGGAAGAAAGAAGGAATGAGCTGTGAGATGACGTCTGCGGTGTATACGGAGGCCTCTTTAAGGAGAGACCATGAATGGGCCGTACCGTCTAAAACGAAAGGTACTTTCCACCTCCGCGATCTGTTTTTGAACCGACCGTATACAACCGCGATTGCAAGAAACTTGCTCTTCAAGACGTCGGGGAAAGTTTTTTGTTTGCTCTGTGAGGTCAGATCAAGAAGAGCATTAGCCAGCGACGCCGCGGCGTACGTGAGTACAAAGCGACTGCGACGAGAGACTTGCGGGGGTACACCCGACTCGCAGCAAAGACTCGGTGCAGGACTAGTCCGAAATGCTCTCGTGGCGTATCTAGTGCCTGCGTTATGGACTGAGTCTACGGCTTTCAACCGGGAATATCCTGGTGGATGAGTATACCGCGCAGCCGTACTTGACCTTGGACAAAACCAGGGCCTGCAATTAATTGTTTATAAAACGCAAACTATTACGCAAATGCGCTTCTATTTGAGAGACATTGTTTCTTGTAACCAACTTGAGAAATACTTAAAAGTGCAGATTACTGGAGTTTAAAAATATTCAAAAATAAAAAGTGAGAGACCGCGCATCAGTGACGGAAGGTTTACTAAAGGAATTCGACAAATATATTTCTGTACACATAATTAGGCAGATGCTAATAATATAATAACAAATAAAATTAACAAATCAACAGAAAGCAACCACATTAACAGAACAAATTGATTGATAAAGTCAAACAAGCGAAGGTAACGAATGTAAACAAACAAACGCGTTTCAGTATGTAATATTTTCTTGCATCAAAACATATAAACTCGCGCCGCGCATCATTTAATATGACCATCAGTATTATGTCAGACGGCTCTAAAACCACTTATTTTAAGTTTATGTTTCTCAGTACTATCTACTTCATAATTAGTTCTTATTTTTTTCTACGATTTTTTTAATTGTATTTTATCTTTTTTGTTATTACAGCCAATTGCAAGAGTTCCATTCTTAATTCCAGTTAAACCACTAGTTTTTAAATTTGTAGGATCTATCTTTAAATTCAGTTCTTTTGTTTTGTTTGTTTCTTGCTTGTTTTTGGTTTAATTATAATTTTTTTGCTGTCTTAATGTTTTGGCATACGTATTATCAAGTTTATTTACAGACTTTGAATGAACAATTTTATCATGTTTTATTTAATTTTCTTGCTTTTCCAGCATTTTTTTATGTTTGCTTATTACTTTTTAAACGTGTTTACATTTTTCATAGACTTAATGCAAACATCGCACATAAATAAAATATTCACGATTGTGTTAATTATATTTAAATCGTAATCTGTGATTTTTATATTTATATGAATTTTGTGTGCACAAATTCTATTGCAAATGCTTCAGTTCTAATTCCCCGATTACATTTTCCCCAATCTATGTTATTGATTTTTGGTTTACAGTTTAATTTATTTAAAAATTCTTTTAACGTTCAGATTTGCTTAGGCTTTTTATGTAAAGCCACATTTCACTAGTCGCCTATGCGTTTTATGTAAAGCCACATTTCACTATTCGCCTATGCTTTTTATGTAAAGCAACATTTCACTATTACATACACATACATATCACTGTTTTATATATGTAGTATATCGTAAGATGTATCAATTTATTTGAAAAAGGGTTTATTAAAACAGCGATATATTCAACGACAAATGATCAATTTCCTGTTATTAATAAAATAAACATTTTTAAAGACTAACAGGCGGAAGTTGATATATCAGCTATAAACAAATATGTTTATAACGTTTAGTGCTTATATATAAAATAAAATTGATATAGTAACACACATATATTATAATGTATAACAAATATAATACTATTTGATGATAAACGAACTGTAAATGTATCGGCATTGTATTGGCGCGAGTGTATAATATAATAATGAATGCTTTTAACTGTATTTTTTTATTTGTCGATTATCATTGCGAAAGGTCAAATGCAATTTTATATTTATGAGAGGCAATTATCTACGGTTGCATAAATACAAATCGCTTTACGAGATAAACCTGCAACTGGTTTATAAACTCTGGATTCAATTATATATTGCTTCGTGTATAATATCGTTTCGAATGAAATAAATAATACTATTGGATTACGGTTTGTGGTTTCGAGATAAAACCGGGACTTTTCGTAGGTGGTACAAATCGAGTTTGATGTATGTATGTGGGCCAGAGCGAAATGCTGTGTTCTATTGAAAAGCGGCGATGTTGTCCGCCGTGGAATATTGAATTTGGCAATTTGGGGCCTGACTGGATAATTAAAAAAAAAAAAAATGGAAACGGTGGAATATAGAGACTGACTAATTTGAGATCGTGTTCAAAATTGCGTTTGATCTCCGCAGCGGAACATGTATAAAACATTAAAACAAAATAGAAGTGACAACATAAAGCGTACACTTTTTAAAATTCATCAACATCAGCGAGCTGCCGGAAGGGCCTGATTCGTTATTCGGCTCACATAGCATATGGATGCAGGCGCGTTACCCTCTCCAGCTTTCCCCATTGATTTTTCCAATAAGTGTCCTTCAGACAGTGACTCGAGGAGTTTCTTCGATAAAGTTTGGATAGTTTAATGAAGCCCCGAGCTGGAAGTTACTAAGATCATCAATAATCTCAACAGCGGAACTTGTACTTTGTCACTAACTGAAATGTTGATAGTTGAGGAGCCCTCAAATAACTTAAATTAAGTTATTTCACGAAAGCGCCGCTGTCTTCGGCTGGATACAAAGCACTCAAGACTTACATCCGAAACTTGAAAACTACTGATTTTTCTTGTAGCCTAGAAACTTTGTAAAAATGACGCGATATTACCGGCATATAACTCTACTAACTATTGATTGATTTCCGTCTGCGGATCTCTCACAGCGTTCCATAAATATATGTCCTAGATTACCGGGCATCGTATCCTATTCCTTTCGTCTTATTTTTATCGACCATCTTAAAAAAAATAAGTTAGCTTTCATCTATTTGCCTGTCTGTTCACCTACCGCATCATTCTGCTATAAATGTTGCTCACCTAATCTATGATTGTAATGATTATGACCTGTTAAACAAACATATTGTTAGTAAATACGTCTTGAAAATTGTTTTCTTAATAATATTTTTTACTTCTTTCTTTTGTGCTCTTCCTCCGATCCACCTCATCTCTCTAGATAAAATAATAATAAGCAACCTACAGCTTAAGCGTTTCACATTGCAACCCCTCATACAATCTTAAATTAATTTTTAATGTTTGTGTACGTATTTACATATTTAAGTCTTCTATTTTATCAGGAAATGTGCTCGAATAAACGAATAAATGATGTACACAACAACGCATAAATCGTAGTCCTTGAATATATTAAATCTATCCAAACATTAGCGAGTTGCTTAATATTTCAGTGTAACTATAGCAATATTCAATGCGCTTAATAAGATTGGTAACAAATTTATAAAACCAAGATATGAATGAACATAATTAAGAAATGCTACAATTATGTTGTAACTTAACTCCTTAACCGCCTGTTAAAATAATCATCATGATTGATTTTAAATTTATTAGTTATAAAAATTATATGGTAAAAGAACAGCATTTAATAATAAAATTACATACTTCCTGTATTGATATAATAGTTAGTATTTGCGACTTTCTTAAAACAAAAGCAAATTGCGTTACCATAGCAACAGACAATAATGAAGGTGTTATCATAGAACGTATATACAATAAGATACATAAAGAATGGAAATTTGACCGATTTTTTAATGCTATGGTTGCGTCTTCTGATGAAAGTTACACAACTAAATTGCATTGAGCGGTCAATTTAAAACCTAAAAAGAAATATTTATATTTTTATTTAAGGCCTCACCTATAAATAAGTATGACAGTTTTTACCGTTTCTACTAAATGCTTGTTCATATGTTACATTTTGATCATTTGTAATCTTTTGTATTGTGCGTTTTAGAGCTATTTTACATCGCTTCAGAAGTCTGACAACTTGTTTGAATTCATATTTCGAGGATCGAACTCCGGACTCTATAATTGAGCCATTACACCGTATACTAGTTTCAATTGCAAAATTAAAAAAAATAATGTTATTTGTTATTTCATTATTATTAGAAACAATGTTAAGTGATTGATTTACAATTACTGTGTATTGCTTTTTAAGTTAGTAGGTATTGGACTCTGTTATGTAATTGTGGATTAAGCGACATTTACCTTGATGCCCGTATTCATAATTCGTCATTAAACATATAATGATTTGTTAAAAATATAATCATATTTTTGTATTCATAAGCACTCATTAGCAATAACTCTCATTAAATTTAACACACTATTTTTGGTTCATTAAAGCGTAACGAGTCATTAAATTGGCACATCTGTTTGACTTGAAAATGTTTAATTATCTGTATTAATTCACAGTATTTGAGGTTAGATATTATAGGCTAACATATTAGTAACTAAAAAGATACAAAATAATTTAACTAATGACAATGTATTTATGAATATCATTATATTTTTAATGTTTATTAAATTATAATGATACCTACGTTTGATAATGAATCGTTATAAAATTGTTTATGAATACGGGCATAAGTGATTAATCTTATTTTACAAAGCAAAAAAATCAACTTTTATTAACAAATTTATAGTTGTCACTTAAGGCGAGGTAATTGAGTAAAAAAAAGGATTTTTATAAAAAAATATTTATGGCTCTATTAACTTTAAATTATAATTTTGTCGCTTAATTTACAATTACATAACTGAGTTCTATTAAAGTTTTATTATAAACAAAATAATAATTATTATGTTCATATGACGTTTAAAATTGTTGCTTCAAATTCTTTACATGTGAACATAATAACAATTATTTTATTTATATCTAATGAAACTAATACATGTCATGTACTAACTTTAAAAGCAACATGATTTTCTTGTAAACTATACACTTAAAATTGTCTACAAGTATCAAATAACTTTAATAATAAGAATAAAATTGTTTAATTTTACAAATAAAACTGGTAATGTTTATAATAGTTTCTTCAAATTAGATATTATTCAGAGAAATTTTATCCACAGCTTAGCGACCTGTATACTTACGTGTATTTGGACTGTCTGAAGACTATTTTCACCTAGCGCACGCATGAAAAAGGGTGGTTTTGGAGTAATAGATATATATATATCAATGTTTGCGTTTTTAAATTTTTTATTCTTGCATTTTTAGCGAAAACTATGCATTTTGGCTAAAAATTATCTTTATTAAAAGTTGTAGAGCGGAAAATTTCTTATTGATATATGTCATTTGAATTTTTCTATATTTTTTTGTTTTTCCACTAGAAGGCGCGAAAAAAAAGATATATTGAAAGGAGACGGACGAGGGATAGAATGGATGAGGGCAGTTAAAAAAACGAAAAAAAGAAATAGTGTTAATTTTAAGGATTATGATTTATTATTTTGGGGATTTATAGATATACGAGATCTGGTTATTAAATAACGAGACTGCTTATGAAAAAGAGTTTTATTTTAAAAACTATTCTATTATCTATTATCCCCTTGCCACACAACGTTCTGTTTGTTTTTTTCATTAGTCAAAGCAATGCTGGAAGTCTTCTTTTGTAAGAGCAAATAAAAGTTCCGCCGATTTTTGCTTCACCTCTTTCATCGATTCGAACCGGGTTCTTTTTAAGGCAGACAATCTTCGGAAACAGAAAAAAGTCACAGGGTGCTAGCTAAATCAAGCTAGTACTGTGCGTGTTTGAGTACTGGAGTGAATCTAACGGCTAAATAACGCTTCACAGACGGAATGGGACACTTCGGCGCCGCCGATTCGGCGCGGCCAATTCGGCGCGGCCGATTCGGCGCGAGGACACCTCGGCGCTGGCCATTTCGGCGCCGGCCGTTTCGGCGCCAGAACTTTTCAAATAAAATAAAAGTATATATACACATTATAATAAAAATTGATTTGTTTTGTGAAACATAACAAATAATGTATGATAAATAAAATATAAAATACATATAAATTACATAACATATCAAACAAAAATTATACATAAAAATCATAATATATGTACGTACATATTTAAATTGTCAAATATACAATATATATTATAATAAATAAACATAACTTTGGCCCGCAAATAATTTAAAGGTAATTAATTATCACTTTTTAATGATAGGTAATAACCTGAAAAATATAAAGGATAGTAGTCGATTAAAATAAATAACTAAAAGAATTAAAATTATAAAATAGTAAAAAATACCAAATAAATTTTTATGATTATAATATATTTGTATATACTATGTTTTATTTGAAAAGTTTTGGCGCCGAAACGGCCGGCGCCGAATCGGCCAGCGCCCAAACGGCCGGCGCCGAATCGGCCTCTCCGAAATGGCGGCGCCGAAGTGTCCTAGACCCTTCACAGACAGAGCGTTTTTTTACAATTCCGGCCGTTTCATACAAACTTGCTCTCACAGTTTTGCTAAAACTTTTACAGCCTTATGCATAGTTGTTTGGTTAATATGCTACTAAAGCGTTACTAACTAGTAGCTACTTATACCATACTAAATGTGTCTTATGCATAGTTGATTTTTAGTATAATTTAGTTAGTAGCTACTAACAATAAAATTATGCTTTGGCAACACAGCATTATGTGACATGAAGTTTGCTTCATGTCTCATTTTGCGCGGTAAAAACAAGTAATGAAAAGTTTTGCACAAAAATAAAGATTCAATAATGATTACAACTTGTAAATAAAAACCTAATTAACAAATATGATTGAAAAAAATTATGCAAATGTAAAAATATATGTTTGTATTATTTTAAAATGTAATTTATTGTTATCTAAAATAAATTATGCATTTATTGCAATTGAAGAGCTTGAAAAAATAAGACCACACACAATTAATTACTTTTAAGCTATAATAATTTTAAAGTATTATTAAAATGAACAAACAACCATTAGCTGTGTTCCATTTGACAAAATAGTCGCACTTGGTGGCACTAATTCAGTAATTTTTGAATTTAAACGCGTCTTACATTTTCGATGATTTTGAATTTAGAAAACTTCCTACAAATGCCAATTACTATCTAGTTCTAGTTTGTCAAATTCTAACGCACCGGGTGCATGAAGCGCTCAAATAGAAAACATCTAATATGTTTAGTCGTAGTAAGTTTTAAAAGAGTGAAATGCCCAGCACATGTTTGCTGCTGCCATAATAATTTTTATAACTCTATTTTAGATGTGCTGCCATCTTACACAAAAACACTAAACTAATTTAATTATTAAAATGAATAACATTAATTTATTTTATTAATTATGCTCAAAGCAACCACCTATATTTTGATGTTAATATTTAAATATTAATATCTATTGTAATAAGAAAAGCAATATGTCATAAAATGATGATAAATATCTCAATATTTGCAAGTGACAGTTGTAGGTTATATTAACAATATATTTAATCACATGCAAAACAAGACAATCTGGCTACTAACCTTTTAGATAAAAACTAAGCTTAGTAGTGTTTTAAATATCACTATGCATATGGTCAACAGTAATATCCAGCTAGTAGCACCTTAGTAGCTACTAAATATTACTATGCATATGGGTGTTAAATAGTAAGTTTGATTTACAGTTTGATTTTTCGGAACCCATTCAGTCATCACGATTGATTTTGGTCACTGTTTGCGGAGTTGAAACAGAGACAGGTTGACCTGGACTTTGGTCATTTTTGGTGCTCTCTTGGCCTTCAGAAAATTGTTTATACTATTGGAAAACACACGCACGAGATAAAGAATTCCCCCCGTAGGCCTCTTTCAACAACTTATAGCATTTAGTCGTAGTTGTTTTTTTTTATGTTTTGAGAAATTTCACATTGATCCGTTGCTTGTGTTTTTTATCACACATTGTTATCAGCACAAGAAAAAAACACGTTTGTTTCTAACCTCTATAGAAATAATACTACTACAGCGACAAAAGCGTGTTTTCGTACTGGAATAGTAGACACTTCCAGCTATTCAACGCTGTATTTGTTTCTCCCCCTACCCCTCTAGCTTGCCTTCTGCGATCGCAGTCTCGTTAATAGACAGACCTCGTATTTGTAAATCTGATGTAACTTTTAAGGCCAAAAAGCACGAAATAAACGTATAATATATAATACTATTTCCTCTGTATACAAATTGAGCAAAAATGGATATAAACAACAGCTTTGTTTAACTCTTTTGCCAATACCGAACCAATTAGTTATTTTGTTATTTTATTACCTTATTATTACTTAACTCTCTCTTGTTTTGCTCTCCGTTACTAAAGAAAACAATATAGTAGTATACGTATTCTATGCACATTGTAGTCTTCTGCTAATTAAAATTATGTGATTATAACATACCATATAGACGAACATATTTTTTAATTAAATATTAATAGTCCGGGAGCTGGTAACAAAAAAGTGCAAGAGTTTAGGAAAGGCTGATATTTTGAGATAGGACTGTTTTTTGGTCATAGAACGCCTCTGCAAAGTCAGCACCCCAGGTGTCGGGACACCTGGCGATGGCACGCTATGAAAGGTGTAATTTTAACACCTTACTTAGCGTACCCAAAAATTGTTTTGGAAAAGCTGAAAATTTATCGGCAAATCGTCGATGCATTACAAAACCTTAATCAAGCAGTCAGACAGTAATAACCAAACGCACGGCGTCAGCACAGTTGCGTACATGCTACAAGAACTAACTTAATGCAAATGATTTGAAAAAGCTGAAATTTGGAAATATGTCAAATTAAATTCATAAAACAAACAGTCAGACATAATTTTTATAAGAACCCAATCAGTCAGCACCTAATTGAAATCGGGATAAGGCGCACGTCAAGAAATTAAAAAAAAAAACATTCATTCATTGGTAGAACTATGCAGCAAATGCAGCATAGTCAACCAATGCGACATAGTTGCAACAAATACGTCACGGCATCAGTTTAATAGAATCACTCGTTTCGTTCCTACGTGTAACGTGGAGAAAATATGGAAAATTTGTGTATTTTGTATGAGAGGAGACAATATATTGAAGTTTACCACAAATACTCTTACAAGATGCAAATCAACTTTAAAAATTCGTCAAAATAATAGTTTATCCTTCAATAATGTAGTTTTACCGTTACATTCTAATAATGAGATTCAAGGTTATCATGTAACATGCTATAGAAGATATACAGCTCTGCGGAAGAAATTCAGAGAAACCTTGCTTGATACAACCATCTCCGAAACGAGATGGAGAACAAAACTATTTACATTAATTACGATTATTGCTACAAATTTGAAGCTATTGATGGAGTAGTAACAAAAACAATAGATGACACTTTCTCCTGTTTACCCCATAATGAAGCAGATACAAAGATCATTTATCATACTTGCAATATCGAATATGAAGCAAATATTTTAGTAAGATGTTCAGACACCGACATACTTGTTATTCTACTGGAAAATATGATAAATTTGAAAAGTACTTCAAAGATTTGGATGAACGTTGGCGTTGAAAATAATCAAAGAACTATCAATGTTAGTCAACTGTACGAGAAATTAAGAGAATCAATGTGTACTGCTCTCCCTGCGTTTCATGCATTTACTGGTTGCAATTACAATCCCGCATTTTTTAGGAAAGGAATAAAAAAACCATATACGCTATTAAAATTGTCCAAAGAATTTCAACAAACTTTCACAGATTTGAGCCGAATAAGTGATGACAATTTCAATAAAGTCTTTGGAAAATCGAAGAATTTGTTTGTCATTTATATGGTTTAAAAGTCAGAAGTGTAGATGAAGCTCGGTTTATACTCTTTAACAAAGCATACACGTTCAAAGACACCAACGATGTCTTTCAAATTACTACCAGTAACGTTTACGGTTCAAATTTACCACCATGTAAAACTGAGTTGAAAAAACAATTACAACGTGCTGCATACAAATCAAACATCTGGAGCAACGCACATAAAAAACAGCCAACTCAACTGTCTGCAGTAGAAAACGGTTGGCTAGAAATCAATGGGCAATATGACTACGACTGGTATGAAGGAACTGCCCAACTTTATCAGTGACGTTCTAATTCAACCAAATATTACTAATACAGGTAGTTTTTTGTACAAACAACTATTGATTACAGTTAAATATTTTACACATAAACATATCATTTGACTTGACTAAACATTGAATATTTTTTTTATGTACAGAAAACAAATTGGGTGCAACAGACGATGTGACGGACAAAGCAAATGAAACAGAAGGAACCTCAGACGGCTTGGATAATGATTGCGACGAAGAAAACGACGAAATTAATAGCGATAATGATATAGAACCCTAAATAAAACATAAATAAATACTAAGTATTTTTTGATTGGTCAAAAACCTTTAATTACGACAAGCAGCGTGCGCGCCTTAACACGATTTCAATTGGGTGCTGATTGATTGGGTTCTGATAAAAACTATGTCTGACTGTTTGTTTTATAAATTTAATTACGTAATTTGACATATTCCCAACTTTCAGCTTTTTCTAATCATTTGCATTAAGTTAGTTCTTGTAGCGTGTACGCAACTGTGCTGACGCCGTGCGTTTGGTTATTACTGTCTGGCTGCTTGATTAAGGTTTTGTAATGCATCGACTATTTGCCAATGAATTTTCAGCTTTTCCAAAACAATTTTTGGGTACGCTAAGTAAGGTGTTAAAATTACACCTTTCTTAGCGTGCCATCGCCAGGTGTCCCGACACCTGGGGTGCTGACTTTGCAGAGGCGTTCTATGACCAATAAACAGTCCGATCTCAAAATATCAGCCTTTCCTAAACTCTTGCACTTTTTTGTTACCAGCTCCCGGACTATAACGTCACAATAATATTAATATATAATTTTACATAAATTCTGTTTGCAAACATCAACAGTTTGTGGATATTGAAACCTTGCATCAAAATTTAATTAAACAAATATAAAACGCAATTTGACATAAACAATGGACGAGAGACCAAGGGCTTTGGGCAATTGGATATTAGAGGAGGCCACGTACGTTTAACTAAGCAGCCTCGGGCACTCGAAAATATTTCACAATTTTGTTTTTACTGCAAAAGGGTTAAAATAGAAGTACATTTAAAACATATTAATTTAAAATTTTGTTTATTTATAACAAAATGATTCAATGGAAAAATATGTTTTGTAAGAAAATATATAGCGTAATAGAAATAATTCTTAAATTACATTTTGACAGAAAGTTATTATATGAATAAACTTCTTAGTGGGATTTAAGTGTAGTGTTATAATTTAAGAACTGTGTTAATTTGTAGAATAAGTTTTCTAAAAATATGAATGAAATTCGCTTTGAACTTACCTGGACCATATGTCTAATATCATGTAACACTGAAGATATATTAAGTCCTAATTTTATTCTATTTTACGTTTAAAAATGTTAAGGAAGTTGTTTCAAGACATTGTATCTTTTTCTTATATACATATATAAGTGTATAAACTTGCATAAAAATATATGTTGTGCATACAGTACTTAACTTAATATGCAAATATAAATTGTGTGCGAATGTCGGAATTCATTTTTCACTGTGGAATCAAATATTTTGATATTTTCTGCTTATCAATCAAATGGATAATTTAGGGATTCGAAACGAACAATTTCCTGGTGCAGAGACGAGGAAAACCGGAGTAAAACATATACTCAGATAAACAGGAGAGGGTGTCTCGGGCCACTTCCGCCCGGAAATACTGCGCACTGACTCTTATCGAATCCAGGGATGCAAAACCTGCGAATAAACCGCGACGTAAATAATCCGCAATTAATTACGAAGCCCTTAAATTAACAAAACAAACGGGGATATTTGGAATGGGTTATTATTGCGGGTAAATTATTGTCAACATTTTGTTGATTTAAGGATGGTCCAATTAATCTGTGGTTTTCCGCATATGTGAGTGGGCTTAGTAGGTCCACCGCGAATATAAAGAGATGGCAGAACTAATAGGTGGTTGAATTTGATTGCTTCAATGAAGCAAAAGTTCTTATTAAGTTATATTAATAATTCAAATTAGAGCGACGTTGAATAACAACGGCGGGTATAATTATATATTGTGTAAATGGCTAGTAGTTTGAGTAAATTCCGTTGTGCAATTAATAGTAATTCTAACCAACAGCAAGTTACCGTCTGAATGTATCACTGGTGGGTATTAAATTCAGCAGAACCGATAGCAGTACATCAGACTACATAACTGCAATGAGCGTATTTGCAACATGTGTGGTCTTTTGATAATATGATTTTATGTACACTGTTGGTCTGCTAATAAAGTGTCCTCGGTTTGTACTGAAATTTGTTCGGATCAAGATAAATAGTTCATTACTCATACGAGGCGGGAAAATTTTAATACGTTATTTGTTATACAATGATTCAAATACGGATATAATACGGAGAAGAAAACTAAAAATATAAAAAAAAACATGTTGAAAAGGCATTTCGAACAGGGGCGGCAGTTTGTAAAATCAGCATAGAAATAGGATTCAAATGTGGTGACGGAGTCTTGAACACGAGCGGCAGGAGGAAGGTGAAAGGATGTAATGTAGGACATCGGGTGACGGACGCATTAATAAAGGGACCCTGATACGTGCAACGCGCTTATTGGATTCCAGTCTTAGGATTTGACCTCCCTCCAAGTCTCGGTAGTTTCTTCCCTTTTCATATTGATCCTTAAAATCCCATTCAACAATGAAATGTGTATTAAAAATAAGACTGTTAATAAACATATGAATATTTTTTTAAATAAAAATAAATACTGTAGCAAATAAATTTTGCTAGTATGGTAATCATTTTCCGGATAAATGAAATCAATAAGTAATTTATAAGAGCCGTGCGAAAGGGAAAGATGGCAAGCGCGAGGAAAAAAAGAATTGCGTGTTTAGCGTCAAGATAAAGAAACGAAATTAGATATCAGATGGGAAAATTGATCGAGTTTTTTTGAAAATAATAAAAAAGGTTCGCACAAGAAAAAATAATATTTATTACTGTGGGAGCACATGCAGGATAATTATAAGATAATAAAAGAAGCGTGTCCGCACGAAATTTTCCTTAATAAGGAAAGAATATATTTATTAAGAAAGATTGATATTTTTGCGTAATTTATTATCTTAAAATATTTTATTTATATGTTATTTTTATGTTTAAATTAATGTTTCTATAATTTAATTTAAACATGTTGAATGTAAAATGCATTTCACATGATGATTTGAGTTGTAAGCCGGGGTTTTCAAAGAACAAATTGTGGTAATTAGTTTAGCCAGGAGCTAGCCATGCATATTGTGTTACATTCAAATTAAGAACCATTTTGTGTTAGATGCAAATTAACTTATTTTAGTAGCACCTGTATTCAGAAAGGCTAGGCATTTTAATAAGGCATTCTGTCCATATGTCAAGTGTACAAACAAATTGAATCTCTTATCGCAATTAGAATTGAATATTGGAAGTGAACAGCGTCGTTAACTGTTCTAAATAGTACTATTTTACAGTAGATCTATCTAAAGCTCTACAGAGACTTGAATATTGCTAGCAAAATATGGATGGATACAGTGCTTCCAGTGACATGTAACAGATCAATTACCTTGATAAGAACATAATTCCGAGCAGCACAAGTTCAGCTGCAAGTGAAACGTAACTGAAATGTCCATTACTTTTCCATCTCGTACCGAATTTCCTGCGCGTAATCGTGTACCATCTTTATCCGACTCGTTGTATGGGCGATAGCGACACTTTGACACGAACGCGATTGCGGCCCCAAAATAAGCAGGAATTGCGAGCAGATTGCCAGAGATTAATGGTACTTAGCAGAAGTTTTTTTATGTCGGAAAATTACCTTTACTGGATTTCCAACCATTGCTCCGTTACTACCGTCAGAGTAAATAGAGATATAAAAAGCAAGGGTACTTTTAAATAATGGACAAATCTATTATTTGAGTAAAATACTATTATATTAAATATTTCAATGTGGCATCGTGTATAATACATAATTTTTAATTTTTAATTCTTATTATATTTTATCGATTGGTAGGTACACAAAACTGAGTTGTGTTTTATTTAATTTAATTTTTCAAGACTTGTTACAGTTTCGCTATTACAAGCTATTTATTCAAAAACGTTCAGTATTTTAAACACGCTTTGAAATCAATCAATATTTTGATATGGATAACAATTTAATAATAATTAATAATTTAGTCGGTCATTTAAGACGAATAGAAATATTTTGCAATGTGTGCTATTCCAAACTATGGCTCCCCTGATATTATTCTATCTAGCTAATTCGCCTTTGCAAAGGTATTGTATTACGTTGCATAAATTCATAATTGTATCACCCTTGTTTACGCTACTCTTGCCCCTACACATAAAAGCCAGAGGGCGATGATAAATTATTCTTATTTTTAATGTAAAAATCTTGCTTTTTATTATAGCTCATTGTCCTCATACATTGTGTTTATTGTATTTCAGAAATAATTCATAATTACAATATACAATCATCCATTTTAAATCCAATTTATTTTTAAAAATCTAATACAATCTTTATTATACGGGGTAATTCAATATTACAAAACAATCTCCTAGGGACTTACTGTTTGGGTTAAAATAAGAAGAAAACTTTTTATTAACTTATGTGTGAAAATGTATTGTGATGAGATATTCATTGTTAAACATTTTACAAGTATGTTTTTAAAACAAAATGGTGGACGGATACAGTTTTAAGACTAATGTAAATATAAACTTTTCTTTTTGTTTGACCTAAATAACAAATTACCTTGCGATTACTCTGTATTATATCTTTTATTTATCACATAAAAAAATAGATCTTATATTAAATTTAATATTGATTCTGATAATAAAAGCAATATTAATAACTATAATCGATAAATAACCGTTAATATATGAATGCACATTTAATTTAATCGTAATATTACAACAATCAATTTAGTGCATTAGGCAATTTTAAATTACTGTAATTTGATATGGATCAACTCGTATTAATTACAGTAAAGTGTAATTTAGACGCAACTATCATTAATATTTTTTAATAATAATAATTATTATTATTTTCAGGTGGGTGAATCCAAAATTCTATTTCCATTATCGTAAGTGTACCAGTCTACTTCAATAGTAAGTTTAGTAAATTTTGTTGTAATTTTGTAAAAGTAAATTCGGCAACATATTCTTGCACGATGCTAAACTTGTGTTCAAACAGTTTACATTGTAAAAATAGTAAGTATAAACAAATCTTGGTGAAATATAAATAGAATACATTATCTATAAATATATTTTACTATAAAAAACTATGACATAAATATGCATATCTATTTTTATCATATATATTGCCATGTTTATTTTTATTAAAAAAAATATTTCTTTTAAATATTGTGACAAAGTTTATGGTACTTATATAATATTAAAAGAATAATAATTTGTTACTATCAACATACATTAATATTACAGAACGACCTTAAGTAGCTAAGTTGTTCATTTTAAATGTAAAAATATTTGAATGTCAAGTGAAGCGATGATGTAATCAGTTGAAATCGAAACATCCGCACAACTTGCCAAATTTTCACGTGGCTGCAAGGCCACAACAGTTTCATTAACAAACAAAAAATGTCAACGCAATTATTACAATCTTGGCTGTGGGATACGGGCACACATTCAAATTGAATCTAAATAACAGTTTAATATATTACGTTAATATACCGAATGTAAAATGTTTTTTTAATTAATTATTTACCAATTTAATTACAGATTTGTCTGAAATGTTTTTATAAACTACTAATTTGCGTATTTATTACTTTTTTAATTTTTTTTAGAACTTTGAGCAAACAAGTGGCTTGTTGTGTTTATATGCACTGAATTATTTATTATACTAACAAGATGCACTGGTTTGTAGAACCAAAACAATTGTTTTGTTAATTATTGACGTTTAAAAATTGTCAAAAGTATCATTGTTTGTAAAAAGATTCTAGAAGTTTGTGTATATATAGTATGCCCGTAGATATAGTGTCTTTACGACATAGGCTTGAATTATCTCAGCAAATTTTTTTATTACTAATCGCTTTTGGGGAGACAATTATGTTTGTATTATATACCATAAATAGCTTATAACACCTCGATGTTTAAGGGTAAAAATATTATATAAATATACAATATTTTCACCCTTGAATACTACCTCGGGTTTCAGGTATATAATACAATCATAATTGAATGCTAATGAATTAATCCGGTTAGATATCTATGGGCATACTATACCTTGTTTGGTAAGGATGATCATGATTTAGGTTATATTGCTTTTTGGGAACATAAATGATATTTGTTAATATATATGTATGCTGACTAGAATATTAGAATGCTATAAATACACCTGCACTCTTGAAACCTTTTCTGCACGATGCTGATATATTAAGCCTATATTACTTTGTCTGCTTTTTTGCATTATAAAAACTCTACTGGCTGTACTTGCGTTGCCCCAAACCTGGATCCCATAAATTATTATTGATTGAAATAATGTAAAATACACTACTTGAGCTGAATCTTCTCTTGCAATTTTTTCTTATGACTTAGAGTCGTCTGACACGAGACTGATTTTAATATAAGTGTCAGTACAATAATTTTACGCGCCTTTTTTTCAAATATTTAGCAAGCTTTTAAGCAAGAAATTAGAACAAGTTTTAATTTCTTGGATGAAATCTTACTAAATAATTGACGCATAAATCCGTCAATCTATACATATGTCGCCAAGAACACTGGATTATAAAATTAAATTTTTAAATAATTGGCGCGCAAAATTATTGTACTGACACTTGTATTAAAATCAGTCTCGTGTAAGACGGCTCTTATATTGCCTTTTTCAGTTTGACTCAGACATTATTTACATGAATATCCCAGCGGAGTTTAGAATCTACAGCCATGCAGAAAAAAATTACGTGTTGGGCTTCTTTACTATTTGGTTAAAAAAAAAAAAACGTTTTTTAGTCATTTAGATACTTTACAACGTTGCCATATTAGTCGATTTCTAGTGATCTTAGTTAAGTATGTTCCAGTTACAGACGACGTCATTGTTCTGAAGCCATTAATGTCTATGAGAAGTTACTTACTAGAAAAGTTGGTACTAAATGTCAGTTTTATAAAATATGAATTTCAACATGTTAAGTTTATCATTATCTATTTTATGACTTTACAATAAATAGTCTTGTTTTTGTGGCTATGAATACTCGTGCAATGTATTATTGTTTTAACTTAAATTATTTTACGCATATTTATACATAAATCGGAGCGCGAATCAATTTTTTTTTACTTACCTTCTGGTCACAGTAAGGTTCAGTAACATCTTTTCCTGTTATTGAAGCATACTAAGGTATTACGTCATTAGTAAGATTGCCAAAAGTAACTGCAACTTACCGAAGCTTACTTTTCTCGTCAGAAAACGACTAAAGTTGCAGATTTTTGCATTATTTATATATATTTGCAAAAAATTTAACCGGACTATCGATAAATTTTAAATAAGCTTCCAAATTATTTTTTAACTAAAATAAACAGAGAAATTATTCTACGGGCTATAAACTAACAGTCTAGCTAGGAAGGCAGTTTTATACGGCGCACGTGCAATTAGTAGCGCTAACACATACATACATATTATTTCTGTGATATTTTATGTCAGATAATAGATAGCGATTCAAGTTTACGCGTCACACCTCTTGCTTTGTACCTCACGAATTGCAGTTGATCGATCCATTCTTTAATTGTCCTTTCTACTCCGATGAGTTATGCGTAATACGACGCTTCGTATAAATTAATATTAACCGAAGGAGCCGCATTATCTGTACCTGTTTAATATTTTAACCTGACATCCGTCCGAAATATCATCTTACCACCCGTAATTTTGACATGTATACACATTAATAAAATTAACCCCAATTGTTTTATTAACTTTCGTAAATTGACTCGTCGGCAGTAATCCTATCACAATCATTGTTAAGTTATTTTACAATCGAGGTATTAATAATAATGGGATTGAACTCGTTACAGTTTGTGTTTCTTTCCAAGTGGAAGTCGTTTGTGTGATTTTGATATGTTCAGAAAAGGGGGAATCAAAAATTATTGTTGGAGGGGCCCAGTAAAAATAAGCCGGAATCATTTTGCAATTGAAAATGCCCGATTTATTTTATTGTTAGAATCGAGCGGCATCAAACGGTGTGGGGATTTTTAATAATTTATAACACTGGATTTGGACAAAAATGTAGAGCATAAAAGGATTTCAACATTGACAAAGATATAAAAATGAACAGTAAACAAACTTATTAGATTTGAATACTGTTCTACAAGTTTCAAAATAGTCAATTTTATTTACATCATAACAATCCCAAATTTATAAATGCAATTAAAAATTTGCGCAATACTCTGTTCGTATAACATTATTATTCATGCTATTAATAAGTACTCCAATCGCATAAATTATAGAAGGTAATTTACTACATAAATATTGCATATGTGATTTTCAAGATAAAGTTTCGTCTATACACAATCTTAGAAATCGTATCAAACCTGAGTAATTTGTTTGTATATTATTAAGCGAATATGGAGGAGTTTTAAATGCATTATTGATTTTGAAAATAAAAACAATAATCTACAGATTTTATTTATATTCTGTTTTTTTGATTAGTAAATTAGTATTGTTGATGTAGTTAACTATATGTTAATTAGTTTATTTGTGTATGATATCATTCATAAATATAACAAATAGTTATGGACCAACGATACTTTTCTCAGGAATACCCACTGACAATTTTATCACATTGGATCTTATTTTGTTATTATTGATTTTTTGATTTATCAATTTCTTTATGTTTTGTCAAATATGAAAAAACTAATTATACACATTTTTACTAAAACTATATTTATAAAGTTTGTTACTTGGCTTTGTTTTTTAAACTTGGACGCATTATCTACGTCGGTAAGTTAAGAAGCTTTTAACTCACTGATTTTGCGGGAGTTAAGAGCATAACTAACGCATTTTTATTACAACTATTATATATATATATATATATATATATATATATATAGAGATAAAAACGCTGGTTTAGGAGCGTTTAAGCGCACACTTTCTACGTCGTAAAAGCGTCTAAGGATTGGAAGCGTACGCTCCCAATCCGTGCATATAAACTACGTGTTAAGAGCGTCCAACGGTTAGTTCAAATTGAGTGTTAATAGATGGCATTAAAATCAAGATTGACAGAATTTGTTAGTACATTACTGTAGCCACACATTTGTGCTTTTGTAGCGGACATATCTACCGTAATAAAATCAAATCGAATAGGGTTATTGACATACATAATGTTTTTTTTTACAAGTTTTTAATAAACTTTCTTTTAAAATATTAGTTAAAAATATTCTGTCTGTATTATAAATCAACTAAAATATTACTTGATATAAAGAAATATAAATCTTATAACTAGTTTACATGATAACACAACAGATTGTATTTATTTTTCAGGCTTGTATTCATATTTTGTTAAAAGTTGAAGTTTAAGGTCAATCATTTTTCTAGGTCTCACACCAAGTTTAAGGTCAACGCTAACGTTTATACATGCTATAATGAATAGTAAATACTAAACAAATTAAAAAATAAAAAAAGTTAGTAGACAAGGATAAGTACGCCAATTACAAAGATGATGTCAACAAAGGTGTCGCTTCTAAAAAAAATAGAGGCGGCAAAAGTATTATATTAATATTTATAGAATTTTATAATTTTAATGAATTTTAGTATACTTCGGAATTTAAATATGCTAATTACAAAGATATAGTCAGTATAACAAAATTCTTGTTAGAGACGGTAAAGTTAAAACAATAATCTTCACAGCATTATATGATATTAACGAAGGCTGCACAATTATAACATTGATGCACAACATTCTCATCTTAATCAATTTTTGTAAATAGAGGTTACAAATCTAGTGATTTTGGTAGGCAGTGACATTGAAGTAAGCTAATTTCAATGATAAAGTTAAAATAACAAAATTCTCGTTGGAGGCGGCGCAATTATAACATTTATGCACAACATTTGATGATTTTGATGAATTTTAGAAGATAAAAGTACTTAAGTATGATAATTACAATGATAAAGTTAAAATAACAAAATTCTTATTGGAGGCGGCGCAATTATAACATTTATGCACAACATTTTAAGATCTTAATGAATTTTGATAAATAGAATTACTTAAACAAGACAATTACAATGATAAAGTCAAAACAACAAAATTCTCGTTGGAAGCGGCGCAATTATTACATTTATGCACAACATTTGATGATTTTGATGAATTTTAGAAGATAGAAGTACTTAAGTATGATAATTACAATAATAAAGTTAAAATAACAAAATTCTTATTGGAGGCGGCGCAATTATAACATTTATGCACAACATTTTATGATCTTGATGAATTTTGATAAATAGAATTACTTAAACATGACAATTACAATGATAAAGTCAAAACAACAAAATTCTTGTTGGAGGCGGCGCAATTATAACATTTATGCACAACATTTTATGATCTTGATAATTTTTGATAGATAGAGTTACTTAAACATGACAATTACAATGATAAAGTCAAAACAACAAAATTCTCGTTGGAGGCGGCGCGCTTATAACATTTATGCACAACATTTTATGATCTTGATGAATTTTAGTAGATAGAAGTACTTAAGTATGATAATTACAATGATAAAGTTAAAATAACAAAATTCTCTTTGGAGGCGGCGCAATTATATCATTTATGCACAACATTTGATGATCTTGATGAATTTTAGAAGATAGAAGTACTTAAGTATGATAATTACAATGATAAAGTTAAAATAACAAAATTCTCGTTGGAGGCGGCGCAATTATAACATTTATGCACAACATTTGATGATAATGATGAATTTTAGAAGATAGAAGTACTTAAGTATGATAATTACAATGATAAAGTTAAAATAACAAAATTCTTGATGGAGGCGGCGAAATTATAACATTTATGCACAACATTTTATGATCTTGATGAATTTTGATAAATAGAATTACTTAAACATGACAATTACAATGATAAAGTCAAAACAACTAATTTCTTGTTGGAGGCGGCGCAATTATAACATTTATGCACAACATTTTATGATCTTGATGAATTTTAGTAGATAGCAGTACTTTAGTATGATAATTACAATGATAAAGTTAAAATAACAAAATTCTCGTTGGAGGCGGCGCAATTATAACATTTATGCACAACAGTTTATGATCTTGATAAAATTTGATAGATAGAATTACTTAAACATGACAATTACTATGATATAGTCAAAACAACAAAATTCTTGTTGGAGGCGGCGCATTTATAACATTTATGCTCAGCATTTTATGATTTTTATGAATTTTGGTAGATAGAAGTACTTAAGTATGACAAATACAATAATAAATTCAAAATAACAAAATTTTTATTGGAGGCGGCGCAATTATAACATTTATGAACAATATTTTATGATCTTAATGAATATTGGTAGATAGGGACATTTAAGTAACCTTATTACAATGAAAAAGTGAAAATAACAAAATTTCTGTTGAGAAGCTGTACAATTATAATATTACTGCACAACAATTTATAATCTTGATACATTCTGGTAGATATAGGTACTTCAGTATGCCAATTACAATGATAAAATCAAAATAACAAAATTTTTGTTAGAGGCGGCGTAATTATAATATTTATGCACAATATTCTATAATCTTAATGATCTTTGGTAGATAAGGACATTTATGTAAGCTTAATATAATGATAAAGTAAAATTAACAAAATTCCTGTTAGGAGGCGGCACAATTTTAAAATTATTGCATAACATTCTATGATCTTGATGAATTTTGGTAGATAGATGTACTAAAGTATTCCAAATACCATGATAAAGTCAAAATATAAAAATTTTTGTTGGAGACGGCGCAATTATAACATTAATGCACAATATTCTATAATCTTAATAAATTTTGGTAGACAGGTACATTTAAGTAAGCTAATTAAAATAATAAAGTAAGAATAAAATATTTCTTGTTAGGAGGCGGCACAATTATAATATTATTGCACAGTATTTTATAATCTTGATAAATTCTGGTATATAAAGGTACTTAAGTATGCCAATTACAAAGATTAAGTCAAAATAACAAAATTATTGTTAGAAGCGGCGCAATTATAACATTTATGTACAACATTTTATTATCTTGATGAATTTTGGTTGATAGAAATACTTAAGTATGACCATTACAATGATAAAGTCAAAGTAACAAAATTCTTGTTGGAGACGGCTCAATTATAACATTTATGCACAATATTCTATGATCTTAACGAATTTTGGCAGATAAGAACATTTAAGTAAGCATATTACAACAATAATGTAAAAATAACAAAATTCCTGTTGGGAGGTGGCACAATTATAATACTAGTGCACAACATTCTATGATCTTGATGAATTTTGATAGACTGGGTACTTAAATATGTCAATTACAATGAAAAAGTCAAAATAACAAAATTCTTGTTGAGTGGCACAATTATAACATTAATGCACCTATGATCCTAATTATTTTTGGTAGACAAAAGTATTTAAGTATGTTATATACAATAGTTAAGTTAATATAATAAAATTTTGTTGGAAGCGACACAATTATAATATTAATTCAAAACATTCTATGATTTTAATAAATTTTGGTAGACAGGGGTATGCTAATTACAATGATTAAGTTAAAATACAAAAATTTTGCGGCACAGTCATAACATTTATGCATAACATTTTATGATCATGATGATTTTTAGTAGACAGGAATACGTAAGTATCTCAATTTTAATGATAAAATTATAATAACAAAATTCCCGTTGGACGCGGCACAATTATAACATTAATGCACAACATTCTATAATCTTAATAAATTTTGGTAGACAGGGGTACTTAAGTAAACAATTACAATCAAAACATCAAAATAACAACATTTTTGTTAGAACGCGGCACAATTTCTTAATTCGACACAATTATAACATTAATACACAAAATTGTATACTTTTAATAAAGTTTGTTAGACAGATTTAAGTATGTTCATTACAATAATTAATAATTAAGTTAAAATAACATAATTCCTGTTAGAGGCGGCACAATTATGACATTGATGTTTACAACATTTTATTATTTATGAATGCCACACACAATAAGAAAGTCAAATTATCAAATCTATTGAAAAACAACATTCTTATAAATAAACAGATTAGATTTTAAAATTATTATTATGGTGTGCACTTTTCAAGCTAGATGTTAAAAATAAATTAATTAATTTAATCATAATCGGCAGCTTTAACAAAAAAGAACTGTAAATTAAAAAAAAAATACTATTAAACAAAAAAAATTGTCTTGGCTGCCGTTTATGGTTGTTTAATTTTTATTTTTAACATCCCACTTGAAAAATAAATTCCATAATAATAATCTTCAATACCGATTATAATTATTATAATATTTATAATCAATAATTTATTTAATTAAATTATTAAAAAAATAATATTGCTAATTTTAAAACATCTTTTTTCACGTTTATGTAACCATTATACATAATTTGTTGAAATAAAATGTTTGGTTACCCTTGCATTGCAGTGGCAATGTCAACAAACTTTCTATTTTTTTTAACCATAAAACTCATTCAATACTAAGAATAGGTCTCGGAATAGGTCTATTTTTAGAACTACTTATTTCAATGCCTAAAACTAAATTGCACTTTTTTTGCAATGATAAGTAATTGATTCAAACGCAGGCTTAACACGGGCCATAATTTTAACTAGTTAATGTATTCTAATTTGAAATAAATAATATTCCATATTTTTTATTAGTTTATCTATAGCTAGATTATTTAATGGTAAGTCAATTATACCATATCTATTGTTAATGTTTAATTATCAAACTAAACGTGTATGAAAAATGAGATCGTGAAAGCTTGCGTTCTAAAAACGTTAATATGCACAATATACGTTTCAGAGGCGATTATTTGCACAATATACGTTTTAGAAGCGTTTATTTGCACATAACACGCTCTAGAGGCGTTTACACATTAACGGCAAAGCCGTGAACTGTAGTATAGCCCTAGCGGTAAACATTTAAACTCAATAGGATAAGCATGCGGTTAGACGCCCTTAAACATGACCGATTTGTAGTTTTAGGGGCGTTTAGCCATAACTGTAAATAACTTAGACAAGAACCAAATACACTAAAATAAAAACTAAATAAAATAGGATTCTAACTTAACCTTTCGGCAAAACAACGAATTGCTTGATCATTTTTCAAATTTATATTGCAAACTATTTATTAATCTACTAATTTAATAATAAATTAATGTTGTTTCCACGTACAAAGCAACTGCTGAAACACTATGGCACGGTTAGTTTATAAAGTAAATTAAACGCTCCCAATCCTCTCGAGAGCAAACGCTCCTAATACAGAGTTTGTGCCTATATATATATATGTATATATATATATATATATATATATATATATAAATCCAACCGTCGTTTTTAGACCCGCTATGTTTAACAGGCAACCACAGACCCACTAGAAACCTTTGCCATAAGTGTGTGTATATTAAGCAATTTTGATTTATTAATTAAGAACTCTAAGAGCAGTGAAAGAGGGGTAAACAAAGAAACAAAAAGTTGATGTCTGGCAATCTCTGTTAGTCCCAGACAGTAGAACCGACGGTTTTAGACCCAGCAGTGTTGCCATGTTTTGGGGCCTAGATAGGTATGTAGCACATATTCTTTGTGTAAGTCTATTTTTTATGTGTCTATTACATGTGATAAATACGTGCCGTGAACGTAATAAAAGCCTAAACAACTTATAGACAAACTGAAGAAATTTTGAAATGTATATGCAAGTTTATTTCAGTTTTGTGTTTATTTATTCTCTTGTTAAAGTTTTTTCATTCAACAAACCAAAAAAATTATGCAAATTATTAAAACATTTACATATTATATGTTATGTCTTTTAATAAAGTCAAACATTTATAAAATTTAAAAAAAATATATAAATGTAATAAATGAAAAACAAAAATAATAAACATTTTATTGTCAGATCAGACAGATTTAAATAAATTGCCTTTAATTAATATTTAATAATTTATTGACTAATCTTTTTTATAATGCTTTAATAACATTTAAACTTTTTAACTTATTAGTTTTTGAGCTTTTTTTATTGGTTATCTGGTGTCTAATGCTGACACTGTACAGTAAAACATGTTGCAATTTGTCAAATTTAACTTTTAAACTTGAACTTATTTTTTTTTATTTACTAAAAAGTAATTAGCGTTTCAACGAGTATATTATTAATAAAATATATAATAACAGTTTCTAATAAGCAGATAAATTAAAATAAAAAATATACAAATGTTTTAAAAGTTTTAAATAATAATAATATTAATATTTATTAGTGTTCTATATACAAACATTAGAACAATTGTTCATTAATACCTGACACAAGTGATTAAATATTAATCTTAAGATTAATAAGACTAATTTCTATATACAAAGTATTTACATACGTCAAAAATCGGAATAATACAAGTTATTATTACAAATACATATTCAACTATTTCAAAATTATGCTTAAAAAAATCAGTAAAGGTATTATCAGCATATTTTTGATAGATATTTTAAACTTTTTAAACTCTAAAGTTTTGGTATATGGAAGTAGCTTGTTGTAAAATTTGATCGCATACTAATTGAATCCATCTCTACTTTTAAGCAAACGTTTAAAGTCAAACCTTAAATCATTGATTTCCCTTGTGGCATAATCATGCAAAGAACTCTGTGTGGTATATTGGTTACTATTATTCTTAATATACAGAGACATTCGTAAATGTAAACACAAGGTACCGTTAAAATACCCAACGCAATAAAACTAAGCTTACAATCATATCTATACCCTAGACTATTTATAATTCTGATTGCTCTTTTCTGTATCTTAAAAAACTTTTGCTGAGATAAGTGCATGACCCCCGTTTAATATTCCGTATTTTACGACTGAATAAATTGTGAGCAATAGTTTTTGTGAAGTAATACTTTTTAATTTTCTCAATAGATAGATATACTTAGAAATTTTATAGCTTACATAGGTGGTATGAGCTATCCAAGTAAGTCTATAATCTAGCATTAATCCTAAAAACTTAACTTCAGTGTTGGTGTTAATTTGTTTTAGTGAGAAAATTAGATGCTCAGTCTTACAGTCTTACATATGATGACATAAGATCAATACTAGATTTACTAAAGTTGTTATGTTTTAGTTTGTTAATTGAAATATGATGTGATACACATTCGAAATTCAAAAAAAAAAACAGAGCTACCAACCTCAAATCCATTTAAAATTTCATTAACTAAATGTTTTATTGCAAATACTGTAGGTCTATGACGGCGAAAACCATATTAATTTTCACATAATATATTATTCACTTCCAAATGTTGCGTTAGTTAGTTAGTACTACAGATAATTTCACCTTTTTGAATAATGAAATAACTTTTGCCAGTTTTAAATCACTTGGAAATTGATTTGGCATAATTGATTCATTAATAAGTTTTGTTAGGGGAATCAAAATAATATTTAAAATTGATTTTATTATTTTGCTAATAATATTGTAGCAATCCATGCAATTAGAATTTTTTAGATTTGATACGATGTCACGTAGTTCAATAAAGGTAACTTCTCTAAAATTAAATTGATTTGAAAGTTGCGGTGATTTGATGGCGTAACTTATAAAACTGGTAGCACTTGCAGACAAGTTATTAGAAATAGTCGGAGCTATGTCAACAAAATAATTATTAAACTGATCCGGTGTGAAAGATTTATTATTGTTAATGCTATGGCTACTGCTTTGCAATATGATTACTTGCCACACAGCCCTTTGAGGATTATTTGATTTATAAATAATGTCATCATGTGTTTTTGGCTAACCGTATTGCAACTTGATAGTTTTTTCTAAGTAGTTTTAATTGAGTAGTTATAAGATCAGAATGAACATGCTTAATTAAGTTATTTAGATCTTGAATTTTTTGTCTCATTTGGAATAGATCATATGAGAACCAATTAAAATTTTTAATTTTAATTTTGTTTGAAATTTTTAGTTTTAGTTTAGCGATCTAGAGGAAGTAACAGCAATATCAGATTTTAATCTGATATACAGGCTGATCTAGATTCGCTTTTGTTGCTCATTAAGTTTTTGTGTATTGGTTTAAGTATAAGTAGTGTTCTGTATGAGTTTACAAATAAACAAATTATTATTATTATTATTATTTAATATGTTAGATTTAATTAATATCTTGATTTTCTCTGGAATAGCCTCAAGCATAGCACATGCAACAGTATTTATAATTACGTCAATATTTGATTCTATAGTTAAATTGCAATTGGCAACAAAACTCCAGTCTACAGTATCCATTATGTTGTACAATATTAACAGTCCTTCGTCTGTAATAAGTCTGTAACTAATGCGTATCAAAAGTTGATGCAAAACTAATTGCTAAATGATCTGAAAAACGTAGATTAATGGTTTTAATATTCTATTCTGCTTTGCTTATGTTAGTAAATATATTATCTATAGTATTATTTTTCCTTGTATTTTCATTTAGTTTTGAATACAATCCAAACGAATGAAATAATGATTGCAACTGTACGGTAACATTATTATTTTTTGGTTAAATATACATTAAAATCACCTGTAATAATAATGATTTAAATAATAAACATCTAAGGAACAGTTATCGCTTAAAAAAAATTAAAAGTAGTTATGAGAAAATAAAAAATGCAAAAACCAGAACTATTGAAACAGGAACAATATTTTCTATACAATCACAGATGTTCCTTGTTTGATAGGAAATTTAGGCACCAATGCAGCGCATGTGTTTTATTAAAGAAATGTAGCATATTAGCAACGACTAAATTGAGTAAGAAATATTATGCACGGTACAAAACACAAACAATTGCCTTGCTTCCTTGTCACTCGGAATGCTATAGCCGCGTTGGGATAAAGAAATAATAAATTTAAAGTATGTAGATTGCATATAATATAAAAAGCATCAGTGTTGTTAATTTTATAAGAGTCTCGATCCGACCCAAAACTCAGCCCAATGTCAGGCTTATAATCTGGGCCCGGCTCAAATCCCAACTCGGGCGGCTCTAAACCAAGTTTATTATTATTAAAATATATAATAACTATTAATAACAGTTTGTAATAAACATATAGAAAAAACTAAAAAACATATTTTTATTTTAAAATTATATTATAAGTAATAGACATCTAAAGGAATAGAGTTGACCGCTACTACGTGAAAATTCATAATAAAAAATAAAACAAAACACAGTAATTGTTTTATTTAATTTTCTATCCAAACGAATAGTTTTGCATAAAAAGAAAATTAAAAGCGGCTATGACCTATAATAAAAAACGCAAAAACTAGCTCTATTAAAAAAAACAATATTTTCTATACAATCACAAGTGTCAATTCAGTTTTTAGTTTAAACCAAAGGTGGAGCTAGGGAATAGATAATATAATAATGAAGTTTCTAAAATATTCTTGATTTTGTTTTCATACGGAATAACACAGTTTGCAAGAATGACGTCATAAGATTTCTTTGTAGAATTTATATTTGATATATAAGTCGGAAATTCATTACAATAACAGTATATATTTTTTATACATGTCGTATTATCTTAATTGCAAGTATTAAGAAACAAAATTGTAAATTTAAATGTAATTCAGTAACCACAGGTTTTTAAAAATGTCTTGTACACTAGTAATGTAAATAATACTGAATTTCATATTGGAGGCGATACAATGACATTCATATATAATGTTGTATAAATAAAATAAAATTCAGTAAACAAGAATTCTTCAGTATGTCGGATATAATAATAATACATAATGAGATTCATAATGGAGGCAACACAATTATAACATTAATGTTCACAATATTCAATAATTTTAATTAAATTTCGTAAATAGGTCATTTACAATGATAAAGTCAAAATAACAAAATTCTTTTGGAGGCGGCAATAATAAAATAAATATACACAATATTTAATGATTTTATCAGTATGCCAATTACAATGAAAATATTAGTATACCAAAAAAAAATCTTGTTGGAGGCGGCAATAATAACATAAATGTACACTCATTCAATGATTTTATTGAAAGTTGGTATATAAAGATGGTTAAGTATGCTAATTACAATGATAAAATCAGTATAAAAAATTCCTATTGGAGACGGCAATAATAACATAAATGTATATAACATTCTATGATTTTAATAAAATTTGGTGAAAAGGCATGTTTAAGTATGCCAATTACAATAAAAAAATCAGAATACTAAAATTATTGTTGGAGGCGGCAATAATAACATAAATGAACATACATTCAATGATTTTAGTGAAAGTTGGTATACAAAGATGTTAAAGTATGCCAGTGTTACAACGATAATGTCAGTATAAGAAAATTTTTGTTGGAGGCGGCAATATCAAAATAAATAAACACAACATTCAATGATTTTAATAAAATTTGGTATACAGGGATGTTTAAGTATGCCAACTACAATGATAAAATCAGTACATAAAAATTCTTATCGGAGGCGGCAATAATAACATGAATGTACACAACATTCTATGATTTCAATAAAATTTTGTAAACAGAGTTGTCATAGTATTTCAATTTCAGTGATGAAGTCAATATACTAAAATTCTTGTTGGAGGCAGCAATAATAACATAAAAGTACACAACATTCAATAATTTCAGTTAAAGTTAGTACACAAGGATGTTAAAGTATGCCAGTTACAACGATAAAGTCAAAGTAACAACAAAATTATTGTTAAAAGCGGCAATAATAAAATAAATATACACAATACTAAATGATTTTATTGAAATTTGGTATACAAAGATACTTCAGTATGACAATTTCAATGATAAAATCAGTGTGTGTGTCTTGTTGGAGGCAGCAATAATAATAAAATAAATTTTGAATACCGGAATGTTTAAGTACGGCAATTACAATGAAAAAAATCAGTATACCATAATTCTTGTTGGAGGCGGCAATAATAACATAAATGTACACACATTCAATGATTTTAATAAAGTCAAAATAACAAAATTCTTGTTGAAGGCGGCAATAATAAAATTAAAAAAACACAACATTCAACGACTTTAATAAAATTTGGTATACAAGGATGTTTAAATATGCCATTTACAATGATACAATCAGTATATAAAAATTCTTATTGGTGGCGGCAATAATAACATAAATGGACACACATTCAATGATTTTAATGAAAGTTAGTTTACAAGGATGTTAAAGTATGCCAGTTACAGCAATAAAGTCAGAATAACAAAATTCTTGTTAGTGGCGGCAATAATAAAATAAATATACACAGTAGTCAATGATCTTATTGAAGTTTGATATACAGATTTGCTTTAATATGCCAATTACAATGACATAATCAGTGTACAAAATTTTTTGTTGGAAGCGGCAATAATAATATAAATGTACACAACATTCTAGGATTTATTTGAAATTTGGTATACAGAGATGTTTAAGTAAGCCAGTTACAATGATAAAGTCAAAATAACAAAATGTTTGTTGGAGGCGGCAATAATAAAATGATTATACACAACATCCAAAAATGTAAATGAAATTTGATATACCGGCATGTTTAAGTATGCCAATTACAATGAAAAAGTCAGTATACAAAAAAATTTCTTGGAGGCCGCAATAATAACATAAATGTACACAAAATTTAATGATTTTAATGAAAGTTGGTATACAAGGATGTTTAAGTATGCCAATTATAATGATAAAGTCAAAATATCAAAATTCTTGTTGGATGCGGCGCAATTATAACATTAACGTACACAACATTCTTTAAATTTAATGAATGCCAATTACAATAATAAGATCAGAATAACAAAATTTTTAATGGTGCCGGCAATAATAACATAAATGTACACAACATTCAACAATTTTTATTAAACTTGGTAGACAGAGATGTTTAAGTATGCCAATTACAATGATAAAGTCAGAATAACAAAATTATTTTTGGAGGCTGCAATAATTCACATTTAATGACTTTAATGAAGTTTGGTAGACGGGAATATTTAAGTATTCCAATTATAATGGAAAAGTCAGTATACCAAAATTCTTGTTGGAGGTGGCAATAATATCATAAATGTATATAACACTCCATGATTTTAATGAGAGTTGATAGACAAAAGTATTTATTAAGTAGACCAATTACAATTATAATTTTAAAATACAAAAACTTTGTTAGAGGCGGCACAATTATAACATTAATGTACAAAGTATTTTGATAAAAGTTGTTGTGTTTTAAATAATTTTACTAAACAGCCATTTTAAACTTCCAATTATGCTTTGTAAAGAATATAGACTATAATATATAGTTTTATGTTATTCCTAAAATTTTACTGATACTGTTTTACTAATTTCTAAGTTTGTAGGTAATAATGAAACTAGAAGACAAATGTATTCAAATTTTAAATTTAATTGAATTTAAAATGAATGTAATTATCTAGTTTGATGACGTATGTTATTGAAGTTTATCCATGCTTTAATCCAATATGTCTGTATATTAAGTTAATTTGTGGTATCGATTATGATTTGTTTCGTAGGAGTATAATAATATTGTAAAAATTCATTCATTTCAAAATAATAATGAGTAATGAGAATATTATTTGATATACTTTAAGTTTACAATTGTAACTAAAGCACCAAAAAATATATTTTAAATTTCTTAGTCTTAATGCATATCTATTTATAATGTTATAAGCCTGCAAACTTGACCTTGCTCTACTATTGAAAAGGGTTCAACGATATTCATTCATAGAATACAAAAACATTTTTTATGGCTTTCCGTTCTCACATTCCTGTTAAGATAATACAATTTAAATGTTATAGTTGGTAAGAAATATTCCGAATAATAATCGATGGTAATATAACACCGATTTTAAATATATTTACTACAAAAAACTAGATTTATATAATTATTATTGTTAAATTTTGTTGAGTTATTGTACTAGTACCACTAGTGTTTTAATAGAAGTATATGATAAATAATCAATTCAATTACATTTTATTGTCTATATTTATCAAATAAATCACTGATACACTGGCTGACATAGAATTTCAAAAATGATTATAACTTGTAAGATATTTTTATAAATAAATAAATAAATAATAAAATGTTCTATACTACGAGAAGGGCAATAACATTAAGTAAATAACAACAAAAATGTTATTATTTTGAAAAATGTATAAAAGCAAGTTATAAAATATCATAAAATAATGTAATAATATAAAAGCCATTCAGAGATATATTGTTAAAGAAATGCTATTAAAACTATTCAAACATTAGTTTGAAGATATCGCAAAAGATGTGTGATAATATGAGCAGTAGTTAGAGAATATCGTTAAACAAGTGCTACTATAAAAAGCATTAGTTTGGAGATATCGTCAAAGAAGTGCGATAATATAAGCGCCAAGCGGTAGTTTGGGGATATCGTCAAACAAGTGCTACTATAAAAAGCATTAGTTTGGGGATATCGTCAAACAAGTGTCACTATAAAAAACATTAGTTTGGAGATATCGCCAAAGAAATGTATTTTTATTAACACAAGTTTGAAGATATCCCCAAAGAAGTATAACTATATTAACACAAGTTTAGGCATAGCGCTGTACTCGTGTTGTTATATATATCTTGTTTATAACAAATAAAAGTACATTAATAATAAAAACTAAAAAATATATATAGAAAAACACAAACATGGCGCTATACCTAAACTAATTTAACTGTTTTTTTATAACAAACATAATTAAATTATGATATTTATAAAAAATAAAAACATTTTATATTAATAAACGAATTATTTTACTCAATTTGTTTATTAATTTCAATTGTTACATTTTATTTTTTAATTTTTTAACAAATATAACTATAATATATATTATATATATTATATACTAGTTATAAATTGTTAAGATCAATTTATAACACGGTAATTACTAATATTTATAACAATTCATTATATTTTTTAAATAGTATTAGTAATACCATTTACTATGATTTCAAATATTAAATATGTCTGCAAGAAAAAGAAATAACCAAATAACTGTTTTATATCATCTTGTGCCATTTATTATAGATTTGTTAAAGTTATATATCCTCAAACTTGTCACAAGTTTGGAGATTTTTTCTGATTTTACAAAAACGTAATTTAAAAACAAATTAGAAGCAAACAGAAGAAACCAAAGGTAACATATGCTACAATTATTGTTAATTTAAGTAATGTCACTGTTGTATAGGCTATTTCATGGTTATTTGGCTATATACATTGTATCTCCTAAAACTTGTGCAGTCTCGAACTCGTGCTCTTTCGTATATATATATATATATATATATATATATATATATATATATATATATATACCGCATTAATATACTTGTGTGGATCTACAATCTACCGTTGTGCAACACGCGTATTTTAATTATGCTATTAATTCACTTGTATCGTAAACATCTGCTTTATATTTTGCGTTCATAATCATGTCATTACAAAACGAGAATCGTAATGAATCCTATTAAAAAAATGAGTTTTTATTTTTGTAAAGACTAGTTTTTTATTGCATTTCATTCTTAAAAAAACTTTTGTTTTTGAAATTTGACATGCAATAAAAATGTGTCTTATTAAACTTGTTCTTTAATATGCTTTTAATATATTTATAAAATTTACCGAATTTGTGTCAGAATTTAAAATCTCAATAATGAACTCGAGCAATATAATGAAATAATGAAATAAAATAGATAACATAGAATGTAATTACTAAAAACATCCAGTGTCGTTGGTGACTTACAGGTACACTAGTATGTATATTTTTGATGGGTACACATATGAAAAAAGTAATCAGCTAAATAACCTAACTGTTAATATTTTTATTTCTGAAATTAAATTTTGCTCCCAGCGGACTATTTTATCTCAGTTCACGCAATTCATCATATTTTTTTTTTAAATTCTCGACCGTTCGGAAACACCTTTTGACAATTGCCACGGCGAAATAATAAATTGGCTTCTGCTCCGCGTGCAAATTAATTTAATTATCGCTGCGAACCCGGCTGCACGGGCGGAATAAGGAGGTACCATTATGCTTATTATATTTTAGAAATTTAAGTAATGAATTGCCGCCTTTAATATTCCTCGACAGCATTTCGGAATCAATTTTGGGTGAATTTTAATATTAGGTGATTAACTGTCTAATTAATTAACACGAATATGCATTTTAAGTAAAATTTAATTTTTGTGTTTACACATTGGGTATTTTTTATACTTTTTTTTGTTTTTATTATCATTTTTGTCATATATTATAAAATGTATATTACTAGGCGATATAATAAACAACCCGCATTATCTCTAATATAATTTAAATTAAATGTATTTCACTTAAATAATTTATTGGATACAATTTGCAACATATAATTAAATATTATTTATTTTATAAAAAATCAAAACATAAATACTAATTTTTAATACAAGGAATACTGTTTATTTAATTCATTTTTTATTAAAATAAAAAATTATTTGAGGAAATTTTAAATATTATGAATTAAAAATAATAAAGAATGGAAATAAGATTTTTTTTGCCTTGAAATTGTATTCTAAACTTATTTGGCTTTCTGCAGTATATCGGTAACAACTTCTTGCTTACAGATGCAGTTCCTATCTTTAAATTGTTCAATAGTTTGAATTTGTAATTTACAAATGTTTTAAAGGGTTTTTAATGCGTCCGAACTTTTAAATAACCAAATCAAATTAGATATCTTAAAACGTTTGAATGCTATTTCACATAAACGCATTATTAATGTTTGAAAGCAATTTTGGACGCGGCGGTTGGCTGTTTTTGACTAAACTTATTATGTCAATTCAATTTTTGACCACTTTTTTAAACCATTGGGTCTGCATTTGCTTGAGTTAAGTTTGTTTTCAGGGCGTCAATAGTTGCTGGTTTATCGGCATAGACAAAAGATTTAACATAACTCCAAAGAAAATAATCTAAAGTTGTTGAATCGATTACATGACTTTGGTGGCCAGTTAACAGGTCCGTTCATCGAAATAATTTTGTCACCGAGTTGTTCTATCAATAATTTCAATGTTGCATTGGCTGTATTTCTTGTTGGAACTACATCGTTTCCAGATTAATACCATCCAAATTTAGAATTAAATAATTATTGATCATTGATCTGTATCGATCCTCAGTAACAGTAACGTGCTCTCTACCTTAATTTTGATCATTTTCGGAATATTTTTACTCTAAAATTGGCACGTTTGTTTATTAACGTGGCATGGCATTTAGCCAAAATATTTGCTTTACTTACACTTACAATTGATTTTGAGCTCATTCATCGTACGATGTATTAGGCGAGCTGGATCTTGTAAGGTATCTGACCAAGATTTTAGGCAAAACTTTCTGCGAATGTCGACGAATTAACAAATTTCAGTTTTATTGACTAACTTAATTTAACAGTTATTATCAGCACTTCTAGGAACGCCAATATTTTTTTTGGGAACGTTTGCTTTATTATCAAGCAGCGTGAAATGCGTTTGTAATTTGTCGATAATTTTGTGACTCCATCACTCGATAGGGGATTATTTGCTGCTGCAAATGCAAGGGTTGTGGGTGGAATTCTTAATTAATTTTTCACACGTGGTTGCTTCTTTTGATTAAATACGTTTTATTATAAAAAAGCCGAGGAATTAATTGCAGCGTACAGTGTACAATATGGTTGAGACGTTCACGGTAAAAGAGCTGGTTGCGGTCGTACTTTAGCCATAGCGGCGCAGAATCCGCGAAGCGGTACGGCAACCGCCGAATACCGTGACACGCGGCAAGCACGCGTCCGAGGCGAGTATATTGGTGCCGAGAACCAACGATGTCTCGGTACACGTTTACCGATAAATAATTTGCTACAGTGCATAATAAAGTTTGATAATAAATTTCAAAGGCCTGGTTACACAGTGCGAGCTAGCATCCGAGCGGGCCTAGTCAGTTACTGCAGTGCAGCTAAACGCAATAGTAGACTTTTGATTGCCCTTTATGTAATTTTTCTAAAATAACAATTTTTATAATTTTGCTTGGAGTTGTGAATGTATGATAAAATGTAAAATTTAAAAATTCCTGCGTGTATTAATTTTTTAGTTTGGTACTGCTACTACATTAATTAAAATTGTACTTAAAAAGTGGAAATTACAGTAAAATGGAAAAGAAGATGCTAGCAAAATTTAGAAGTGGAAATAAGGAAATAGTATATAGATTATGGATGCACGAGGAAAGACACAATGTGCAGGAAGTCTAGAGAAGCTTTGGAAACAATAAAGCACAAGCTGAAAATGTAGCGAGAAACTGAATGTGGAATAATGTTGATGAAAAGCGTCATTCAAAAAAAGAATTATTTTTGTTATACTTAATAATTCAAAGTCAATTAGGTTTTTTTTTTAATTTTCAAAATTAATTAAATCAGCATTATCTTATCTTTTTATTTGTTGTATCTAGTATTACAGCATCAATTTGTATAAACAAAAAAAAAAAACATTTATTTTAAATTTATTTTGAATGCATTGATTGCAGTCACATTAATTATTGAATTTAATTACAAAATACCATTATTAAATTGTCTACTGAAATATATTGAAACCATGCAATATAACATAAATATAAATTCAATTTTAAAATTAATTTGATTATCAATTATCTCCCAGTTTGAGTAATATGTTAATTAACAATTTCGAGTATCCTGCATGTGGTGTTATGTTGATACTTTCGTTATAAATAATTCAATTAAAATTATACCGAGCGCTAGCACGGTGATAAACAGTGCAAAACATATTTTAATTAATTAAATCCCATGTCTAACCGCAACATAAAAAATGGCGTACGTATATTTTATATATTTATCACCTTTGCGCTAAGTAATACAAACAGATTTATTTTAAAATATCGTTGCTACGCGCAATAAAATATGTATATAATCGTGATCAAATAGGCGTTAAATACTGTTATCTATCAAGTACTGATTAGTTAGTTGAAAACAAAATATTTTGAGGAAACATGTCTTATAGCACTTAGACATTGTGGAGTTTCATGGCGCCTTGGTAATGACACCCTCAATTATATAGTGTAATTAATACTTTTGCTGCATATTTTATTTCGATCGTTAAAACGCACTTACGCGGCGCTTAATTTCCTAAATGCACCCTTTTTATTGTCAAAGGCAACGCTGACGGGGTGGTAAATATGAACATACACTTATGTAAATTCAATATTGATTACCTCGAGATGAGTCATTTGTTATAATGTATTCTAAACTAATAATAAATAAAATACATCATCTTTCTATTAATAACAATTATTGCGTTTGTGATACAATCAAGGCCAATCATCAATAAAAGCAATCAGAAATATTTGTATTATACTGTATTACAAATAATTAACCTGGAATTATTTTTTATCTCACGTGCGTAAAATATGTTTTAGATCATTTAATAAATTGTGTCCACTACGCAGGTCCTCTGGGACTTGTATGGTATGTCACACTTAATTAGAAGCATGAAATTTAAGTTACACACAACGCTCGTGTAATAATTCAAATGTGTGCGTCTACATAATCTAACATTAGCCTACATTTAATAGGGATCGTTGTTAATTAAACGCAGCCATAATTAAAGGCTGATCATAAAGACGTTGTTCGTGTTTACTGTCGCTTTCAATTGCGGCCGCTTATTAATGGCCGCGATAACATCCAGACTTCCGAACAGAAACATATACGTAGAATCCTTCATCAGGATTTAACAACTGGAAATATTTTCTCAGTTCTTTGGAAGCCGGACTAAATACAATTACGAAAATATTTTGTTTTCCAAAACAATTGGAATTAAATTAGGTTTAGTAGTAGTAAATAAATTTATTTCATATATGTATACACATACAAAGTTTTTTAAAGAAAATAAACATATTTAAAAGTAAAGTAAAAATGAGTATGAATATGAAAAAGGCTATCTGCCCAATTAGGTTTACTTAAATATATGTAATTAGCATTCTGTTTATGAATCCAATAGCACATTAACATTTAATTTATAATTAATATTAATTATACAGGGTGTTAGACAAAAAACGCACGGATGAATAACTGTTACTTTTAAACCGATTTGAATGATTCCAAAACCAATTTTTGAGTTTTGAGTACTATAAAGGCAGGTATATACATGTAAGCCGTTGTTTAAAGTGATTTTGCAAAGACAATCAGTTTTAGTTTTCTAAATGGCAATTTATATATATATATTTTTTTTGGAATTTAAATTATATTTTTAATATAACAATCAATATCACGAAATGCAACACATGTATTTGTGTGTTCAGCATTTTAGGTCGGTTAATTACAATCACACATTAAAAATTACATTTTTTAAATGACTTCCTTGTCTCCCTAAGATATAACGTAATCTCCCAGTAAACACAAGTTTAGATAATATAAGTTTATTACACGTATATATGGTGTAAAAAGCGTATATGGTATATGTGTATTCGTATAATATACATTTCTTGTACACGTAAGATATGTATATCTGTATATTATACGTTAATATTTTCCTTTTTTTCTACCGTTGATTAATATACGTATATTATCCATTAGAATATATCTATAAATAACCTGCATAATATATCTACGTATATTTAACGTTTATTATTTCTGGGTTTAGTTTGCCGATCAATGTTGTCTTGGATATTCGTACGTCCGAGGCTACCCGAGCGCGTGAATATAGTTTGCATAGTGTATGTTGAGATGCATGATTCATCATTTTTTTTTTATTTTTTATCAACCATAATGTGCACTTGCTATTAGTTGCAATATCCGATACAGTTTTAAGTTGTTTGTTGTTAGACAACAGTGCTGAAGTGTTGTTTAATTGAACTGGAAGCGCAGGTTTAGGAGTACTAATATGAAATACCTAATTTGTGCTAAGTCTGAAAATATGCAATGACATTTTGGTTCAAATAACTTGTTTTTATAGCCATTACAGTATCATTAATATCAATTCATCCATTTTTTTTATTTTTTTTTTATTTAAATTTAATATTATTAATTGCTATTGTTATATATAGTATTATAAATACAAATAGCAAACAAACAACAAAAAATAGTCAAGTTTTTTTAAAATAAAGATTACCATATGTGTGTCATATGAGGTTGTGGAAATACACACAGTATATTTTTCAGATGTCACCAAAAGACTGGTTGAAAAATCAAAATAAATCTTTAATTTAATTGTAATGTTCTTTAATATCTATGTTAAATATTATAATGTTTTATTTATTTAGATGTAATACTTTGTATTTTATGTTAAAATGATATACATATTTTATATTATTATATATCCGAGAAAGTAGGCAGTACGGCAGAGAGGGCATGTACAAATACCAGCGTTAACAAAAGTTAAGCAACGTCCGCTCCGGTCACGACTTGGATGGGTGACCCAATTCTTCCCAATATGAGTCCGTTATTTCGTATAGGCATCCAAACATACACATGTCTACTTGCCGGATAAAGTTTAACCTATAATACACGTGTATTTCAATTGAAAAAATATACTATTATATTTATTATATTTTTAACGCATTTTTTACGTTGATAATACGTGTAAATTACACGTTTAAAATACATATAACCTATACGTATATTACACACTAAATATACGAGATATATCCGTTTAGTCGCCGGACATTTTTCCGAATAATATACTTAACAAATAAACAAATATTACACTTAGGTGTAATACCAAAAATAAACGTATCTTAAACGTAACTGTGTTTACTGGGCTGCTTGTCATAATTTTTGACAAAATACGGGTCAATTATGCCACTCACACACAAAGTCATTTTTTGAGGATAAATTTCCTTCTCAAAAATCTTCTAATCTCTAAAACGGCTGTTCTGCTTGTTTGTGAAAATCTATTTTCTTGTTGCTGCATTCATTTGACAAACACTTCCGATACTATCATCATCTTCGACATAACAAATTTATACACTATCATTCTTATACCAGAAATCATTACTGCTCTTCATAATACTTTAACATAAAAAAAACATGGGCAGCCAAGAAATTAATGATATTATAAAGGGTTTTTCAATAAGGACATAACAATTTTGTATTTAAATAAAACACAGAATAATTGAGATATTGGGCTAAAATTTATTCCAGGTTACACATGTTACATTTAAGTATGGAATTTGATCTCGTTCATATGAACACCGTCAGCGATCGATTTTTTGGAGAGAATAATCATTTTCCGCCACTTTTCTAGACATACCGGCCGGATCGTTGGTAATTTGGCATTAGATATTTTTCCTGAGTTCCTCTAACCTTGTTGGCCTAAACTATCGACTTAACGTGACCTCATCAAAAGCTGTCTAATAACACATATTTTGTTTATTGACAAAGCCATTAAAATGCATAGATCAATCGGATAAGTTTCAGCTCTTTAAATGATCAAGAGACTTCAGTTTTTGAATTACTTTGATCTTGTTAGGGTGTAGGGAAAGGTTTTTACGCAAAATTTGCCACAATGTGGACTGAGAGATTCCCAATTCCTGTGAACGGCGTGGAGTCGACTGATTTGACTCATTTCTAACTGAAGCACTTACGGCTTTGATATTTTTGGTACTTCGACTGGTGCGTTGTGCCTTACTGGCACATGAATATTCAATAGTGAATATGTTGACTCAAATTTATTTACTATAGCACGCATAGCTTGTCTGGTGGGACGATTATTATGATCTAAAATTGGAGTAAGCGATCTTAGAATTGCGACGTTGCTTGTTTGTGAACTTTACCATGATAAAAATGTAAGCCTTGACTGACGTTTTGCCTTGACAGATCATAAAAAAGTTTAAGGATGCGTTTCGTATTTTAATTACAAAATTGTTATGTTCTTATTGCAAAACCTGATACTAATAATTTTTTTCTGAAACAATATTTACTTACAATGACAAAGTTTACATACTAATTGATTGATTACCTTTGGGAGCATCTGGCTCAATACTAGTTAATATATTTGTAAATACATTAGAATAAGGCATTATTATCAGCAGTAATAACCCATTTAACAACCACATTATTTTTTTGGCAAATATATATTAATGACTAATCTGTATATTCAGAGGAGCGTAATCTAATATAACTGACTTTCTCAATTCTATTAATAACTTACATCCAATTTACCTTAGAAATGGAAGACGATAAACAAATTAACGTTCTTGACCTTACAATATAAAGAACTTCCAACAAACTAGACTTTAAAATATATCCATCTGTTATCTCAGTTATATAACCATACATTTTTAGAATTCTGCTTACTCACACCATTTTCTTTTACTAATCTAGAACTTGAAATAAACATCATCAAACAAATAGCTATGTCAAACAACTTTCCTATTATAATCAACAAAATAATCAACAGGCACAAAATAGAACAAAAAATAGAATTAAGACACAACACAACGCACAACTTCACAATACTGAAAACTTACAATACTATAATATGAACAAAATAAAAATATACTTTTTTTTAAATATGACATTAAAAGGTCATTCTCTTCAACAAGCAACAGATATTCTAATGAAGTTTGGAATTTTCAAACGGCACTTACATAAGACATACAGGTAGAGCCTTAAAACACAGAATTTAAGAATTAAAGAAACATTGAAAAAAAAAACAACAAATCTACATAAACATAAAAACAATAACAAATATAACTGTCTGAACGAACAGCTAACAATAAATAGCAACATATATACAATTTTCTTAAACCACATAAAATATAATAAGACAATAACCAACTTCTCATCACACAATCTACACCTGCAACATCAACCACTAAATTATACAAGCAAACTTAACACCTCTACTACTTTTTACTGTCCATATATATTATAACAAGCTAATCACTGTCTTTCTAATATTTGTTTTACTTTTAACGTCCGATATAAACAAATAGAATGCGCACTTGTTATTTTTTTTTTGGGCTATTATAATGCGTTGTCTAATCGCTATTTATTTAATTTCTGGGGGTAGTCTAGGGAGTCGTCACAAGTTGACTATCTAGCTCTGGTAATGAGCAGATGAGTGTCTATGAATTAGACGGGCGAAACTAAGTAGTATGCAGTTTGTTTGCAAATTGGTATTTTTAATAAACGGTCAAGAAATATCTTTTTTTTTTAATATCTAATAATTAGAATGACCATTTCTATTTATACTCTGGATTTAGCTTTCTTTGAGTTGGAATAGTAAATCTTGATATTTTTTGTCTTTTGTTTACGACGGGGGCTCAGAATTCACATACATTACTTTTTATCAGGTCCTGTAGGACAATATCTGTTTTTATTTTATTTGATAGGTTTGGTAGTGCTGAATGAGAAGATTTAGTTGATAAGGTAGCAGTAAGGAGGGATTGGTTAACATTATATTGTCTCCTTATATTGTGTCTTGAATTAGATGCATAAGAGTCGATATTATTATAGGAATTGTACAAACTTTGTCTAATTTCCATTGTTGTTTAATTTTCATTGCTAAGTTTGCATACTTCTCAATCTTTTCTGCATGAGCTTTTTGTAAATTTGCAGCATTGGTTATTGTAATATCGATGAGGTATGCTTCTTTATTAGTTTTATTAACAAAAGTAGTATCTGGTCTATTGTGACTTATAGATTTATCTGTAAGCATGCTTCTATCGCAGTATAGTTTGATGTCTGCATTTTCTATTACTATTATTTCTGGGGTGTATTGGTAATATGGTAGTTTCTCAGTTAGTCCATGTTTAATACACAGTCCTTGGTGCAGATTTTTTCTCACATTATCATGACTTGTCCTGTTGTATTTTGTAATTGTCTGAAGTACATATTAAACATACAAAATATACAATGAAAATCGATTATTATCAGCACTATGTTATACATGAAAAACATAATACAGTTATCATTACTGTTACAATTGTAAAAGAATGTAGAATATATAGTTATATATTATGCCTTAAATTGAGTAATAATATGATACATAATCACCTTTACGATCTTGCACCGTATAACAAAATGAAAGTGGAAAATATGTTAGATATGCGGCCTTGAGTATCAAAGGAAAAATCTTCGCATTGAGTGTCGTTTTGAAATGATGTCCAATTTACGGCAACGAATGAAAGAATCTGTTATCTCATTAATAATGTCCTCTTTATATCCAGCCCAAGGTTTTCTCAACAGCACACACGTATTTACCTTTGTGGGCAAAACAGTTATTTACAAAACGGGGTTTAATCATTAATCTCTTCGCCGACCGTGGCCAGTTGCTATCCATACAACCTTCATCCTGTATGTTAATTTTAAAAAGCGGGTGGATGAATTTAGGGTTGCAATATACTGATATATGAGCAGAAGCAAATATTAATATTAATAATAGTTCGTTTTTATACATGCAACGGGTTACATTATCTGGGTGCAAGCACGGGGAAAATTTATTGCTTTAGTTACATCACTCGTACTCTGCGATGATTACATGAAATGGATTCTTCACATTTAGCAGACAACAGACCTGCGCTTTGCGGATATTTTATTATTGCTCATAAAAATTTTATGTGAAATAATGTATCATATATATAAATATATATTTATATATAAATGTATATACATGTATAAAAATAAAAATACAAATACAAAAAGAAATGTAAACCTTGTTTTGCAGCTTGTTGTTGATATTATAACAAAGTATGAGTGAATGTGAATTTTACTTAATTGTGTTTGTTTTCTTTAACGAGAACGCTTTGAGTGGGTTCTGTTTGCATTCTATCGATCCCGGAATTGATTGATTGGTCTCTGGCAGATGTATACTTGTTTACTTCCTCAAACGTAATTCGCGCTCGACTAAGAGATACGCGGCCGGTTTTCAATTAAACTGTTTTAAGAAGGGGAAATAAAGTATTCGGGAACACGCATATGTCGAAGCTCTTTCGGGCGAACAAAACCTCGATCAATTAATGTGCGGTCTTAATGGAGATCCATTTCCCTGATCTCGGGTCAGACGGAGATAATCCCGGACACAAACGAAGACGTATATGCACATGAAAAGGATATAGATATAGGGAACCCTTTAAGGTAAAGGGAGAAGCATTTAAAAGATTAGTTAAAGGAAAAAATTGTATGTTTTTTTGGATTGGTTTTATGTTAACTTCCTCAAAGCGAATGGCTTTTATGTGGATCTCTCTTTCACGTCAAGAATACACTTTGAATTTGCAAATAAATCCCCTTGTGTATAAACATATAAAGAGTGTTCAGTATCTCAACGTTCCTGATTTTAGAACTATGTGAAGGTTGAAATATTAATAATTTGTTGATATCATGTAAATTTAGATTTGCTATTAGATATTGTGGTAGAAGAAGATATAATATATGTAATTAGTTTGTAAATAAAACTCAAATTTCTATATCTATCTATGTAACGAAATTGTAAAATAATAGATGCGTTAGGAAGTAGTAAAAAACTCGGGTGTTTCGCGCTTATAAAATCTGCTAATGGTAGCCTCATGTACCAAGCAGGATGTTTCATGAAGTTAAATATAAACGGGCAGTTCAAACAAACTATCATTTTTTCCTGGTATGATGTATATACATGAGTTGTGTGCCAGCGGATGTTGATGTTTGCGGCGTATGAAATTTTTCACAACAGTTTTTATCACTTGTTTTGTAAATTACTTTTATCTCGTGAAATATATGAATCACACACAATGTGTCCGCGCAAAGATACGAGGCAGGACAAACATGTAATATTTCAGTCAATGCAGATGCATACTCGACCTAAATAGAGAAAAGCTAGTTAATTATGTCGCAGAGGAGTGCATAGTGTCTATTTGTTAAATCGACAGTCTTAAAATTAATACCACGAACTACATACATATACATCAACAGTGATATCGCATTACAAAGCAGGTAACAAAGGGAAGGAAAACAGACAAACGCGCGCAAAATGTTTAATATTGACAATACGAGACGATAATGTCGGGCGTTTCAGGGGGACCTGACTGAAAAGCGACGACTTCATGATACAGGAGAGCAACGAACAAGACAAAACGACGACAGTTTAATGTTACAAAGGAGTTTTCCATACATTCGTACAACAGATTAAAACGACGACTCTTTATCGAGTTCAAATTGAAATTTAAGCCGGACAAAAAAGTCAACCGATTTATATGAAATTGCTCTCCTTTCCTTCGTAATCTACGGTACATTTTCTTTAACTCTATTGTCTAACTTCATTAAACGCTATCCTATTTTTTTCTGCGACAAACGAATTAAAAACAATGCGCGCATGCATATATTTTAGTTATAATTTATCAAACACAAGAGGGCGCCGTATTCAACCCCTTAATCAGTCATTACTGAGCGATCTCTCAACGTCAATGTGACAACGGGACAGAAAATTACAGAATAATTACGCAAACTGTAACCAACGAATAAGAAACATTAATTTGGAAGCAAATTAGTCGAGAGTTAAAAAGTAAATAAGTTACTTAACTTATTAAAATGCATTAATTTATTCTAGCAATTTCTTATTGACATTGACATTAATGAAAATTAAATACACTTAAGTATGTCTAACATGTAATATATATTTGACCAATTATTAAAAATGAAATATAAATACATCGTCATAATACTATGTAAGCTTTTGCATTGTTTCAAAATTTTCTTAACTTAACTTTTATAAAGTTGCTTGACCACTAGCATTTTCATGGGAGCTATAAAGTAACTTCTCTAACTTTTATAAAACATTTTAAATTAACGAGATACCTTATACAAATTTATTTAATTGCATTTATAGAATTCATACAAAACTGAATAATTTTATTAACGTTCCAGCACATTGATTAATTTATATTATTATGTATATAGTATTATAGTTATACATTTAAATATTTTGAAATGCTGTGTTAATTTAATTTTATGATTTTCTTGCTTTTCAAATAATTATACGAAAATATAATAATAAGACGACACTATTATATTCATACATGTACAGTTGCTATATGGTATCTCGGTTATCTAAATAGTAAACTGTAATCTTTTACAGTCTGATACATGTCTTCACATCTATTGAACATCTATTTGATATTTATGTAGATTTGTTAAGACAACTTAACCTAACCTAACCTAATAGAACACCAGAAAATTTTGTTTTTAGGAAAAATACTTTTGAATAAGGTCAATGGGGTAATAGATTTGATTGATGGTAGTCTACTTATTGAGGTTTTATTATCTTGTGCCTATACTGAGTGTAGACTGATTTTGATTGATTTTTTTTTTTCATTTACCAAAAAGTCAGGACACAAGGTTTTATTTTAATGAATACATTTGAAACACGTTGAAACATTATGCAATAATAAAAATTAATGATAAATAAAAAGCACAATAACGGTTATATGATACATTACAACAGAAAAAAATTGTCAATTAGGTTAATTAAATGTACTAATAACAAAATATTTAAAGACTGAAATGTTTTATAAAATTTAATGCCGTGATATATAATTAGTGCCCGTTTGTGATTTGATAATTAATCTAAATTGTTTCGGATATACATTTACATGCAATTTATTCATACTAGCATACACATGATTATTTTTGTCAAGTTGGAATTTATGAATGTGATTGAATAGACTTCTGTTGATTTGTTGAGTTGTAAACCACCTCTTTGTAACAACGTTGCTGTCCGTACTTAACCCAATCATTTTTTTGTGAATTATTGAATTTTTGTTTGTAAATTTACTGGTATAACTTACGAAGCAGATGATCATGATCTACATCTTCACAAGTAACGTCTTATTAAGGCATACTTCAGGCATGCTTATTAGATTTTTACGCATTGGATTAACTCTTTGTTGCAATTAAGCGTTTTATGATAAAATTGACTCAATCATAGCATTATTGCAATATTCAAACGAGAGTTTGACTGCAATATTATCCGAAAAGCTACCGACAGTATGCATGGGTATTAAACTCTGATTTATTTTAGTGGAAATATTATCTTTTCTAGAAGTAAGATTGAAGTTTGCTTATTATATCATTACCGTTAAGAAAATCAATTTGTCAGACTATTAGGATTAAAACTTACATTAACATGATCTGTTAAGAAGATACTTTATGAACAAACCTTATTTTGTTAAAAAGCGCAGGACGAAGCATTTAAAAACATATTTAAATATTCTAACGAAGGACAGTTTATATTTATTATTGCGTTCTTTGTCTACATTATGCAAAAGGTTGTTTTGCTTGCCTCTACCGAAACCATCTATTTCGGTCTTAAAATACGGGTCGAAAAGACGATTTAGAAGCCGTTAGATCTCTAAATCATATGCGGTGTTTGATTGGCTGAAAATCACGATTTTACATGGTGACGTCATACTTTAAAATCTGACAGTAGTGACAGATTATAATAAACTTTGAAATTAACTGAAACAATGATTTAATTTGGCGAAAAAATATTGAGTGCCAATGCTTTAGCAGCCTTTTGCTTTAGCTTTGAATGAGTAACCTAGGTTGTTTTGATTATTTCAAAGAGGGGGGTATTGAAGATTTTGAACTACCTTGCAATGAATTTATTGTTTTATAGAAATTTTTGTAGTTTATGGAAAGCTGAGAAATTGTATTAAATTGTCACAATGTTTACGCTATTTTGCTATTTTATAATCTTGATAAGTTCGATTGGAACGATTACTGGCGTGTTTGTTAAATGCTTTTTTCTTCTTATTAACTGCCTGTTTTGTCTGAATTGAGCACAAGTACTTACCATAGAATAGAACAAATTTTTTGACGAAATTTTGAATAGTTTCTGTGAGATTTTCAGTTGCAGTATGTGGATTTTTAGAATATTAGCAATGAGTATCGAAATGGAAATGATTAAGAAATTGTTTAATTTTTACTATGTTTATCTAGGAAGAGTACATTACATTTTAGCCGCTGCAGCGCTGCGGTCGGCATTTTGTGCATGCGTGTTGGGTACTTACATCTGTTGGCAGGCCACAGACGCCATTACGAAAACATTTGACCGTGTTGCTTCCTCCGATTGAGAATGCCGCCGATTGTAAATTACGCACTGTGATTTGTTTTCTTAGTGTCAAAGGCATGAATTCTGAGACTAGTTTATGGAAAAAACATCATGAGCGATGAAAGATGGCCGCAGAAATGTGTATGACGAGAAACAAAGTGGGAAACCTTCATCTTTTTTTTGCAAAAAATTTACAGAAAATTGAAAGATTACTAACGCTTTACGAGTTTGTTGTTATCCGATGACTTTCTACAGATTTAAAAATGTCCGTGATGCAGTGGTTGTCAAATCAAGCTGCAGTAAATGAAAAAGCTTATTGGTAAAGTATCTATTGACAAACGCGTAGAATGTAATAGAGATTTTAACTTTGAATTTATTTTTGCACTTAATTGTTTAGTTTTTAGTCTTTTTTAAAATTAAAAAGGTGCTATTGCATCACCAATCTTCTGAATATTTTATGTTACTGTATGGTTTTCAAGCGCAATTACTATTAGGGTGATATTGTTATATGATTTATATTAAGATTTAGTCAAAATTACTGGAACATCTAAATAATTTTTCAAATATGTTTTGTTTGTTTTAAACAAGATGTCGTTTAAATATATTTTTAATATACAGGTGTTTATTTTATTATGCAAATTTTGGTAAACTTATTATTTTAAAATTGTTTGTTTTTACATTTTTTGTTTCTAAGATTAAGTATTTTTCTTATAAAATACATCATTTTTGAGTTATAAGCAATTAATTCAAACTCCTGAACTTAAAATTAAGAATATTTTCTCAGATTTATTTTAACCAATCGGATAAAAAGAACAAAATCGAAAATCTATTCGAAAAAAATAAGTTTACTAAATTTCTATAAAAAAATGAACACCATGTATATTAAATATATATATATATATATATATATATCTTTTTTTGATTTTTTTTACGGTTGGATAATTATTTACGTGTTTCGGTAGCTTTTTAGTTCTATAGGCTATGTTTGTAGTTTTTTAGCGCTACATTACGTAAATATTACAAATTGTTTGCGTGATAAGGTATGCTAATTACTTGGTATGTGGCTGAACATTGACACATGATTATGTTTTTGTAGAACGAGATGAAGTGAATGTAATATAAACAGACAAATTATGGTAAATTGTTTATAGATAAGCATGTCAAAAGACTATTGTCTATAAGTATTTTTAAGGTTTTTTGTTCAACAGAAATGCTTAACTCAAACTAAAGTTGTTTTAAATAAAATAATAAAATAAACGTATAAAAATTATTTTTCAAATTTCTGTTAAGCAAGAATTCTTATTTTATATAATACAATAGTCTGCAATTTTTATAGAATTTTATATCTATTTCAACCATATTTTACATGTGGAATGCGAATTTGCTTGTGTTCTGCGGTTTATAATTCTACCTAAGGAAAATATTTTATAACCATTTGATATTTGATCACAATATACTCAACCTGGTGATCTTGTGTGGTTGATGAAATCTGAAATGGTGGAACGAAATATTCAAAGCGTCTCAGCGATTATTAACTAAGACGTGAATAAGGGACAAAAGGACGAATAACATTAAAATGACAATAGATGCTCGGGCTTTAATTCTCTGCAGGAATTGTCAAAACCTTTGCAGTGACTGTTATGCTTTATGCTTAAAAAGATTAATTAATTCTTCATTGTGAACGGTTTTTATTTCCTACTTTGATGTTTATTTGTGTGATAATATTTAGGGCAATAATTGCGTGCAAGGTAGCAAAAATTAGAATATTTTTAAATCTTGCAGAAATATAAAATAACAAGTTGTTTAAATTTGAGTTAATTAATACGAGTTTATAAATTATATTTACAGGAAGTTTTCTTTAAAAAAAATACATTTTTAAACAGAAAACGAGATTCCGCCGAAATTTTTATCCAGTTTTTTTTCATGAAAAAATAAAAATAATATTGTTTTCTTTCTTCAACACTACAAGCAATTAGCACAAGCTTAAGTCAATAATTATTACATTAGTGTTAAATTGAAAACATGCAACTTATTTACTAATTAATTAAAAACATATGCATATTATATTATGATTACATACAGGGTGTTAAAAAAGAATGAAAAATATTTAAGGGGGTGGTAGTACGAACTACAACAAACATAAAAAGTCTTGATAAACATAAACACCCTGTATATTTAAATAAACTTACCAAGTGTATAAATATTATTTTAAAATACAAATGGATCTCCATTCAACATTGGTTTTTGTGACAGGATGAACTCTACGTCTAGTCGGTCGTACAATGCCACACAATAAATGTGCGAACTTTATTCTCGTCCAATAATTTAAAACTTATTTTTGATATATTTTTCAATATTAAATTAATATGTGGTATCCGTCATCTAAGTTTTGGTTATGGATGCGGCATGAATAGTTTTTTTAGGCTGATATGCCAAAATTTTAAACTAACCAACCAATGGGGGCTATATGTATAATATTCATGTTTGGATAATTGAGAATCTTTATGCAACAGTTGAAATAATTTCTAGCATCGTATTTCTTTAAATGTTTGGACAGGTACTCTGGCGGGCGACAATGGCTTATTGGACCGGTCCGTTCATATTGCCAAATAAGATGAACATTCTTCAATATTCCTCTTTCAAGATGTGCTCTTGACGGTTCAATTACGGTGGGTTTTTATACGACGGTGGATATTTTAATCAAAGGCAAAGGATTTGTTGGTTCTGACGGGCTGGACCAATTTTCACGGTCTCCGGTCACGATCCTGTGGACTTTTTTAAGGGTATATTTAAAAATTTTACTTTTATTACAATTTTGAAATTTACCTTTAGTAAGAAGTTCATTTAGTTTTGATTAATATAATGATGAGATGTGAAACACTCTGTATGCCAACAATTCATTGCTGTTTACATTTTTAATTTTTGCAGGGAAAACAAACGTGAAACATAGCTTGATGCAACTAGGTTGTTGTACATTAATTATTTTGCTAGAAGGTTCAATTTCGAATGTACCCAGCGCTAGATTTAAAACTAAACAAATTATACGTTATTTATATCATAAATAAAATAAATAACTATAATATAGCATTTACGTAAACATAAAGTTTTACTATACATAATGAAATATTGCAATCGAAAAACGAAAATGTTTGTTTGACAGCAAGCAGCACTGACAATGATATTTTATTACAATAATTGTGCAAGGTGATGAAATTCCACTAGGTTTGCATAATACTGTCAATTGTATGCTTTTACTTATTACGCAACCATATTTTTTAATAAGCATATATATTCTTTTAATTCATTTATTTTGATTCTGTCTGTTAGTGTGACTATTGTTTACACCTTTTATTTAAGTAAGATTGCTCAATAATATTGAATAAAAATGTTTCTTACACGTGTACTGAAACACTTAAATAAACAAATAAGTTTGTCAACAAAGGGAAGAATAGAGTGTTTCAAGTGCACGTCTTTCAGATCATTGATGCTTTATTTGTAAAGTGGATATTGCTGGCAATGTATGTTCTCGAATTAGTTCCGAATTGGTTAATAAGTCTTGCTCTTATTTGTTGTAACAATTCACAGAGACATGTAAAAGTTAGACCCGAGTTAATTTAAACCTATCGCCACACTACGCAGGTTGCTAAATGTGTAACAGAGAGAAATATGGTGTGTATTTGCTTTACAAGAGATTACATTACGCAAATGTTTACGTTAATTTCACAATAAACTGAAAATCATAAACACACATGGGCCGGAGTGAGACGCAAATTGAGAGAAGTATATAATAATATATGTATGTGAATGACGCGACAAGTTATTATTCTATTACACAAATATTTGCATTTATAAAGGTTTGTGGCACATTTTACGGCGATTCAAATGCTTTCACGTTGTAATTGTAGAACGAGGATCTCACGTCATATATTTATATTATCTAGACTTGCTAGAGACCTTAGTAATGTGGTATCCAGATATACCACATCGTGGCATTCACGCCTTCTCCCCCTCCATGCAACATAATCTAGCACTAAACCATTACGGACTTTATACACAACCTTAGCAAGCGCTAGAATTCAATCAAACTAACTGGCCGCTTCATAAGTTCCCTGCAGCTGTGCATGTTGACTTCCACTTTCCCTGCGTGGAATTTGATTCACAATAAAACGCCATTATTATGTTACATAGATCATCTGAGTCGTATTTTAAATATTAATATTTTTAATGGATTTTAATCATATCAAACAATTATACTGCTTACAATTAAAAGTACATAAAATTATATCAAAATGCAATTTCTGATTCAGGTATGTTTATAATATATATATATATATATATATATATATATATATATATATATATATATATATATATATATTGAAAATTAAAATGTATTAATAGAAAGTGAATCAAAGTGTTAGTATGGACTTCCAAAAACACTTTCGTTTCGAGTAACAGGTTATTTTTTAATCCCTAACCATATTAATAACTGTAATAAAGCGTTTGCATATAAAAAACCATTATTGTAGTAGTTATTTTTTGCAGGATTATGTTTTTACGTTGTTTACAGATATTACAGTAAGTTGATTCTACCGAAGTTTTTTCATTTGCAAAATAAACTAAAAAATATATTTTTCTATTTTGCGTTTATAATCGTGTTATCACCACGCATTGTCATGTCGTAATGGAGTCATTACGATATCGAGGTTTTGATTTGTAAAGGTTGGTAACAAACTTAGTAAATTAATTGATAAACGTCGAATATAAAATTTGTTTTGACAAGTGAAATAACTATATATTGCATTATTGTATATGTTAACGTATTAGTAAATAATTCTATGTATTTAAATTTTAAAATACAAATTGCTGTCGCTGACGTACATTAAAAACTTAAAGAAATAAATAAGACTGAAACCTAACCTAACTCGAATCTCGGCGCATAATTTGTCGCAGGGTTCGAGCCCCAGCTCCTGGAGATATATTTTTTTTTTTTGAAATTATGGCATTTAATAATTTGTTAGTCTAATACATGGTTAGTGTTTATTTAACCATAATTACATTCAATATGAGAGTGTCCATTCTCTTAATTAACGGGTGCGATACTATATATTTGTGTTTTCAGGTAGATATTAAAAGGCAGTTTGCGTGGTAGTAGCATAAACGGTAAGCCTTAAAATAACGGCCCTTTGAAATAAAATAAAAAATGTATAGGGTTTTCTAATAAGAGGTTTAATTTTGATATTAAAAAAAAAAGGATATTTTTTAAGAGAACTCAGTAAATGTTTATTTCATTGTAAAGAGGAAGGTATGCCATTAACATTTGAAAACGATATTAGCCAAATGGCCGATAGGGTTACGGTTGCAGTACCACATTCTTTTCATAAAATTTTCCATGACTTATTTGCACTTTTGCGGCTGTATGTCCTCGATAAATTTACGAGTTGTATCTTTAAGGTCTTGAATCGATTGTGGAGCATTGGCATAGACCTTATCTTTCACGTGGCTCCAAAGAAAAAAGTCTAAACGTGTTAAATCACATGATCTCGGTGGCCAATTGAGATCACTTTTTTGAGAAATAACACGATCAGGAAACTTTTCTTGCAAAATTGCGATTGTTTCGTTGCGATTGTTCTTGCTGAAAATAAACGTTCCGGCCATAAAAAACCATTAATCATAGCTCGGTAGCGCCATCCATTCATCGTAACTGTTGCTCCAGCCTCATTTTTGAAAAAGTAGGGTCCAATTACACTGCCAACTCAAAAACCGCACCAAACAGTGCCACGCTGAGGATGCAAAGACTTTTCAACAATCATTCTTGGATTTTCTGAGCCCCAAATGCGATAATTCTGCTTATTAACGTAGCCTCCGAGGTGAAAATAGTTCTTATTACTGAAGATGATTTTTCGATGAAATTCCGGATCATTTTGATGCATTTGAAGGACTCAATCAGCGAAGATACGACGTTTATGGTGATTGACTGGCTTGAGTTCTTGTGTTAACTGAACTTTAAAAGCTTTAAGACTTAAGTCTTTATACAAAATACGGTGTAATGTCGTCTGTGGAATGTCTAATTTCAAAGATCGACGAGGTATCGACAAACCTGGGTTTTCTTCAACACTACGGGCTACATCAGCAATATTTTCATGTGTTCTTGAGCGATGCACACGGTTTCAATTCTTCACATCACAAACTTGTTCTAACAGCTCAAATTTTTCCAGCAGGTTTACTATTGCCGGCCGAGAAGGTGCTTTACGACGACCAAAAAGTGCTTTAGTTTTGCGAACTGTGACTAAAATTTTTTTACCATTTTTTTAGTCATTTTTAATAATTTCAATGCGCTGTTGAAGCGTGTATCGTTCTATTTTTAATAATTGCGTAGTTTTTATTTGTTAAATGTCAAAAGATAATAGCTTAAAAATTGACAGCTGCCCAAATAGCCTGCTATTTAAAATGAAACTTTTTATTGGAAAACTTTATAATAACTCGCATTTCTATTAAACATATTATTATTTAATTAACAAGCTATCACCTATATTGCTTTTGCTTTAAAGGTTTTAAATAAATAGTACTAATGATTATTCAGTAATTAAAATAAGTCTCGTTTTGCTATACTAAGTATGAACAAAACATTTGACGATGTTTTTAGTCACATATTGAATAAATTTTATAAAAATATTGCAGAGTCTTTGCAAATTTGAAAAGTAAGGCATTCTAACCATATCAACAAGCTTCATTATGAAAGCGATGATTACAAAAATCTACGTTATTTTGGGGAAATAAATCTTCAATCAAACAACTGTTAATTATTTAATATAAAATGTTATGTTATATATGTATGGAGACTAAACTTTAAAAACTTTATTTTTTTAATATGGCTGTTGTTAATATATATGTTTCATCTGGCTAACTTTGATATCAAACATAATACTATATATAAAATTACATTTTCAAATGTCAACAACATTTTATAATATTGTTAAGTAATAACATGATCTAATCAATATTTTTTTAGTCGTTTTATTTTTAGTATAATAATAAAAAATATTGATTAGATCAATGAAAAAATATTTTTTTGAAAACATTTTTGTAGTATTAATTAATATTTTGACTTGTTATTATTACATTAATATATAAAATTTATATTATAATTAGTATTTTTGAAAAAAAAAATGTATTCGATATAAGTGGGGTTTTTAAGTAACAATAATTGCGAAGAGATTCTGTACAGTAGACTATCTGAATGAATTCTTATCGGATGATATAAGACTATATTTGACATTTTTGTATATATGTAACTATATTTTAATTGCAATACTATTTAAAACTAATTTAGATTTGATTGATTTTTATTTATTTATTTATTTTTTTTTAAAACTTAGTTTAGAATCTTATAGGATAAAGGGGTGTGGGGGGGGGGGGGGGTGGAAAATAGTTCAATCTGTTGGATGTATATATTAGAAATAACAACTGGTGGAAAGGTCGAATCCTTTCAAATCATGACTGATATAAAAGTTTGTTTCGTGTATAAACTGCAAACAAATGCAAGATAAACTTGCTTATTGTTCTTAAATTACAAAAATAAAACTTAGTAAAACAATATAATGTTTTTGCTTTGTTTCAATTACAAATATTTTACAGCTTTTATTTAAATTTAATAAATATGGTATTTTATGTAAATTGTTTCTCTACCTAGTGCGAGACACATACAGTACTATTTCAGTGTGCCTCACATCTGAATGCGCCTACGCATATGGCAACGGTGGCCGTGTGCTATGTCAGCGGCTTTTGCTTATACTAAACAATAACGCGAAGCCCGCATAACATACTGAGCGACATGATCTCTTGATTTTTGCTTCCTGGGAAAGCTGTACGTACAGCATTGGGAAGGTTTTCCCATTCCTTCTCATGCGTGTAGTATAGGTTGGAGTGTACTTTTGAGCGATAAGATCAGCATGCACGGATGACATATTTTAGGGTCAATTCGGACTCTAATTGATAGGTGTAGTGAAAGATATCGTTCACAGTACAATGATCGATCATCACACATAAGTCCGCATGCGAGAGGGGGTACATGCGGATACCATCAAACAGGTTCATTGCGTGTTCGATGGTTACATTCAAAGATTTGAGTGTAGCCATCAGCTTTTGGTATTGTGATTTGTCCTGAATAGTGATGGGCGGAGGGCGGCGTGAGACATCGAATTCTGTGGGATTAAAAGTAATTGAGCAAGACTCACCCGATTTCTTCTTTAATTTTTTTGACTTTTGACAAGGGTGAATCTTTCTCTTAGAGGTGGGGTTTTTGGGGTTGGGCGTGGTTTGGTTGTCCTGGTGGACTTCTATCCTCTTTTCGGAGTTAGTGGCGGTATCGGACTTGATCGAGCTATCTGCAGTTTTTAATCTTGGAGACGACTGTTCTTGCATCCTTTGCGTCTTTGTGGTGAAGCGCACCATGGTATATTGTTTGGAGATCTCCTTAGGTTGTTCTTCCACCGGGGACAAGATATACGATTCCAAGGCGTTGATCTTTTTGGATTGCCTTTTGGTCGATTTTTGTTCTTCTTAAGCTGGGTTTATACCACGTCTAACATTTCAAATTAATAATTATTGATTCAATTGAATTAATGATTGGATGAATTAACATCCGCGACTTGGTGCAATAAAAGTTTTGATTTGTTTGTTGTCGGTTCTTCGGGCGGATGCAGCTGTGAAATCTTCGGGGTGATCTGCTCTGATCGGTTGCTGGCAGTCGACTCTTGCTCATTTTTTACGTACAGCTTTTAAGTACAGTTATACATATAACCATAAGCATCAGATTTTGAAACTTAATTAACTGTAACACACTACCGGCTGCAAAGATGCTACCTGAGGTGGCAGCTCTGCTAACTGTCGGCGTGGCTTGGGTCTTCCGGAAGGACAGGTAGGGTTTATATAATAATAAGGGTGCCAGGTCGTGCACTACTAGCTTTATTTGATCCGTGTTGGCATAGATACACATATATATATATATATATATATATGTATATTAATCCGTCAAGTCGGGCTCTTTCTGGGTATGAATCCGGCAAGTCGGGCTCTTTTTGGCAAGTCGGGCTCGTGTGTCACCTTGCCGTTCACTTTCGGGAACTAATCCGGCAAGTCGGGCTCCACGGCACCTTCACCAAAAATATTTTGATATGTAATAAAAATAATTTGACTTTACAAGATAGTATACATACATCCAATACATTTTTTATTTTATTGTTAACAACCCTAAATTAGTATTTTGATAAATAAATTAAATAACAAAATTTTTAGAGTAATTGCTTCTTGGAATAGCAATTAATAAGCACAATTAAATTTATTTTATTATTTTGCGCAGTTTACCCTTAACAACCACTAATTATAAAATTCATTATTTTTAATTAAATTTGGTTGACAAACGGCTTTTGAAGTAAGCGGATTACAATGGTAGTGTTAAATTATATGTATTAGAAATAACAATGTCATAAAGTTACAAATTAAGTTAAATACTTTGCCCACAGTCTGATATTAATTATTAAAATAATACATTCTATACCAAATTCGCTATTTTGTGTAGAAATGTTGACATTTATGTATGTTCAATATTTTTAGATTTTTTTTCTAAAATTTTGCATACAAAGGTTTTACAGTTGGAGGATTACAACGATAGTGTTAAGTTATAAGTATTTTAAATAGTTTTGTCAAACTTTTGGCATTTAAGTTAAATCCTCAATTTAGCTATAAATCAGCTTTCCATCAGGTGCAAAAAGACTATCCACTGCAAAGAAATTTTTTTGGGACCTTTCTTAGACATTTAAGGAGCATTTGACAATACTTCATTTTCAATAAACTGGTACGGGAATGGAAAACAGAAGCTCTTTACTTCTTGTTAGATATTTGGTGAACTTCATGTAAAGCAAGTACATTATAGGAAAAGAGCTGAAATTGCTGCCGGATGTCTCCCTTCTCAGCTACAAGTCAACGCAATTAAATAAAGAAAGCAACTAGAACAACTCTCACAGCAGCTATTGAAACACTGCTTTTGCTACCACTACTTCACTTATTTGTGATGATGGAGGGGAAGTAAGCAACGTATCAAATATAGATAAACAAACACACCGTAAATCTTGAGGTTCCTAGACCAACAAACGTGTTACATGAGAAAGAAACACTGAAAATAATATCACACTTTATAAAAAGTTATTGCATGAAAAAATCTTTTCATTTAATACTACCGTCGCAAAGCAAAAGAATTTATATGATATACAGATAGATCTTAACATTACAATAGCATCAGAACCGGAATGATCCCTGGACAAACATGCTTTTTCAAGCAAAATTAGCTATTATTAAATGTAGCTCTAAAAACATCAAATCAAGACAATACTTTAACTGACCAATAACTATCATGTCGCAGAGCTAATCGGTTCTATAGGCTATACGGTTGTCAGTATTTAAATGCAAACTAGTGATAAACTTCATAAACAATCTGCCACAAACAACAGAGTCCGTCTCATCTGTATACCAAAAGATTATAATCAAAAAAAGCTTACAATACGCAACGTAGAGCCTTCTTTGGCAAGCAGAAGCTAACCAAAGAAAAGCTTAAAACAGTCTATCTTTTAGTAAAAGTTTTTAAAGAAAACTGGATTTACTAAAAAAGTAACAAGGTACACAAGAAATTGTAGTCGCTAGACCACTTCAAAAACCAAAAGTTTTCAAAATTCTATCAATTATAATTAGAATTTTTGGATTCTATTGAAATTTAGCAACCATGCAGTAATAATAATAAACAATCATTGTAAACTGCACTTGATCCATAAATAACTATTTTGTATATTTAAATAAACATATATATATATATAAACATGCCAATTTTAATTGAATCAAAAAACGTAATTAATTTTAATTTATATTGTTTTTCTTAATCATTGTTTACTTCTGTATCAAATAAAATAATTTAAGGTAAAATCAAATTATATATTATATATTATGATTATAACATATTTGAATGAAAACATTGCCGCTTTACGAGCAAATGTTTCCAAGTATTTGACCCTAAATTCTTTACATTTATTTATGATCTTTTTTGTAATCAGCCTTCACCACAAACCAACTACTTCGAGATTTTAAATCTACCAGCAAATGTGTATATTGAGTCGTGTTCCGACGGCAAGAAATTTTGTATATTCTTATTTTAAATATTTATTCTAATTGTTTTATATGCATTGTACTGGAACATTTTATAGCCCAGATGTGCAGTTTCATTTGAAAAAATCTTTCATATTTTATATTTTTCATGTCATTGCTGAGCCACAAGTTTTACCATTGGCTAATTATCTATTGCAATCATTTATCCTTATCTTTTAAAAACAATTTGTATTATTTTATATATTTAAGTATAACTTTTCAAATGTTATTTATGTAATAATAAAATATAATAATAATAGTATAACAAAATTAATTAAAATCTTAATATACCTAAACATAAATATAACAAAACTAACTATTTTCACCAACGTTTGTTTTCATTCTTCCAACAAGCCGCGTTGGAAGAATGAAAACAAAATACATTATAATACACGTCATTAATTGCCTCTTTGCAATTAAATAGCATTAAGTAAAACAAAAACAAAAAACTGTTTTAAATATTTATTATTATTCAATTAGATATATATTATAAATGTAAGAATATTAACATTGCATTATAATACGATTCTGTGTCGGACATGAGTAGTTATCACTTTAATTTATGACACTACCTGCTGCTATAGACCTAATTGCGGCCTATAGAAATATTTTAAACATAAATATAATAGAATTATATTACATAATATAATGTCGTGTTGTTTTTGCAATAGCTACACAATTAAAAATATGTTCAACTTTTAGATAATGTGTATCTTACATTGATTTCTTCTGATGGGATAGATTAATTTAAATTTTTATCAAAACAGATTATTGTGCTATTTATTACAAATGCTCAAAAGTCAGCAGCTATCTGTTTTATTTTTTGAATTTGTTGAAATAATAATATTGCATACTTATATAAAAATATCTACAGAGAGTTCATTATTTTATTGCATGATGTTAACATCAAATGTATGCTTAATTGAGTCTTATGCGGATAATAAAACATACGACTAAATATCTTTGTTTTTCTGCCGATTGCATCTATGTTTTTAATTTTAGTATTCTTCAAACTTTCATAACAAAATGTTGTTGACCCACAATATATATTTCAAAAACGAGAAATTATTTTAATTAGTTTAATTAACATCTATAAAGAAAAACTGATTATTAATCTAGAACAGTAGCAATTTTTGATTCTAAGAAAACTATGAAATTAAAAACCAAATAGTTGTCTTGATAGTCCAGTTAAAAAAATTCTTTGTAAAAGTTTTAGTCTTACATATCTAAATATAGTATGTAAGTGTTAAAATGCTTTGCTATGTACTAAGAGTTTGTTTAAACATCATTGTTTTGAACGTTTTTGAACATAAATCATATTTATAACAATTGCAAATAATTGTGTGTACTTAATGCGCTAATCCACCATCACTGCTAAATTTAAGCTAGTTTTATTAATTTTTAAAATAAATTTTGATAACATTAAATTAAAGTAATTGAAAGTATGTAATGTATATAATAATAGCAGACTATATTTTGTATGGAATAAGGAATGTGACAAGAAGATGTAGAAATTGATGCAGTCCAAGTTTAGAAATAAAATTATTGTGAAAATTGAAGGTTAAGTGGAAGAGCAGTGCTATAACTGAACTTCGCCATTTTCTATATGTAACATATCAGAAATAAAGACAAGATTATTATTATTATTACTTTGAATAATATTAGTTTGGTATTATTATTATAATTCGCATACAGTACAAGCACGACCATGTGTATCAAAACATCAAACTGATTCTTTGAATGCTTGTTATTACTTTTATATACTGCATAATTTAAAACCAGTATTCTCTAAATATTTTGAAATTGGAATATTTATTTTTCATTTATTTGATATTACGCTGTGTTTGCTAAACTTTAGTTAAATCCATACTTTTTAACATACATTTTGACATTTTGACTTTATCATTATTAGTGTTCTGCTTTTTGCAGGTCCTAAGTGTATCTTCTTCAGTTTTCTTGGTTACCTTTCCCTATTCCTTAAAACGTCAGTTATCCTGCATCTTTTTCTTTATCTTTTTCTTTAAGGATTTGCACTTACCATTCTTTTGATCACGTTCTTTAATAAACAATCTCTTCTCATTGCATGTACTATCCGTCTTTTCTCTCTTACTAGCGCTCTTGACATTCTTAATACTTTTTTTATTCCGGATCTTGTCTGACCACGTAATGTCCAAGCTTCACACTTTATGTTTAACATTTCACAATTGTTATTTGCAAGTTTATACCTAACTTGCTACTCAAAATCTATCTTTTCTTTCTAAAAGCTTTTTAATTATTCCTATGCTAACTATTATTTATCTTTGTTTTTCTAATTCTTTGTTATTTTAGTAGCTGTACTTTCTCATTTGCTCCAATTTATCTCTTTTAACGTACGTTTTTTCTTTCTCATAACCTATGTTTTGTTTTTGTTTATACTCAGTAGTTTAGTGCTTTTGTGCTCTCTGCAAACACGATTATATCATCGGCAAATTAAATAGATTATATTCTTTTTCCTCCAATGCAAAAAAGGAGTGATCTTTTCCTTTTCAGCACTTTGCTACCATCTTATAGAACAACAATGCATATAGAACAACGTTGATGATAAACAACAACCCTGTCTCACTCTTTTTTTAACTATAATCCACTTAGTACTTTGGTCATTTAACCTCAATGCTACTTAGTGTTTCATAAATACTTTCAAAATTTCATACAAATTTTTTCACAAAACACAGTCAATTGTTTTTACTGATTTAATTTAATCAGACTTTTTTCATTTTGTCATTTTTATTGTAATCCGCAAACCATAAAACTTATAATTTCTAAATTTTAGTTAAATTTAAGATATTGCATATGACCACACATATTGGATCTGCTACTTTGAAAGCATATAATTCAACTTTTGACCGCTTGCTTTGAAACTGTATCAAACATTTTTGTTGAAAATGTCAGCTAAGTCTATAGTAATAAAATCGTTGTTAACCAAATTTTAAGTAAATCCAAGATACTGCACAGGCATATCAAAATTTTAACCCTGTTACTTTGAATGCTTATAACTTCACCACATTATTGTAATTTGCATACTTTAAACCGCAACTTTTAGCTAAACCAATAAATGTTGTTATTTTGTCCTACTTTTAATACTCCTAATTATACAAATTCTCTAAATTTTTATAAAATTTATTAATCTTTAAATTAATATCAAAGTTTTGTCTGCTCATAATTTAATAACTATTTGTCAAGTTAGTAGAATTTATTGTATTTGAACAAAAATATGATTCAAATTATTCACTTAAATATTGATAATTTGATTAAAACTTTGACATTACTTTGAATGCTCTTGATTTCACAACAAACAAACATAAAATCATAAGATGATAGCCATGTAATGAATCACATGATTTAAGATTAAAAACTTAAGTCTCAGTTTTCAAAATTACAAAGATGGTGATTCTACAATTAACAATATGTATATAAATTATTTTTAAAATTTTCAACCTATTTGTTTGTCGCAAATGCAAGTGGAAAATAAATATTTTCCTTTTGCACTATTACTAATTTATATAACTTTTAATAAATATTAAAATTTATTTAACTTTTAATAAATATTAAAATTTATGTAAATAACTTGTTACTATTGCCGCTTGATATTTTTTGCAACTATCCAGATGTAAAAAAATTCTGAATAAATATCAGGACAATATAGAAGTCGTAAATTAAAAAAAACATGCATGAATAGACTGAACTTAAAATAGTTTTACTGCTTTTAAAATAATTCATCATAAATTCATTGATAATAATAACAATTAAAGATGTAATACTTTGAATATTGTTTATACTTGTTAATCAATAATATAGTAGTTTCAAATACATGCAACTATTTTGTTGTAGTCTACATCATTAAAATATTTGCAAATAAATATGCAAAGAAGTCTATAAAAGAATATAATAAGTAAGTAATATTAAAAAAAAAACAAAATATAAATTGTCGATATTATGCATAAACATTCAACAAAACTTACTTAATAAACTTTTAGAAACAATTTAAATTATTATAGATTATAAACATTTCTGAAAACAATTTCTTATAACTTTTACGGTAAGAGCCCAAGTTGTCGAGTTTATAAACGAACATTCAAATAAACATTAATAACTTTTTTATCACAAATGTCTAAGAAATATTTAGAAACAACTTAAATGATAATAGATTCTAAATATTTCTATAAAACCATTTCTTAACTTGGACTTATACGATAAATTGTAATAAGAGCCCACGTTGCCGAGTTTATACACGAATATTCAAATAAACATAGGTTATTTATAAATTTTTTTTCATAAAATTATTAGCAACGTTTACAAGCTATGAATATAACAATAAATTATAAATATATTTTAAAAATAATATACCCACTTTGAGTTACAATAAGTAGCAAAGAGCCCGACTTGCCGTATTTATACCATTGTGGCTATAACTTTTTTATTTGAAGTAATAGACATGGGTTTGTTTGTCCCTAGGAGGTTGGTTTGACAAAATACATTAGAATATGACATAATATAAATATATATTTTACGAGCCCGACTTGCCGGGTTAACATATATATATATATATATATATATATATATATATATATATATATATATATATATATATATATATATATATATATATATATATATATATATATATATATATATATATATATATATATATATAGAGAGATGTTAACTCCCTTATAGAGGCGTTTTCGCGCACAATTTTAACCTGATCGAGGCGTTGAAATTTTAGAAGCGAGCGCTCGCTCCAGCGCACATAAACAGCCAGTTCGAGGCGTCTAGCGGTTAGTACTAATTTTGCTCGGCTAAATGGCTACTGCAGCAGGTTTTAAGAAATATGCACAAATCTCAATAACATTTGTTGTTTTCATTGAATCTCGGGAGTTGCAGCCTAGATAAATATTTCGTAATATTATATATTTTTTCTAAAAAAAATGTTTGTTCAATAATAAAATAAATAATTCAATTGATTAATAAACAAAATAATAAATAGTAAAGTACAATCAAAAAGTAGTTTGATGCAAACGATTTAGTTATTAGAAATAAATAATTACTCAATTGTACTGAAACAACTGCAATATATTCAATTAAAAAAAAGAATAAATATTGAATATTTTATTAAAAATTGTTTAGTAAAAAAACAAAAAATTGCTAATTCCAAAAATTAATTACTAGAATTAGTCAGTAAGTGAACGACTTACTTACGTTACAATGTCAGTTGTTTTGATTATTAATAATATAATAAATTTAATAAAACATAACTATTATTATTTAAATTTAGTAAATAAATAGGGGGCATTGCGTTACTACTTCTGCCGATAACTATTATGCATAAAAACAAACAATCTTACATTCCTATCACTTTCAAACTTTTTTATAGACGCATACTTTTAACCTGATCGAAGCGTTGAAGTTTTTGATAAAAGCGCCCGGTCCAGGCGCACAAAAACACCCAGTTTGAGGCTTCTAGCGATTTGTCACGCTTACTTTCGACTGGTTCGAGGCGTCTAAGCTTCTAATAAGTTGATTGTATGCGCTGCTAGAAGCATCAGTAGGCATCCACAAATCAAAATCATTGTTTGAATATTATTTGTAAATGATTATAAGAAGCTCTAATTAGATTTAGAATTATTTAATATACATAATTATTTGAAACAACAGTAACAATGTTATTTTAATAAAAAAAATAATTAAAAAAAAAATGTTTGTAACTTTTTTTAATCACAAAAGAAAATATTTTATAAAAAATATAGTTGTCAATAAATATCGTCATCAGTTTTATAAAATATCCACAGTTTTACATTTTTGTACATGTTTATGTCTGAAACATACAGATATTTTAGAAAAAATAATTAATATTATAAAATGCAAACCTTATATTTTGCGGTTTATAACATATTTAAATAGTCAATGTGTATCTGTAACCATAGTAATAATTGTACATTTATGCAATAACCGCATTAACTATCTCGTAAAAGCGAAATTTTATGCACATTTTTACCGTTAAAATTTAAGGTAAGCTAAGCTCCCGCTTCAGGCGCACATAAACATCTAGTTTGAGGCGTCTATAGCTGTCATTCACGCACATTAAGGTGTTACATGACCTTGACCATAACTACAACAAAAATTATTTGTGTTTTATAAATGTCCCTTACTTTATCATTCTTTATAGAAATAGTTTTTGTAGCATCTTGCACACTTTTGATCAGTTTCAGGAGTTTGAAGTTTTTATACATTGTTTATATGCGTAATAGCACTTAATAATTAATTTAAAAAAATGTATACCATTGGATAATAAATTTATTTTGTTTATAAATGGATAACTTATTTGTTTTTTATAAATCATTACATAATTATTATATAATACTTAAATTATTAAAATTTAATTTTAGTGTAGCTTAATAGTGTTTGGTTTATAAAAAAACAGTATTAATTATTAATTATTATTTTTTATTTGTATTATTTATAAATGCATATAATTGGGCAGATGTGTGTTCTTCGGAAATAGAAATAGTTGCATCTTTGACTACATTGTCACACACTTTCCTCTGGGCACTTACTGTATATAACTCCTTCTTTAGAAATATCAATATTATCATTAGTATTTAATTTTTTGACAATGTCAATATTTCTTTCTTCGGAAATTTCAATATTCTATTCTTTTGGTAATATTTCTTTTGAATGTCAAGATATATTTTGTAAAATGTTAATTTTATTTGTGGCGTTTACGTTTTCCAAACTTTTCTGAGAATCATCTTCCACAATAGAAATAACACAATAATTAAAAAAAAATTAAATATATTTATAAAATTATAAATTACGTTGTTGATTTGGAATAATTTTATCTTCCTGGGACGTAGCTGCTACTATCTCATTCATTTTCAGCACCATCTCATCTTTTTCTAAAAATAATATTACAGAATTTATTATTAAAAAATTATTAAGTTATTATTTTAAATAATTTGATATTACTTACCACCGCGAAATAATACTTTCGCGTCATACGTTCCCAAATTTTTGTAGCAAACTTTCCTTACAGAATTGTTCTCGTTACGATCCATTTGCCGTAGATTACAAATGTAATACAATCCATCTTCTAAAAACTTTACTAAATAAAACATCGCTAAATTATATTCTCCACTCTATCACAAATTTACTAAACAGTAAACACTTTTTCTTAAATTACAATATATATATATCCTAATAATTAATGAAAAAGGGTAGGAGTAAAGCAATAAATGCTATTTTTCGTATCATTATATGTACCCTTTCAGTCGCATCCGGATTAGAATTAATGCTTTCTAATGAGATTTTAATAAACATTTGTTTCATCTTTTCTAAAATGATTTATTATCATAGTATTATGTTACAAATTAGGTTATATTGCTAAATAAAAAATCTTGATATTATCTATATCATTAATTAAAACTAATAAACATAATGATTATACAATAAATTAAACAAAATCTATTACTAAAAACTTTATAATCAAATTAAAAAAATATATAATTTAGTTAGATTATTAAATAAGTGACCAGATGGCGGTCGCTATTGTGCGCGTAAAATTATATATTGGTTCCATCGCCATAATTAAAATTTAAGCCATGTGCGTTTTCTTTTCACTACAAGTTTTTAACGTGCGATCGTCATCATAAGATTCGTAATTACTAGTTCTCTGAAATAATATTAGTTTATTTTTGGATTGATGTTGTTTTAGCAAATATGATAAAGAAATATGCAATAATTAAAAAAAATATAAGAGGTTTTAGTTATTTTTTATTCCAAGTAACTAAAAGTATTATTATTCGATATTATTTTATTTATAATGTCTTAATTATTATTTGATTCACTTTGATTTAATGTAAAATGATATCATTCTGGAAAAGAAGATCGTACATTTTCAAAGTTGTGTTTAAACTCTTCTCAATTCATTAACAACAAAACATATTTTTGATGATAATATGATTAATATAATTAAACTGATTGATTTATGAGCAGGTGATTGTTTCTTTCTTATGACCCGCAACTGCATGATTCTGTCAAAAAGGGAAATACTAATCTTCCGGTTTTTCTTGACTTAATTATGTCTACATATACAAAATCTCTATAATTACCGTAATAAAAGAGCAGGTAAAAATATATAGATTAATTTTTTACTTTTTCGAATGGTTTTATTAGAATAGAGAATTGACGATTGGTGATATAAGAAAAGGCAACACACAGTTACACATGTCTACTGTGTAAAATATTTTCCTGTCTTTTTATGTAAATGTCAATTGAAGCAAATTTCAGTGTCGCTATGTATGTCATGATTGCATTTTTTATTCAAATCAATTATATTTGATCTAATAAAATGTTATAATACATTTTAAGCAATTATTATAAAATAATATCTATAAAGATTACGATAAATTCTTTTTACTAAGCAATGCGATATTCAGGTAGTTAATTCTTCGTCGATGTAACGAAATTGAAGTATCATTTCAACAACATATATTTTTTAAACATTGCCGCTACTATTACAATCCTAAGCAAAACCTTGTTGAAATTACCTGGTAAAGTGATGAATATTACATAAACATGACATAACCAGTGCTTTATATTTATCAATATATTTAGTATTGTTACCTGTAAATTTGTAGTTAAAAGCAGAAGAATAGATAATGACATAAATATAATTATAGCGTTTCGTTTTTTTATTGGTATTTTCAAAATTGTTTTATGTAAACAAATTAAAGTATATAAATACTAGCAAAAATATTACCAATTCATTTTTTTATAAATCTTGAAAAAGACAAGTTATAGAAAAAATTATATGCAAAAAACGAGTAGTAAAATATAACAGCAAGTAGTTTTAAAATATTTCCTTCACGTGTTGAATGACCTTGCCCATTTATGGCTTTTCAACCTTTTGTCTGTTTACTTTCAATGAACTCGTATAATAATGGAATTAAGATAAATAATATTTAGTGGTTTATAATTTTTTTATTTATTTAACTAAGGAATTTAAATTATGTAACGTGTCATTTATGCATAGTATTACAATTAACTTGTTAATTATATAAATTAAAAAAATTTTAAGTATTGTAATCATATCTGGATTAAAATCAAATAAATAAAAAACCAGTAGTTTCAGTTTTGTATTATACAACAAGAAGTAAACATAGGATTGTTACAATGCAAAACATAATAACATTTAACCATGTTGTTATGAAGTTATAATGTTGTCAATATGTGATGTCATGTTATTATGCAATACTTTATCATGTTATTATGTAAACCATGTTATCATGTATTATGTATTATTGTTATGATAATAATCATAATGACATACTAAATAATAGTAGTACAATACAATTATGTGGTAACTTAATTGCATAACATAATATAACATGACAACATGATATCATAATAACATTCTAACTTGACAACATAATAGCATAATAACATCATAACTTGATAACATAATAACATGCAAGCTTGATAACATGAAACTATATTACCATGATAACTTGACAACATGATAATTTGATAACATAGTAACATGATAACATAATAACATGATAACATGATAACATGATAACATGATAACATGATAACATTATAACATGATAACATGATAACATGATAACATGATAACATGATAACATGGTAACATGATAACATGATAACATGATAACATGATAATATGATAACATAATAACGTGATTACTTATTTTTTTTATTTATGCTTTTTACGGCTATTTTACATCGCCACAGTAAGTCTACGACTTGTTTAAAGTGGTTGATGGTTGATAACACAATAACAAGATAATATAATAACATGATAACATAGCAACATGACCATATGATAACATGATAACATGATAACATCTTAACATGATAACATGATATTTTGATAACATGATAACATGATAACATGATAATAAGATAACATGATAACATGATAAAATGATAACATGATATCATGATAACATGATAACGTGATAACATGGTAACATAAAAACATGATAACATTATAACATAATAACATGATAACATGATAACATGATAACATAGTAACATGATAACATGATAACATGGTAACATAAAAACATGATAACATTTTAACATAATAACATGATAACATGATAACATAGTAACATGATAACATGATAACATGATAACATGATAACATGATAACATGATAACATGATAACATGATAACATGATAACATGATAACATGATAACATGATAACATGATAACATGATAACATGATAACATGATAACATGATAACATGATAACATGATAACATGATAAAATGATAAAATGATAACATGTTAACATGATAACATGGTAACATAAAAACATGATAACATGATAACATGATAACATGATAACATGATAACATGATAACATGATAACATGATAACATGATAACATGATAACATAGTAACATGATAACATGATAACATGATAACATGATAACATGATAACATGATAACATGATAACATGATAACATGAAAACATGATAACATGATAACATGATAACATGATATCATGATATCATGATAACATGATAACTTGATAACATGATAACCTAATATTATAAATAATACATAATAATTTGATAACATAATTACATAATAATTTAGTAAGTTAATAACACAATAACATGATAACACTATAACTTGATTACATGTAAACATAATGACACGATGACTTGATATAATGATAACATGATAACATAATAACAAAATAACATGATAACATAAAAATATGATAACATGAAAATATGATAACATGATAACATGACAACATCACAACATGATAACATGATAACATGATAACATAATAACAACATAACAAGATAACATCATAACATGATAATATGATAATATGATAATATGATAATATGATAATATGATAATATGATAATATGATAATATGATAACATGATAACATGATATTATGATAACATGATAACATCATAACATAATAACAAGATAACATGATTATTTGATAACAAGATAACAAGATAACAAGATAACATGCTAACAAGATAACAAGATAACATAATAGCATAATAACATGATAACATTATAACTTGATAACATACTAACATGAAAACTTGACAATGTGAAAACATGTTATCAAAAAAAACATTAAGACATGATAACTTAATATCATAATAACTCGATTACTTGATAACACGATAACACGATTACAGGATAACATTATAACATGATAACATTATAACATTCTTGTTAACAAAATAACATAATATATGACAACTTGATAAAATTATAACAAGATATATGACGTACATAAAACAACTACCAAAAAATGTGTATAAATTGCCGGTTTTACGCGACAGCTAATGTAGTTATCACAATAATGTGCATTATTATTATTATTACAGGTACTTATTGACCTTAGTACACATTTTTTTTTGTTGTTAATTTATAAGCAATTATTGTTTGTTCTTTTTTGTAATACAAATATCATAGTTGCATCAGAGACATATAAACAATGTGTTAGAGTTTAGACGCCTCGAACAAGTTAAAAGTGTGTGTTTAAAATTAGCTGTGAAATATATATTTTCTACACAAACAATCATCAAACTAAAAGCTAAAACGCCTATAGAAGGTAGTGAATCGTGTATCAAGGGTTGAAATTACACTCAATATTTTTTTGCCTGCCCCAAATAAATACATTTTTCAGGAAGTTTCAATATTAATTATAATCTGTCACTACTGTCAGATTTTAAAGTATGGCGTCATCATGCGAAATCGTGATTTACAGCTAATTAAATACCGCAAATAATTTACAAGCCTTTGTCGTTTCGGCCCGCATTTTTGGGCCAAAACAACGGTTTCAATAGAGTCAGGCAAAAAAGTGGTTGAAAGTAGATGCAAAACTTTAGTTAACATAAACTAGATAAATTGTCTATTGTTTTATAGAATAAACAAATGTTAAATCCCTTATGGAGGCGTTTTTGCGCATACTTTTAACCTGATCCAGGCGTTAAAACTTTTGAGGCAAACGCACGCTCCAAGCGCACATAAACGCTCACTTCAAGGCGCCTAGTGGTTTTTTACACACATTTTATAATAGCTATACAATACTGCAATTTATCTTAATTCTGGTGGCATTTAGTTGAACCTTTTCCTACTGCATTTTAGCATGGTCACAGTTATTAAGACACAAACCACAAATAATCGGCAGCAAATGAAACTCTCTCGGCCAAACAATAAACCTTGTCTTCAATTTTTAAATTTATTTTGTAAATATCTGTGAATGTAATAGTTGGATCAAAAATATATTACTGCTTTATGTTATAATAAGTATCGCTGAATAGCGTGGTGCTGTTATTTAACTAAAAATTTTGATCGCCTCTAAAAGGTAGAAAATATATCGCCCGTAAATAGGCGAATGTCCGTATATATATATATAATGTTACATTCAACGTTTTCCGGCATGCCGAACTCCTTTTTGCGAGAACTACCAGATTTATATTGAACTGTGGCTGCAGGTTTTCTGGCGAATTTTTGGAAACATGCTCTACCAGGTTGTTTATTATAAGGACAATAACGTGTACGTTTAGTGGTCTATTTGCTATTCTCTACACGCTACACGTTACATAACTTTGTAAAAAAATATACAAAATTGATAACTATCACCTTTCTTTTGTATCATAGTCACTTGTGAAAACCAGTGGTTTAATTGTTATATTTCTAGAATAACTGTGCAGTGACATTACAATATTATCGTTTAAATCAGTTGATTACTCATTCAAAATATTCTTCGAGTTTTTCAGCGTGGATTTTTTCAACAATTGGAGGTTTGTTAATTTGTGATATTACTCAACGAATTGGCAGAAGAGTCAGTACAATAGCTTGATGTTGGCGTAGATGAATTGAGGGACAGGAACAACGACTTGGACGCCTTAAAAATTCTATAGATTGTGAAGGGTTTTTTGGCTTGTCGGTTTCCGGGACTGATTTTTAACAAAAATAACTGGAGATGTTTGGAGAGGCTTAATTAACCAAGGAATCTCCGTTTGATCAGTTTACTGGAGAATTCAATCATTTTGTCTCAAGTCTTACCGAACTTTTTTTTGTTTTGCCTTTAACTCACCATAAGAGGTGCTGTCTGGAATAGTGCAATGAGAGATTCCAACCCCCATTTACCTTCAAGATATTGCAACACCGCCTACAGCTAGGGTTGCAATGGAATTAGCTTATGTTTATTTACTTCTCTGGTCTCGATCTCTAGACCTATCACATTGAACACGCGTGAGATACAATTGGTAGAAGAGTGGGCCATCTTCAGCGACCCCAACCCACTTTACCTGATATTCGGATGCGTATTCAGGAAGCTTGGGATTTAATCCCTCAGGTTGAGATTGACAGTTTGATTTCTAGCATGCCTAGCAGAGTTGCTGAATTGAAAAGGTCTTATGAACACAAAACATTTTACCCGTTATAGATTTCAACAACTCTTTTCCATTTTTACATTAAAATTAAAATAAATATTTTTTTTTTTAATTTCCAATTTATGTAAATTCACTTGCAATGTCTTAGGAGGATTTGCATTATGATAATATAACGTATTATAATAAAATTATTTTTATAATTGGCTTACAAATACATTATTTACCATATTTTAAGTTGTTAATTAATTTACAATACAAACTAGCAAACTTCCAATGTAATAATTGGTTTTATTCAATCTGATTTATACACAAATTGAACACAAAAAATGAATACGCAATTTAAAATATAGTAAATATTAGCTATGCTCTATGAAAATCATAAATGATACTTTATCTTTAAATATAATTTCTTTAAAAATGTAACATGTAAACGCGCGGTATTATAATATAATAAACATATAAAATCTGTAATGTCGGTACACGTTAGTTCCAAAGTGCCCGCATTAGAACCAGGCAGCTTGAGTGGCAGGATAACTCGATTAATATCACTTTCTAACTGCAGAAAACCTAGTAATTTCAAATGGAATCAGTATACTTGACTTGGTGTCAAAAAGCAAAGAAGTAATTCTCGATTGGCAATGTATATATACATATGGATATGTACTTACATACATATATACATCAATAAGATAACAATGACGAATAAATAGCGGTGCGTTGTTTATATTACTTTATAGCATTTACGTTCCTGGCGTGTTATATTATACACTAGCTAAAGTGTTGCTAAACGTCTTGGTTTATTGAGATTTGAGAACTTAATCTCTGTGTCGTTAAGAAATTGTGGGACTTTAGAGTATCTAGGTTTGAATCTAACTATCCCGCTTAATATTATATCGATGAAACTTTAGTTTTGTTCAATACGACAGTTTAGAAGTACAGTCGGCTTGTTACATACCAACCGCTGCCTTCTTTTCGAGTATTGTAGTGAAAACAGCTACTTTGGCGTCATTCCTATTTCCACATATAATTTGATAATTAATTTATTTTTGCACCAGTACATTCAGAAAGGATTAAACTATATTTGTTCAGAGTATTTTAGTCAAATAATAATTGGAAATAAAGCCGAAAAATTTATTCAAATATAGAAATAAATGCGTTTTTAGGTACTTTTAAATGCATTTTAATGCTATTTGCAAATATAATTTGACTAAAATACTCTGAACAATTATAGTTTAATCTTTTCTGAATGTACTGGCGAAAAAAATAAATTGATTATCAAGTTATATGTGAAAATAGGAACGACGTCAATATAGCTGCTTTCTCTACAATACTGGAAATCAAGGTAGCTGTCAATATGCTCTTAAGTTGGTTGGTGTGATCGACAGTTGTAGAAAACATTGACATATTGCTTGTTCGGATGAAAAACGACACAACTAAAAATACCTGTTTTTTCAGGAGCGGTTTTTCAGAAGTTCAAAGTTCTCTATGTTGGTCAGTGTATTATCGAATGCCAATTTTAATATATAATATAATTATCATGCTATTTTCTATGCAAATTTGTTATAAAAGCATTTTTGAAAAAAAAAACTTTGTATAATGAGTTGTAACGTTTTTCCAGGTATTTTTCCACAATTTTAGTGAAATTTGGTAACATAATCCAGAAATAAATAACCGAAACATTTGACATTCAATTTTACACTTAAGCTGTTGTGCAATTCTTTTGCCTCGGTACATGCATATAATTAAAAAAAAAATGTATATAATAAAGATGTTGCTATTTTATTGCTACCTAATTTTTTTAGTATTTAAACAATTTGACTACTGTTATTAAAATAAAATTTGTTAAAACATTGTTGTTATAATAGTATATTGAAAATAATGTATTGTTTATTTAAAACTGTTTCATAATCATTAATAATTAATTTATATATAAAACTAATTAATAATAGTTTCGATGATATATTATGATGTAAAAACTGGACGTTGATTATATCTGTGCATGCATGTTTACATTAAATTAATGCACGGGTAATAATAAATTAAAGTACGCCAACGAACAATTTATTAATTTTCATTGTTGATTTAATTACACTTCAATAATGGATAGATGATTTTTAATAAATCATGTGAAAAATGTAAAACGTGTAAAACAATCGTATTATACATTGAGGGCGCGAATCAATAATGAAACTTAAAAGTCCTTTTAATATTCATGAAATTAAAGTATCCGATACCAATTATGTTATAAATATGCGGCCTTCGGGTAGATATCGCATCCGATCTTTGCAGTGGCTTTTCTATATATAACAGCTATGAAATTTATCGATGAAAAAATATTATTAACCGAGGGAGGGTTGTTTTGTTGTACCGTTCTTGCAATGTGTATGTTCAATTATTTTATACAATGCATGTAGATGAAATAATAATTCGGGTACAGAAATGGTTTAATTTAACAAACAAAGAGATCATATGCAAAAATTCACTTTACGTACCTGCGATTATCACTTATGAATTTTCTTGTACGAGTATGTACGGATTAAATGGTTTTTAAGAATAGGTTTTATATTAATGCTGGAATTCATGAAAGCCAGTTAAACTAACGGTTTGTTAAATTTAACAACCACAAAACTATTTATAATAATGCTATTGCAAAAACAAGTTTGGCATAGTAGATAACTATCAGAAATAAATAGACAATAAGATTTGATGATAAAACAAAGTACAATGGTCTAGTGCGAGGACTGTTGTGCAGGCAGCCCGGGTTCGATTCCCGGCAGCGGCAATATCTAATTTGTCGAATATATTTTGATGCGGTCGTCTCCTTTGCAAGGCAATGGCAAACCAGCAAAGTATTTGCCTAGTAAACCCCTCTAGTGGTGTGGTTCGGATTCCACGTTAAACTGTAGGTCCCGTATGTTTGTGTGGAACTATTATCGCGCACCACAAACATACGAGAGGGGCGCCGAACACTCGTAGCGAGTATGGCACTATAAGAAGAAGAAATAACAAGTATTTCTATTGAATTTATAAAATAGTTTTGACACTTTATCAATTTGTGTGGTTATGTTGTCACATTTAACTGTGATTAAATTTAATCAGCTAGTTTAAAGAACGGATTGTGCTCTAGTTTAATTTTAAATCAAATTAAATCAATGTTAATTTTACGTTCCATATGTTTTCCGATGGCATATTAGCATTAATAATAATTACTCTATTCTATTTAATGTGAAATCCATACTCGTTTTATTTAATATATACTTACTTTCATTTGAGTAAATTCGTATATTCACCCTCGCAAATAGGTTTACGCTGGTCCACTAGGAGGGGTGAGATTTTACAAAAGGGCATGGAACAATTTTGCCTTTAGGTGTTTGTGTGCCAGAATAATTCTATGCTTTCTAACAGTCTTAACATACATTACCAGCATTCTATTATGTTTATTTACATTTCACAAAAACATCTTATTTTTATTAAAAATATTAAAAGAATTCAACGTATTATTATCTTTAGAAATAGTTCTACTATTATAAATAATAATATTATTCAGAACGTATTCTAATGTGAAATGCTTTTTAGCAATGGATATATTTTTTTAACTACTTATTACGTCTGCTATATTATTGTTGACGTCCAGATATTGTAATTTGTTTTAACAATATGCTTACAGAATAATATTTGCAGACCAATTTAATTTGACTTTGTATACGGACGGTGAATATTTATTAAAATTAAAATATTTGTTGACTGAAATAAAATTTGTTATCTTAAATTGAACAAATTTTATAAGTATTACATTACATTAATTACATTACGTGTATACTATAACGAGATCAAATTTGATGTTGTACAATAATAATGGTAAGCATAATTTTGTATACACAATAAGTAAGATAAGTTGAAACTAAAAAACCATGCAACGGTACTCAAAAGATATTTTCTTTTATCAACAACAATATTCATTCAAGGTTGTTGTGAAATAATTACTAATTTTACATGTTTTTTTTAACACTAAGCAATAACCAAGACTTTTTCGGTTCTGCTTCTGGGATAAGCTAAAGAGCTTAATATATTTATATTTTAGATACTAGTGCGGTACTACCATGCGGAGGGAATAAACGGCGGAATACGTTAAGTGACGTGTACTGTTTTTCATCTCATTTACAATGTTATTAGTTTAACCTGTGGAAACAAAAAAAAACTTGTCCATTTTACAATCACAATGATTTGTTACATATCACGTCAGAACTTGGTAATTGTTGATGTTAAATTATGTGGAATATTAGGTGCTTTCCTTTCGCCAAGTGAGGTGAGTCAAGGTAAGCAAAAAAATGTGGTTATTAAAAAGGAACAGTTTACTAAGCTGGCTTTCTTACTTATTTGACAGATATACAGTGAACATAATAATAAACTACTTGTTTATAAAAAAATTATTTTAAAATACTTATTATTTTAATTTAATTAAAGGTCGTAATATCCAACTTCTAATAAACTATTAACAGAATAAGTTTTTAATTTAATTTGTTTTATTTTATTAACATTTCTGATCAGCTAATAAATTAAATGCTCAATATTTTTGTTTGTTACAATTGTCTAAATTAAGCATATATTTAATTAGCTGTCCACAAGTTTTAATAAAATACATTAAATTAAATGTCAGGTTATTTTACTGTTAGTTTATTAGGTGCCTTATTAGGGATTGGATATTACGGCTCTAAATATAATTATATTATAATATAGTGTAAAATGGAAAAAAAACTATTTTTTTGGGATTTACTTGTTGTTTATAATTTCATACATTTTTTGATTAAATATTACTTTCAAATTTCAAACATAACCAACTAGGAATGTATATGTCAGGGGAAGGGGGGAGTTAAATTTCTTACTTTGGCTTAGTTAAATAGTGGCAAAAGAAAAGCACATATTTATAGCTTAAACGTGCTGAGTTCCAAGTCCGAGATTAAGTGACGAAACGACCTTAAAAGAATTTACTGTTTATTTACTAGACAAGACAAGAAGGCAGTATTATAGATTGGTTACTTATCAATCTATAATCCACAAACACTATACAATATAGTATTTAAATGTAAGACTATTACGTATGTAAGTTTGATGGAAGATGTAGGCTTAATCATTATCTCTGATAGCGAATTTATCGATTAATTTTATTGTAGTCAAGAAAAGGTTAAAATTTAGTTGCATACTCTTAAGCCATAATCTGGAGATAATAGGTTATCAGTACTAATTATTTGCTGTAGTTTTATAATATATAATAGATTTCTAACAAGTTTTAATATTATGTTCTTATTTGGAAATATTAATTTGCATAAATTGTTTAGCTTTTTTTCTGCGCATAATTAAGAGTGCAGTGCATGGTTATGGTATGTATGTAGGCATGTAAAACTGTCACTGTAGCAGTATATCATATAGGTAGGCAATTGTACGCAACCTGTTAGATCTGAATAAGGAAATGGGCTGTAGGTTGCGGATATATCTGTGTCACAGGAAGAGAATTTATAGTAATCTATTCGTAATTACAGAGAGTTGTCGATGACACCTACTCGCGTCCTTTAAAACCTTCTTCTGCGAGACAACCGGTTTTTCTATATCATCTGCTTGTGTAACTAAAAAATATCACTTTATTTGCATTTCAGACATTCTAAATAAAGTAAAGATTTAATGACAGTATCGATTGTATTTTGTATTATTTTACAAGTTTTAAATTGTAAAAATAAAGCACGAAAATGTTACGTAAGTGTGTTTCATATCGGTATTGATTCAGGGAGAAATAATTAGGGTGCATCTCGGTTGTCGAGCTTGATAATGCTTTCAAATTGGTCCTGTAAATGTTAGCAAACTATTAACTAGTATTCGATGACGGGAGCCATGTAAGCTTGGTGCATGAGACGTAATAGCAAACGAACTTTGTCAACTATAAACCGGTGTTCGACTGCTTGAATTTGCAGGATAGTTTCAGCATAATAGTAGTCCCTAACATTCAGCATGTACAGACTACTGCACTAAAGTGAATTAATAAGTTAGATATTATTCAGTTTGTATAATATTAGGTATTATTTAATTTATATAATGTTAATTAAAAACTTAATAAAAAGTTAACTTTTGTTACTGTTATATTATTAATGATTTAAAATTTGCACATCATCAAATTCTGGCTCTGTGAAGTACTATGTATGGTGTTGCTTCGCCGTGTTGCGTGATGCAAATGAAAATGAAAATGCAAATTGTTGAAAACCACATTCCTGTCAAAGCCAGAAATTGTTGATTATTTTGATTTGATTTATGCGCCACTGATATGGGAAAAACAACTCTAATACGTTTTGAAAATAGGTGCTCTATTTCGGTATTCCAGAATGTCATTATAATTGGACTCCCAAACTAGATGGGCGCTCACGATATAAAAATATATGAAGGAACGGTAGCAATAGTGTCTGTATCTAAAAGTAATATCTCTATAACGATGATAATCCACATTACTATTTGTTTCCATTTGCGACGCGTGCGTAAGGGGGCCTTACATAACGGGTGCATATTTTAACTACCTGACTGTCGAACAAAAGTGCACTTTTTATGTTCTTGCCGTTGTCTTCTTTTTTATATAATATTGTCTTCTCATTGTGTCATGAAATTATAAATATCATAAGCGGATGCGTATAACTATATTTTTTTAGGGTCATAATTGATAAATTGGATAGTGGAACTAAATAAAGATTTGCGCTGAATTAGTACCAGACACAAAGGGAACGACTATTATATAATAAAAAATTCAAAGAACACTTTACTAGGATTGTTCTTTCGACAAAACCTTTGTAGTTGAGACGTATATTATATATATATATATATATATATATATATATATATATATTAATTACTCTCACATATCTTAACTTAGTGCTGTTTTCTATTTTCTCGCTTAATGAAATTCTATAAAGGTAAATAATATACTTTGGCTAATTTAGTTATATATAATAATCTTCAATTTTATTGTAAAGTTAATGATTTTTTTAATTAGTATGTATGTAATGTAAATATAATTGTTTGTGAGCGATTAAAACTTGTCAGTGACTATAATAAAATCTATTTTGGTAGAATTGCACTCCCATCAAAATAGAACTGGTGAAAATATGAGCTATAAACTCCCTAAGATCCAGTTGTTTACTAAGGACTATATAGAATTTCTTTTGTATTCCCATCACACTCCCAAGTAAAATGTAGTTTGTTATTTTTTATGAAGCAGAAAAATAATTCGTCATGCGTTTGTTTTTATTTATCTCGCAACGACGACTGCGATACACACAACAAATTGGTTGACCTAGAACGTTCTCTGCAGCGTAAACACATGATGCTCTTTCAAATTTAGTTTCATATGTGCAAATTAATTATGACTTGAGAGTTCACGTGTTCTCTCAAGCCAGCGGAATATTAAAAAAGGTCGGATTCTGACTTGGAAGAGTAGGAAACTTGTACGAAACCTAATTTAGTAGCGAAAAAGTTTAGCGGTTTAAATGGAAACCTTAATTTTAGGGAGTTCTGCCATTAGTGAACGCCTGACTGAAATATATAATAGCGTGTATTGCACCTCGAAAGATTACAAATTCTAAATGCATTACCTCAATTGCTATATGTATGACTCATTGATGGAACTTTTCTTCTACTAACATATAAGACGACTATGTGACCATGAGTTAGTGTAATTAATAAAATTATTAGCATACTTTTATATCTATCAAGTTCTCGAATGTTTTTTTTTACAGAATTGAATAATTAAAAAGGTCATGGGATATTGAAGCCGCAATTATTGAGCCCTAATAGCACAGCGTTACCATAATGAAACCTCTAATCACATTCTTAATAACTTCTTATTACAACAAAGAATGTCGTTTATGTACACGCTATTATTGCCGAGTTTATTCTAAATGCATAACCGTCTAATAGTTTAACGGTTCTATGCAAAATATTCCGTAATGTAAATTTCTGCTATACTAATAAATATACCACGCTGTCAATAACCAGAGCAAATATTTCGCATTATTGTGCTCAGTGAGTGTGTGTATGTATATGTTCATACATACTCACAATAATTCATGATGCATGCCTAATAAATTGTATTTGACAGATCCAAATTATGACATGTTTTCCAGCCTCCATTCCCCTACTGCACCCTGCACCAACCCCCGCAAAATTCATCCACTACATATTCAATTAAAACATCAACATCGATTGCCCACTTATCTATAAAAAGGGGCTTCAAGTTCATTTTCCAAGTGTCAAAACCGAAATTGCCGCTGATGATACAGAACTAAATAAATCCAACGAAATTGAAATTATGCTGCATTTCCCATTCATGCAATGCTCGCACGGCCAGATATAAAACAGATTTATGAATTGGAACGACAGCTGAAAAAATGTGAAATTTACCGCTTTTCCATTCGGGGAGTTTAGTTTTTATCGCACACATAACAATTATTGCTTGAAAATGTTTGGTTGAAAAATAAAACTGGCAAGTACTCTACACAACATTTGTTCATTACATTCACAAAAGCTTGTTAATTGGCTATAATCAGAGAAATTTAAATTTAAGTTTTATAATATTGTCAAAAGAAGATGTTTTTTAAAATACATAATGATATGTTAAAGAAATGATTATCCGAATTGCTTTATGTTAGCTAGCAGTTTATTCAGCTATGTTGGAGTTAAATCAACAGCGGATTGCAGATTCTTATCATGGTTTATACTTTGATTATTTTAGTAATAATGTAATTATTAAGGGGTAAATTAATAATTTACTTCATTTTACTGCATTTTCTTTCACGATATTTACTTGTATGTTTTTATTATATTTCTATAGAAATTTATACTTAATAAAATAATACATAAAGATGTCAATTACATTTTAGCCGCAGGACTAAGCAAGATTGCGCTACTACTTGCCCAAGTCACTGCATTAAATTAACGCTTATTATTATTAATAATGTATTGTCTATTGAAAATTATTTTTAATACTGATTATTTTAAACGGTGATTTTATATTTATTACTTGGTTTTACCAATTTAATAACAACTGTATTTATTTCGTGCGCAATTATGAGGGATATAAAAAGATAAATAGTTTATAAAAATTTAGTTTTGTTTTACATTTATTTATGCTGACGATTATTTTAAGATAAAAATTAGCAGTAAAATAAATTTGGCATACTATTATTAAAAATGATTAAATGAACACCATAGTTTATGAATTATATTAATTTATTTTTATATTAAGATTTATGGTGTGAAATTCTATCAAGTCAAACTATTTTATCAGTGTCAATCGTTATTTTTTAATCTAGTGAGTATTAAATATAAAATTTCTGATAAGTTAGATTATGTGTACTTAAAAATTTAGCTAAAATAGTAAATAAACTGACATTTTTTTTTACGGAAATGAAATCAATTGAGCTGGATAAATGCACTAACTACTATTTGGAACTTTAAATTTAATTGTTATTATTATTATTATTTTTATTTTTCAAAACTCGTAATACATAATACGGAAGGTAAATCAATTTACGAACTTTTCGATTAAAGTAAATAAATATATTATATTTTTATTATTTTAAAATTTTTCTGACGATTCTTCAGGTATCTAATATAACTGCATGCTGCAATTGAATGTAGATCTTTTTCTCCAGTTTTATTTCTTTTAAGGCATCATGTAATGTTAGTGGAATGATGCCGGTAGCAGATATCTCAATAGGAATTATACGTATTTTTTTTCATGTTGATAAATTTGTATACTTAGTAATTTTTTCTGTGATGATTTTTGTAAATTGTTTGTAATATCAATCAAAAATGTGACTTTGTTAATTTTATCGACAAACGATTATCATTATTATTATTATTATTATTATTATTATTACTAATTAGTATATTAATTTAGATTTAGTTATTATATTGTGTTTTGTGTGTATTGTGCATGCCGTTTGATTTTAAATCAAGCTTTAAGGTCTATAAGATTTAACACCATAAATGCTATGAAGTTTGTTTTGTATTCAAAGCTATTAAACATTAAATTAGATCATTTGGTGTATAGGCTGGGATTTGATCTTGATTATTCTAAACTGGATTTTTGGCTGTAATTTTGATTTTGATACTTATTGCTTATGTTCTAATGATTCACATATTGCAGCAGAAAATCTCACAATAACTATTCAGAATGTTATCGAAAAATTTGTTCCATTCTCTGTTATTAAATCAAAACAAAAGTACTGGTTTTCAATTCAGACAAAACAGGCAGTTAATAAAAAGCAAAAAGCATTCCAGAAACATATCAGTAATTGTTCCAAATAGAGTAAACAGGATTATAAGAAAGCTCGTAAACATTGTGACAATCTAATACAATCTGAAAAAGATAATATTGACACAAACAAAGCTAATCGAATTTCTCAACTTTTTATAAACAAAAAAAAAAAAACTTAAAACAATAAATTCATTGTATGGTAGCACATAATTTTCAATACCTCTCTTCGAAATGATCAAAAATATCTAGATACTAATTCAAAAGAAAAAGCAGATATTTTTGCAAACCAATTTGCATCTAACTCTACTATTATAAATCTTTTTTTCTATTGCTGAACCTACTATGCTGGCTAGTGGTAAAATAATGGCTCCAATTCATTTTAGGCAACTGGTTGTCAGAAGATATTGTTGGCGCCGCCAAATTGTAATATTATTTAATACGTTTTATTATATCTAATTATTTTATATTTATGGTTATTATGACATCCGTTTGTAATTATTTGTTTTATTTATACAGATGTATTTATTTTTAAGCCTTTATACCTGATTAACCCTTAAATTCCCAGAAATATGAATTTTATTACTCGTTGTTAAAAACTAATCATTGCACCCTTTTTTTCCCCCTGTACACTTTTACTCATTAATAAATTGTATATATATTGTATTTTATGTAAAATAGAGTTAGTTATTATTGAACTTGCAATCGAGCAGCAATAAATACATAGAGTAAGAAGACAGCGTTTATTATAAAAACCTACTCAATCTACTTAGACCGCGTAAGGACGTAAATTCAATTATTTCCACGTGGCTAAACCAGATATCTTTTTAAATTTAATACCAGAAAGGCACCAGGTATAGATCAAATGGGTGGACCTATTAGTCTTTAAATGAATTAGCTTTCATTTTGATCAAAATATTTGACTTATCATATAAAACTGAAATACTTCCAAATTGTTGGAAAAATTGCAAATGTTCAACCTATACCTAATAACAGGGAGACAAGTCTGATTCTTCAAATCATAGACTAGTTGCAATATTACTAATCCAATCTGTGAAAAAAATTTGAAATATATATTAGTTTCTACATTGTCAAGTTTTTAGAACAAAGTAACTTTATCTCAGATACTCAATATGAATTTTGATCAAGACGTTCGACAACGGATCTTCTGACTTAGTGACAAATGAAATTCTACTTTAGACTTTAGGTTTTACACATTTCTAAAACATTGGATAGGGTACGGCATTCTAATCTTGTCAACATGCTCCATTGTCTTGTCTTGATCATAAATCTGTAAATGTTATAAGTACCTATTGTCAAGAAAAATTATAGTTAGCATTGATGGTTTTAACTCTGACTCCAAAATTGCAAATGCTGGTGTTCTTCAAGCTTTTGATGTTTTGTCAACTTTATTTTTTAGTTCCATTAATGAACCTAACAGTTCTATTCATAGTTTTGCAGATGATAGCACCCTTCATACTTAATAAATTTCCATGACCAACCATATTGACAAATATGGCAGAGCGTCTTGAGTTTTTTAGGTTAGAATCTGTAGCATCAATAAACAGACCTCAAAACAGTATCTGAATGGGGTACTTCCAACATGGTCAATTTTAAATAAAAAAAAACTTATCTTTTTACTGTTTCAAAATTAAAATTTGAAGTATTATTAGTAGCAAATATTAAACAACGAATCATTATCTAAATCTTCTTTAATTTGTCTTCTAGGCGTTAGAATCTCACATTTCTCTGGAACGATCATGTTGTTAACATAGCTTTGAAAGTATTTATCAAACTAGGATTTCTTAATTGATGTAAACAGCTTTTTACTTCTGTTTAGCTTTTGCATATGTATAAAACTTATATTTGTTCTTGTATTGAATATTGTTCTTAAGTATGGGGACGAGCTTCCGCAGCTACACTATCTTTTCTAAATTCTATTGAAAAACGAACTATTTGGATTATTGCCGACCTGAAATTGACTACTGACTTAGATACTTTACAACACCGGGGTAATGTTGCAGATCTTTGCATTTTCTATAGATATTTCCATGGACTGTTCAAACGAAATACAAAACATATTGCTCTATCTAAACAAATATTTACTTGTAGTACAAGTTGACAGTTCAGAGATGTAGGACCGAAACTTTTAAGAGTGATTTTTTTTAACCGTAGTGTTGACACATTTAACAAAAAATCAGTATTTTTTGAGACATATAAGCCACAACTATTTAAGGTCAATGTTCGCATACTGTTTAAATCTATTCTTCAATGTGACAGTTTCATACTTGTTACAATCCAATGATATATTTATGTTGTTGTGTTATATTAAGTAATTCATAAATATCACATTTTGAAATTTAAAATTAAAAAAAAAAAATTAAAAAATTAGCAGCAGCTTTTAAGGAGTGATGTCTAATGTAGGTAACTATGGAGTGCTCAGAGTTTGGATTTATTGGACAGTTGCTCTGAATTTAATTGAGTCGAGTGGAATTTTAATGAATAAATAACTAACTTGGATAGCTGTATATATTTTGGAACTTTCATATCAAACATGCAAGGCATTTTACAGCTGTTTACTGTAAAAACACAACTCAAAAGATCTTTGTGGCCAATGATGATGCATCGCTCAATTTAAACGGTATGTACCATGCAATTTGGGATATTATGATTTGATCAACATTACCAACTGTTGCTAACAAGTACGTTTAGATTCTATTTGAAAAACTACTAATAATTGCTTCAGCAACCCGCAAATGTATTGGTTGCAAATGGTTTTTAGGTTTTAGTTCTGGCAGTAGTTGAATGTTGTAGTCTTACTTTCTGTGTAAAACAAGAAGTTGAGGTTAAAGGACGCTCGGGCTACAAGAGTGGAGTGAGCTAAAGTGCAGCATCAGCAATGTTTTAGGTAGACCGGACTAAACAAAAACTTACAAATATTAAATGGTTTACAATGTTCTGAGTTATGCAATCATCCGATATATTTGCGGAAAAATAACGTTAAGAATTTTATTTTTTGCAAATTGTGAAATAGAAATATTTTAAATGTTATTTGCAGATCTAATTTTTAATTGTGTAATGTACGTTTTGTTGCATTATTGGTTCTATTCAGATGAGTTGTGTGGTTGATTTATAATATTAATAAACAAGAGTAATAAACGTCATTGAGTCTACATAATTAATTATACATCGTAATTATTGATGATATATATTTTTACAACATAAAATTTTGCGCAACTTAAATCAATATTTATGCAAAAAATTTGATAGTAGCTGTCGACAGTTCATAATAACAATTGACAAAACACTGCATGCATCGCCCTGAAAATGTTGTTTTTTCGAAAACATGCACCCTATGAGGAATAATTCACTGCTTTTATTTAATCAATGTTACGAGGGGAATGTAGTTAATCAAAAATGGCATTTTAATGTTACCCATCTCTATGACATGGCAGAAAAATAAACTGATTAAATATGAAATTTTTACTTGGTCTTTATTTATGAAAAATCTATGTAACACGGAACAGTGAGCAAAATATTATAAAACAAAAATTCATAAAAGCTAACAAAGAAACGAAAAATCGAAGTGCATTAAATATCAACACGCTAACTGTCGTTTAAATTTATAAGATATTCAAATTAATCACTTTATAATGACATTAAACATAATATTAGCCGTGCGTGTATTGTAAAGGGGGAAGATATTTGGTACTATATTTTCATTGTATTGTGCCGAAGCATATCCTATTTATATAATATCCGTATATTAGAATGAAAACATATTATAATAGTTGCATGTGCAAACGCCTGTCGACCTTGATTTTTTATTCCTGTCATTATTAAGTATATTTTTCTGCATGTCGTGGAAGAATTCTTCCCAGCATTGCCCGGTGTAGATCGAGAATTAACTCGTCGTTGACCTTGCCATTCTAACAGTAAAATCCGGAAGTTATTATGCGCAAAAAACAAATACACGGTTTTAATCACGAATTAAATCCAGTCGCGTAATGTTGCATAGTTTCATCTCGCCGTTTACACGGATTCCAATCTCGTTTTGAAATATTGCCCCGTTCCGCGGCACTGAAGAATCCGCGTACATATAGAATCGTATTACAAATTAATTCGACCGGAATAAAAATAATAACGATGCAGCAGATTAATTTGACAGATAATGTTTGTGTTGAAATTTCAAATTGCAGTGGTTATTAGTGAAAATGGGCTATGAATAGAATTTGGCTGATGCAATAATTAGGGACTACGGTCAGTTCGTTAATTAATCGACCACTGTACAGTATATATTTCTCTCACGTTTTTATTTTAAATATTCTCGTTTTGGATGTATTAAATTGAATAAAAGCTCATTTCTGGTTAACACTTGTATTAACTAATAATTGATTATTATATTTCTCGTTCCAATATTATTTACTTTAAATATTCCGCTAACACGCTGAAATGTGGACACTAATATTTAAAATTTCATTAAATACGTGCGGAAGGAATTATGATACAAGTACAGACATTAATGGTCGCTTTAATTTGGGTCGTTTTGTCGTTACTTTGTGTAACCCTTGCCCGCAATTTTCGTCTGCGGACGCGAGTTTATTGATGCGAAAACCGTAGAAGGGACACCCCCTTTGAAAAACTGAAATGAATTAAACCTGTAAAAGTTTCTGCATATGTGTGACAGAGAGGAATGAATGGAAAGTGTGTCACATTTCGGACAAAACAATACCAGCTGAGCACACAAAAAACTTTTTTAACAAAATTGAATTATGTGAACTGTGCATGTTTGTGCTATCTCTTTACATATTGGTTTATGGATACACGTCGTATATTAAATAATTTAAATTCAATGAAATTTAACGTTTTCTTTTTTTATGAAAAGGATGATTAATCATCCAATTCAACGAAAGTTTTTCTTGACAGTTTTTATTAATATAGATTCAACCAAAATATACACAATATTATTTTTACTAAAAGCACTCTAAACAGGAAGGATGACTTCGATTAATAATAGTAAACATCTATGTTAAATAAAATGTCATTAAATGTTATCGTAAAATATTCGAAATTATAAAACTGTACTGACATCTTATTATTCTTATTTTATGTATATTTCAGTGATATGCGGTCAAATTAAAAAGTTAGATTCATAAAGCAGTAAAATTTCAAGATTTGCGATGACTCATAAAATTTAAGACTCCTTTCGAAGTGCCATTAATTATTAATAAAACAAGCTGGAGGTTCGGTTTTTATAGCTCGCGGGGTCCATCGCACTTGACTCCAGAAGTGCGAGAACTGAACATTTCATGGCGACAGATAAAATTTATTTTTATTGTGACAATTTTTAAGCAACAGTTTTACAAGGGATAAAACCACGAAAGCAATATAAAATTGCGCTACTATTCGTAATTTTAGTATCAAATAAAACCTAATTACATGAGATACATTTTATAAGAATACATTAAATGGTGCACGTTGATAATAATTATTTCTAAATGCTACATTAACTGATTAACAGTTCAGTTTATTTGACATTGTAAATTTAATATTTAGTTGTTCGTATTTTCTTTAAGAATAAAATATATTATATTATAAAAATGATATGAATCGATATGACTACATTATTAATAACATTTCAATTTTCCTGAAAATTCGTTAGAAAAGTCTGCAATAGAGTCTTTAAAACATGGCCCAATTATTAAATAAAAACATTTACAATTTATGCTGATCAGGTGTTTGTTACCACCCGACTAGTGTGTGGGTGTGGGTTTTCTGGATGGTTAGTGGATTAATGGCGCCATTATTCTCGCAATGTCAACAGGATCTTTTATACATACATGACACTACCTAAGTCTCAATAATGTATGTACACTCCAACTTGTATGATCTAAAAAAATTATTTATCCTGTTCTAATTTCATGTCCGAAAAGTGTTTCTAGGCTTAAAACGGCTTCAAGAACACGGAATACCTAGTTGAATGAATTTATATTAAGCAGATTTTTACTTTTATTTATTTAAATTAAAATATTATTCCTAATAAAAAATGTATTCAAATCATAATATAAGAAAACTAAAGTTTCTTTACTTTTGCACTACAAATAAATTTGTTTTATGATATCATATTTGCCTTCTTAATTAAACTTTTCATAAAAAAATTACAAATAAATGTAAAATTTTTTATTTTTGATATAGTATTATTTTATATGCAACATTTTTGGTCGATTATTTTTTATGCTACATTTTTTTCATTTGCAAGGGCCGATGTTTTAGGGCTTATGCTTATGCTACTACCACACAAACTGCTTTTGAATATATACCTGGAATACACGACATAAATATATACCATGGCACTTGTTAATTGAGAGAATGGAGTAGATACTGACGAGGCCTAGTATCTCGTCCAACCACACTCTTATATTTAATATGGTTAAATGGACACTAATCATATATTAGACTAACGTCCTGAATTAATAAATGCCATATTTCTTTAAAAAAATTTGCTGGAGCTGGGGCTCGAACCTGTGACAAGTTATGTTTAGATTTGAGTTGAGAACCACTCCCACTTGGTTGGTTGTTTTTCAACTTCTCAGAGCTGACGAATTGGAATCGAGTGTTAATACATTAAACTTAAACCACACTTACCATAATGTGAACCTTTTTTTATCTAACTTAACCGTTGTTTATAACATAATTTCATAACCTGTATTGTGGCGGTTTTTCTTGGATTGATGGGTTTGATTGCAAGAATTAATGACTGCGTTCAGCACGATTCGTCACAGCCAGTTGTGTGAAATGAACGCTATACTGGCTGGTCATTGTTAGTTTACCATCAAATGTCATTTTACTCATCATACTTATCATATTTTTAGGTACGCTTGCTTGCTAACTAAGCAACTTAGCAGTCGATCGTACACGTGCTATTTGAAATCAAGATGTTAACTACAAATTAAGATTTTATAGATGTGGTCTATTTATACGAAGGTGTTGTTTATAATGTAAGTGAGAATGAGGAGAATTAATTACATCAAGGATATTGCCTTAAATTAAATTTACACCTTAAACATTTACAAAATATTTAATAATATCTTTTAAATATAAACAATAAATATTTAATTTTTATATAATTTTTTTGGGACGTTAATTAGATGCTTTATAAATTAGTATTTATTTAAATAATTTATTTAATTTTATGATTTGGAAGCGTTATATTTAGTGACAGTTCACATAGTTGACAACACTCTAAAATAAATTGTTTGACTCAGTTGTTTAGAAATATCTTATTGCTAGCAAGTGATGATTAATGCTGAAGGCAGCCTATTTTTTAACAAAATTGTTTATTATTTCTTCTAACACAACGAAAGTTATTTTACAAAATATCCACACTAGCGCATATCCGCACAGAGAGTTTGTCAGTAAGATTATCAAGTATACGCAAGAACAAGCTATGTTTTGTTGCGGAAAATTTGCTTAGTGGTCAACTTATCCGCAGGATCAATATTGTAATTTAAATTATTATGACAATGGGGCAACTCAATTTGTTTGTTACATCTGCCCCCTACTAGTTTGGAAACTTACAGCAATGAAACTAGTAGTTTAAGAATATGTGATGGTTAAAGCATGGATGGTACCATTTCAGTACTAGACTGGGGATTTTTTAATACTTAAGTATGTTTCTGCAATTATTTTTTTTTTTTTTTTAATTTCTTCAAACTGCAATAGGAGTTTCTTTGTTTTCTTCGTCATACTGGAAGAAACATTTGATTTTAGCAAAATCAATTTTTTTTTGTTAAAAGCATATTCCCTAATTGAAACTTCTACTAATCGAGGAATTTCAATAGTCTACCGCGTATGACGTTTCTTATAAAAGCTTACAAAAGGTGCGAAATGACTCAGCTTGATTTGAAAATATAAGTTTAATTCTTTACGTTTTAACGTTTTAGACGGCGCGGCGGAAGTAAATTGCGTACCTTGGTTTGTCAAAATAGCTTTCGGAACACTCAATATTTTAAAATAGTTTTTCTCTAAATTAAAATTTATTGTGTCTGTATTGGTTTGTTCTATGAATAATAATGAAGAATATAGACATTTAGGAATCTCTATAAGTAGGGAATGGACCATATAAGTCAAGAGAAATTATTTTATCGGCAGACTCCGGAATTATGGATGTAAACGGTGGAGACGACAAAACAACTTACACACAAGTTGACATCTTTTTATGTCTTGGTACAGTACATCTCTTGCCACCGAACTTGAACCTTAGGGAATGACCAAGTTTATATATGCCATAATAGTTTTACGAATCAATGCTTTAGGGATCATAGTAAACAAGGTATACTTTGGCGGCGTTGCAAATGAAGCAAATTCTTATCACTAACGTTCTTTCTCAACTTGACTAACCTGTTTTTGCAATGAAACTAGATCTTTTAGCAAGTAAGGTTTAGGTAGACGTATGTAAGGGCCACTTGTTGAGAGCCAAACAACTCACTACGTCCTAAAATAAAAAAAAAAAAAAAAAAAAAAATAAAAAAATAAAAAAAAAGGTAGACGTATGTAAAAGAATGTATGTGGAAACATTTACCTGGCAAACAAGCAGAAGGGTTTTTAGATAGTGCATCTAGACATCAAACGTATATTCTTGAAGACCTAACGTCTATTGAGTAATACGCCTACTCAACAAGCAGCAGGTATTTAAAAAGGTGCCCGGCGATTCGTTTTAGTAGTGAACTGATTGCTTAATATAAAAACACGTCATGTGTTTTGGGTCGATCATAGAACCAGCAATTATAATTGTATAAATTCTTAATTTAGAACAACATAAAAAAAAACAAATTAAAATTTAACAAAACATTTAATGAACGGATGCATATTCTAATAATACAGTTAAAAATAAATTAAAAATAGGAGAAAAATAATAAGAATTAAAATAAGAAAGTTTGAAATCCATATTATCGGTCGACAAAAAGAATGTCTGTAAAGACTGGATGATTAAGCATTTGTTATGTTATCATTGTAAAAATAGCGTCTCTTTGCGATTCTGAAATCTATCAATTTTTTTACAATAATATGTGGGTTGCCATAACTAGTCAGGCCCAAAACACGTGCGTTTATGTATGTATTTATATACATACATAAACTTGTGTAAAATATTGAAATGTTCTAAGCTTCTAACACAACGCAGAAAAGTCTAGATATCCACCACAAGCTTTGTTATCTCAACTGGTGAGTGTTGGTGTACAGTATTTGAGGTTGTGAGTTTGATTCATGCTCTTAATTTATTATTTTTCTAACTCTTTCCTACTTTTTTTTATTATCAACGTCCATCTCTTAGTCTCGAATCACAAGTTTTTCTCTTGGCGGTGATAAATATCGGGACTAAAAATTTCTTTTTTGCCAAGTATTAAAAAAAAACGATCTTATTATTATTATTATTATTAAACTATCATATCAAAGGTTAAATGATGTCTTTACATATTTTTTGCTTGATGCTGCCACGTGTTCCACCATATCCGTGAGTATAATTTCTCATGCCGAGTTGTTTTTTTTTTTGTAGGAATTGTACTTTTTAAGTTTCAGTTTTTATTTTCTAGATAATTTTTCTAATAATTCTATTCTCAATTAGATAGAATTATGTTGAAAGACAAGTTGGGGCTATTCTGTATTAATAGATACGATTGATTAAGAAAATTCAATTTGTAATAGAATAATTTATTATTTTTTCTGACAATCTTAAAAGTTACTCCACAAAAGCTCTTTCCTACTTTTTTTTATTATCAACGTCCATCTCTTAGTCTCGAATCACAAGTTTTTCTCTTGGCGGTGATAAATATCGGGACTAAAAATTTCTTTTTTGCCAAGTATTAAAAAAAAACGATCTTATTATTATTATTATTATTAAACTATCATATCAAAGGTTAAATGATGTCTTTACATATTTTTTGCTTGATGCTGCCACGTGTTCCACCATATCCGTGAGTATAATTTCTCATGCCGAGTTGTTTTTTTTTTGTAGGAATTGTACTTTTTAAGTTTCAGTTTTTATTTTCTAGATAATTTTTCTAATAATTCTATTCTCAATTAGATAGAATTATGTTGAAAGATAAGTTGGGGCTGTTCTGTATTAATAGATACGATTGATTAAGAAAATTCAATTTGTAATAGAATAATTTATTATTTTTTCTGACAATCTTAAAAGTTACTCCACAAAAAGTTCACAATAAAAATACTCTGAATATTATATACACAATTTCCAACAATTTAACTATGTAGACAATTGATTATGAATAATTTATATTATACACTTACCTAAACTCAAGACTCGAGTTTACGGAAGAAAATTTTGGCTAGTGGTTCACTCGTGCGCCTATTAACCTAATATGCTAACATATAAGGTAACGTGAATCGATAACATAAAGTTAACTAGGGGTCTGCTTTAACATATTGTATGTGATGTGTACCTGTTAACTGTTGCTCTTTGAGAAATTTAAGTGCTAGTTTGACAGAGAAAACCACCATCTGCAAATTCAAAAAGTCTACGTCGCAAATTTTATTGTTGGACGTTTTGTTGGGACGTTTTTGCCAGATTAATCCAAACTTTCTTTGCGGTAGCTATCCGCAAAACTAAACGGTATATTTTTACCTAAAGGTGTATTTTAATTCTTTGAATGAATTAATTTACTGAGTGGTAGTCTGTCGTGAACATTGCGCGCTAGTATGTAACGCATATCAAGATTTTGAAAAATGTTCAGGCTAGCGTTGTTAATGGTGTACGATTATAGTGCTTATTATAGGGTTTAGTAAGATTTGTTTGCTCTTGCCTAATCTATTCAATAATAAAAAATAATTCGTATTTAAATTTTCATGATTGATTATTTAGAAAAATGAAAATTCATATAAACAGCCACTGTACATGTAAGTATACTGATTTTAGGTTTAATTTCTCATATTAAGTTATTATTTACTTTTTGTATAAAACTGTGATCATATCATTAAATTAATTTAACATTTTGAGCCTGACTGACAAGAAAGGAACATAAAAAAGTTGTGCTGTTTATCTCGGACACAAATCTTAAAATTCAAACCGAGCATTAAAAGGATCGTATGGTAATCTAAAACTCATCGCCATGCCTTGATATCATCGCATCTCAAGATAAGAACTACTTTTTCTGATATCACGAATTTCACCCACATTGCAAAATATGTTACTTTTACATAGATGTATGTCTGTCGAGATTGATATCATACGTTTTTCAAATAAAGATCATTTTCATGTGCATTGTAAGTGTATTTTGTCAAAGGATTGAATGTATTCATATTTCATAGAAATGTAAACAAGATATATTAAATTCACTTCATTAAATTTTATTAAATACATTCTATTTAATATTACATTATAAATAATGATTCATTATTTAAGTAAGATATGTTTACTCTTTGCTGAATTCTTTATAGTGTATTTATCATCAAATTCCATTAAAGCATTTTATTTATAGACATCCATTCATTTCTATATATGTCACGTATTCCTTGCCGCGTATAAATCTTAATGTGGGAAAAGTTTCACAACTTTCCAATTGGAATTGCGTCTAACGCAAATATAAGATGATAAAACGACCAACAAGGAAGAATATACATATATCCTAATTTAATTAAATAAGCTGGTTATAGATTACGTTGTAACAAATAATCTAATTATACACATTGGTAGTAAACTATAGTAGACTATGGTGTAGTTACATTTCAATAGATGATGCCAGGCTACTATAAACGTTATTAGACAATATAGGATAGCATGTGTTGTCGCTAATACTCATCGATTGATTAATTCCTATCAAAGCGTTTATGCAAAGCTGATTTAGAAAATCATGAATGCACATTTATGCGCGCCACTGCAACTACATCAATTTTATTTGTTGGGAAACACATTCTTTACTTTAGAATCGTTAAATAAAATTGGTTACCGTATTGGGTTTACAGGAGTAATCTAATACAAGCAAATGTCGGGGTATGAAGGGATGAAATATGATAAGCACTTATGTCGAAAATAAATAAGTTTATAGGCCTCGACAAAGCTAGTCAATTCTTCGCTGCGAGATGGGTTTTTCGTGCAACTCAAATATATTGAGATTATTTTTTTTTAGGGCGCGAAATGCTGATTGCGCTGGAAAATGAAGAGATCCACCGTCTTTATAATCTCAATAGGTGGGTTACGTAAATAAAGGATTCTTTTTTCGGTATGCATTGCACGGTTGTATTCACGTTCCCTTGAAACTATTTTTGAGTGCTTTTATTATCAGGCAATGCCATAAGATTCAGTTTCGAATTCAAATAGACGGCACGGAGGGAAAGTCTCTATAAATATGTATAACTTGACAAAGTTTTTTGTTTGCCCAATCTGTTTGCAGTTATGAATCCGATTTTATTTTCTAATATTTTTTTCTAAATTAAATCAAAGCCACTTAAAACGAGAGTTACATATATTTGCGCGAGACTGCGCATCAAGAACACAGTTCTACAAGATCTTTCTTCATTCCCCCATATCATTACCGTAAGCGTGCGAGCCAGCTCGTTAGAGGGTGTAGAAATGCCGACGGCTGAAAGTGGGCACTCGATATGGTCCATTGTGACCTCGCGAAGTTGACTCGGTTTTGTCGCGAGCGGAGAATTTATTATTCTGGCACAGATTGCTCACCCGGGTGCCATTTGAAAGGCTCAAAGAAACAACCCTCTTTTCCCCACTACGTTTCCCTGCATCGGTCGAGTGGAGGCTCTGAAGTGCACTGCTTTCACAGCAAAGAGTTCATTATGATTCTTTAATTCTAAAGTGTACACATAATCGACTCTTTGGATTTACAATGGCCTAAAAGAACAAACCGCTTAATTTACACCACTATTCTCATAAATAAAATACTGATCAACATTAATGTCATGCACTTTTATGTGAATGCTTATTTTATGTTAAAACATTTCATCTTTGTGTTACTGATATTAATTTAATCGGATTTAATATATTTTAAAAAGTGTCAATCATAAATAATCAATGTTATTATAATATAGTAATTACAATATTTACTTATTGAAACTAAGATTTTGAAGTACATATATATCAATAAATATGTAATATTGTTAGTCATGTTCAATCCAAATTGATTAAATTGAATCTAATTTATTAATTTTTTATAGTCATAAATAAAACAAACATAATGCATGTTTCCTTTTCCATTCTCATTTAAACATAATGAATGAAACTATTAATTATGACGGGTTTTTATTATCAATGCGTTTATGCTGTATATATTAGTAACGTAATGAATCATCAAGATCTTTTTCATTATTAGTTTACTCATGAACTTGCTTCTGAAATTTCGACCGACCGTGGTATTTGCCAGATTGTGTTAACCTTGACTTTGATTAATCACTGACCCACACAGAGGTTGTGTGGAAATATCAGCTCGGTTCATTAATAATTTGACTTGTATTGTAAGTTAATAAAAGCATTTAATTATGCATGCACACTTTATTAAATAAATGATTCATACCATAATTTATTAACCATTATTAACTTGCCAAATTGTATAATAATTTATAAAACTTTATGCCAAGGTGTTTAAAGGTGGGTGAAAAGTAAATGTAATACTTCATATAAATGCAACACTTTACTTTAATTTTCCATGGCATTTTGGTCTTTGAGTTTATCTGCAGATGGGGGAAAAGATCAAAGCAACATCCGTATATAAGAGCCTCCATAATATTGATCGCTAAAGTACACTTAATTAAATCAAATTATTATTTTCTTTTTGTTTTTAGTTGAAAAGCGTTAAAAGGCCTTGAAAATTCAAGCGTTGCGTTTTTTTTGTAGCCACACAATACACACATACACACAAACTAAAAAGAGTATGCGGTAAACGAATGTTCACATGGTCGCTTTCAATTCTCATTCCAATTTGCAAATAGTCGATTTAGCGGTTGCACACAAAAATGTAATACACTCAACGAGCTAGAAAACTGCATATATAAAACTCGATGTAGGTATATAAGGTCGTCGGTGAAATAACTCGAATTGCTATACAGCTGGATATAAAGTACAAATTTATTTGTAAATTAGACAAGAGCATGTTGAGTCGGATTAGTCTATTGGTTGGATATATCCAAAGGATAGTGAAACTGTAGTTTTTCAGCGATTGCAATAGCAGTTTCGTGTAATGAATTGCGGTTCGTGCAGTTGGGTTCGGTTAGATTAAGTCCCTGTGACACACGTAATTCAATTACAACTTCATGCACTGACTAACAAATTTTACACAGTCCATCTTCCTTGGTAAACACATCGAATGTAATTGATGCAATGACTATAATTACTAACGTAATCATGCAATGTTGATTTATATTTTACATCAGTTATAATTTAAGACGTTTTAAAGCGGAATTCATTTAAATCTTATTACATTAATAGATACTGTACATTTACAATTTTCTACATCTTAATGGGTTTCATAAGTTGGAGCTATGCATTTTTCTCGTTTATATTGCTTTGATCTCGGGTATTTCAGGTGCAATATAAACGTGTAATGAAACTAATAAGAGCTATTCCGATGATGTCATACTTTATTCATTTCCGTCTTAAACATCTCCGGACGGTAAATGTCAACGGAAATTCCTTAAGATAACATGGCGGAAGTATACTTGTTGTTCTCCGGTCTTGTTCAATAATGAAATATTAAATGGACCATTTCAATTCCAAGTGGAATTACAATTTTATTACAAAAAAACAATGTGATATTTTGATATGTATTACTTTCTAAATTTACTGGTTGATTTCATTGATGTCATTAACTATGATTTTACGTATGATATAATGACGAAATATGAACGAGTTTGATGAAATAGCTAGTATAAATATATATTAAAGCGTTTTGATACTGAATTCGTTCAATATACTTATATCAAATTATTTTTAATTTTTATTAAAATGTATTATTAATTTTTTTTTGTTTTTTTCTAGGTACGTTCGTTATATAATAATAATAGTAAGTAGACATTTGAATTTAATTACTATTAATAATTGAGTATTACTTTGGTAGCTATTGATAATTGGCACTCTCTCATCTTTTGCAGCCCTGGCCAGATGAATTGAAGTGCAATTACTGCATTTGTGGCTTTGGCACCAGAGTGTTATACGTCCGAGGGACATAGAACTCTGTTCACATAAGCTTTCGAGCACTGTTGAGAAAAGATGTGACTGTTGATTTTGTCGGCCGTATTATTTTTAACAGTTTTTCAATATTTGTGACAAGTAACAAGTCCGTAATGGGTTTATTTGTCATTATATTATGCTTGACGAGTTGTGTCATTGGTCACGGCTAACAAACATTGGCTTAATATTATGCGATAAAAAAAAACCAATTTGGAAACCAATGTCGACATTATATCATCTAAGAGTCTAATATTGTTTACCTTATTTATTGCATTAGTTTGCAATATTTTTTGTTTGATTTAATTGTTAGTGACTTAGAGAATACAGCGAGTGCAAAGACTCTGATTGTTTTACTAAATTACACTATTTGAAAGAGAACGAATTATTGGAATGCATGAGGTGGTTTAGGATTTCTTGGTATAAAAAGAAAGAAAACAGACATTGCATATTAATCTTTTTGGCTGCAAGAAAATTGTATTTTTACTTCATAAAAACCATATTGAAGCTACATCTAGAATTTTGTAGCAAAATTTGTTTTTGGTTTTGCATTTTGACTGTTTTCTGGTTTTAGTGGAAATTTGGCCTCGACACCGGATGCCCCCTCTTCATTGCGGGATAGTTTAGATTTATGGCATATCAGCTAATTATGGGAGGGGGTGGTGCAAAAGAATACTTCCGCTAGCCGCTGCTGGTCGTAAATTTACAGCGATGAAGTTGACGGAGTTTATTATGAGAGATTCTAAACCTCCAACCAAAAGATCTCGCTTGCTTACGGATGCGAGAACCAATGAAGTTTGTAATAGTGCAAGTAGAAAGTTTGTAAGGTATCTGAGTTAAATGTTTGGAAAATGGACAGAGTCTAAAGGAGCTTTTTTCCTTCTTAATTTACAGGACCATCATTAGAGAAACATTTTTGCAAGAAGTTAAGAGACCTTGTTATTATATATTATATGTTATTATATTATACCTTGCTTATTGAAGTTAATGACAGAATGCAGAGCAGTAAAATGCAGGAATGCACATTATGAAATATTGCGGTGCAGTAAGCCGCATAAATCTTTAAATATTTCCAAGGGAGTTATTTCATGATATCAGTTTTTATACACAACTGTTGAAGAATGCAAATAAGAACTGGCGTTGCAAGGCGTTATAGATGTCAAAAAGTTAACCCGCAGACATGATGGTGAGGTCAGTCATACAACATGATGATTTAATATGATCTTAACATTCGATTCCGAACGGCTTCCAGATGAAGTTAAAGTGGCATGTTATATTTGTCCGGTTCACTTGTTTATTTCTAACTCAATGAGGTGTTTTTAATGCCAACGTTTTGGTTACACTGCCGTTAAGTGTCTAGGTATGCAACATTTGCAAAATGTAGTAAAGAGAAACATGATTATGATTTATGCACCAGTTTACTTTTATGCGTGAATTGTGCAACATGAAAGAGGAAAAGAAAATAGTTGAGATCAGAGTAACTTAATATAAATAAATAAACTTTCTTACTTTGATGCCCAACAGACGTATAGAGCAATTACGGCTCCTATCTTTTCTAGATCATTTGCTGCAGTTGTTGAAACACTTATTGTTTAACAAACACCAATTGTGAAATTTACTGCTATTGCAGAAACTTTTCCCAGTAAGGACTGTAATGTAATGGGTCAACAGTAGATTGCGGATTTATCACGTTCAAAACCATAACTGACAAAAGTCCAAAACTACTCAATATGGAAGCTAACTTTAATCTTAAACCATCTAGGGTGTTGGCTTGTATTGGGCCAATACCTACTAAAATTGCGACTTATTCTAAGTCAAAGCCTAAACAGACTAAGACTTGATCTGTGTCAAAGCCTGCAAAGACGGCAGCCCATCTAGGTTACAGGTGCAGGGTTCTAGCGATCAAATCAATCAAAGTACTTAATGCCACTTGGGTTTCACCGATGGCTCAAAAAGTTGAGTGCATAGATTACCAATAGTCTGGATCCCCAGTCACGTAGGTATTAGTGGCTATGAAAAATCTGATGCGCTTGCCAATTGCTATTGTGGAGCTGGCAAACTGAGTAGTTTGCTATTCAAGACGATGTACAAAAAGCGTTATAACACCGTGGACTTATACACGCAGGCCGTAACGTAGAGGCTTTTATTGGAATCTGAGGTGCCTCTTATTTGTAATATCTGTAATGTTTCATTAACTGTTTCTCTTATATCTTGTTGGATTGTTGACAGTTTTTGGAACAAAAAGATGCATTTGAATTATCTCTCAGTTTGTCGATTGTTCTGGACGATCAGATTGCTAATGTCGATCGTCTGCTTGAATTTGTTCGACGGAGCAGACTGGGTATATGGATATGAGTGTTTATTTATTGTGATTAATGTTTGTGTATTATAAAATTCAGCAGTGTTTAAGATTTTTTACACCTTCAAAACCACGCTACGTTAAAAGTATACAAACAAAACCGTAAGATCAGCATGTGAACACATGCAAGCCAGCATGCGATTTGTCGTTAGCAGTGGGCTTGGCTGCTTAATCCAGATATCATTAAAGTGAGATTTTATACATAGTGAAATATTTGCGGTTGTTAAAAAAATATTTACAGTTATAAATGTAATCTGTACTTTCCTAATATTTATTAATATACCTGAATCTAAACCCTATAAATATTTGTTTAGTTAGTGTTTTTCCTATTTCTATAAATCTCTTTTTATTGCCTTGAGACCCTGTTCTTGACACCTGTGTTCGAGCTGTGCACGTGAACAACGGGTGCATTTGTTTCTTTCCAGCGTGATTTTACATAGTCTATAGACACTGTTGGTATTATCTACTCATTTTTGTTATTGTTTTTAATAGTTTGTGAAAGTTTATTTTGTCATTGTTATTTGTTTATTTATTTTTATTTTTTAATGTATTATTTTACAGAACATTATTTTACTCTTTTTATAGTTAGATAAAAGAATTGGCATTAATAATCTTCTTAGGCTGATATGTTAAAAATATAAAATAACTAAATCGACACAGGATGCGACAGTCATATTTGCTAGCCGTGACATTTTTGGATTTATTGGAACATATCAAAACATAGTTCCAATAAACAGCAAAAATACTCGACAAAAATTGCACTTGAAAATTAAATTTTAATTCAAACGTTTTCCAGACTCCGCAAAGCACAACACGCTATGACTTCTTTTTTGCTTTTAATCTACTACGTCTCTGCAACTATATTGGACTAGTGAATCAGTCTTGAAACTCTTTCTACTAATTTTCCAGCAAGATACTGCTCTAGACTTTTTAGAACAAAACAACATTAATCGTTTGCTTTGATTATTAAGATCACCCTACTGGAACTCTATAGAACATGTCTGGGATATGTTGGACCTAACATTAAGTTGTTTACGCACCCTTCAAACATTTTAGAAACCTGAATTGTACTAATTTAAGATTTTTTTGTATTATTATTTAACTTAATTACCACCGTAAGCTAAAGCCAAAATAATTAATACATGTTTGTTGATTTTTGATATTTTTTTTTTAATATAATTTTAGTTATAAATGGATATCATATCTGATTATTTCAAATGCAATTAAATATAACATAAACATTAATGGAGTTTTATTTCATTTTAACTAACACTTTGTGCTTGTTATACTTAGGCATCTGTTATTCTCACATCATAAATTTTTTGACATGATTACCACTATTAGGTGAAATTAAAGGATTAGATTGAGTATGCTATTAAGCGAATTGGAACCATAATTACTACATATCTTTTAATAACATTATTTAATATAGTTGTCTATCTGTTGCCTGTTGATATAATACTTTAAAAAATATTATAACGTGTGTCTAAACGGAGAATAGAATAGAATAATACATTTTTGAGACGAAATAACAAAGGCTGCAAAAACACAGTTTAATCAAGGATAAATTTAAAGAGTGAATTCAGGCTGTTCCTTCTTTCTATATCAATATTATATTAAACCGTTCTGTATGATAAATGCATTTGACGTGATAGTAATATACTTGAATAGCCGACGACCGACCGGCGTGTGTTTCGAATTGATTTTAAAATAAAGGTTTACTAAAAATTGTGTTTCTAGTACTAGAATTGCTGAAATATATATGGTGTTTGTAAACTTGCGGATTAACTCGATGCTTAATGAGGTTGTTCTTCAAAAATGTTAATTTTATAAGCTTTGTAACAATACAACTACATTAGATAAATATTTATATTTATAACACAAGTATGAATTCGAATGGAGACAAACACAGCTGGAGCTGTTGAGAAAATCAAGTGGCATATTTTACCTTAGCTTTTCTTTTGGAAAAGTACAATATATTCATATTATTATACTAGCCGTTTGTAAATTCTAAGAAAAACGTAATTGCAAGTTAATAATTTAAAAAACAAGCTTTACTTTACTCACTGATTATTAATATGTCTACATTTTAATAAACATATTGTAACTCTATAAGCTTTTATTAAAATACACAAATTATAACTTTGATGACCCGTCTGTAGAAAAGGAAGGTTAATCGACATTTTTGAATTGAGATTGTGCTTATCTTTTAGTGTGGAATAACACCACGTAGTTAATCCGCAAATTTATGAACACCCTGTATATACGACGCCCGATTTGTAACTGAGTCGATTTTTCTTATTTTTATCACTATGAAAAGTTCGAAGCTTTACAGATTTTTGTTAAAGTTTGTTGGCATTTAATCTACAACTTTCCTGGTCTCTATTTGGAACGGTATTGTTTGAAAGTATTTCTATCAAAATGTTGCAATTGCGAGTTTTTCTATGTATTTTTTAATTGGTCGAGCAGTGAACTGTTGCAGTTATTGCATCACTGTGGAGCTTGTAGACAATAGACGCATGCAAAAACTGGCTAATTCAAATTTAATTCAGCACAGTTGGCTCGCAGGCAGCAGATATGCAATTTTTCGTGAAGACGTTTAAGAGGGATAACGACGGTCTGATGATGTACTGCCGACTTGTACTGCATTGAGCAGTTTAATTAAGCATCAGCGTCGGCAAAATTGCATTTTTATGGTGTGTTGCAGCGTCGATTAACGCCATTGAACGTCGCATCGCTCCTCCGGGTTGCATTCATGTGAGAGAATGGTAAAATGAACAATCCTGACAGGTGTTCCACTATTCTTCGTCTAATTCTCTTCGATGGCTAATAAGCAAAATGTTTACGCACTGAGTAGATGCAGATGAATAATATTATATAGCATCTGCTCGGCCTTCACACACATTATATAACGGTTTATAATATCTAGATATGCCGGCATTTGAGGAAAATGAATTTATTAAATTGATATATTACCCAATTAGCATAAACATGTTAAATCTCGTTATCACTAATGACTGTTGTTACATGAACCACGGTCATGTAATTCTCACAATAAATCCACTGCAAATACGGTAAATTATGTAACGAATTTGATTTCAAATAAAATTGAATCGTACATAAATTCTCACTTTATATGTTATAATTACGGTTTTTATGTATTTATGCACTATTAATAATAATAAATGCAAACATAATCATCAACTTATAACGCATTAAAATTTCTTCATAAACCTAGGGATCTGGATCAATTCGGTGTGATCTCGATTTTAATTGTTTAGGCATTGTTTACCCAACTATACAAATTCTAGCTTCACACTGTTAATGTGATTAACTATCGTCAGGGAACTTTGGTAGTTATTTATATTTTTTTACTTTATAATTAGCTTAGAGATTTTTTATAGGATTTGTTTTATATAATTTAGACAATAACGCATTGTTTACTCAAAGTTATTATAATTAGAACAATTATACTGTACTATCGTTTTAATTAATAATGTGCAGTTGATCTATTAGTCATTTTACTAATGCACATTGTGAATTAATAATTACAGATTATAATAATTTGTATATTATGTATTTAATCATTTTGGTTAATTACATACAAAGGGAATTGCTTTATAATTAAGAGTTGCTAGCAAACTATATTAAAATTGTTCTTGGGTGTTGAAGCTTTAAAAGTGCCGACAAGGGTGTCGTTATTTTGTGAGGATATAATATATAATGTTTGTTTCTAACTTTAAAAGCCTGGACTGTTTTACACACTAAGAAGTAAAAATACTAAAGGAAGAAGACCAGGGTTAATTTCATTTCACTAATTTAATATTTTATATATACTACAGAGCTAGATGTTTGCTTTGATCGAGTATTGATTTTATTTTTCATGAAATATCGAAAGAGGTTCGGTGAATTGTTTGGTTTGCTCAAGGATGCCGGAAAGCTTTGCGTTTCGCTTGAACTCGCTCCGTCAACGACTGTACAGAAAGCTAACGAAACATAAACAGTCTTGCAAGTCAACAAAATATATTGTTAAAATGTTATTTTGTTTTCATTCTCTTGTTTACTTCAGGAGATATTTTTATTAGCTCTTTTATTAAGGGTGTAAGCAAAAATCATTGTTTTGATAATTAGATATTATCATTTATTTTTTAATTTAATTTGTTATATTATTATATTCTCTTGGTGATCGTTGCATTGAGTTTGAATTATTTATTTATTTATTTTATAATTGATTCTTTATTTAAAAAAAATGTAATAATTGTGGTTATTTTTATTAAGTTAGTGAACTACTTACTTATAAATAAAGCTAGAATTTATATGCGTTATAATTTTTATCAATATTGTATGCATATATATCAATTTTGAATGTATATCTCTACGAATCATAAGAAAGAGTAAAAGCAAATGACACCTGCTTATTTTTATTATTTTCGGGTTTTATGCATATTTTAGTTTTATGCATATTTAATGCATATCTTAAGAATTTGTATTTGTTTTTCTTAATTTTGATGCATAATTTAAGTAATTTTGCCTATTTCGGCATTTTTGTGCATATTTGATGCTTATTTTAAGCAAATTCCGATTTCATAAAAATTTAATAAAATATTTTTTTTTAAGAAATATATGCGAACGTTTTAAAATATTATCATGGTCATGCATGATGCGATTATTGCCCGACTTTTTTGACAGGTCTTTTTTAATGGAAAATTTGTAAAAACATGTTATAATTATATTTTTTTTTAAATGAATTTTGTTAATTACTTTTATTGTCAAACTATTATTATTATTTATTGAATTTTACTTTTGTTTCTTTTGTTGTGTTTATTATTATTATATTATTATTATATTATGAGTTATTATTTTTTTAATGCGTTTTATATGAAAAATAACAAAAATTATATAAAAAAAAAACGTTAAAAATGTCATGTTGACTAATATTTTCTTTAATACAAATTTATGGTGTAATTGCGGTATTTACATTAGAAGATTAATATGGAGTATATGGGAACAATCTAATACAAGATGCTTCTTCAATATGGCTATACTGCAGAAGGTTTATATTTATAAATTAATAAAATTATTGTAAAATTTAAATGGTTGTGGTGTGGAAGAGCAGCAATTTGCTGCCTTTTTCTGATATGTAATATATATATCAACAATTAAGCTTATTTTTATGCTTATTTTGCTGTTTTTTAATGCTTTTTTATGCGCTTATTTTGCAGTTTTTTATGCATATAAGTCTTAGCTTTACTTATAAATGTATTATTTTTCAAATTTTCCATATATAAATATTATATTATACAGGGTGTCCCGAATTAACTAGTTATAAAATGAATGCCAGAAACTACAAGCAAATTGAGTAATATTGACCTAATAAAGTAGTATATTATATTTAATAAATTCGGAGTTTTAGCTCTTTAAAGTTTACAGAAATTTTTGATTTTTTTTTAATTATTAGCTTTAGTTTTTAACATTTTGTAACTATTTTTTGTTACATTAGTTTATCTTCTTATTTACACAAATTGTTAAAGGTTGAATAAAAAAAGTCTTCGGGAAGATAGTTTTTTAAGATTCTTTAGATTCTGGAACTTTTTAATTTTTAGATAAATCTATTTTTTTGGTTATTTCTTTTTGTGGAAAATTTAATTTGAAAACTTTTCTGTCTCTTGATAAATTTTGATCAGATACATGGTTTTTGAGAAAATCAAGTAAAACCAGAGGTTATTATTTTTTTTTTTAATAATAATAAATATAAAATATCATTAGACGTGGACGTCAAATTAAATTCCATAAAAGTCACAAATTATTTGGGTGTAATTCTGCTTGTATACACAAATCTTTGTTTAGTGTTTTATTTGTGTGGGACTAAAAAGTCTATTTTTCCAGTTTTTTTAGGTGGTTTGCTTGGCGTTACTTGCACTGCGGTCCTAGAACTGTTATACACCTCTGATGTCTTACACTTTTAGAAGCTCTGTCTCTTCGACAAAGTCTTATGCCAAGGGATTAATATCAGCTCTACTTTGGTTAGGTTGTGTTTGGTTTGACAAGACACCCGCGCTATAGGGGATTAATTCCTATTCTCTTTCTATGCATGTGTTGGTTAAGACCATAGTGTCTGGTTATCAGTCCTGGTGAGATCTTGATTTGACTCATTTATATTACCAAGGTCTTGGGTGTTATGCGATGGCGATAGATGTTCTCTTTGATCTCTCTTCGGTGAGCTGATTTTTTTATCATAAGTAAGTAAGTTTTTCTGCAAAATAGTGGTTTTGTAGAAATAGGTAAACTTTTAATTGTGTATCGAGCTATATCGAGCACTTTGTTTGCATGTTCATGGTAGAATTATGGCTTATTTTAATTTTTTTTATGTTTTGTGATTTTTGTCTTAATAGTTAACGATATGACGGTTGTTTTTGAGTGGGTGAAATTTACTAATTTTTTTTTTTTTGGTTTTAACAACTTTTGACAACACTGAAAGAAAGTTTTGATGATAAATCTATTTATTTAACAACTCACAAAGTGTCTTGAAGAATATATAAACGACATAAAATTAAAATATGCCAGTTTAAGTCCGAATCTAAGTCAAGAAAGAAGATTTACTATGTTTTGTTAATTTGTACTTTGTAGGTCGAATTTATACGAGTTCAAAGTTTCAGAATTTTAGTTGGCTATTTCCTACTTCTATTCCAACTACCCAAGTTAGGCATATTTGCCTAGTGGTTTTGAAGTTAACTTCTCTTGATCTTAGTATTCATCTCATAAATTCTAGCACCAACTGTTCTCAGGTATCTTTTGGATTTGTTTCGCTGTGGTATTATCACATGAAATGTCTTTTTGATGGAATGACGTTGTACTTTGACCGCTTTCTTGCTGCTCGGTATGTGCGAAAGTGTTAAGTTTGCTCTGAGGATCTTGCATAGAACCTCTTTCAGGACTGCAAACTCTTTCTGTAGCATGATAGGGTAGATTGTATTGGTCATTGGCGATCAACACATTCGAACCAATCAAGTCGAATGGTTCGAATGTGTTGATCGCTCAGTTTAGGTTGCCCTGATTGATTATGGTTTTGCTTTAGCACAGTTTTTTTTGTTAGATTTTTATTTGGCATTTTTAGATTTTCTAGATCAGGAGCTTTCATTACCGTAGAGCTCTGGAAGTGTGTCTGCAGCAGCTCTTGCATTATGCCCTTGGCCGATTTTTTGCATTTTTTGGTCTGCAGAGATTTAAGTAAAGTGCGGTCTTTGCCTTGGAGACAAGAGCACGATTTCGTTTTGGTTTTTTTATGGCATTATTATATATTTGAGACTGGTTTTATTAGTGGCTTAGTTGTCATTTTAAATAGTACATGCATATTCAACACAATCAATAATAAATGTTATTGTATTTTTTTGTATATTAAACTATTACACATCAAATATATATGTATTCTAACATTTAAATTACAATTAAATTGAAGATTTATTTTGCTTTTTTAACCAGTCTTCTGGTGACATCTGAAGAATATACAGTTTGTATTTTCACAGCCTCATATTGAACACATATGGTAATCTTTATTTTAAATAACTTAACTAGTATGCTGTTTGTATTTTCTACAATTTATAACTATATATATATAACAATAGCAATCAATAATATTAAATTTAAAATGAAAAAAAAGAAGCAATAAATTGATAGCAATGTTGCTGTAATGGCTATAATTGCATTGTACATAGGACTAATGGTGCACCTGACAAGTTATTTGAAACATAGATGTCATTGCATATTTTCAGATACTTACCACAAATTAGGTATTTTATCTTGGTACTTCTAGCACTTCCAGCTCAATTAAACAACACTCCGACACTGTTGTTTAACAATACACAACTTAACACTATTTAGCAGTGTTAAGTTGTGTATTGTGCACGTGCACATTATGGTTGATGAAATATGGATTTGTGTAATAAACTTATATTATCTATACATGTGTTTACTGGGTATCAAGTGATTGATGGATCTTATGTGTTCCGGTACCTTTAGTTTGTAGTATAGTGTTGCCACTGCTACTTGTCAGTGACCAAGATTACATTGGATCATATCAACATTTTGTTGGATCTGCAAAAGGTTTAGGTCAGATCTTTTTTTGTTGGATTTGAGTTTATCAACCTTCTAGGTTTTATTAAATTAGGCGTTAGGCATATGAATTATATTAAAATATTAAATGAAGGAAGTTGATACACCTGAGAAGTTTAGAGTAACCAATCTACCTTTTTCATCATTACTGGTAACTTTAATGATATCTTCTGTGTGATTATCTTCTGAAGGTGGTGAAGACTTCTTTTATTTGCGCGGTTGTGTCTTAAATTAGTTTAACTTCAGGGGCTGATTAGGTTTTTGTTCACTTCTTTTAGGTTGCGTTTGTTTTTGAATATTATTTTCTTGGGTTGTCTAGGTGATTGCTCAGAAGTAGAGGAGTAGGTTTTGTACATAATTTTGCGAAAGGTAAATGTAACCAGACATAATTTTTGTCAGCTCCGTACTTACCAGTTACTATCACTTTGTGTTTAAATGAACATACAAAATTCAGCAACGATGATAGTTTAATTAATTTTTGTATATTATACAAATATAAAAATAACGAATACACTTTTTATTAAAAACTTTAATGAAGATAAGCTTTAATTAAATATTATATACATATTATATTTTTGTAAATATATTAACAGCAGAATTGTATTTCAATTTTGGGCTCTTGGGAAACTACTCAGTTTTCTAAGAAATATGATGTTTGAGCCATCTGCACACTCCACAAAATAAATATTAAACTCTAAATCCATAGTTGTCACAAAAAATCATCTTTTTATACATGAAAATATTTATCTTTGTCAGTTGGGAAAAATTCATTTGTTTTCTTTTGTAAGGGCAACAAAGTTTTTTCTACGAACACTATAAATCCCTAGCGAGTAACGAGTGACCTTAAAATTGTGAAAAATTTTAGATCTTAGTAGAATTCCATTATCAATTTATACAGTCATGATTCGACTACATAAATCTTGTAAAAAGGATTAACTGTTAGGTGAAATAGACTGAACAGGTTTATTACGAATACTGGTAATAGGCTCTTCTCGGTTATAAGTTGGAAATTCTTACTGAATAATATTTGCTTTCGATCGAGTGCAGACAGCATATGCTATTCTCAGAGACGAAGCTGAGATGACATCTTTATGTAATAAAAAAAAAGTTTAATTACTTGCCTAGTGCAATTAACGGAGTTAGATTAATTACTCTTATATGAAATAAACTGCAGTGTTTTCCTTGAGAACAGAGAATGCAGTTATTATGCATCGTCCTCAATGTAAGTGATATAAAAAAATCTTGCAGTTTAAAAGAGGTCAAGCGCTTAATACATTAAACGAGCGCACTCCGTTTTATTTTATTTTAATGTATAATTAGGGATTTTGTTTTGCGCTTTGGTTAATCGCCGAGTGTCTTATAAATTAAAAATAAACATCAATGTTAAACAGAATAGCGATCGATACGAACAACTAAAATACTAATATACGATATTAAACATCATAAATATGAATAAACATCCTAACCGCTTTATAATATAATAAATTGGATATTGTTGGAAACGTTTTATTTTCATTTTTATTTATTATATATAATAAAATATTGTATTGATTAAGTTTTTTTATTTTAAGCAAACTAGTTTTGCAAATTTAATTTGCATTATCAATGCTATACAATATACATTTTGTATATATGTAATAAAAATGAATATAAAATTATTCTTTAAAGTTACTCAGAAAACATTAATTAATTTTTTATTTGTTTACCAAAACAATCGATTGGCAAGTATTTAATTATGATTCAAACAATGATTTTAATCAAATTATGTAAAAAATATGTTTTTGTTTAAAATCTAATTAACGCAGAAAATGTAAAGTTTTAGTTTGTTAAAAGTCTAAGGTGAGATATACGATTGCTAGAATGTAAGTGTAATGTAGTAAAATCTCGCTTTAGTGTCCCAGCATTGCATAACTTGCTTGGAACAGTTTGCGAGTGGGTACTCCTCCGCTGCCTTCTAATCTTTTGAAACCCAGAGAGAATGTTCGCCGACATTTTCCACTTATTTTATGCCCTGAGATAAAGATATAGATCACAATATATAATGGAAGTAACTTTGTCATCAAAAGATAAAAGCTTACATGAAATTATATTTTATCATAATTAATGAAAGTTGAATCTACCATATCAAAGGCAATACAACACACTTTCAACTAATATCAAAGTGAAAGATATTATGAGTAAAAATAGACAAAGTTTTCAATGAAGAATTATGCAATTATACTTGATAAGTCATTCAAAAGACGAGAGAATATGCTATACAAATTATATTAATATATAATTTATCTTTTAATTGTGGCGTTGAAACTTTGGGTTTTGTAATGTTATCGAATTAAATTATATTGTTTTATATAACTTTTATTACTACTATGCACTTCATTTCTAGATGGATTTTATTATGTAAATAAAACTTGTTATATATTAGAAAGATTGTTGCTTCTAATAGTTTTGCTTGACAATAACGACAATCATAAGAATATTATGTCTTTTTTATGTTATCTAGATATGCTAAACAATTGACTAATACTATTGAATGTTTAGTTGATATTATTGTTTAAATTTTAGTACGTATTTGACTAACTATTATCCATAACCAGCTTAAAAAAGAATTAATGATAACAGGTACACTACTACTGAAAAAATATATACTAACTTCGAATGATTATAAATACACTGTTCATTATGATATATTTACAGCCTTGCGACAAATCTAATATTAAAACTTTAAATTAAAGTAGAAATGTTTATTTTTTTATGGCAGGTACTGACTACGCGAAATAGAATGGGGAATATTCAAATTAAAACAATCGTCACAGCATTGACAAATGAATGGTTTAATTCTTGTTTGTGTCACACATCTGCCCTGACAATTCGCTTTTCGCAAGTTTTTGTATTCTAAAATTTTAAATTAATTTCAGGTTTTTTTCTCTTTCACAATACAATATTTGACATAGAGCTCTTTTTAAGAGTTTTTTTAATGTTTGCAACATTCAACCTTCTAAATATTATTTTAACTTTGTTATCTATCTTTGAGACCATATGTAATATTCTTTCCTTATATATTTTGCCAATTGTTAGAGGAAAATTGGTGGTTGATTTTTTGATGTATAGAGGTCTGCCGGGCACTGAAAGTTAGGGTATTTTTTAAACCAATTAATATTATTTTCTGATTCAAAGTGTAGAGATTTTATAAAATTATAATGCTTTTGAGTAAATAAAATTATTTAGTTCTTTTATCTTTCAGGTTTAACTGGATGTTACTATTAGATAAAAAATTTATAAAGCATTTTTTATACAAAATAATTAAATAATTGGAACTGCGTAGATAAGAGTTACAGCTTGAGTTACAGTATAATAAAAAGAAAAAAATATCCTCTATGCCAATATACATTTTTTATAAAAAAAATTGATCGATTAACAAAAACAATTATTTTTATTACAGACTAGAATGACTCAAAATTAGATGCGTGTTTATTAACAAACAACAGTTACAGTAGGTATAATAAAAAGAAAAAAAGTCTTCTATGCTACAGCCAAACACAAATACTGTGGCCTATGACAGGCGTTTCCGCGCATCTTGAGAGAAAGAAAACTATAGCCAGAATGAAGGATGCATAATGCGAGAAAGGGAAACAATACACTCAGAGACACAAACTGAATTTATTCCCGGGTAGCGCCGGCTTTGCAAAATAACAAATAAATGTTTCGCAGCATCGATGTTATTTTCCTCGCAGTTCATGCTAGACTGACGCGATTTAAAATTGATTTTGCATGTGAATGTACCTAAATTATTATTGGTCTCGCTTAAAGGTTTCAACCCACTTTTGTCTACGGAGTCACCGGCCACAATATTAGTGTTTGGCTGTAATATAGATTTATTATAAAAGAAATTGAATTGAACGTTAACAAAAATTATTATTTTTAATGGAATGGGTATTCTTCCTTTTTAAAATATTTGATTCAATTTTGGTATTATAAAATAAATACGAAAAGATTGATCTAAATCTAAAAAATATAGTTAAAAAAGAAAAAAAATCAAGTTTTATTAAAAGTTTCTACTCTGTTACTTTATGTATTAACTTTATTTCAGCAATTATTATAATGTATATTTAAAAATTGTTGTTGTCTGAAAACTATGCATAAACAACATTAATATTATAATCTGTAATTTGTTATTATAAGCAAATCTTATATTTATTACGGGGTTTTAAATTTTGTTTAAAACAAAAAAAAACAACTTTGGTTTTTATTATTTGAGTAATTTTCTTCCCCTTTATATAAGGTTATTTTGCTTTGATTTACATATAATTTGAATACATTATCCTTTTAAATATTTTAATGGTTTCAATTATGTTATAAACTTCATGCAATTCCCTTGTAAAAAATAGTATTATTGACTTTATGTTTTTAAATAGGCACGAACATGCGATAATTGTATTATACCAAACCAGTATAACTTTTGTCAATAAATAATCTGTATTGCTATTTTCATTATTTATCACTATGCTTTTGTACTGAACATTAATAATTTGCAATTTAAGTTAATTTATAATATAATCAACATTACTTGTTCGTCAGTTTGATTGCATATACTGATTAATGGCAAATCAAATAATTTTCATTTAACAATAATTGATTTAACATTGTAAGTTCTAAAAATTAATGCTTATTTAAGATCAATAAGTGCTTCTATATAGGTTTTTTCTCTCAGCGCATGAATGCCTTTTTAAATTACAAAACTTTACTTTACAAATTAATTAAAAAAATTCTCTATGGTGTCTCGAGATTGGGTAATAGAATAATAAACATATAAAACAATTTATTGTTTTCTGATTAAAATGTATGATTAATAGTAGATGGGGATTTCAGGCGTGCACACAGTTTAAAATGGAAAACGGTTTGTGAAATAATCTTCTTCAACATGCCACGTTCAGAGTTTCTTGAAAATAAATAATAAAAGCAAATGCTGTTAATCTACAGAGTGTTTCCTAACTGGAGTCGAAAAATGAAACTCTAGCTAATTTTTTTAATTAAACAGAAAATCTAAATACCTTTTTTGTCTATCTTGCTTCGTTTTGGAGATAATAAAAAAATACACATTATTTAGAAAAAAATTTATTTAGCAAAAAAATACTTGTCAAAATCGTTTTTCTTTGGTTTGATTAGTAAAGTTTAATAAAAATGCTGTTCAACCAGGGGTCAACGATAGGCAAATTTCCGTCCGTTTACAACTATCTAAATTTTTTTTTTCTGGAAAACCTTGAGTATGGAAATTCTTCACCCATATCATTATCAAAAAAACAACACCTACAACCAGGCGACGCAGCCCAACGATTTGCATGTTCTCAATGACTTCTTGAACGACATAAACAAGATCCTAATTTCTTTAGTGCAATATTGTGGAGCGATGAATGTTTGTTTACGAGAGATGGCATTAACAATATACATAATGATTATATTTGCAATTTCCCTCTTGCCTTACGTAACAGGATGTGATACCAGCACGATGAAGCACCGCCTCATGTTGGGCGATATGTAGTTTGGTGGCTCAACGATAATTCTAATGATAGGTGGATTGGTAGAAGAGGTCCAGTGAACTGGCCTGCAAGATCTTCTGATCTAACTCTATTGAACTTTTATGTGTGACACATGAAACAATTGGTTTATGCGGAGCCAATAAACAATGTAGAGCAGCTACAAGAGAGAATTGCGAATGCTGCATTGCACATTAAAAACACAACATATTTTGCAGTTTATCATTCTTTTTTAGTGCGTTGTCAAGCTTGCATCAACGCTCATGGTGGTCATTTTGAGGTCTTAATAAAGTAATATTGTTTTGTTTGTTGTTATCATTGTTATCATTGTTACAATTTTTTTTTTTACTTAAATTTTGCTAAATAAATTATTTTCTAAATAATGTGTATTTTTTTTAATATCTCGAAAACAAAGCAAGATAGACAAAAAAGTGATTTATATTTTCTGTTTGAAATTAAAATATGTAGTTTCATTTTTTGCCTCCAGTTAGGAAACACCCTGTACATTAACATAATGACTTTTATAATAATTGTAATGTAATTTTATAGCGATAATATAGTTTTTATAATTCAAGACACACATATATCTTAAATTATGATTTATGTGAACCATTATTTTATAATTGACACGAATTATGAGAGGTTCTGTCTGTCTGCAGAGTTTCTTGTCCGTTGCCATGATTTTCTGCTACGGTTTATCTTGTTTATGAGTTTCTGTCAGTTTAGATGTTTAAGAGTCATTATTTATTAAAAGTTTTGTGTCTAAAACTTTGCAAACATTGGTCTAGTTTTTATCATTTTGACGTACCTTAATAAAGAGAACATTATGGTCAGAATAAACAGTTTGCGTTTTTAATAATCGCCATGTCAATTGTTGTTGGTGTTGACCCATTTGATGGAAAACAGTTAGGATAATCCGGATGATTGATAATGCAATGATAATGTTAAGGGAAATGAAAAAGTTTATTACCGTTTGTGTTGTTTTGGTGGCACTTCTATGTGAAGTGTCTGGCGTTAAAGTCTCTTACAACCAACACTTTCTGTTTAACGACAAATAAGTTGCATAAGCCTTTGTCTTGTTTATTCAGCGGTCTGTTGTAAATTGCAAAGATGATCGTGTCGTTGGCGAGTTTGATAGCAGTATGCTCAAAAGTTGTATCGATGATTATGTGTCGATCAGAATTATTGGTTATAAGCGATTGCAACCGCACTAACTATGAACGAATGTCGGTTCATTTCCACAAAGCGATGGTACCTATGGCGGTAAATTTCAATTTATGATTCTTAGCAAATATTTACATATCTATTCATAATTAATTTATTATTCTTAGCAAACATTTACGTATCTATTCATATATTAACATAGCAAAAAAAGATATTTAACTCTTGTCAATACAATATTACTATTGCAAGTATAATTAATAAACAAGCAACTAATATAAATTAGATAAATTTGCTAATACGACATAAGTTTAAGGCTTTAAAAAAAGATTTTAAAAAAATCTCAAAATACTTCTACCGTCATCAGTTTTTAATTTTAATTTTTGATGAAATTAAAAATGAGTTTTTTTTAAGACGACAGACGATGTTTTTTATTATTATGTGTGATCTGTTTGACATTAACGTTTTTATATTAACCTCTGGTTACTTTGGCTAGTATACGGAACGTACTATAAATTATGCATGCCGACAAGTAGTAGTTACAACACACTACTTTAGTCATAGCTTCTGGAAAAGCGGGTGGTTAAATCTAACCCAGTTTTAATCAATCGGCTTGTTGGGGTGAGGAATTATTTATATTGTGATAGATGAAAGGTTCACACTGTGCAACGGTTGGAGACTTATAGTATTCGTTTGTGGACGCAGAAGTTTTTCATTTACATTTATAAAACTTATGTCACTTGATTAGCTATAGCAACTGCATCATATATGTAGCTTTGTGGTGGGTAGGGAGATTAAGATGAAGTTGTTGAAGAATTGCAAAAAGTTAACTCGCAGAAAGTGGCATATAATATTTGCCCGATTTACTCGTTTATTCCCAATCCAATGAGGTGTTTCCCTTGACAACGTTTTGAATACAATGAAATTAGGTGTGCAGGCATTGCAATATGAGCAAAATGGAGTTAAGAGAAACATGATCTTGATCCTCGCACCAGTTCACATTTATGCGTGAATTGTAGTGGTAAATATTTTGCTTATTCTTGGAATTGTTCCAAAATAAAAGAGGAAAGGAAGATAGCCGAATTTAGAATTATAGATTAACTTTCTTACTTTGATGCTCTAAAGAGGTTTAGAGCAATTGCGGATTTTATCTTTTCTAGGTTGTTTGCTGTAGTTGTTGTAACACCTATTGTTTAACAAACACTAGTTATGAAATTAACTGCTATTGTAGAAACTTCTCCCGGTGAAGACTTTAATGTAATAGGTCAAAAATTAGTTGCGGGCCCATAAGGCTCAAAAGCAATCTAGACCAAGATCACAACGAGCAGAACTTTAACCAAAACCCTCAAGATAGGGCCTAAACCATGTAATGTGTTGGCTCGCATCGAGCCAAAACCAACCAAGGGGGCGACTCAATCTAAGCCAAAGTCTGCACTGACTGCAGCCTAATCTAGGCTTCTGCCACCTGATGTGCTGGTTTCTAGCAATCTTGTACTTACAGACATTGATATTGAAATGTTGTCAGAGTTGATGGAAGTGGCAATTACTTGCACCACCTACTCTGACAGATATAATATGTAATGTCAAATAGTAGTACAAGTTGTACTGTACCAGATGATACTTTAGAAGAAAAATAGAAAACTCTAATAAACAAAGAATTAAAATTAAGTTGTCGACGTAGCTGTAAAACTGGTTTTAAGCATACATTACATATACAATGGATCTGAAACGGATATAACATTGCGCTTTAGTGCGTTCAAAATTGGATTATGGCTCTAAAATTTATGCATCCGAAGCTTCATCTACATTACGTATTGTTGATCTTGTCCATCATACGGAAATTAGTTTAGCAACTGGCGCATTCCGCACTAGTTCTATTGCTAGTGTTTTGTGCGAGGCTGCTGAAACATCACATTGTTTTTGGTGTAAGATTTTGAGGGTTAGGTTTCCTGTTGTGCATAATAATATTTTTGACGGTTTATACAAGATTAGGATACGGTCGCAAAAGCCGGTTGCTGTAAGAAATTGCAGTACACTTTGGGAACTGGATTTCTAACTTTGGAAGTTTTAGCGTCCGAGGTTAAATACTGCATTATTGAGAATGAGCAAAGCATTGACTTTACCAATTGAATAGGTGCGGATTGTGCTTTTCAGGTAGATAAGCTGCAGTTTACATTTGGCTTGCCAAGTGTTGGAAGTATTTATACTGCAGAACTGTATGCTGGTATATGGATATGATTATTTATTTATTGTGATTAATATATGTTTGAGTATCGTAAAATCCAGCAGTATTTATAACATTTTACACTTTAGACTACACTCTACTGTTTTTAATAGTTTGTGAAAGTTTATTTTATTTTTGTTATTATTTATATTTTTCATTTATAAAGGGTTTTCCAATAAGAAGTTTTATTTTCAGGCTATTTGGGCAATTGTCAATTTTAACATTTGACAAGTAAAAACTACGCCATTATTAAAAATGGAACGATACACACTTCAACAACGCATTGAAATTATTAAAATTCACTACAAAAATAGTGAAAATTTTTCAGTCACAGTTCGCAAAACTAAAGCACTTTTTGGTCGTCGTAAAGCACCTTCTCGGCCGGCAATAGTAAACATGTTGGAAAAATTTGAGCTGTTAGGACAAGTTTGTGATGTGAAGAATTTAAACTGTGTGCATCGCTCAAGAACACATAAGAATATTGCTGATGTAGCCCGTAGTGTTGAAGAAAACCTAGAGTTAGAGAAATGAATTGGCATTATTTGTCTGATATGCTAAAAATCTAAACTAACTAAGCATCAATGTCGTTATAGCTGAGAATTTTTAAATGTTTTTTTTAACGCAAAAATTAGATATTATAAGCTATATTGTTAGTTTTATTAGGGAACTTATAGACCGGCTAGCTGGACAAATGTTTTTGCAGTTTGAACGATACATATAGTGAAATCCTTTACGGCGGTCTGGACGTCTTTGCCATTTGATTCTGGCGAGACCAGAACCTATCTTGGAAACTTTTACAGTGTGCATGGTCGAGAAATCTACGAAGGATGGGCTTTCTGACACGTTTAACGATGGTTTGAACTGCGATAGGAATATGATTGCTGCCATGAAGGTCACCTAATACATTCTACAAATAACGTATGGATAGACGTGGAGATGATAAGAGACAAGTTATTTTCCAAAAATTGTGGAAGATTATAAGGATCATTTTGGGCTTACAATAGCTGCGTTTGCAATTATTACTAGAACTCTACTGTACTATTGTTTTTTTTTTAATTATTTTTACATTTAAGAATAAAACACTGAAGCTGTAATAAGACTTTAGTGTTTACACAAAGACAAGATAAATAGTTAGCTGAAAGGTTTATTTTGTAAGGGCCAAAAACAGCTACATAGGGAAAGTAGCTTAATCTTTCTTCAGAGTTATATAAAAATATTAGTAGTAATTTTAGCTGTTTTTGTGTGATGACGTTAGACATATTTATCAATTACATCAAATATGTTCTTTTTAAAATTAATATCACACATCGCAATTGTGTTATAGGGTGCGGACACAACGGCGATTTTTGCTCCGATCATAGCACCGTAACTATTATTTGACTTATTATACTGTGACATATTACAGTTTGATCGTTTCTGAATGTACTGGTGAAAAAATAAATCGATTGTCAAATTATATGTAGAAATAGCAATGACGCCAAAGTTGGCTTTTTTGATAAAATACTACAAATCAAGATAGCGTCGGCAATATGGTATTAAATAATAATTAACTAGAAACTTACATCGTTTTTTTGTATTTTTGCCGTTTCTAACAGATTAAGGTTAGTGTCTTTTATACAAGTTGCTGAATAAGCAAAATGACTTACCACAGTATAAATCACCACTTTTTTGTTTGATATTGTAAACAAAACAACTCAACTTTATTTAAGAAATTGATAAAAATCTACTTAATTTACCAGAGGACAGTGTTCTTCCTGACAAGACGTATGAATTGATAGTAAACATAGTATTATAGTAAACAGAATTTAAATGCAGAACGAACAATAGAATGAAATATTTTATATTCTCAGGTTTAAAGTTTATTAAACAAAAAATACAAAAAACCAAGACATACGCATAAAAAAATATTGGTGCAAAAATGATTGTTTATCTTATCTTAAATATTAATTGAAATGTTTATTTTGAGGTTTAATATGATTGAAATGTACTGCCATAATTAATATTATATTAGTTATAAATCACTTATTCTAATGTTGAAATAGTATCGACAGAAGAAGTTCACACATTAAATGTGACGTCATAAAAATATTTGTTTTGACCGGATCATGTATTTATAGCTTGGATGAGTGCTAAATTAAATAAAAATGCCCAGATGTAAACATAGACGGGCCACGTGGATTGCCAGCTGCCTACAACAGAATATGTCTGGTGGGGGTCTGAAGGAATGCACCCGTCAGCACCAGAATACCCTCCAGATTCTAAAATGCATACACAATACAAGCTCATCTATTTAGAGGAACAGAACTGTCAACTATCTTGAACAGGCCTTACTACCATACTACTCACCCTAAACGACAGCGATTATAAACTTAATTTTTTTAATTATTTAGCACAAATTTAGTTTTAATTTGAGTATCTCATGATTAACTTCTCATATGTTGTTTGTTTTTAATTATATAAATGCGTAAATGCTACTAATTAGACAACTTTTAATAGGACTATCTCATGGCTAACTTCTCATATGTGGTTTTTAACTACATATATATATATATATATATATATATATATTCGCAAATGTTACTAGTTAGACAGGCAATCAAACATTGGTACCATTAAGGGAATTATAATTGTATGTTCAAATTTACCGTATCAGTTTAGTAAATAGACACATCTGCGAGCTATAAAATTACCATTGGCAATATCAAATTAATAAAACATGTTAAACTAATGAAAATGAACGCGTTTTAAAAGAATTTACTTACTAATTCCTAAAGGTTTACCCCACGTTACGAATTCTTTAGTGTGCCAACAAGTCTTTAAAATTATCAACTTTTTACGACTATAAATAGTTTGAGGGCCAAGGTTATCATTTACACACATATGTACTATGTACATATATCGTAGTAAACTATTTTTGTCTCATAGTAAATTTTATAAATATCAAATATTAATTCATAAGTTATTTAATAATTTCTAACGGGAATTTCAAGTGCAATATAAATATAATTAAATTTAAATGATACCGATTTCTTTATTTATAATAACCTTTCACAAATTTTATTTACTAATGTTTTTTTTTGTTTTTGTTATAGGTGAGTCAAGCAAGTTCGTGTTCAGTTTTATTTTGCAGAATGATTGTAAGTGTATTGTTAAATTTAGTGTGAATCATCCATTCATAAATGATAACATTTAATTAATGGGTTTTAGTCATTTTAGTCATTTCATTAACATTTATATCATATGTGTCATGTTATTTAATATTGTAATTATACAAATGCTGATGGTTGGTTTTATTAATGATTAGATTGCATGTATTTATTAATTGTTCAAATTAATAACATGATAGTTGTTTGTTTTTTAATTTGAAGCTATTTTTGTAGTAGGAATTACTACTAGTCGGGTTCTCGAACTCAACTCTGCAACAAAATAACTTGAAATAGTTACTATATACGTAAAATTATTTGAACTGCGAGATTTTCATAAGTAGAATTAATACGGGAAAAGTGGATACGGATGTTTTACATTTTTAGTACGTTGACACTCAAAAGCTGTTCAAAAATAGTGATCTATTTTATTTTGCAACAAATTATTGATAGTTAATAATCGTTATTGTTTGGTTCTCTTCTATTGTTAAGTTTCCTTTTTTGTTTTTGAGTCGTAAGCTAATATACACCGCTTTATTTCTTGTGCAACAACTAGAATGCTTTTTACTATTTAGATCATTTTTACTTCATCAACAAATTGGTGGCAATGTTAATGCACATTACTGTGTACAACCTTCTTATCTGATTGTGCCTTATAGGTGACGTTTTTGAGAGGTCATTAGAAGTGCGCATCATGCGCTAGCCTTATAGTGTGGTGGCGGTTGAAGAGCCACGAGTTTTCTTTATACAGTGAGCATATCGATTGGTCGCTTGTATTTTATCTTGTACAGCAAGATAGCGATTAAATCTCTAATACTATACTATATAATAGATTTTTTATAATGCCGTTGTGTTAAACAAGCAGCGTAAGCGGCTTGCACCTTTCGCCGTAAACCATCTTCCGCTCCACGGGAACCTGCATTAGAATCTCTCGACCACGACCCCTGATATTTCTTCTGACTATTATCCGACTTCTACACTAACGATTGCCTTGGGGGCTTGCACTTTTTCCCTAAGTCCACAAATGACCCACGACATTGCACCTACCGCGTGAGTCACGTCCCGACTTTTGCTGACTGTTTATGTATGATACACCAGGAGACTACTGCGTCGCTTTCAGAGCGATCTCCAAGTCACCATTCTGCAAACTAATGGGGCATGCATTATTTGACCAAGTGGACGCTGTGTGGAAACACCGATCAAACTCAATGGTTGGCAAATTAACATCTTTGACGACCTCTTCCCCCCACAATCTCTTAACACCATTACAGTTATCCATTTTCTGCCGACGCAGAAACACATAACGGTTATCAAACTAACCTTTTTACAACCACCGACTTTCTCCTTCTTCATTGTGCGGGATAGGAACCGGTAACATTTATTGGTTCTTTGCCAATGGAAATTTATCAGTCTTCTATGTTTGCGACTCGTAATTTATTTTAAGTCACAACTCTTCACTAAACATTGACATTTAAGTTACACTCTCCTTCGGCCATTTACTAAAAAGACAAATATTATTATAACAGTTTTGATCTTTGACTTGATAACTATAATAAACATTTATATACTTTAATTGAATTAGAATTAATAATTTATTTGTTTCCATAGCTAGTCTAATAATTTAGTTAGTTGTTTTTAAATTTGACTTTATGTGATTATCAAAATTTGAGTGGTCTTACTGGATAAAAAATATTACTCTATATATGTACTAACAACATCCAAAGTAATTTATTGCCACAAAATAGATTTTTCAGAAAAACATCCGGAAACGTTTTTGGACGACAAAAAGATGGCACAGATATTGTAAATATGTATGTTGAATGTTATAGTAAACTTAATATCAAAATATCGTTTTTCTTTTATAAGCTGTGAGGAGGAAGTATTTGATAAAACTAAAACATTATTTCTGTATTAAAATTAAAAATTATTTTAAACAAAAATAAAACAACTTGAATGAAATTGCTGGCTTGACATGATTAGCATAAAAGAATAGGTTAATTGTGTGTAGTTGGCATAACAAAATATTTGTTCACTGCTCGAGGAGGTTAACAAATGCTCAATACTTATAATTTTATTTTTTTTCTAAAAAAATTTTCGAATAGTTTTCAAAAAGGATTTTGATTTTTTTTGTGCTGGAATCTTCCGTTATATTCATTTGATTTAACTCGTAGCTTGGATATAAAAACAACCAGGTGCAAAAGTTAATGAAACATTATAAATATTACAACTTGGTCATTTATTTCAGATTAATTAAAATTGAATGAATTTGCTTTAGCAAGAAATGACTACGATATTGGTTTTTATGGTTTTTACAGAATCAACGAGTTTGTTAACCGGTCACCAAACAAACTTTTGTATAGTGTACAAGATTCACAATATGTAATGTGGATGAAGCTGCTGAGACATAGATTATGGAGCTGTACTCCAGTTTTGATCTAAAGCGCGATACAAAAAGTAGCATTGTTTTTTGCTGATCAATTTTAGAATATTAGAAATTAAACATCTTGAATCTAGTAACCAAGTAAGACTTTTATTGATAATATTTTCTAACAACTTGCATAAGCAGCTTGTTAATGAGACGGGTCTATAGCTTGTGTGGAGCTTTTTATTTTTTCCAGGTTTAAGTACTAGTACTATGATATATTTGGTATATAAAGGAATGAATCAAATGAACTGGAACAGAAAATTGTAAAGTAACAGCATTGAAATAGATGACAAGCAAGGAAAAATATTAAAAGATGAAAAGAACATTTTGTATAGATGGAAAGAATACACGGAAGATTTTTATAATCAAATGGAAAACCTGAAGATTTGAATTTAGAAAAAAAGAACAATAGGGTTGAGTGGTTTGAAATTTGAAAAGGAGCGAGACAGGGCTATTGTTTTTACCAACGTTGTTTAATATGTAAGCTGAAGAGATGGTAGCTGAATGTTGGAAAGGGGACAAGAGAGTGAGCATAATAAGTTGAAGAATATAATTTATTTGATTTGCCGAACGTATTTGCAAAGAGCACAGAAGAACTGAAGATGCTAGTTAAAGAATTTATAAAATTAACTGAGTATAAAAAATATGATAAAGGTTATGAGAACTGGAGAGGCGAAATAAATGGACAAAACGAAAAAAAAAACGCTTATAAGCGTTTGTAATGTGGCTCTGGAGGAGATTAGTATAGTAATCCAATATTTTTTTGATATTTTGGGGTTTAGTTCAGCAACGATGGCTATTTCAATCCCCTTTTCTAGGACGTTTTTATAGAGGAGATTCTGTGCTCCTCTGCTGCGGTAAATGTTAATTTGTATTATCTGCATTATCTTGTTCGCAGTGGGCCTCCATCCCCTTTTTGTGTTTCTCTGTTTGATTCCAGTTTTTTTGTTGCTTTTCTTTTGTGTCTTTTTTTTCGTTTTTAACTAGATTTTTGTATATAGGGCAGTTGAATTTGCTAGTGTTGTGTTTATCAGTTTCACAGTCGAGACAGTATTGCTGTTTTTTGCACGCGTGGATGGTATGTCCTTCTGTACCGCAATTCCAGCATGATCCGGCTCTGGTTGGTTTGTTGCATTCTTTTACACAAATTTCTAAATTAGAAATATTTAGCTATCGAACAGATTGAGTGCCTGTACATCAGAAGTCGGTGTCTAGTTCAGTAGGTAAAACTTCTTACAATATAAAACACAAAAATACACAAGATGCAGCACACACTTATAAAAATCTACTAATCAAATCTACACTTTGTAATAGATCACACCGTAGGCACAATCATAGACATCAAAGATGTATTTGACAAAACTACCTTCAATAAAATAGAAACCTCTTTCTCAACATATAGCGTTAACCCTAGTGAGTGGATGAATAAAACATGCTAAAGACTGTAGTAGTAGACAGCCTAATTCAACGACTCAATGATCAAGACCACTGCAAGTGGCTACCCAGACTAAGTAACAATCATTTTAAATGGCAAATTTAAAGGCATACTCTGAAACTTAATGCATAAAGCCATAATAATACTAAAATATTAGTGTAAAAACAAGTTTTTATTATTATTATTATCTTTACTCTGGCATACTCCACAGGTAAACACTGATCTCTTCTGAAAGAAGGTATAAAAGAAACTCTACTTTATATTTTACTCAGTGTATACATAATATATGAAAAACAAATCCTCAAAATCTACACTAATGACTCAAAAACCTGCGCTGCGTAAAATTTCCGAATTGGTAAAAGATTGCATATGTTCAACATAAACCTAAAAAAGGAGACAAATCTGATTCAAATTATAGACCAATTGCAATACTGTCCAATCTGTCATCTCAGATACTTAATATGAATTTCGATCAAAACGTTCGACAACAGATCTTCTAACATATGTTAGAGGCAAAAAGAATACTACTTTAGACAAACACGATAAAAAACTTGCAGTAACTCTAGACGTTTTCAAAGCATTTGATGGGGTATGCCATCCTAATCCTATTAAAATCTGTAAGTCTTTTCAATAGCAATCTTGACAACAACAAATTTATAGTTAAAACTTGTCGTTTTAACTCTGATCCCAAAATCATAAATGCCGGTGCTCCTCAAGGTTCTGCTCTTTCGCCGACTATATTTTTAATTTACATTAATAAAGATCTTCAAATAACCAATCGTTCTATTCATAATGGATAATATGACAGAACGTCTTGTAATTTTTAGATTAGAATCTGTAGCATCTATAAACAAATACCTTAAAACAATATCTGAATGAAGTACTTCCAGCTTGATCAATTTTAACTCTAAAAACTCAACTTTTTATTGTTTCAAAATCAAAATTCCTGCTATGATCATTACCACACATTAAATTAAACAAGTAATCTATATCTAAATATTTTTCTATTTGTCTTTTAAAAATGACAATCTCACATAACCTTCTCTAGAATAATCATGTTGTTGATATAGCTTCAAATTTATCTAAAACACTAGAATGAATGCAATCAGTTTTTTTTACTTTTGTTCAACTTTTGCATATATCAGTTAAATTTAATAATTGATTTATTTTAAGTAAATTGCCTCTCCACCCAGTGGGAGACATATACAGTAGTGTTTCAGGGTATGCAACCATTATCAGTGTGCCTAGCATATCACCATGCGAAGAAACAACTTGCATAAAATCACAGTAACTATTAAACAGTTTATGTTTAGTAATGTATCAGAAGTGGTAACTCAATGCCCCTATTAGGAAAAGCTTTAAACTATTTGTGTGTGAAGCAGGGTACAATTAAATTCAACACGGACAGGCAACGGCATTTTTGGCGCGTTTTATTTGAATCAGATGATCAAAACAAATTTATCATTTAAATTTAATAAATAATTTATTTTATGTAAATTGCCTCTCACACTGGGCGGAGAGAACATTTTTGTAGATATTTTGTAAATATGTATTACTTTTTATGTTCCATATAGTATTTAAAATTCTTGCTACATTATTATATATTAATTTTAATAATATGCAAATTGTGCCTGTGAGATATCGGAGACCAATTGATTGGCCATATTGCTCACTCCGACTGGTAGCTCTATCTCTGAGAAACGCCTTGCGTTTTAATAGTTCAGTTTTATGTTAAAACTGTAAAAAAGGCAAATAAACTAGCAAAGATCTAAAAAAAAATTATTTAGCAATTTTTCTATGACTTCTAACAGGCGCTACAAGCTTTGCATACATTGGCAAAATCAAAAACTACAAACATTAAAACTACAATTTATTATTATTACATGGTGATAAAAAAGTATCAATTTATTTTCAATATATTTGTATAATAAATTTTGTTTAAACAATTTAACAAAGGAAAAGTTAGATATAGTTGATGAAGTGGCCGTTACTACGTGATAATTCATAATATAAAATTAAATAAAACAATTACTATGTTTTTATATCAATTTTATATCACACAAAAAAAAACGCATGCTGCGTATCACCAATCAACAGAAAATAATCAGAACGTTCGCAAACGCAGCTACTTTGCGCGACCGCGGATTGAAAAATAGTGCTTTCACCTGTCTCGAAATAATGTTTAATATTCTAAACGTGAATCTGTTACAATGGCCTTTTGTTGTGTTAGTTTTGTTGATTAAAATACATCTATGTGTGTGCCATTTTCTTAACGACAGTACGTAGGTAGGTTGCAGCAGTAATGTGGGGTATGCATAAAAAGGCTTCATTTTACATGTACTTCCAACCTGCTTATTTTGTTTTAAACTTACAGCAAACAAAGTAATGTATTATTGAGTTTTATTATATTTAATTATTCCACACAATTTAAAGATAAATGAATAATAGTCCATCAGATGATCATAAATACATAAAAATAAATACTACACTTAGTAATATTATTTTTAAATAAAACATATCATAAAATATAGTATCTACAATGTACATATCCAAGCTAAGTTAATATTAATATAATATAATTATTTACTAGCCTTTGAAATGTAAATTATACTCATAATATACTTTTAATCCCGCTCGATATTATGAGCTGTTCAATTTGAATATAATTATAGCCAACAAGTCGGTAATGAATCGCGACATATTTTAACTGGGGTGGTTGCAGGATGAGAGGTAATCCTTCCACCCTGAAAGATAAAATGTAAATGAGGCTACCGCTAGATGTGTAAGTTATATAACAGTATTAGGATGATTAAACTAGGTGTACAGCAAGTGCACACGAGGGATGGGATGTGACGGATTACATCCTGGTGCGTGAATGTGTAGAAGTGCTTCTATCTCTCTTGCTCTCCTAAATTCGTAGCGAAGGACAAAAGTACGATTTGTTTAAATATGCGCACGTAGAGAACAAAAGCAGAAATATTACATTTTTTTGGTAAGGCAAAAAAATAACGTGAGGGATTTAACAGGGTTGTTTTGTGGAATTTTAATAAATACATAAATTAATCAACTTTTTAAATAAAAAAGCCTCCAAATATAAAAAAAAAATAACAAAGTTGTACGAGAAGCAAATAAATTTACAACACGAGAATGTTTGTTGGATAATATAACAACATAATTTTGTTTGTGCACTATGTAATAGTATATTACGAGCCAAAGTGGAAAGTGTTTCATTGCAGCAGAAAAAGATAACCGAGGCTGAAAGCGCCAAGATTAACTATAACACAAGGCTTTTATGAAACTTTCCATCAATGTATGTATACTATTTTATTCACAATAAACTAATTAACTTAAATAATTTGTCTTCTCGGGTAAAATATTTTTGTAAACGGTAAATTTGTATTTATATGAATGTACTCAGCTTTCAATCAACTAATGACGGAATTTATAATTGATCTCTCAAAATATAAAATTAATTTAAATATGTAAATAAATAAATAAATAAATAAATATTTGTAATAACATTAGACTATTTGAAAATAATTTACAATTAAAACATGTTGTGTATCAATTTTGTAACTAAATTACTTCCATATCTACAAAATATTTATCAAACATAATATGTATTACATAATAAAAAATCAAGTGAGCACTGTGCACTGAAATTATGGTACATCAGTAGCTATTTGTTAACCGGTCGATTGAAAATAAAATATTGTATTTTTAAGTTAAAAATAGATATTACTAACTGATGATATAAATAAATCTGCATTTTACAAGTCAGTAAGTAATATAATTTTCGAGATCTGTAGTATTTACCATGTATTTACTGAATAAGTATCGTATATTATTTTTTGTTAGCAAAACAGAATAAATATGAATGTAATATCAAATTACTTAAAATTATTTAAATTGAAAAGTCAAATAATATACAAAAATGTCAAATATAATGTTCTAATAGAAATAACAGATACATCTATTTCTGATCAATAATTACGTTGGGTTTCTCATTTGTTTCATTAAGTTATATTTTCTTGTACACAATTACATGATGGTCTTGATTAGGTTTGTTTGTGTATTTTTCTGTTGTCATAAAAACATGTAATAGTTCGGTAGAATTAAATTACTGTTTCTATAAACAACGCCTGTAAGTAACGTAAAAAAACATGCTCGTAAAAAATAGTATTTTGTATAACAAGAGTGGATAGTATGCCCATATCGCACGAAGACGAATTTGGAGCTCAACGCTGCAGGCGGAGTGCTCCAAACGTCTAAGTGCGATATGGGCGTTCCACTCGAGTTGTACAGCTTACTTTTTCTACGACTGATAAAAATTTAAAAATGATTTTAAAACTTTTCAATTAATTATTTAACATTATTTTATATGGAAATAAATTCAGGTAATGTTTGACATCTGACGTTTAGCATAATTATCAAATTCAGAACTACCTATAATTTTGGTTAAATTATGCTGTTAAAATATTTAATTAAACATGTTTTTAAGCTTTATTGTATAATAACAGTTAATAAATAAGACGTTTTTAATCTATTTTGACATTTTACTAATAAAAAAACCATTTGAATTTAGCGACGTAATCAAATAAACATTGTGATTTGTATTTTTGTTTTTATGGTTGGTACGGCATATCATATCCACACTAGAGTAAATATATGATACATATTCATTTAGTTAGGCGTGAATAAAAGTGACAATATATAGAAGGGAGTAGAAAATTAGTATATTACAACACATGTTTAGTAAGTTTTACAGGCCAAGAAAATAATATAGCAAAACAAAGCCCACAGACCTCTAGGTAGTATTTACTGAATAAAAATCTTATACTATTTTTGGTGCACAATCATGTTTTTGTAAATAAAACAAAAAATATATCAATTAAATTTATATGTAATATTAATTATTTTAAATAATTTACTGACTTAACTGAATAAATTTAAATGTCAGAATTGAAATAATAAAATATCAAATATAATCTATATTTATTTTGCAAATAGAAACAACTTATTTCAGTTTAAACATCTATTTATTACGTTCATTTTTTTGTATTGTTCAATTTTATTAACCATTGTGTCTTATTATGTACGATTTAAGTTATACTTTTTTGTATACAATTACTTACCGCATATGTGCGGCAAGTAAACATAACGGTCTTGGATAAGGTTTGTGTTGTCATGAAAACATAACGTCTGTAAGTAACGTAAAAAACATAAAAACTTAGAACAAGTTATTATACGCGCTCCACTTTATCTATTAAATTATAAAATCAAAACCAATAATTATTATTAAAAGATAAAGCCAAAAATAATAATTATTATAGCCACATAAATGAAAATGTTATAGTCAATTAAAATCAAATAATGGGGTTTAATCAGCAAAGTAGGAAGTGATTTTACTCATGATATGATAGAAACCCTGATTCCAAAACATGCCATTTAAATTATACATTTTTTAGAACCCAAAATAACTTTTACCATCACTTACAAAAATAAAAGAACGTCCATGTAATACATCAAACACTTCACAGTATAAATAAACTCAGGCCGAAGAAAACGTAAAGAGGGCGATAGATCAATTTTATTTTTACGTTATTGCAGTATGTTTTATGTAAAATATTGTATATTAGTTTTGTTTAAGGTCGACGGTCGGGCCGGGGGTCTATTTATTTATTTATGAACGGATCCCAGATAAATATTAGGCAATTCCATTCTACGAAAATCCCAGCATAACGCAAGGCCCACCCCAGGGTTTTATTCGCGTGAGCCTTTTAGGAAAGGCACGTAGCTGAATCGAAATATGCGAGAGGGTCGCGTCAACTCGCGTCAGCTGTGTTGTGTGGGGTTCGGAAATTCGAGGAATAGATGGAAGACAAAAGGGGACGGGAAACGTTTATAAATCAGCTGGATTAGATTCTATGTTGGTAATAGGTAGCACACACGCACCTAAACTATCTAATAATGAAATAATGTCATACCTTTCTAATACTATTTACTGTTTTGAAATTACATATTGTTGACAATCTGCACTAACTAAACCAACTACTCGAAAGTATCGGATCTACTTGAATTAATCCATTATTATTTTAACATGGTGGCATTCCATAACTAAACAAATTTATTGTGTACTGATCGATGTTATGGTAATAATCGGTAATATGTAATATGTAAGATAGAACTCAAGTTGATTAAATCAACTTGAGTTAATATGCTATAAATACTATTTTATTCTAAGTTCTAAATAGTCAACTAATAAAAAAAATAAAAATAAAATTTAAAACTCTAGTTCTATTACCGTGAAGACAACGATAAATGAAGTAAATAAATTCGACAAATATTTTATTTTGTTTATAAATCTTTATAAAATGCAACAAAAGACAATTTTATATGTCGTAGTTTTATAGAGTAACTGATGGCAAATAGTGTATAATCCAAATGTTACACTGTCTCCCTAAGCTTTTTTTAAAGATATTTACTATATATCTTATTTTATATCGTGCAATGAATTATTATAGACTAGCTTAGGTTAGTTAAGGCTACGTAAACTAAAATTTAAAGTTATATTACACATACACATAAATTCGCTAATAAGAAGTTTTGCAGTATCTGTCATTATTTCATGAACTGCCTACGCTTTTCATGTAAAGCTCTATTACACTATAAGACTACGACATATCTAATTCGACTCCAGATAAATCAAGTAAGAACATTCCAATACAAGAAATCGAGGTAGCTGTATCTTGATTTTCAGTATTTCGTCAAAGTATTTTAGTCAAACTATATTTGAAAATAGTAGTCAAAAAATTATCCAAATATAAAAATTAATGCATTTTTAGGTACGTTTGAATGCAGTTTAATGCTATTTGCAAATATAATTTTACTAAAATTCTTTGACTAAACATTGATCTTTTCTGAATCTACTGATACAAAAATAAATCGATTATCAAATTATATGTATAAATAATTCCATAGTTGCTGATTTTGTCATAATATAATAAACTACAAATCAAGGTAGTGGTCAAAATGGCCTGACAGTGTGACATGGCTATGGACATGGCACAAGTTTTGTAGTGTGTAGAGCAGCCGTACATGCTTGGCCTTGAGTCCGAGCTACAAACTAAATCAGATAGAAATACTGCAATATACACAAATTGCCAACCTAATTCTCGCATATCGCGTTTAGCTTGCGCATGTCTACGTCCCATATCTTTAGCAATTTTAAAAATTTGATCGGTTAATAACCATTTTAGACTACTAAATTTAGCAAAATTTGTTTTAAACCAACGTTCAATACCTTCACTAAAAACTCGCTTTAGACAATATAAAGTTACGTATTTTGTAAAGCAATTAAGCACAACGCACAACATATATTTTGACAAGTTAAACATCCTTTGATACGTTTTTTTATATCACGGCACATTTTACCACCATACCTTTTGCCGCATGCCAAGTTGTGTAAACGCAAAAATGCCCAATGATTTTGTATAATTATCAATTACCGTATCTTATAGAGTGTTGAAATACAAAAGTAGGTAGAGTTGTACTCCCCTCTTCAGAGATAATAATAGATAATACATTGCCAACCATCTGTATTTACCTTCACCTTCCATAAGATTTGTTATGTGACAAAGAAATTGCTATGATTTGTTTAAACAAGTTTTGTGTTTTTACTGATAATTAGATGGGAGAACCAAGCTATTAATATTTTAAACACTTTATCTAGCGGTGTGGGTAATCTTTACGGGATGTCTAAATAAAATGTACATAATCTAAAAAATCGTATATCTGCCGGATAATATCCAGCATGTAATTCGCAAAGATAAAGTCTACAGATCTTTAAGAAAGGCAGGGCCTTGTGATCTGATAGTAAAGTAAACCACCGTCCAAGAAAATACTCCTTTGCAAAACGCTATGCTTCCTCTCTATCTAATAGAATACGAGATGCATAAGCATTAACCTGTTTTTTCTCTATAACCGTTAGATCAACGTACAGAACTGCAGAGCAGGTTTTGTCAGTCCTCAGTAGATATGAAACATGACAGCAATATCATCTTTGTCCAAGAACCCTGGGTTTACAAAGGCACTTAGCCCCTTCCGGGCCTATTAGGCTGCAGTCTCACTGCACCTCCGCCACCAACTATCACCGTTTGCCACTAACCACCAAAATGTACTACGGTCTCACTGCAGCCACTGGTAACCACCAAATATTTAAATTTCCCACCCATTTCTATGTCAGTAGAAGAGTACTATATTTATATTTCGAGCCTTTCATTTACTAATGTAATTAGTTTATCAATGTCGGATGGTGTCCATGTTTCTTCCATGTTACTGTTTTTAAAATTCTCAAATTTCAAAGCGAAAATGACAGATTATGTTTTGATTTGTGAAATATCAAGTTAGTATGTTTCAAATGACGATCAACTGTTGCCACGCTACCACCAACCGATTTGAAATTATGAAACGGTGGTTACCAAATGACAGATGCCGGCGAGAATAGTGAATCAGTCGGACCGTCGCCATAATATATAATTTAACGTGTTCGAATTTTAGTTGGTGGCGGTGGGTGGTGCAGTGAGACTGCAGCCTTATCAACTAAACCCTCAATGCACTAAACCTAATCTTATTATAGGATCTTTATTCCAGAGACCAAGTGAAAATGTGACCATAGAAAGAAAAATTATCAGTAGAGATTACTCCAGAATCCACATACCTTTCCTATAATCAACAACGCCTTCCCCCTGTAGCTAATCCTTGCAGTGTCAGTGCATCTACATCAACCCAAGAGGTAAAAAACTAATACTAACAGAGCCATTGTAAATAAAGGTACTCATCCACGTTCAGAAACTCAATGCAAAGTGAAGTTGTAGACCTAACACTAACTAATTTTAAAGTAAGGTTATATAGTCAAAAAAAACCATCAAGTATTCAGATAGGACCAACGACAAAGCGTTATATCACATAAGTCAAAACTGCAAAGCTTCATAAGACATCATAATAGCCGGCCAATGTACCCTACATAAGCACCTGTAAAGAATGGAATTATTAAAACCCGCAATACCTAAAGAACAAAACTCCCGTTAAATATAAGTTCATAAAATGTTGCAGTATTGTCGTATCAAAAAATCATTTGATGTGACAATACAATATCCGTGCATAGTTAAGAAAACCATCAAGTATACAGATAGGACCAACGACAAAGCGTTATAGTATATGAGTCAAAACTGCAAAAATTCGTAGAACTGATAGCCGGCCACTACGCCCTTAAATAAGTACATCTATAATATAAAAATATTAAAACTCGCAATGTCACGGATACTTGGAGAACAAAAAACTCCCGTTAAAGTTGCTGAATAAATATGCGGTATAAATGCAACTCACTTTAGCGAAGACAATCGCTTGACAAACGCTTCTAGACTGTATTGAATAAACAGAACTGTCAAAAAAATAAGACGTCCAACAACATTACTTAGTGAAATAGGGACCTGAGCAGAGCAAAGGCAATCACTAGAAAGTTATTCAGAAATGCCAAAAAAATGTTGACTGTGCTTTATACAGAACCAGCCTCACGATATGTAACAATGCTATAAACTAACCTACCTATACTCGCCTCCAGAAAGTGCTGAGCAAAAATGACTTCTCAGGTTCTACACTGGCAAAAACTCTTAACTAAAATACTTTCAAATGCCTAACACAAAAGTAAACAAAACTACTAACAACTAGACGTCATAGTGAACAAAGTAACTTAGAATGGAAAATTGAATCGTATAAACCTTTCAAGTCACCAGAAGCTATCCCATCATGCTGCTGAAAAGACTTTGCTGCTCTAAGAAGACCTCTATGTAAAATCGAAATCCTCTTTTAGACAAACGCTATTAGAAAAAGTAGTAAACAAATATATATATATATAATATATACATATATATGGCTATGTATGAGTGAAGTGGTACGAAAAATATTTTTTTTTATGTCGCAACTTTAGGAATCGGTTCTTTAACATAAACTCTGGTCCCCTGATTTCTTTTTAGATTTTTTGTGCTACCCAGTGCCGAGATATTAAGGGTACAACTTTCAAAAATGTCAATTTTCTACCTTTTTTGCAATTTTCAAACGCCTGTAACTTTTTAGGAATTTTTTTTTGCAAATTATTGAAGATAATATTTATTGCTTAAAATTGATCAAAGATTCTAAAAAAAAATGTGTTGAAGACATTTCCGTTAATTTTTAAAATGTTTTTTAATTTATTAAATAATTATTAAAAACAGCTAAAAAAAAAGATGTTGGGTATTTTTAATTTTTTGTTTAATAGGTCAAAAAAAATACTTTTATATGTTATTGATATACTCTAAAATTTTTAGGATAGAAGTTTTTTGATGTTGGAGATGGGATAAATATGTCACAATGCTACGATAATGTTACTGCTAAAGAGATGGGGATAAGAAAAGTAATATGCTTAGATGTCTAAATGTACGTTTTTAGCTTACCGTCACTAGGGTCTAGAAAACAAATTTCTTGAAGTTTGCTTAATCCAGAAATGGATGGATTAGTTTTATTTTATTATCTATTGTTTTGAATTATTGGTTTTGTGCTCTGCATTACTTTTAGTTTGCAGTATAGTGTTGCTGCGGATGATCAACAGTGATGCAGTTGCATTAAGACGACTGTTATTTGGATTGTTTTTGCTGGAGTTGAAGCATTGTTTTTTCTTTCCGCTCTTATTTGTGTCATTTTTGGTTTTGTGCAGCTCTATTTTTATGCTTTCTTTCTGTTGCGTCAGATCTCTGGTGGCTATTTTTATAACTGCTTCATGAACATATAGTTTATTGCGCTATTCTTCTCATGTTGGAGTATTGTAAAGGCGTTATCTAGTATTGCAGATGGTAAGATTAGGTTTACTAATTTTCACTTATTTTTTCTAACTTTTTATGATATTTAGATATTGGGATCATAATTATTAATAATTCTTGTACCCATTATGCTTAGTAAGCAGTAAACAAACAAAAGATAGCTAGGGATGAAAGTTGTGTAAATATCAATTAAAAGTAGATTATTTGCATTAAAGTATGCAAGTATACAAGATACAGTAATAAAATATTAGAGGTAAACTAACAAACTTATTATTTTAGCAAAAATTTGTTAATTTGGCATATATTTCGCATAAGTCGCATTATGACTTGATTACATGTATTTTGAATTGGCATTTTTTTCTGGTACAAATGTTGATATTTTAGGATTATGCTGTTACTACTTCTCAGCTGTCTTTTAATATATATTAATTACATAATGTTAATTTAGAGAATGAGTCCACCCACACTCTCATATTAAATTAAAGTTAAATTATGGTTACATGGACACTAATCATGTAATGGGTGATTCATTTAGAGGTACTTTTTTCAGTAGAGGTTTTATGTTAGATAAAGCGTGCGCTGAGTCAAACAATTATGTTATTTTTGTTCAATAAAGTTTGACATTTTATCATGGAAAAAATTAGCTTGGCACAGCGTCTACAATTTATTCAGCTGTATTACGAAAATCAGCACTTTATGAGGAAAGTGTTTTGTACGCTTAGAGCAACTTAAGGTTTACATAATCAGCCTACAGAACGCACAATTCTCTGAACTATTAAAAAATTTGAAACTCAATATTTATTATTAGATAATACGCGACCAAATAGACCACATCTAGCACGTAGTGAAGAAAATATAACGGAGGTAACTGAGAGTGTACGCCATAATCGTGGTGAATCGATTTGGCGCTATTCTCAACAGTTTGGATTGTCGTTTGGAACAACTTAGCGTATTTTACGTAAGAATCTTGATTTAAAAGCATACAAAATGTAACTTATGCAAGAATTAAAGCCGGCCGACCTTCCAAATTGTCACCGTTTTAGGCTTTGGGCTCTTGAAAAGCTTCAAAAAGATTTACTGTTGTCGACCAAAATTTTGTTCAGCGATGAGACTCATTTCTGGCTTAATTGCTACGTTAATAGGCAAAATTGTTGAATTTGAACTGAAATGCAACCAGAAAATATTAAAGAGCTGCTATTACATTGAAACAAAACAACGGTTTGGTGTGGTTTATGAGCTAGTGCAACATTTCTTTAAAAACAAGGCCGGCCGGAACGTAACTGTGAATGGCGCCCGTTATCGCACAATGATAACAGACTATTTGCTGCCTGCCTAAAATTGAAACCGGTAATTTTGACGACATTTGGTTTTAACAAAACGGCGCAATTTGCCACATAGCCCGTGAAACCATGGCTTTATTGGGACAACGATTCGGTGAACAGTTGATTTTACTCTTTGAACCTGTGAATTGACCGCCTAGATCATGTAATATTGCACCTTTGGACTTTTTTTTTTGGACTACGTATATTCCAAAGCTTACATGAATAAGCCTACATTTGGGGAATTGAAGACCAACATTACTTCCGTCATTTACCAAATACCACTGAAAATGCTTGAACGCGTCATCAAAAATTGGAACTTCTGAATAGACCATGTTACCCGTAATTACAGCTTTTTGTATGATAAAAATTACCCTATAAAAATTTTTTTTTTGCTTTTTTTAAAATTTTTTAAAAAGTAATGGATCATCTTTAATGTCCTGAATTAATAAATGCTACAATTTTAAAAAATGCTCTGCCGAAACTGGAGCTTGAACTTTAAGACAATTTATGCGCCGAGGTTCAAGTTAGGCGCTTTACCTAACTGAGCCACTCTTCTGTTGCCTACATGATAACTTAAATTATTATATATTTTATTACTAATGTCCGTCTGACACTATGCATTTTTCTGTATAACTTTCTATTGTACAAATTGACCTTAAGTAGTTTTTATATAATTGTGTATACAGTTAATATTTTCCGGTATGATACTATACATTTTATTGTAGCAAAAATGAATTAAAGACGGCATTCTATTGGCTGCTATCTGCGGCGAGCGTCAGCTGTTCGAGATTGTTATGTTTATTTACCTATTTACGTCAACGTCGCTTTTAATCGAGTTGGCATAACCTTTCAAAATAACCCTTACAAAATTATATTTTGCTTTAATTTTGGTTATTGTTATTTGTTCTAATGTCTAATTCTTAGCATGCTTATGTTTATATTTAGCAGAATTAATAATTAAAATTAAAATCAGCTGACTACATGCGCCGCCATTATTGTTTACATATGTGAATTTGTGTTCTGTAATAAAATGATTTTTCCTAATGTTTATATATTAATAATTTTCTGTATAACAAACTAAATTGTGTTCGTGAATAACATTGTACCTTTTTTGTTTGTACAGTCGACTATATAGAAAGTAATACAGAAAAATGCACAGTGTCAGACGGGCATAAGATAATTCAATTATTTTATTTTAAGTAAATTTGTACTAAAATATACGAAACTGTAATTTTGTACTCAATTATATGAAACTGTAGTTTTTACTGAAATTATTAAAAACATTTTTTCTTATTAATATACTATAAAATGTAACGGTAATTCAAACTGAACCACGAAAATAACATGATTTTGGTGTCAATTTAATTTAGAAGTTTGTGAGGAAGATGATAAGCGCGAGAGGGCGGTAGTTGTACTGTGAATTGCATGAGGATGTAGGAAGCGATAAGAGATTTCACGACACGACTGGTACATGACAGGGTTGACAAATTAATAATACATGTTATCGCGGGTCTCATCAGACCACGGGTAATTAGTATTATCAGTACTTTCCCCATTCCGATAGCACTAGAGAAAAGTGTGCAGTGGCGCTTAGGTAACTTGCCTCCGGTTGAAAGATTTGCGTTTCTTGACATTTCCACTCTGCGATAAATAATAGTGGCTATTATTGAATGCGATTTATAGACACTTGCGTGATGCCATGGTTCGTGACGGAAGACATAAACGCGGATTTAGACAACCAAAGCACACTGCAATGAAATACAAAACAATATTATTGTATATTCTATATTTTATTTTATTTATTTATTCAATTTACCTTTCTACCTTTCGGTGTAAGGCTATTACATACATTTTAATACTTTGTTTAATATATCTTATTATTAATAAGTCTAATAATCTTCCTTATTTTATTATTTCCGGCGTTGCTTTACTTTAATAATTGCTTCTATTACTTCGTCTTTTTTTTTTCATCTATTTCTTCTGTTCGTCTGCCCTGTATCATTGTTTCATCCTTTCTTGTTTTGTTTTCTTTTACTTCTTGTTACGTTAGTTCTTGTAAGAATTCCCTCCATCTTTCCATTATCTTGCCTTCTTCCGTTATTATTTTTCTATTTATATCTTTTATGTTCATCATAGTGTGTCCCTTCTTTTGTTTTAAATATTTTAACTTTACGTAGTATAGTTTTTTTTTTGGTTCTTTTCCCATGAATCCTCTTATATTCCATGTTCCTATTCTTTCTTCCTTATTTATCTTCTTTTTCTTTTCCTTTTTTTTCCGTTATTTTTATTTTTTATTTTTTTTATTTTTTATTTTTTTTTTCCTTTCTGTATTTTTCTAGTTATGTTCCTTTTATTTGCATTGTTCTCTGTATTGTTTATCATAATTCTTGTACTATTTTCTCGCCATTTCTTCTTTTTTTTTTTCTTTTTTCTGTATTCTTGTTAGTTTATTGGAACATCCGCTTCTTCTAAACCCTTTAACTCTTTATTCCATCTATATTCCTCTCCGTTAATTATTAACTTTCGGTAACCTATTCTAACCCTCTTTCCCTTCGCTTTTTCTTCATTTGCTAAGTCTCTAATTTCTTTTTGTACGCATCTTTCTTCGTGTGTTAGGTCATTGTCAATGTATATCCTGGTCCCTTTCAGATTTCTTTTGGCTTTCATTATTTGTTGTTTTGTTTCCCATGTTTCGACTTCTACTCTTATTATTTGTTTATCTTTATGTATTAGTTGGGCTTTTCCTACTTTTGCTATATATATATTTGCTATATTCTATAACTAATCATAATAACAATAATAGCATATTTTATTTAAACCTACTATAATTTCCATATTATGTTACTATACACAGCAAGTAGAATGGAGATTTTTTTTATAGTAATGAATTATTATATGTATTGTTTTATTAGTACTGTTCATAAAAATGTCTCATGTTTTTATCAATCATATAATTTTGTTAATGTCACTTTTAAATAGGTTATTATTGACATTAACAAATAATTAATCTTTAGTATTTGTTTGAAGAAAAAATAGTCAGAAAGTAGATTTTAGTGTTTTGCTAGTTGGTTACTCCGGGTTCAACAGAAATCACATAGGTTTTTACTCTTAACAGTATAATATACAATTATGCTATTAGGAGTATAATATAACATACATAATATGCTATTCTATTATTCTGCTGACGCTATTGCCAGATGATTGCAACTTTACTCTGAATGGTATATTTTTTAGAGCAAATTTAAATGGTATTTAAAATAATATATGTTTAAGATGTACATATATTTAAAATTTAAAATATGTGTCATTGTTAATAATAACTTATATAAAGTGACATTGACAAATATATTTGATTGTTAAAAGTGCAGGCGGCATTTTTGTAAACTATTTCATATATAATAAAATAATATAAAATTTCATTACTATAATAAAATTACTCCATTCTACTTGCTGTGTATAACACAATGTGGAAAATATAGTAGAATTGAAGAAAAAAATTATTATAAATATGGCGTGGTAGAATTTTTTTAAATAATTTGTTATTGTGACATTGGCTGCGTTCAGTACAACTCATCAGTTGCCAGCGCTGACCCAATAAGCGCTGAGCTCGCCTGAACGGTATATTTTGCCACTGTTGCCAACCGTGTAAACTTTTATCAACTACAGAAACATAAAGCTCAGAGTTTTGAATTTAAATAAATGATTTAATTAGTTTATGAAGCCGCTACTTGACGAGATATAATATATTCTCAATAAGTAATGCCATCTAAGGTGAAGGTGTAGGATAAAATTACTCTGAAGTTGGCAACGAAGTACGGGAATTGATTATCTTTATCATTTTTTACTTCTCTCACTCAAGTTATTACAGCGTTAATATTACGTTGTAATCTCATTTACCTATGTTGCTCCTTTTCCCGTTTAAAAACATATATAATTGCTATGTAGTTTGGTTTTAACATGATAAATTTATTTTTCAAATAATAGCGCTAACCAAGCGAACCTAGATGTATGATGAGTAAAATGACAAGCGCTGCCAGCAAACGATAGTCATCAAGCGCGTTCAGTACGCATGATGAGTCAAGATATATATTCTATAAAATTTTATTGCTAAAAACCTCAATCTTAAAATCTTTTATTTTTATGTCATTCGCGCCAATGCTATATTTAAAAATAGTTAATAGTAAGTGTTTGCAAGTTGCGGTGAGATTTACGATCCCAATGTCAATGCAAATAGACGCATGGAATGTTTCGATTTCTCACTCGATATTCGAGTTCAATGCTACCATATAAACTAATCCGTACTACATTAGTCGGTGTTCAGTTACTTTATGAAGCTTGGGGGCATATAGAAGGTTTCGGGTCAAAAAGCAACCGGTGCGGTCAAACCCAAACGCACATACAATAGGGATATTCCTTAAAGCGTTATCATCTTACTTGAAAAATTCCCAGAGTCCTTGGCAAAGCTAATGTAACGCGCCCCGAAGTATAAGGGTTTATCCCAGATTTTATCATATTGCATGATATGTGTCCCGTGCTATTTGTATATAAAAAAAGTATCTAGATAAGTATAATTATATACTTGTTCCAATTATATGAGCATTTTTCTGTTGTTTCTAATTGTCGGGAATGAACGAGGCCCCAATGTTCAATGAAAAACTAATTATTGCGTCGTCTTTGTCATGAAAATGAGCACGGGACGAGTGCATCGGAAGTGGATGAGAGTAAATGAAATTTTGTCAAGCTGCGCACTAAACGTCGCGTAAATGCAGTAGATATCTCAAGCCAACCATGGAATGCATATGCATACTACTCGTATATTACTCGAATGCTCAGTAAATGTGCATATGAAAGATACACTCTTACATGGCACAGTTAGATAGCATTGGAATGGTTTTATTTTAAAACATACGTGCTTGGCTTCAATTATGAAGAATAAGCAACCACATTTAAATATAATGGAAGCACAATGCAAATCTTTTCATAAATAATATAATATGCTTTGAACTGATTCACTAGTTAGTATACATTTTTTCTTATATGCGGAAAATTCATAAACCGCCTGTCATGAGGGAGGGTGGCAGCGAAAAATGACATATGAACGACAAACATTTCAACGAAATAAAGGAATCCATTAGACTGGCGCACGATAAAATTTCAAATCGTAAAATATGGTACACTCGTAAAACATCCAAACACAACGACACAGGCTATTATACAAATTTCTATTCTTTACGGTTTTCAGTACAGAGTTTCATTTGTATAAGAATACGATGGAAAGCGATTTAAGACGATATAAATTACCACCAGGCATGGGATAAACATTCAATGAAAATAGTGGTTGCCGCTTCAAGATAATATGTAAACATTGCATTTAATAATAAATAAATAAATATAATTTACAATCTAATAAGCTTATTGGAATTTATTAATATAAACATTACGTAACGTATGTTGAATTAATAAATATCAATAGAATTATATCATAGCATTTTACTTTTATTTTTCGAAACGGTAATTTTATTTTCACTAAATTAAATTGTTGGCGGAAATATACAAAAATAATGTATGCACGACGCGACTAAATTACGAGATTTTAATCGATTTATTGTGCCGACTGAAAGTCGCGGTTCTTTTATTGCTTTGGAGACTCGTAAAAATAATAGCGGTGGTATAATATAAAATGTTAATTTTAATACAGAGATAACTCACACTTTTAATAAATGCTGGATTGATTACATAAATATTAACAAAGTAAAAAGCTATTAATGAAATATTATATTATTGTAGAAATTAATACCAATATTGACGAAATTATATTGTACGCATGTAATTGTGCATTGATTGCATGCGATAAATATGTTAAAAAATAATTATTAATTGGTTTTAATTTTAATTGGTGTAGTTGTTATAGTTGAGTAATTATATGTTTAATATATAAATGTGAAATTTATATGCCAACTATATATTTAGAATATGTAGATTTTAATTGGTACTAATTATTCCCTATAGTCGGACAAGGATGACCCCGTAAATCAGAATATACATAATCATAGTTCTCACATAAATCGCATAGTAAAATTAATTGTTTTGGAACAAAACAACCGAAACTTGTTCATCCCCATCACCATAAGGCTTTATTATAAAGACGGGGTAACGCCTGAGTATATCTCTATCCCATTCAGGGAGCGTTGAATCCCCGAAGCCGCCTCTATTTGGAAGATATACATACCTACTTTCCCCCAGGATCACCTGTACAGTGTGATCTAATAAAACAGGATCAGCTTGGATGTGTATTCAGCTTGTCTTTGTCATTATATTAAATTTACTTTTTTGTGTTTACTACTATGTTTGTTCATGATATTGTGCGCTTTGATGATGTTGTCTACGTTTTTATTGCATTTACATTTTGAATTTACATTATTGAGTTTGGTAGTGTGCATTAATATTTTTGGCAATAACCGGCTAAATATACAAATTATTAATGAAATACCCTCGGAAATACCTAAATAATAAAGAAATGGCAAAGTTGTAAAATCAAATGTGCATTTCGGTCAATTTCGGACAAGGCGAAGAAAGAGTGGAAAAGTAGTCTAAAGTTGTAAGCAAATTACTTACCAATGTCATGGAGCGTGAATAACTAGATATGAATCATACGAGACCGAGTTTGAACGGACCAGATAACTGCATACATAAAGCCATTTCCTGAAATTTACAAGAGCGCTGAAAATGGCTGACATCCTATTCCTATGATAATTTCAAAGTGCAGTTTGTGCTCACATATCATACCCAGCCCGGTTGTACTTCGGTTCAATTTTTGGGTCAACAAGAATGCCTTTTTATTATTTCGCAAACCTAGCCGCTATATTTTAGCGCAAATGTAAATCCGCTTGAAAAGAAAAAATCCCGAGGCACTGGACGACAGGGTTTTGCATAAAATACAAAAAGAATTCAAGCGAGTATAAATATATACATATATATATCTATCTGTTGGGGAGCATATCGCGGCCGGGCTTGTATGGGAGCTTGTGGCGCATACACACGGCAGACCGCCCGCCGGGTTTTACGGTCTGTAAATAAGAAAAGGTCTCCATTGTATTGCTTTAATGGCACAAACTAGACATAATTATTTATTTTTATTATTATTTCGTTTTACAAAATATTATTTTTTCCTTAATCAAATTTGTTTGTGATTGCAGTTAAATTTAAATGTCAAAATATTAATTATCATTTTATAAAGATGAATTTTAAAGATTTTCGTTATTAACTTACGGATATAATTTAAATTAGTAACATCTTTATTTGAAAAAAGTAAAATAACAATACTGTTTCCAACTTGATTAAATAAATAGATTAATTAAATCAATCAACAACAACTTTATTTGTGTGTTAAATCATTTTTGTATTTAGTGTATTTTTCATTGCATTTTACAGTTTGGTCTATAAATAAGAAAAGGTCTCTATTGTATGCTTTAATAGCACAAGCTAGACAGTGTAGTTGTTCTACAGAATATTATTGCTTGCCTACATTTTTTTTTGTAGTTACACTTAAATTTAGATGCAACATATCATAACAGATTTCTTAAAAACAAATGGATTTTAGAAGCTTGTTTAAAGACTAACAGATGTAATTATTATTTAGTAAAATATTTATTTCAAAAACTGAGATATTAATGGGTTTTACAACTTGATTGAATAAATAATCTAATTAATAGATATTAGCAATAACTTTAATTGTGTTTTAATATTATAAGTAATTACGTGAGAATACAATACAGAGTGGATTCATAAATCCAAGATTCATTTTGCTGTTCTTTGATTAGCTCTAAGCCAATACACGGATATTGTGACGGCAACTTTAGTTGCATTGAGCCAATGTATTCCTCGCTTAATTCTCGGATCGAGTTGAAAACTATACAACCATCAATATGCAAATATTCTTGGGTGGTCCCAAGATTATTTAAGTCTAGAATTATATTGACGGTTGCATAGTTTTCAACTCGTTCTGCACCGTATCAATATCCGTAAATTACCTTAGAGCCAATCAACGACTATCAAAATAAATTTCGGATTCATAAATCCAGGATCAATCCGAGATTTTTAATCTTTGACTATTAATATGGGCATAAATGTTTAGTTATTTAGTAGTTGTTTAGTTGTTGTTTAGTAGTTGTTCAGTAGTAATTTAATAGTTGTTTAGAAATTGTTTAGTAGTTTTTCAATAGTTGTTCAGTAGTTGTTTAGTAGTTGTTGAGTAGTTGTTGAGTAATTCTTAACTAGTTGTTTGATAGTTGTTCAATAGTTGTTTAATAGTTGTTCAGTGGTTGTTGTTCAGTTGTTGTTCAGTAGTTGTTTAGTAGTTGTATAATAGTTGTTTAGTAGTTGCTCAGTAGTTGCTTAGTAATTGTTTAGTTAATATGTAGGAGTTGTTTAGTTAATGTGTAGCAGTTGTTTAGTTTATGTGTAGTAGTTGTTCAGTAGTTGCTCAGTAGTTGTTCAATAGTTATATAGTAGTTGTTTAGTAATTGTGCAATAGTTTTTTAGTAGTTGTTCAGTAGTTGTGTAGTAGTAACTCAGAAGTTGTTCAGTAGTTGTTTAGTAGTTGCTCAATAGTTGTTTAGTAGTTGTTTAGTAAATGTTTAGTAGTTTTTCAGTAATTGTTTATGAGTTGTTCAATAGCTGTTCAGTAGTTGCTTAGTAGTTGTTGTTCAGTAGCAGTTCAGTAATTGTTTAGTAGTTGTTTAGTACTTGTTATTTAGTAGTTGTTGCTCAATAGTTGTACTGTAATTGCTTAATAGTTGTTTAGTAGATATTTAAAAATTGTTCAGTAGTTTTTCAGTAGTTGTTTAGTAATTGTTCAGTAGTTGTTCAGTAGTTGTTTGGTAGTTGTTTAGTAGTTGTTCACTAATTCTTCAGTAGTTGTTCAGTAGTTGTTCAGTAGTTGTTGAGTAGTTGTTTAGTAGTTGCTTAGTTGTTGTTTGGTAGTTGTTCAGTAGTTGTTTAATAGTTGTTTAGTAGTTGTTGTTTAGTTGTTGTTCAGTTGTTGTTCAGTAGTTGTTTAGTAGTTGTATTGTAGTTGTTTAGTAGTTGCTCAGTAGTTGTTCAGTAGTTGTTTAGTAGTTGTTGAGTAGTTGTTCAGTATTTGTTTGGTAGTTGTTTAGTGGTTGTTCAGTAGTTGTTCAGTAGTTGCTCAGTAATTGTTAAGTAGTTGTTTAACAGTTGTGTAGTAGTTTTTCAGTAGATGTTCAGTAGTTGTTGTACTCAACAATTGTTGTTTAATAGATGTTTAGTAGTTGTTTAATAGTTGTTCAGTAGTTGTTCAGTAGTTGTTTAGTAGTTTTTAGTAGTTGTTTAGTTAATGTGTAGTAATTGTTTAGTTTATGTGTTTAATAATAGTTTAGTGTTTGTTTAGTAGTTGTTTAGTAGTTGTTTAGTAGTTGTTTAGTAGTTGTTTAGTAGTTGTTTAGTAGTTGTTTAGTAGTTGTTTAGTAGTTGTTTAGTAGTTGTTTAGTAGTTGTTTAGTAGTTGTTTAGTAGTTGTTTAGTAGTTGTTTAGTAGTTGTTTAGTAGTTGTTTAGTAGTTGTTTAGTAGTTGTTTAATAGTTGTTCAGTAGTTGTTCAGTAGTTGTTTAGTAGTTTTTAGTAGTTGTTTAGTTAATGTGTAGTAGTTGTTTAGTTTATGTGTTTAATAATTGTTTAGTGTTTGTTTAGTAGTTGTTTAGTATTTGTTTAGTAGTTGTTTAATAGTTATTTAGTAGTTATTTAGTAGTTATTTAGTAGTTGTTTAGTAGTTGTTTAGTAGTTGTTTAGTAGTTGTTTAGTAGTTGTTTAGTAGTTGTTTAGTATTTGTTTAGTAGTTGTTTAATAGTTATTTAGTAGTTATTTAGTAGTTGTTTAGTAGTTGTATAGTAGTTGTTTAGTAGTTGTTTAGTAGTTGTTTAGTAGTTGTTTAGTAGTTGTTTAGTAGTTGTTTAGTAGTTGTTTAGTAGTTGTTTAGTAGTTGTTTAGTAGTTGTTTAGTAGTTGTTTAGTAGTTGTTTAGTAGTTGTTTAGTAGTTGTTTAGTAGTTGTTTAGTAGTTGTTTAGTAGTTGTTTAGTAGGTGTTTAGTAGTTGTTTAGTAGTTGTTTAGTAGTTGTTTAGTAGTTGTTTAGTAGTTGTTTAGTAGTAGTTTAGTAGTTGTTAAGTAGTTGTTTAGTAGTTGTTCATAGTTGTTTAGTAGTTGTTCAGTAATTGTTTTTCAGTAGTTGTTTAGTTATTGTTTAGTAGTTGATCAGTTGATTAATTAAAATTGTTAATTTAGTTGTTTTTTTTTCTTATATAATTAAAAGAAATGTTACGGTTATTTATAAAGCCTGTTTTATTTATCTAACTTTAGAATTTATAGCAATAAATAGTTTTAAAAACATGATATAAAAAATATCGTTTTTGAGTTCTCAAAAACCAAGTACTAAGTAACTAAGAGATTAGATTCTGAAAGAAAACCATTTGAACAGGTTTTTGATTTGATAATTTGTATTCTATGTTGAATGTTCAGCCAACCTAATTATTTACATTATAGTAAATGTTTAATAAATATGCAATGTTTTATATTAACTATTGATAAAATATTTGAGAAAAAAAGTTGTCATTTGATAAAGTATAAAAACAAACTAAAAAATTACAAGCCATATGATTGAAGACAAATTATAATTTATAGCTCTACAATAATCTTTTTTTTGTAAACATTTTATTTTAATCTGATTCTGTTTTCCCCACATTTTTTCTACTTCCTTAAGTCGGCTGTTGTTAGTCTAGCCAAATACTTATCGATTACCGTATTAGTAGCGGTTCCAATATTAATACTCAGTAAGGTTTATTAACATTAATCTTTTTGTATTATATTATTCGGCACCAGCAAAGTAAAACTAGTTTATTCAGAAGCGTCAGTCGTGTTGCACGTATTTTAGCGTTGAATGCACATTTTGAATTTTTGAGTTCAGATTTTGGTTATTCTTATTGTTATTGTTGTTATTATTGTTATTTTTTTTGTGATAAGTGATATTGTTATTATTGTTTCATGTTTTGCTTTTAAAGTGACATTGTTAAGTGTTATAAAAGTTTTGGACAATGTCATCGAGAACGAAACACCTGTAAAACTGGCACATGCCGTGCAGAGGTAAGTTATTTTAATATTATTTATTTTGATATATTTTCAATTTGTTTTTAATATCATGTTTTTGGATCTGTTTGGGTTAAAATAAATCACTTCATTATGATTTAAAAGTACTTGATTTGCATTTTTGTCATATTATTAATAATGATTCAATTTATATTTATTATTATGGATAATATTACAATTTCAGTATAACCAAGTATAATCATTCATTTATAACTTTTCTGACATTGTTTTTAGAAATCACAGATATTTTAATTTGCTACAATAATATTGCCAATACAAATGTTTAGGGTTTTTGTGTAGTTCAAGTTATATAAATTGCTCTAAAAATAGCATTGAACCTTAAATATTGTTAATTTATATATTAAAACTGAATTATTTGTATCAATATACATTTGCCATTATAACCTAAAATGTTTATAATATAATTAGGTACTTGATTTATTTATAAATAGTTATAGTTAAGTTTGTTTATTAAAAAATATACAGACCGGTCTGTACATTAAATCAACAATTAGCAGATTACAGTATATTTTTAAAAAACATAATTATTATACTTGTACATCAAATATATGCAGATCATATCAAGCTTATTTTAATTCAGTTTTAATATGTAAAATAACAATATTGAAGGTTTAAAGCTATTATTCGAGCAATTTATATAACTGAACTACACAAAAACTCTAAATTAAATCATTCGTGATGGCAATATTATTGTAGCTAATTAAAATATCTGTAATTTCTAAAAAAAGTTATAAATAAATGATTATATTTGGTTATACAGAAGTTGTAGTATTATTCATAATAATAAATTGAATCATTATTAATTACATGACAAAAATGCAAAAGAAGTACTTTTAAATCATATTGAAGTGATTTATTTTAACATAAACTGATCCAAAACTATTATATTAAAAACAAATACATATATCAAATAATATTAAAGTAACTTACCTCTGCACAGCATGTGCCAGTTTGAACAGGTGTTTCGTTCTCGACGACATTGAATTCCAAAACTTTGCTAACTCTTAACAATATCACTTTAAAAACAAAAAATGTAACAACAATAACAATATCACTTAAAAAAAATGTAACAATAATAATAATAAGAATAACCAAAAACTAAACTCAAAAAGTACATACAGCGCTAAAATACGTACAACACGACTGAAGTTTCTGAATAATCGAGTTTTAATTTACTGGTGCCCAATAATATAATACAAAAGAATTAATTTTATTAAACATTACTGAGAATACCGCACTAATCCGGTAATCGATAACTATTTGGCTAGACTAACAAAAGCCGACTTAAGAAAGTAGAAAACATGTGGGGAAAACATAATCAGATTAAAATAAAATGTCTTTTTAATAAGATCAAGTAAAAAAGATTATTGTAGGGCTATAAATTATAATTTGTGTTCAATCTTCAATCATATGGCTTGTCATTTTTCAGTTTGTTTTTATACTTTATCAAATGACAACATTTTTTCTCGAATCATTATCAATAATTAATATAAACCATTGCATAATTATTAAACATTTACTATACTCTAAATAATTAGGTTGGCTGAACATTCACCTTGGAATACAAATTATCAAATAATAATTATATTTCCCCAGAAACGTATTCAAATTCTTCTCTTTTAAAATCTATTATCTTAATTTACTTAATTTTTGAGAATTTAAAAAAAGTTATTTTTTATAACATGTTTTTAGAACTAATTATTTCTATAAATTCTATAGTTAGTTAAATAAAACAAGCTTTATAAATAATAGTATCATTTTTTTTAATCTGTATAAAAAAAACAACTAAATAAACAATTAATAAAACAACTGAACAACTACTAAACAACTAATAAACAACTACTAAACAATTACTGAATAACTGCTAAACAACAACTAAACAACTACTGAACAACTACTAAACAACTACTTAACAACTTTTAAACAACAACAACTAAACATCTACTAAACAGCTACTAAACAACTACTAAGCAACTATTGAACAACTACAAAACAACTACTAAACAACTACTAAACAACTACTAATCAACTACTAAACAACTACTAAACAACTACTAATTAACTACTACACAACTACTAAACATCTACTAAACAACTACTAATTAACTACTACACAATTACTAAACATCTACTAAACAACTACTAAACAACTACAAAACAACTACTAAACAACTACTAATTAACTACTAAACTACTACTAAACAACTACAAAACAACTATTAAACAACTACTAAACAACTACTAAACAACTACTAAACAACTACTAAACAACTACTAAACAACTACTAAACAACTACTAAACAACTACTTAACAACTACTAAACAACTACTAAACAACTCTTAACAACTACTAAACAACTACTAAACAACTACAAAACAACTACTAAACAACTACTAAACAACTACTAAACAACTACTAAACAACTACTAAACAACTACTTAACAACTACTAAACAACTACTAAACAATTACTAAACAACTACTAAACAACTGTTGAACAACTGTTGATCAACTTCGAAACAACTACTAAACAAGTAGTAAACAACTACTGATAAGCTATTGAACAACTATTAAAAAACTACTAAACACTTACTAATCAACTACTAAAAAACTACTAAACAGCTATTGAACAACTACTAAAAAACTACTAAACACTTACAAAACAACTACTATACAACTATTAAGCAACTACTAAACAACTATTAAACAACTACTAAATAACTACTGAACAAGAACTACTAAACAACTACTAAACATCTAAATAACAATTTCTAAACAACTACTAAAAAACTACTGCACAATTACTAAACAACTACTAAACAACTACTAAACAATAACTAAACAATTATTTAACTACTACTAAAAAACTATTAAACAATTACTAAACAACTATTAAGCAACTACTAAACAACTATTCAACGACTACTAGACATCTACTAAACAAGAACTACTTTAGAACTACTAAAAAACTACTGCACAATTACTAAACAACTACTAAACAACTACTAAACAACTACTAAACACCTACTAAACAACTATTAAACAACTACTGAACTACTGAACAATTACTAAAAACAGTATATACAGAAGTTGTAGTATTATTCAAATTCACATTATAATAACATAACTAGGTAGTTTAGTATTTATTTATATTCATATAAATTACTAAACAAACATTAAACAACTACTAAACAATTATTGAACAACTCTTGAACAAGAACTACTAAACAAGAACTACTAAATAACTACTGAACAACTACTAAACAACTACTGAACAACTACTGAACAACTACTGAACAACGACTGAAAAACTACTGCACAGTAACTAAACAACTACTAAACAATTATTGAAAAACTACTGAAAAACTACTGAACAATTACTAAACAATTATTAAACAGCTACTTATCAACTATTTAACAACTTTTGGACAACTACTAACCAACTAATAAACAACATTTACTAAACTACTAAACTACTATACTACTAAAGTACTAAACTACTAAACTACTAAACTACTAAACTACTAAACTACTAAACTACTAAACTACCAAACTACTAAACTACTAAACTACTAAACTACTAAACTACTAAACTACTAAACTACTAATCTACTAAACTACTAAACTACTAAACTACTAAACTACTAAACTACTAAACTACTAAACTACTAAACTACTAAACTACCTAGTTATGTTATTAAAATTTTAGGTTATAATGGCAAATGTATATTGATACAAATAGTTTGAAATGTTTAAGCCTACTACATTTAAAATTTTACGTAAATAAATGGTTATTTTTTTATTATTGTACATTTAAATGCACTTTGTAATACAATGTTTAAACAATAAAAGTATACAAAATTCTTTACGTTATAAATTAATTTTTGAGCAACTTTTACTTATTTATTAATTATTATTTAAAACTTAATTATAAATTAAACAAAAATAAAATTGTCATGCATGAGTCAAGTGTATGAAATAAAAATTTTGTTTTGCACAAACTACTAAAAATGGCTTTCTTTACATGAATCCTGATCATGTGAATTTTTTCAAATTTTTTGAGTTAGTTATTTACGAATAATGATAAATATTATGTGCAAAAGATACTCTAAAAGTTTTAGGATGTGCCGTGCACTACGCTCCGAGATATCTTGCAATGTATCCACAGAAATACTTAAAATTTAAGCCTTTTTGGCAATTTTAAACGTATTTGGCAATTTTGTTGATTGCTGATGTTCTCCAAATTTTATTAAGTGCTGATAATTTTTAAACTTAACAAACTACATCTGTTCTATTAAATTTACTTGCAATTGTATTATGAATAGTACGACTACGATTGTTACTAAATTTTCTATGAGTAAAAACATAAACAAAACTTATTTTTAATATTAATACATTTATTTAATTATGTACCGCAAAGTTTTTAAATTATTCAAAATTATTCTACTATAAAAATGGCTTAAGATCGCATTTATTATAACAAATCATTTGTGGACAAAGAATTCGAATTGAAAAGGCTTTCAACTGAAATAGCAAACACATTTATTATATTACAATAGAGCACGACGACAGATATATTGCAGCGAAACTCAACAAAAAGTAATATAGGCAACGCAAACGTGGCTGCGAGATGCTCACTTAGAAGGAGAGTCATATGACGCCGGCCGCAACGTTACCTTTTGGCCGCTACATGCTCCCATCTAAGAGCATATCGGTTGTCATAAGCTCCTATTAATATATATATATATATATATATATATTATTTTTTAAATTTTCGCGGATATAATTATTTTTATTTAAATTTATTTCCAACTCAAAAAGAAAACGCGGGATAATCCGAAAATAAATTTAAATAAAAATATATATATATATATATATACATATATATATATATATATATATTTTAAATGTATGCATATTTTAGAGCGTATATAATGAATATATTTTATATGATAATTTAATTAGATTTACGGCGACGACATTTACATTTAGTATGATCCAATAAAAATATAAGAGAACATTGACCATATGGTTTGAATAAATACGTCAGCATTGTAATTACAAGCCATACGCGAGGGTATATAAATTGAATTTTGCTGTATTCCTTGTAGTTGCAACAACATAATTCATAATCATGTTGTATTCCCCTGTTGTATTAGCAGTAATTTTAGATTTTGCAGCAGATGAGTATTATATGTGGACCGCACAGACTGGCCACAATGCACTCCCAGCCTCCGCTCTCTATATAAATTACAAGCACTGCTGGGATCTCACTTAGAAACTTTTTTTTTAAATATGTTTATATTCATAATAAACTATAAATGCCGCCAGACACTTTAAATCCCCCAACAAAAAGAACATAAATACCCCGGCCTTCTTCTCGCACAGATAAGTACAGTGTTCCTCGCATTTACGACATTAACGGAATATTTTCTCCGAGGAATAGATAACGAAGAACAAATTGGTAAAATACTAACTCGGCCAGATTATGGCTGCGATGTATCAGCCATATTCTTAATAAACTGCGCACCCCAAAGCTATAAGAGATAGAACATAATATCTGTTTTAATTTACAGTTTTAAGCATTATATTTATTTTTTATTGATTATTTATTTTTGGTTTAATGAATAAAATTAAAATTAGTGTAAACTCTTTCTATATAAGAACCCACTTTTTCAAAATTTTAATTACTTTTACGTATTACTGTCATTATGTTATTTTAAATATAAATCTATGAATAGAACAGTAATTTTTAAATATATATATATAAGGGCTGGCACCTAACTGAACAACAACAAAACGTTGTGTTTATAAGGTCTGTTTCAACACACAATTCGACGGTTCACAAATCGTTGATACTTACCAAAATCTTCGATCTCCAATCACAATCCGATGAAACTACTCAAAAATCATTTCTCGCTCAAAATTAAAAATTATATAAAAAAAAATCAACTTGAATGATTTATTTTTTTATTACACCAAAATCTTTGAGTACTCAGACAAACTACAGTTCATAAAAGATTAAGATCTATTGTTTACAGAAAATAAGTTGGCATGTTTATTTTTTTATGTTTATATATTTAATCATTTTGAATTACTTTATTCAATCACAATTACCTTCATCATTTAACTTTAATTGTAACTATAAACTGCTGAATTTATTTTTAAATTATATTTTTTTTTATGGGTTAAAGTATGCTTGCATTTATGTAAAAATATAATTGCATTTGTTTTTACAGATTTGAAGAAAAGAAGAAATGCTAAACACAAACTAAAGTTTAGATTATTACAAGTATGGCTGTATAACCTGAAACTTTGGTTGCCATTGTTACATTGCTAAAAGAAGTACTGCACAACACGTTTTTTTTTTTGGTAACAGGTGCCAACACAAGAAGTACTGGAACTAATGATGGTCGTTTTATTATGTTGCAAAGTTTAGTTAACTTTTGACATCATTTACACAATATCTTGTGAAACTCACCTGCGGGGGATTCTGGTAGCCGAGGGAATAATTACTCATGTTAAGAAGAATGTTAGTTCCAACACATCTGAAGCGCACAATACTGCTTCAGGTGCCGATTGGATACGCAATGCTCAGCTTTTGGCATTTTATAAACGGGCATGGTCAGCAAGGTACTGTCTTAAGTCGTCGAAACTGACATGGAGGTACAATGTTATACTTATGCTTCGTCCGTGGGGTATTTGCGGAAGTATGGAATTGTTTATTCAAAGTTTTTTAACTTTCAGTTCATTTAAGGTACGTGTAGGTGTAAGCATCTCGGGCTTACGTGCGCATCAGAATTTCTGAAGGTTTTATTTTAAGCGTGACGCTATTTATGATAGCTATTAACGGCATAAATTACTTCATCATCTGGTGAGCGGATGTATGTATGTTGATGACGTAGCTATCTATGTTACCTCAAAAAACTATCTATGTTATCTCAAGAAACATGCCAACATTGGAACGTCAACTTCAATTAACTATTAATTGCATTTTGAACTGGGCTAATAGCAATGGATGTACTTTTTTTACCACTAAAACGTTGCTTATTTATTTTTGTAGAAGGTGAATTCTACACGGTGAACTTTCATTATATTTTGGGGGAGAACCTATTCCTGTACATGAAAGTGTTCGATTTCTTGGTGTAATATTTGACCGTGCTTTGACTTGGCATCCCCATTTAATAAATCTGAGATCAAGATGTGTTCCGGCACTAAACTTGCTCAGGTCGTTAAGTAGATAGTCATGGAGAGCAGATCGAAAAATTGTGCTACTTTTGCATTGCGCTTTGGTACGTTCAAAACTAGATTATGGTTATATAACATATGCTTTTGCTTATTCACATTACGTATTGTTGATCTTGTTTACCGTATAGGAATTTGTTGTCTACCAACTGTTTTACTGTTTCGATTCTTGGACCTTTCATTGTCCGATGTTAAATACCGAATTAACAAGAAGAAGCAAAGCATCAACTTTACCAGTTGAATATAGAACCGAGTTTGCAAAAATTTAAGCAAATGCCACTTGGATTTTTACCGATGAATTTTGCTTTAGTTGTCTGAGATAAATGTCACTGTTTACTTTGCCTGGATTCTCAGTCACGTTGGTATCAGTGACAATGAAAAAGCTGATGCTCTTGCTAAATTGGCTATTATTATTATTATTATTATTATGCCAATATTTTTTCATTAAACATTGCATTTTACATTCTCCATCTGCTAGTTTATTGTGGATTCTGCTAATAGATCATTTTTGTCAATATTTGTTAATTTCTTTTTTATTACTAATATTACTTCTATACTGTATTATTATTGTTAAAATTGGAAAAATGCTTTGTGGTAAAATGTTATTAAATAAGTTGTTAATTTCAGAGAAAAATGTAATTGTAAACAAACATTGAGAAATCTTTTTTAAGTCTACAAGAAAACTTGAAAAATGTATAGGTTATGTAAAAAAACTCGCAGAGGATTTTTATTTGGAAATGTTATCGCAGAACAATTGAAATGTTGTTTTCAATAATTAAACTTTAATTGTCCGAATTAAGTTTATTTGTTTGTAAAGTAATGAGCGTATGATAAACAAACTTAGGTTTTATTATTAAAAATATTGCATTTTTTTTTCTTTTTAACTTGCTACAAAAAATAATTTTAAAATGAATAAAATTTATAATTTAATTGTTAAATGTTAAATGTTAAATGTTAAACAAATAAACAAAAATACCAAAAACAGTTATTTTTTAGAATAGATAATTGAAGTTTTGTAACAACTGCCAGCAGATATGTCGTAATGTAACTTGTGATTAATAGCCTTGCAATTTTTTGTAATTGAACTACTTTTTCATTTTGTATTGTATCACAACGACTTTTTATAAAATATGCCTGTTAATTGGAGTTAAATTTAAATTTTAAATGATTTTGAGCAAGCAACTTAGGTTTATTGTATTTTTTCATTTGATACATGCTGCTTGATAGAATTACTTATCCTTATCTTTCAGGAATGCTGGGTGCATTGAGTTAGAATAATTTTGTATATTGCTAAGATTCGTATTATGACGTAACTAAATCCCTAAATGCAATTAATTTATTGTACATTGTATTTTGTATTTTGTGTTTTGTCAGATCTACCTCGTTGATAATATTGTTATTGTTTTTTTTTTTAACTCTGAACGCGTCAAGCAAAGAATGTTTAGATATGAACGAAAAAATCTAAGGAAATATTGTACTCACAAATGATACCTATTTTTTGCATGTAAGGCAAAACGAATGTTTTTTTTGTTGTGTTTTGATATGGTTTTGATTATAAGTACAGTATTATCCAATTTGAGATTAATTTGTTTAATTTGAATTTGATTCTTCAAGATTTCTGTAACTATAACTTAATTAAAAAAATTAAAAAGCAATAGAAGGAACATATTTAACTGAAAACATTAATGATTAATAACATGATTAATATTTAACTGAGACTGATATACAGAAGATTAGTTTATCAATATAATTTTAAAAATTTAGTCATGTGTTATGTCATTCACATTCTATTATGTGGAAAAACAAGTTATTCAGTCTGAATTATGCTTAGAGTTCAATTATTTTCTTTTCTTAATTTTTTTGTACTTTTTTTGGATATTATTACAAAACGAATGGGTGTTAATAAATACTTATGTATCTAAGATTATGTCTGTGACCTTATAGTACATATCAGTATAAAATTGAACAATAAAATTGCAATAACGATGAGATTGTTAAAAACAAGTCTGTAAAAGTAGTCACATAAAATAATACCTCATAACACTTCACATAACATTTTATGGCTCTATTTCAAATGGATATATTACACGGCTATTATGAGAGACTGTGCTGTGTTGTTTGGTCAAAATTTACTACGACGCCCCTTACTTAGAGTTCGCGAGATAAAACCTGAGAAATATACTAGAAAATCTAATAATATTATTTACAAAAGTTTGCGTGTATCGTTTATTACTTCAGCGCAATTTAACACCTAGACCTGCTTCGTAATCATAAAATTATAGTTACTATATAGAGAATTATACGGGACTTAACCATTATACAAGAGTACTTTTTTAATTGAATCAGCTTCGAACTAGGGGTCACGACGCTACTTTCCTATAATAATAAGTCACAGAAGCTATATTTCAATTGTATTTTGCTGGAGTCATAACGATTATATTCTATTATTTAAATTCTATATAAATATTGATTTATGGATAAATTAATATAAAAAGCAGGTTATTTATTTGCATGATGAGGCCGAACTTAGTCGAGGAAGATCAATTTCTCTAATACAACGTAGGCTTTTGAGAAATTTACTTTTTAATTGAATTTAAATTTACTTATTTATAGAAAACATATTGTTACAATTTGATTTTTAATTATTACTTTTTAAATTTTTATATACTAAATTATATTTAAATTGTGGCCATCTTATGAAATATCTATAAATAATACTTTAAAGAAGTAAATTGGCTCTCATTTGATTGCATGTGGGTATTAGCATAATCAATTTAATAAAAGATCGAGTCATTCCATTCCATATACTTTTTAAACTCTATTCATTTTTGAATGAATTCTATTTCAAGTTTCATTATATGTGGGCAAACATTAATATGTAATAACTACAACTAGCTACATAGAGGAGATCAGGGGTCAACCAGCTGCACTTAAAAACAGTGGGAGTGTAGATTTTTGAATCAACTAATTATGCGCTTTAATTAGTTAAGTAATCAAACGTGATTAAGCAAGAGTAGACACAATGCACCACATTGTATGAGTCAAGTAGTTTTTTCTTCATCAATTGTTTTAACATGTCTATGCAATTAAATGATATCACCTATATGAGTCAGACGGTTGTATTAAAAAAAGATGTCACATTGATGTGACTTAATAAACTATAATATTTATATAGTATAAAGTTAACTCATTTATAACGTGTTTAACATGTTTTGAAATGTGTTTGTTTTTTGTTGCATTTAAAACAACTTTATAATATTATTAAATTGTTTTATTGTGAACTAATTATTACTAAAAAGTAACTTCTAGTGGTCGAAGTTGCTTTGATCTTAGTTGATACAACTAGATAATTTGCATATTACTTTGGCAACAAGACTCTATTAATTATTGTAAAAAGTATGGTTTTATTTATGTACTCAAACTGCAATTTTTGTCTACTGCTATTAGTAATGTATCATCATTTATGTAACAATTATTATAGTATGCCCATAGATATAGCGTCTTTACGACATTGGTTTGAATTATCTCAGCGGATTACTTTATTAGTAATCGCCTTGGGGAGACAATTAGGTTTGTATTATATACCATAAATAGCTTATTAACACCTCGAAGTTTAAGACTGAAAATATTATATAAATATACAATATTTTTACCCTTGTATACTACCTCGGGTTTAATAAATAAAGCCCATGTCGTAAAGACACCATATCTATGGGCATACTATAATAACCAAGAAGTTTTGTGCAACAATATAATTACTCTCCACTAAATGTCAATAGTACTTTCTTTGTTATATAGTATTATCAAATTAAGCCAATATTTTTTTTTTTTAATTTTTAATTTCAATATGTGATATTTAGGAATTACATAACATGCCACAACAACACAAAAATACTTTTGAATTTCAACGAGTGAAACCACTCTCGCTGAAACTATCACATTAAAGACTAGATTTAAGCAGTCTGTGAACATTGACTTTGAATATTTGTGGCTTATAAGTCTCAGGTAGTACTGAGTTTGGAAGTTTATTTCATTTATTGTTAGTTACTAAATTATGTAATAATATATTAACTTTTTAATAATACTTGCTGTTAATTTAGTATAATTAAAATCAATTGTTATATTAAATAAACATATTAATTTTTAAACTAACGCCATCTATGTTTTGAAAGGTTAATCCTCAGCGGGTTTCAAAAGATTCACCGCTAGGGTGCCAAAGCATCACTTCTGATCCAAAATACCAAAATATAGACGTAAAAACTGTTTTTCAGAGTGGGCATTTATAAAAATATAAAATATATAGAAATCAATAATATACTGTAGTAGTGGTTTTAATTGGCTTATTTATAGCAGTTGTACATTTGGCATATTAGCAATCAATACCTATGATATGAATATCAGATTTATTATGTTGTCTGCGATAGTTCAGTAGTATAATTATAATTTGACATTGAAAAGGTTTGCGGTTTGCTATCCGGAAATATACAAATTTTACAAAAGGTATGATATTAAATACGTTTGCAATAATCAATATAATCTATATTTTTAAAATAACATTTTGTGACAAATTTCTCTGATTCAAAATGTAGTACTTGGTTTGTTTTCTCAATTAAATTACTTAATTTGTGCATTTTAATAACATCAAAACGTTGCCATGCATCATCTGTCAGAATAAAACAGGTTACTTCAGTTAATAACTTTACTAGATATCGGCATTGTCACAAAGCAAATTACAAAAAAATACAAATAAATATTAACTAACTAATCTGGAGAGGTTAGTTTCTGCTATAATAAATCTGCGTTTATGGTTTAACTCACTATTAAAACTCGCGTTAATAGGTACAAACTTAGTTTAAACTAGAGACAAAGTTTAAACATGTATTGAAAGACCGACCTTTATACTTTTCAAATACGAGCACGCGTTACACCTTTTCTCCTTCACTGTATGCTTTTTATATTGTATGTTTAACAAATACGAATATATTGGCTGGTGCGTTACAAAATAATAACTGTAATTGAAGGTTTGATATACTTATTGATTAAATGTAAACATTTTATGTGTAATAAATATTTATTGTCATCTTTTTTGTAAATAATTAATAATTTTAGGGTATTTTTTACTTTGATGAATTTTTATTATTATCCTTATTGATTGTTTCAAGAAATATAACATCAGATTATATTTCTTTATCATTCATATATAATTAATCTAGTAATTAATTCTAATATAAACCGATTAAAATTGATCTAACTGATGAAATTAGATTTTAGGTTATGTAGTATTAAGTAAAGAAAACATTTCTAATTAAAGTAACAATAGTTTATCAGAACAAAATCCTCACTAAGGCTGATTAAAGCAAATTAATCCCGTGAGACAAAAATGGGATATAGCGAAACACGAAATCCAACCAGAATGTTGTTGAAGAAATTAAATTGGTAATCGATACTATAAGTAAGTGGTGGAATGATTAACATATTTAAATCAAAGAATTACGTAATTTTTTATTTGTTCCTAAATAAAATGAAATTTAATTTATAGTATGTTATATAGATGAAAGGTTAGTTGATGAATTCATATGATTGAATTAACTGAATAAACATTAAAAAAGTAATAACAATTTGTCGCTGAGATAATAACAACATTACATGAGAAAAAAAATGAATTTAATACAAGGTACATAAATATATTACGTCAGCTAATATTAAATAAATTAGGATCATAACGGTGGTACAAAAATATATAAATATCAAATCCCTTTACGTTTCATGTTACAGGAGTAGCAATATTTTGAAGATTGTTATGTTCTCTGAATCACGCACATATACCGAGCTTAAATGTTTCTAAATTTTACCGAATAATAAACACGTAACAAATGCTACGCACGAAAGCAAGACCCTATGAGAACGGGGTTGCAAGAATTATATACAAATATAAATCGGAACCAGTTTTCATAAATTTTCCAAGATTAATGAAAACATCTTTAGTGAAACAATTATTAATCATCTGAGTTGAGGCATAAATCAGGCACGTTCCTTAATCGTAAAATATTGCACAGGGCGTTATTTATTTTACGGTTGTTCCAATCGGGCACCGTTTTATTATTTTCCATCATTTTTATAGGGGATATAAAGATTTACACGCGAATACGTGTAACTTAGATATTTGCGAAATTCTTAATAATTGAAAAACGTTTTATGATATATAATTGATATATGTTTGTTAACATTGGCTTATCTATTGTAAGAGATCCTAATAATTCAAGTACTGCATGCTTTGTGTGTAGTGGATGCAAACATAATATCTTTTAATGCATTATTCCGTCAGCTTTTTGATAAATGTGACACTTATATACTGGAGTAGTGGCTCACGTATTAATGTCAATCTTAATATAAATGCAACATTTATATAAAAACTATATATTCTACATTTCTTGTAAAATATACATTTATGAATTTCGAAACTGCCATATCGTTAGCAATAAAATTATATTCGTTCGTTCCCGGCGTGCCTGAAGTTTTTATTTTTCGTTTTTCTCTTGGTTGTTTATTATTGGGAAAGCCAACTACGTATATATTCGTTTTTCTTTTCATTCCATCTCGGGACGAGTAAACATGGGGTATTTACATCTGAATTGTGTATTCTGCGGAGCTATTAAAGCGTCTCCAACACGCAACATCAAAATAAACCCGATGAGCTATTTTCACGAGCCTATTTCGACTTGAGGAAATTATATTTAGATTTCCTCTATATTTACATCATAATCTTCTATTTACATAGATTGCGGTGTGGATTATATGCAAATTAACTAACCTAGATTAATATCGCAATCAAAATTATATTAATCGTCATATTTCCGAATGGTGTTCACTCACATGAGTGTTAAAATAAATTAGATACTAAGCCTTATTGTGAATATATTACTTCAATTTTCAATTACAACAGTTGGATCTACTTGTATTGGCATATCCCCTTTAGGTAATTGTCCAAATTCCTACTGAGTGTAACTGTAACTGAACTCATAATTAACAAGAAACATTAATCTATTGGCACTATAATAACATTTATTAGAAATTATTAATATATTATTGATAAATAATATAACATTTTATTGCTTTAAAATAAGATTTATTGATGTATTTTTTCTTGTTTCAGGTACATACGTTTTTATACTGAGGATTCAACATGTGATGAGAAATGAGAAGCAAATAAGTTAAATAATAAATGAGTACAAGGGTCACTTTAATTATTAATCAGTCCATGCTCTATTTATCCGAGGTAAAGTATAATAGGGTGAAAAAAGCACTATATAACATTCTGATTTTATTTGCATGTAAGGAATTTTGAGGGTAGGTCAATTAATTCTCGTTCGGACATTGATCACGGACTAAACCCCCTTGTGCAAAACAATTAAAAAGTCAAATGAGTAATCGCATGTGGGTTTTTGGGACTAAAGTTCCTGTTCGGGTTTCCGCTTCCGATCACGAATTTTAGGGTTAACCAAAATGTCTCACTGTTGTTTACAAGCTAATATTTTAATAATGTTATTAATGCAAAAATAGTTAAAAATGTTACTTTTCCGAGTAGTTTAAGTAGGAGTTTTTAAAATATAAATCAGTATTTCTGGATTAAAATGTTTATAAAGTCAATGCAATTTTATGCAAACTATTTTTACAACTGGAGAGGCAAGTTGCATAACATTAAATAATTGAGAGATAATAAAATAATGAGATAATTTTGCATAATATTGCAATCAATTATTTTAAATAAGTAATCTTTGCGATTTAAATTAACTTGTAATTCTTACATTATTTGTTTAATGGAATGAACATTTATAGTGTATAGTTTTCAACCTTTTTTATGTAGCATCAAAGTATGACAAATTCTTGACGTCTCTATTATCATCAACATAAGTTTTTTGCTTATTAAAGGTTGCTCTTCTTTTGATCTCTTTGTATCTTTGTCGTTTTCTCAGTGCAGTAGATAACTGACATCTTGTTTTTTTTTAATAATGTTTTTTATCAAAAAAATCTATTTTTCTTATCAGTTTTTCTTTTTCACTTGCTCCAGTTTATCTTCTTTCACATTCTCTTTGAAGATATACTTTAGCTTTTTGAATACTCATTACTTTTGTCTTACTCTTATTTATAGTTTAACTATGTTTCTTCTATTTCTTCTTGTTTAACTATTACCTGCGAAACGAATGGATACGATTTTCTTTTTTTTTTTAATTTTATTTTTTTTATGTAATTAAACAAAGTTGAGGATAAACAACAGCTTTGTTTTTTTTACTAATATAAAATTAATCGGCCATTTTGTCATCTAACGTTATTGTTGCTTCATATACAGATTATTATTAATTATCTTTTTAATTGTCTTTTTAATCTATTCTGATAGATACAATTAATAGACTTTTTATTAAAAAATTATGTAAATGTTTTTTTGCAGATAGATTCATGAAATTGTTGACTATTGGTTGTGTCATTTAACAACTTGTATCTAGTTTCTAATTATATTACCAATTAAAAATTAAAAATAGTAACAGAAAGTCTAGCTATAAAATCAAAGCAAAAAATTAAAAAAATACCGGCATAATTAATACATTTGAAGAACTAAGAACGAAAATTGAAAAAACATATTTAGAATTATACCTTATACAATCTAAAATTTAACATTCCGGAAATAAATTTAAAGAATCGTACTCGAAAGAAGAAAGAGCTTTAACATACCTAGTTTTATTTTTTTTATTTTATTAGATTTATTTGGTTTATATTAGTTTTAAATTGTCATCAGCAAAGAAAAATGTTGAATTAATAAACTGTATGGTAGAAGAAAGGTGATTCTATTTATTTATTTTTTCTTAATTGATATGTAATTAAAATGAAGTATTTACACAAAGTTGATGATAATTCATATTCTAAAGATGATTATTTCAAATAAGTAAGTTAAATTGCAAAATGTTTTTTTTTTATTGTTGAATTGAAAGTTAGAGTAGTAGCTTTTGCAGGAGTCTTAGTATTGCAGATGAAAAAGGATACTTACAGCTTTTCTTCCTATCTGATTATTGATTTGAATTTAGATATTTAAATCAATTTTAACGTATTAAAATATGTAGTCTGTTTTAGTGTCTTTATTGCATAACATGCTGTAGTTAACGACTTACTAGGTTTTTACATTGAATTTTTTAATTTAAACCGCTATCAATGTGCATCTCTAATAAATTTACATTTAGGTATACGTTTGATAGTTTTGCCAGATCTTTATTGTCTTGAGATATTTATTGTTTAAATATAATTACTTTTGTTTTTTTATTGTTTAATGTTTTGTGCCATCTATTCCTTAATTCTATTTGTGATGTTCTGCTGGGTAAGTAACAGTTGTTCATTATTTGTTTTTAAAAAGTTTGTGTTATCTGCGTAGCTTTTTACTATGCCACTGTTTATTCTTATTTCTCAGAGATCATTAACATAAATTAAAAATAAAATTGTGCTGGGCACACTGAGTTTTGTGGTGCAACTACATTAATTATTTGTAAAGAAGGTTGGGTGCCACCTATTCTATAAATTTTAGAATGTGATGTTTAGAAATTACTTGATATGTCATAACAACTTAAAAATATATTTGAATGAGTGAACTAGTGAAACTGTCACATTGAAGAGGAGATTTAAGCGATCTGTGGTCATTGGCATTACATAGATGTTGATTATAATTTTAGGGAAATCAGGTCATATATTCATATAGAACGACAACTCAGCCTCTCTCTCTTGTTTCACGTCGGAATGAACCAAAACTAATTTGCATTCCGCGGCAAATTTAAACTCTGGAATATATTATTTTTTTATTAAAAATCTATGGACATTGAATTAATAAGCAAGTGTAATTTAAATTTATTAGACTTGCACACATATTCACTGATGATATATATATTAGATAATAAGCAAATTTACTAACTTATTTAAATAAATGATTAAATTTTCAACTTAAATAAAAAAAAAAACATATACTTACATTTTAATATCGACTTGATGAAATCTTTGTATATTCATTATTTATAAAATAACAATCACTCACATTTTATTATTTTAAAATAAAAAATTAAATTAATGTTTAAATTTTATTATACATTGCAAACATATACACATATTTTCTACACATAATTTACATGGTGGAATTAAGCAAAAAAAATGTTGAAAACACATTACATGTCTCCTAATTAGTAATGATAATCAAATCAAATTCGATTCATTCTATTTTTATTTATTTATTTATTATATAATACATTAATAATTTTAAAAGTATTAATTCATTCCAAAATTGTACAATATAGGAGTTAGGATTTGATTTATTTTTAATAAAACTTTTTAAATATACTAACTTTAAAATTAATAAACGATAGTAAACCTAAATACTCACTAAAAATTGTCTTATATATATTATATAAATTATGTTCACAAGAAACATACAACACAACACAACCATGTAACACAAAAAACACAGTTTAATGAAAAAAACTTGACAGATCTTTGTTCTCACAATAATTGTTATTTGTCAGTCATAGCCAACTATCTGATTTTGAAAATTTTAGCGATCGCAGCGCTGCGCAGTAGAATGAACCAACACTAAAGTTATAGATTCAATTTTTTCTAATAACAGGGCGCACCCCATGAAACAGGTATCGATATATGAACTGTCAATAAATAATTGTCACAATTTTTAGCATGCTTTGTACTACAAGTATATATTTATTTAGTTGAAAAAATGTCTTGTATATTTTTTGAACAATGTCTATGAATATATCTATAGAAAATGCAAAAATCTGCAACATTACACAAAGTTTCTAAGTCATTAGTCAGTTTTGGATCGGCGATGATTAAAGCAAAACTTGTGTTTAAATAGAATTTAGTAGAGATAATATATTTTTGGATGCTTTTTTCTATTGGAGAACAATATCCAATAAAAAAGACGGCGTATACATACATATACATATATTGTTAGATATTATTTGTTTTGGATATTGGGAATAGTAAAGCATTGCTGCTGGTCCGGAAAATTGATACATCGGGCCGAGCTTTGTTGGCGATCGGAAGACGACAATGCGCACATGTGACTTGAGTTTGGGTAGTGGGAAGGCAAACGAGCAAAGCACAGGGAGATCGAGGGCAGTTGATTACGAATTGATTTGTTGAATGCTACGCTACTAACTATTTTTTTTAGTAAGTCGTGGTTTGGTTTTTGTTATTATTTGAGTTGTCATTTGTGGAATAAATTGAGTTTAATTTGAAAAAGTAATTGATTTATTGTTTGTTCTTACATCAGAAGTGGGATAGTGCCCAGGTCATTAGTGAACCGTTTATTGTGTGCTATCGACAGGGAAAAAGGAAGAAGTATAATGGCTTTTGAAAGCAGTTCCCATCTGTCTTACTGTATTGGCGGAGTTAAAGCCCTGGTTTGATATTTAAGCATTGACTAGGATTTTTTGAACCCTGGCATCCGGATAACAGAGACTGGGCTACATTTTGCGACGAATTTATTGAAGCATTAGCCAGTTCTTCTAATTACATTGAAACTTGTGAGTTTTCTGCAGTTCTGTGAGTTTGTTTTACCAAGACAGCAATTGAAAAACGTCGAAGCATTAATTTTTGTAGTGCTGCAAAACAAAGTTTTTATAGATGGACATCCGTTTTGGGCGTTAATTGATACAGGAGCAGACCTGTCATTAATTTCTGACAGATTCTCTAATTTATTCAAAAATAAAATTGTTTTCTGCAGTATTAAACTAAGATTACATACATGCTTTTTGTGCCTGATAAGTGTTTGTATTATGAAGTATTTATTGGTTGCAATTTATCTCTTAATAAGGTTCTCAACTACTTCAGTGGCGTGATTACAAGTGGAATTAGAGTAGAAACTATCAAAAATGAAACCATTCAAAAACATGAGAAAGAACTGAAAGTTTCAGCATACTTTAGCAAGCGAATAACAGAAAGCAAATGTAATTATTATTTATATGAGCTGGAAACAAGCAATCGTACAAGCGTTAAAATATTTTTGCACATACTTGCTTGGTGTAAAATTCACATTGATCACCGGTTGCAATGCTATTAAAGCTACAGTAAAAAAAAAAACTAATACCTAGAAAAAGACGAAATGTTGTATCACAGACGTGTGTAAATGCAGATGGTACTGTCAATTTGCAATTGTTTGTTCTAAGACATAGTCGATTAGGATTGCTTTGTATTTTTCATGATGAACAATACCATGTTGGTAGTGATAAGACTTTTGAATCAATATCTAAACATTTTTAGTTTCCGCGGATAAAATGTTTTGCCAAGCACATATTAGTAACTACGGATGCATTTACAAAGTATTGCATCTGAATTCTAATGAAATCAGTTAGTACTTTTAAAATACGTGACAAATTTCAGAGTGTTTTAGAATTATTCGGGACTTCCAAGAAAGTTCTTACAGACGCTGGAACGTCGTTTAAAAATAACACATTTCCAAAATATTTCAAGGAATGGAATATTGAGTATTATTTTGTAACGCCTGATGTTTATCGCGGCAATGGCAAGTCGAATAATATATGAGAACTATCAGAAACTTGATAAGAGTTGAAATCTAAATGAAATCAGAATGACCGAGTGAGCTTTGAAAAATTCAGTTTATAACAGTCCAGAAGGCAAACACCACAAGGCCCTTACAACTTTTATTAGGAATATTAAGTTTAACACTATTAATACAAGCTGTGTTATAAAGCAAGTCACATGTTCTGTCTTCAATTCGTAATCGTAAAGTGGATAGACAACGGGTATCGGAATACAACGCTTAAGTTTAAAGGCGTTAATAAGAAACGCAGAAACAATCTTCAGTTTTAACTTAGAGATTTTGTTTTGATGCATTGTGACTCTCAGATGCACATAAGCAAAAGTAATTACGAATGTTTAGGATTTTATGAAATACTTAGAAAATGAACGATACTACATTAAAAATATTGGCACAAATATTGTCACTAAAGCTGTCAAGGAGTGGTTAAGAAATTTGCCTTCTCAGTGGTCAACATCTTGTAAAATGAAAGCAATTTTAGAGTTTTTAGAAACAAACGATAATGTTGACAAAACACAATTAAGTGAGAAAGTTTGTAAGTGTTTGTTTGATGAGGTCTTAGTTCTTAGTGGTTGAGACGGGTGAATGACTGCGGTCATCACAAGTTATTGTAAATGCTTTATGTTTTGGTCTTAGTCTTGCAAGCGGTTGAGCCGGTTGACTTGACTGCGATCATCACAAGTTATTATAAATGTTTTGGTTTTATGCCCGTATTCATAAAACATTTTTGTAACGATTCATTATCAAACGAATCATTATAATTTAATGAACATTAAAAATATAATGATATTCATAAATAAATTGTCATTAGTTAAATTATTTAGTAACTTTTTACTTACTTTTGTCTTTTATTAGTTATTAATATGTTAACCTATAGAATATAACCTCAAATACTGTGAATTAATACAGATAATTAGACATTTTCAAATCAAACAGATGTGCCAATTTAATGATTCGTTTTGTTTTAATTGACCAAAAATAATGCGTTAAATTTAATGAAAAATTTAATGATCATTATTGCGAATGAGTGTTTGTGAATACGAAAATTCGATTAAACGTTTCGTTATATTTTTAACAAATCATTATATATTTAATGACGTTTTATGAATTTGGGCATTAGTCCCGTTAGTGGTTGAGTCAGGAAACTTTTTTACTGTGTTAGATATGATTTGTTTTGGATATTAGGAATAATGTTAAAGGATTTTAGCATTTAGCATTGCTGCTGGCTCATTTGATACATTGGGCCGAGCTTCGTTGCCGATCGGAAGACGACAACCAGCACATGTGATTTGAGGTCGGGAAAGGAAAGCGAGCAAAGCACAGGGGTTTAAGGGCAGTTGATTAGGAATCTATTTGTTGAGTGCTGCGCTACTATATTTTTTTTAGTAAGCCTTGATTGGTTTTTGTTATTATTAGAATTGTGATTTGTGGAATAAATTGAGTTTAATTTGAAAAAGTCATTGATTTATTGTTTGCCCTTACAATATTACACTGGTTCTTAAAAAAATGCAATTTTTGTGTGTGCACCCTCAGAAAGTGATCTTTATGCTTTTTTGCATTTAAGCCATGCCAAGTTTCAGTCTTTAAGATTCAAAAGAACATGTGTCGCATGCTTTTATAGTTACAAAGATAAGGGGTTACTAAGAAACACTATTAAGAATGCTTCAAATTTGATTGAAATGAGAAGTACAATATGTTCGTCATTTTTTAAAGGCCCCAAAATTTAATAATTTTTGTCTATGAGCTTAATTTTAGATTTGAAATATAAAATATGATAAAAATACATGACACTCAAATTAGGTGACTGTAAAAGGCAGTTTAACATGTGAAGAAACCGCAAAATACATTTTCAGGATCTGGCAACTACTGGTATCACCTATTTTTAGTAGGCTATTACGATAACAATATTATATTGACAATTCTGTTATCAGATGTGTGTGTGTGTGTGTGAATGTTTTTATTTGTTATTATTTAAATTGATAAAATTTATAATACTTAATTTTAATTTAATCTATAAACATCTTTTTTTTTTCATGAAATTTGTTTTTATTCATTTAAGATGTTCTGAAGTGCAATAATTTATTTATTGGATGAGTGTCAATAAACGTAACTTTAGATTCAATATTAATTTAAAAGTAGATCCGGCGCTTGTCAAGTTTAAATAAACCGATTCGACGTTAGGAAGGATGTAATTCCGAAGGAAATGAACATAAAATTCTTGAATTATCTCCGGTTTTAGTGTTCATAATTCATAATTCTTGCTAGGAAATATCCTCAGTTAGATGTCTCGATCTATGGAAGCGACGCAGCGCATATTAAAACACAACACAACGGGTAATAAATTTTTAATTAAGTTCTGAGAAATTGTGAAAAATTAATTTAAATCTAGATAAAGAAGTGAGAGGGCGAGAAGAAGAATCAACAAAAATTCTCCGGCGCATTTCACATGGGTTCTTTGTATTAGTATTACCTGGAGAGTAAATTTCTCTTAATTAACTTAAACATTACCGTTTAAGTAATACAGATGTGGATATTATAGCGGCTAGAAAGGCATTCCGTGTTTGATTAACCTAGTTTCTTAGTTGTAAGAGCGTACGTTATAAAATATGTACATATTGTACATACATGTCAAGAGTAATTGAACTGATTCTTATTGTGACATTTTATTTAACATTAGAATTATTTATTTATTTGTGCAACTTATATTTTTATAAGAATTACTTCTAACTATTAAGTATGCGAACCTAATATTTGTAACAGAATATTAAAATAAATTGTTTTTATTATTGCCTTGGCTACTTTGCCACAACGAAAACATCATAACAATTGATTTAATTAAAAAGTTTATAAATAACTTTTTAACTCTATTAATATTTATAATATCGTAAAAACATGTTGCATATTAATATGAATGACATAGCGCATGCTGTATTCCGAGGAAGACTTTAATTAGTTTCTCGAATAATCGAATCCACAGAACAATGCAAACTAAAATTCGATTTCTGCGACGGAGCCTCTTAATCAGACGACAGCGACTCACAGTAATAATCACTATTTTAATTGAATGCACTTCTGAGGAGTTCGTGAACGAAAACTTTCTCTCTCACTCTTCTATCGTGAAACAGGTTGATTGGGCTGGCAATTTAATAAGAGACAAAGGGTATAAAAAAACACCGACTAAGACAATCTACGTAACTGCGCAATTCAACCGAACGCCACCTACCGAAAAAATAAAATGTCTTAAACGGTGTCTTCCACGAGATATTGCATATTGTTATCGCTTATTTTCTTCCTTCGTGCAGATGCTATTTTTTGCTCTAACGGAAAAAGTTTTTTCCAAATCTTAATTACATTATTTAGAACAAATGTTTACTTATTTGTGTTTGCATAATATAATTTAACTACAAATTTTATTCGTATATGTACATATTTAATTTTTTATTATTTTTGATATAATTTGTTTCCGACATTACTTTCAAATTTGACAAATTTATATTACATGCATTTGTTAGAAACTGGGATGTTTCTAAATAAATGATTTGAATGGGAGTTTCCAATAAAATTTAATTAATCAAATTATATTAAAAAATCAACAAACCATGTCAAATGGGCTTGGAACTTTTTCAGACGCAGATTTCATATTTTCTGATGTATTTCTGTGACGCCTTCTGTATTGTGATACTAGTTTTACCCATATTAGTTTGTCATACAATAGTCTACTCATTGTATTTGTCATCTCGTTACAGAATCTTGCATACGGATTTTGAGACGCTAAATCAGCGCGCGAAAAAGGCTCATGTACAAAAAACATATAACATGAATTTACTACACTTGTATTATTCATTTATTACTTGAAATTGTATCAATTAATTATAACCGTTAACCGATTTAAATAATTTAGTTTGCTTATATACAGGGCTAGGCAAATATATGGGAATATTCGGTTTTTTGGCGACGCATTTTATTATCATCAGATTTTTGTAAATAAAATAACCTAAATACACTTAATTTTTAGAAATAGTTTTTTTTGACAATTACAATTATATATGGTTTTGTAAGTCTGCGATTTTTGAAATATTTGTTCAAACAGAAATTTACAGTAAGTTATACAGTATTAGGTATGTTTTTGGATCTTAATACACTGCATTCAACTTATCAAATGGAACAAACAAGTTTCTATAAACATGTATCTTTAAATGCTTACTGAAAGTTCAACTAACAGAATTTATAGTGTTATTTTATTATCATTACTAGTGTTAGCAAAATAATTATAATTAAATTAAAAAGCTATTTTAGCAAATGTTTAAATTGAAATCCGGCGACATGAATACATTTTCTGCAACGCCGAATCAACGTATCAATTGCGGTTCATATTTCTATTTGATTTTGCTATCACTCATTGCATGCCAATCTTTAAAATTAATTGGCTTCTTGTATTAATTGGCGTCTGATACTTAATCTTTTAGAGTTTTGCAAACATAAAAATTTAATGGATTAAGATTAAGAATCTTGGAGGCCAGATCACTTGTTCTGCACGATCAATCTAACGCTGTGGATAATTTGTATTTAAACCAAAATGTGCTTGCTGGGGCACTATTGAATAGAAACCAGTTTCTATTTCTATAGTAAAGAAGCACGTCCGCTAGTATATCTTACAAGTTATATGTTTAAAAGAAAGGGCCTTATATATATTATGTATTAGAAACATTAACACTAAATTCAATTCAAAAGAACGTGTGTCGTGTGTTTTTTAAGTTAGATTTTTATTTCTGGAATCTTTTAGCAGTGTAATTACCAAAAGGTACTTTTGCTCAGGCCTCTGGACAATTCGGACGACTTGCGACACTACAGGATGCATCGAACAAGATACTCTAGGAAGACATCGATTATCTTATATTAAGCATGCCACAAATTGATTGATTGGTTAATGTCACTAATTATTGACTTTTTGTGTAAATTGTAATTTTTTTTAAGTGAGTTTTTTATCCAGGATAATTTTACCTAGTTTTCTTCGAGAAAATATTGATATTTTAAAGTACATAAAGGAAATAAAAATGGAAAGAGATAATTTTAATTATAGCAAACATAAATTGATCTTTAAATGAAGACACTTGTCTGGTGAATTGATCTCATAGGCCCGTTTGCACCAACATCGCTTAAATCTTAAACTACCTTTAAAACGTTAAGGGTGGCTTATTTCGTTGCAACACATATTTAAGGGAGTTTATGGCTTTAAGGGACCCTTAACTTAAGCCATCAACATTGTTGGCTTAGTAAAAACTTAACCTAAAAATATAATTCTGGATTTATTTCCGTTACTAAGGAACAATATTAATTAAAACAAACAAATTTAATATGATCTGGACCAATTGCTATTAAAGGTTAGGTTTTATGTTATTTTTACGTTTTTATTAAATAAATAGAGACAAATACCAACAGTTTCTGTAAAATTACTAGAAATGTACAATGTTGCCATGTGTAATCTATTTTAAACTTCTGTTTGCTAAACTACGCTTAAAATATGTTGGTGCAATGCAATGAAAATTAAAACTACTCTTAAAGTTAACTATGGTTTAATTAAGCGTAGATTTAAGCCACTATGGTGCAAACGGGCCTAAGTGTATAAAATTTTATCCATTTTTGGCGCGTTTTATTTGAATTGATGACCAAACCAAATTTATCATTTAAATATGAAACGCTATAGGAGGAAACATTGCATTTTTATTGTTAAAACGTATTAAATACGTGTTGAACCTTGCGCAGTTAGTTACGTGGTGTTGTTAATCGAGAAAGTGCACCAAATGAGTCAACTGTCTCAAGAATTAATTGCAAAATTAATTATTTGAGAAAAAGTAAATACGCTGTTATACGAGATCAACAACAATTTTCGAACTATGTTGTGAATTAAAATCAAGAGGTTGCGTTCTGTAAGGTTATCTAAAAACTTAGGGTAATAATTTACAACAGTTGCCGACTTCAGAAATGAAATTAGGCGTGTTAATCACAACTGCTTTGAAAATTATCGACAAGAATTTTGCACGATTTTGACTAACAAAGTTGTGTTGCTTAAAGATCATTTTCAATACACAGACAACAATTTGGTATACTATCTACTTAATTCTCTATGCATATACTAATATTGATATCAAGCAAGGTTGCTAAGCAATTTTGCATTGTTGTTAGTCGTTTATTGCAATACCGTTAAACATGACATTTTTGTGACAATAGTTTGAAAGCTTATTTGATAATTTATAAAATATATTGTAAATCAATAAAGAACCGAAACATATTTGAGTAGTCGGCTATTTAGAGAACCAGAACAGCTTCTATATGAATTTTGTTATCGAGTCACTAGATACATGTTGAATCTGATCTGGTCGATGATGAAATTGACTAAATATTTGTGATCTGTTATCGAAAATGTTGTCAAAAGTTTTCTGCCGAAGCCAAGCTGTCTGTACTCAAAATCAATTTGGACACTATATGATAAAAATCTTTAAAACTTGTCCAAATAGCATTTAATATAACTTTAATAAAAAACTGCGAAATCGGATTTTATTTTCTTGTTGCGGCTTAGGATTCTTCTACGCGTGGCTTTGCGGAAGCTGTCAGCACAAACCGGAAATGAAAAGCTAGCGGTCAGAGAGGTGTCTCGATTATCGTGTTGTCATATTCTATGTAAGTCCTGACACGGACGTCTTAGCAAAAGGAGATTACGTTTTGTGCGGTGAATGTAAGAGTTTAATATATAAATAGGGGCAATACGTCCACAAATGGAACGTACATACAATGCGGCGGGTTTCGACGTTTTTTCCTTCAGCTAGATATTTCATTTTAAAAGCGGAATATATCTCGGCGAAAAGGGGGTGCTAGATAAACGTTGTTTCTTTAATAATGCAGCGCGGGGCGGCTACGGACCAGCAGTTTACTAAACAAATCGCCTTTGGGTTCCATATTTCTAGTAAGTATATGAATAACGCATATACGCAGGCTTATATATAATTTAAAAACCTTTTTTATTATTAAAAAAGCTATTAAAATGTTGGCTCTATGGCATAACATTTATATTAATATTTTATTAATATTTCAATATGTTTACAAAAATATTTTTAATTCAGAATACGACACGCATTATTCCAGTAATTATTTCATGTATGAATTTTACTTCTGTTTTAAAGTTTTTAATTAATTGATTTCCGTACTTTTGGAGTTATTTTTACAATATCGTTCATATGGAAAGTTTTCCATAACTTGCTGTGTGTTACTTTGTTTTTATTTAAAGTATTAAAAGACCTGGTTCATTCGTTATTAAAAAAACTTTAATCAACACGATTGAATTATACAGGGAGAAACAAAAACGCAATTAATTAACGAGCTGGAACTTGTTAAAAGTAGTTCACAAATTATGTTTTTATACTTTTTATTTGATTTAATTATCTATTCTATTTCAATTATTTATTCTTTAATCCTTAATTGTGATCATAATTTGGCATGTTTTAAACGCATTTTTTATCTCGTCGTTTTAATTATCACTGCGTCAGGTTTTCTGTCGAGAAGTGAAATATGTTCGCTTCGGTTGTCATTCGAAATACCCGCCAGCGTTGAAATAATTTTGCCTGGTAATTAAATGACAAAACTGCGCGCACGATGAAGGAAGAGGAATTGAATTTGCAGCCAAAATACATTATGCGGGATTATCATAAATTAGACGTGGCGTGTCCTCAGGATAGCGTCTTAATGCCTCATTCATATGCGGCCGGAGATCGCCGCGGCATGATGAATATTTAATATTTATCCCGGGTGCATAGCCAAGCTCCGACCAACCAAACTCTCAAAAACTACCCCCTACCAATAAATCGATCTGGCAGGACTGTTGTAACCGATAATACAAACTGCAAAATATTATCAACAAGCTATTATTTAACTAGGTATATAGGTATATACAGATGAAATAAATTTTACTGCGTTAAATTAATTTGATGTAATTTAAGATTGTAATAAGATTTGTTTTCTGTGTAAAAACTTATACATTTTCTAATTTAACAATAGACTTAATGTATTTATTTCATTAAACTTGGTTTGCGGTCAGGTTATGCGAGCATAAATCTCCGGCTATATTTTCTAAAAGGATAATAAGCAAGTACATAAAGCAAGGATGAGCAGATAGAGTCTTTCATTATTTCCGCGAGTTATTCGCTTCAATTTAGCACCGCTAAAAGCCATAAACCTGTAACATTGTAGCCCGGGATTCGCGCAATCTTGTTTCTGGCGTAATAGCTGTATTTTATCGAACTACCGTATCTCTAGTCCATTTCTAAGTCGGCGTAGAGCTTTGTAAAAAAATACGACACAGATGGTAAACCGTTTTTTTAGTTTTTTTTGGCAAATAAACTTTTAAAAGTAATAAGTTGATTATAAATTAGTAGTAGATCTCTAGGAAATAAGGAAGCTCAATTTTATATATAATCTATCATAGTTAGGGGAAATAATCTTTATCAAATTGTAAACTTGAAGTTTTTTAGGAATGATGTATTGCTTTATTGCGTTTCTATTAGAATGTTGGTGAGATTTTCATGAACATGTGCGTGTGGATGGATGTTCTACGATTAGTTCTACTTTTTGCGATATAGATTGCTGCTAATATTGAAACACATGATAATGGCCATGGTATGATGGGAAGTTGACAGCGTAACTCACGCATGCAGAAGACATCAGTGGCCGGTTGCGTTCTTGCAACGGTGTGTGCTCGGAATCTACGATGGCATCGAGCCAACCAGGGTCATCATCCTTCGTTCTGTACATTTATGCAGCAAACCTTTTCCTGGTGGTTTTCCTATAGAAGATTGTTCTAGTGTCACACTCATTACACACATTAGTACATTATTCACGTTTTTAATTTACTATTGTTGAAACTGGAAAGCGATAATAAAACATTGCGTCAATTACTAGAATTGTCCTTACTGGCTTGTTTTTATGGTTTTTGAGACGTTTATACCGCAAACAGTTATAATAACTTTACATACAAATGTGACTGATTTGTTATATGGTATTTATATTTTGTATATAATGCAGCTATTGGATTAACTATGATTACATTTAGATTTAGTTCATCAATACTCTAAACTATAAAATACTATTGATATTTGGCATTTAATTAGATTTCAATGTAAATATAGCTTTTTCTTAAAAGACATATACTGCAAATATACATAAAACTGCGACGCTTTATAAACTATGCATTTTATTATATGATCCTTTTGTGTAAAATTTAATTATTCGTATTCCAAAGGATTTTATTGCTAGCCATAAAACTAGTTTTCCGCCGTTTTGTGATGTAAAAAACGGGGACGGGACGCAATTACGCGTCCGGACGAAAAATCTCATATGTAGAATGTTGACCATTTCCGGGTCGGACCCAAAGTCCTTCGGTGTTGATTTATGAATGTATCGGCCACAATTGAATCGCCGCTGGTAGATATACCGGCCGCAATCAACCCAGTTTACTGAAAGCGGATAGGTAGACCATCACGAGATTTCGTTTGCTTAACTTGACTTTTCTCATCCACATTTTCATTTGGCCAACTGTACGTTACGTCTTTTCTATACATAAGCACCACAATAAAATTCTTTATTATAATTTTATTTAATTTATTTGGAACATATTAACGAGCTCTAAGCCTCTAAAAAGTATGCAGTTATAAATGTGGCAAATTAGAACGTTTTGATGTATTGTCTGTGAAATTATAGAGTGCCTATCTGTAATTCTTGGGGGTGGATGAGAAGTGATTTTATCATTTTTATTGTGTGCGGTGTGGTTTGTTAGGGTTTGGGACGTGTCGCCCGTATTTACACAGACTGATTATCCGAGCTGCTAATCTACTTTTCTCAATCTTCGTTGCCGTCGTTCCTCCGCAGCTCCATCATAATTAGTTTAACGCAGGTAGTAAAATGTGAAAAGTCTTCCGGAACACAGAATTCTTTGTACCAACCTAATTTTATGTATGTCCTTAAAAAATAGAACATGGTTGGTTGAATGAAACGTTTGCTTTTCTACTTTAAAACCATGAAATATATTTATATTAGAAAAAATTTAAAATATTATTTTTCTATGAATAAAAGTTTCAGAAATTGTATATATTGTTATATTGCCATTTTGAAATATGCTGTTAATAATACATAAAAAAATAACATACTATTTTTTTCAATGTTTTCAATTAATTATTGTTGTTCTGTTTAATTGAGATTGAGTTAGATTTTTTGCAAGTTTTTACTTTAAGAAGAGTAGTCTTTCAGCCTAATAGCCGTTCACACCACTTGGTCATATGATGACTCAGTAGCACAAGACCAACGTTGAATAAACATTACCACTAGTGATTAGCTTTCATAGCAGTGCAAGTAATATGCAGTCAGACATGTAGGTAGCACCAATTTATAGCACATGACATAAAGCTACCAAAACCGACTATGCAAAATTTTACTGATATTATTAAGCCTCTGTACGCCCGAATTAGTCCTTATTGAGTTTTAATGAGCCTATGTGCGTTTGTTCTATGAGTTTTTCTTGTAAGTGTTTACACACGTCTTGGTTAATCAGCTTTGATGGCCAATTTAATTCTATCGATTTTTTTTGGCTGTGAATAAGTGTGTGCAGAATTGAGGAGGTACCTTATGTCGCTTATAAATTGGGTCAGCAATCTAATAGTAGGTTTTGTCGACTAAAACAGAATTCTAAACAATTTTTTTTCTGTGGAATTTGGCATATAAATTGCTAATTAAAATCGTCAAAATTTAAGACATGTTTTTTTCGATGGTCAACATTAGAGTTTTATTTAACACTTTGAGAACAAATATAGTTTAATCCTTTCTGGTGAAAAAATAAATAGATTATCAAATCATTATTCAACTACAATACTCGAAAACAAGGTAGCGGTCGGTACGCTCTTAAACAAGTCGTAAGACTTCTGGGGCGATGTAAAATGGCTTTAAAACGCTCAATAATAATAAAAAATAAATAAAATATTATAATCCTAGCCAGTTATAAGTATTATACTTATAATTTGTGTGAATTGCACATGGGTATAAAATCGCACTTGCTGCATAAAATATACTATTTTATGTGAATTAAGAGATCATGTTTCGAAAACAAAATTTAAAAAATAATAATTTATATGTACTAAGTACATAATGTAGGTCTTCGCAGAACAAAATAGGACAAATCTAAAAAACCTAATTATGTACGAAATGCATACAAAGCTTCATGTCCGACTGCTAAAATTTATTAGTTTTACAACAATAAAAGTCATTTTGATTCATTGTTTTATATACCACTCAATGCCTAGACGTGATGCTGAAGTTTTTAGTAACATACAGACATACCCACTAGTATTCTATATGTTTGCAAATTGTTTATTAAAATGATTATTATTCTGATGTGATAGAAGAAAGTGGAACACAATTAAAATAGGAATTAAAATTTAGAAGACGAAATTTTTGGATATAAGAAAGCGAGGAGAGAAAAGAAGTTATAGGTAACAAATGCAATGATAATTAAAATGGAAGAAAGAAGGAAATTTAAAACATATAACACAGAAATAAAATATATACACAAGTTTTAATACGGAACTTAAAAAAGAAACGGATAATGCCAGAAAGTAATACATAGTTTGATAATGAGTGTAGGGAGATAGAATAATTGGATAGGATGGGTAAGCACGATTTGGTGTAACAGATTTAATCAAATGAACTGTGACATAAAATTGAAACGACAACATAAATAAATGGAGAACAAACAAGGAAAAATATTGAAAGATGAAAAAAAGTTTTAAATAGATGGAAAGAATACATGGAAGATCTTTATAAAGCAAATGAAAAACCAATAGAGTTGGATGTGGAAAAGAAGGAGCTTGTGTATACAGAACCATTTTTTTAATTTATTTTAAAATGTGATATTTATGAATTACTTAATGTCACAACAACATAAAAATAACTTTGAATTTCAACGAGTGAAACTATCACATTAAAGACTAGATTTAAGCAATATGTGTTGGTAAATTCTGAATTTGAAAGTTTATTTTATGTGTTGATAGTACAGTTAAAAAACATTTTTCTTTCGGAACATCTTTTATATTTTTACATTTTTTAATGATTTAATGATTTAATGATTATTTTGTTATTAGTTTTTGATGTTGGTTTTATTATTCGTTTAGTGCCCTGTTTCACCAACGCCTAATAAATTGTCAAATAACTATTCGTCGAATAAAATTTATTCATCAAATAAGTCGTTTTACATTTCACCAAGGTATCTCTGAGATTAAATAGCTATTCCGTGATTTTTATCAAGTTGGTAATATAGTAGACAGAAAATTCGACAAATAAGTTCAAATGAACTAGTATTTATGCATGCATAACCTTGAATTCTTCTTCTTTATTGCGCGTTTTACAGCTATTTTACATCGCCCCAGAAGTCTTACGACTTGTTTGAAGGGGGTAGATGGGACCAACGGCTTATTAGGTGACTTCCGAATCACCCCGGTGGATAAAGAGCAAGGTATTATTTTAGTTATATTTGGAAATCGAACCCCGGACTGTTAGCGTGCTACGCTAACGCTCTATAACTGAGCTATCTCACCGTTTATTTGTGAAGTAAGAATATATCAACACAAAATTAAAAATATTTGTTACAATGATCGTAATACACTGGCAATATATAATTACAGATAAAACTTAAAAAGTCAATATACAAATGGTCATCAATTTTATTGTAGATTAAAATTTTTGGTATATTTTTTGTTTTTCTTCATAATTACACATGTGAGAAAAGCATTGATAATATAACCCAACTATTTTGTTAAACTGCTAATGCGTACATTTTCTGCGTCGATTATACAGAAGATGTTGTTCTTAAAATTTCATTCTACAATAAAATTGATAATTATTTGTGAATCTTACATACCTTGTTTTGCTGATTTTGAGAATGCAAATTGTAATTATTTCCAATAGTAATTGCATAGATTTTTTTTTAATCAAATGATTTTTGAAATCAACATTATCAAATGCATTGAACATGACATTTATTGTATACATAAATGTCACCTAGTTGTTTTGAGGTTATTTGTCGAGTTATTCGATGCATTTTGACCGGTTAGTTTATTAGGAGATTTATTTGACGAATAACGCTATTTAACGTTGGTGAAACGTTTATTGGACGAATAAGGCATTTATTTGACGAATAAATTTTATTAGACGTTGGTGAAACATAGCATAGTTGAAACAAATGTGTATGTTTGTGGGAAAATGTTTTTTATTTGAAGTTCAGGAGTTTGCTTATAACTCAAAAATGGTGCATTTTATATAAAAAAAAATGTTTACAAAATACACTCAGATTTAATCTTAGAATCAAAAAATATACACGGTGCTCTATTAAAAAAAAGTTTACCAAATTTCTGCAATAGAATGAACACTGTGTATATTGAAAAATTTTAATGAATAGTTTGTTTAAAACCAAACAACTTTTGTTTGAAACTTTTTTTGATTTTTTTACGGTTGAAGAATTATTTAGGTGTTTTGGTAATTTTGACTAACCCTGTATATGCAAAAGTTGAACTAAAGTAAAAAACTTTTTACATTTATTAAGAAATTCTATTTTTTTAGATGCTTTTGAAGCTATGTCAACAACATGATTGTTTTAGAGAAGATTATGTGAGATTGTAACTCCTAAAAGACAAATTTAATTACGATTAGTTTAATATTTGGTACTGATAATACATCGAATTTTGATTTTGAAACAGTAAGATGTTGAGTTTTTTTAGAGAAGTTAAAAGTGACCATGTTGGAAGTTTCCCATTCAGATATTGTTTCAAGGTCTTTGTTTATAGATGCTACAGATTCTAACCTAGGAATTTCAGGATGCTTTGCATTATTTGTCGGTATTGTCTTTGGAAAGTATGAAGTATGAAGGATGTTAATATCTACAAAACTATGAATAGTACTTTTAGTTATTTGAAGAAGTTTGTTAATGCAAATCAAAAATAAAGTTGCAGAAAGAGCAGCACCTTAAGGAACACCAGCATTTATGATTTTGGGAATTAAAACCATTAATTCTAACTATAATTTTTCTATTGTCAAGAAAACTATTGATAAGATTTACACATTTATGATCCAAGACCTATACAATGAACCTTGTTGGTAAAATTTGGAAATGTTTCGAGTAACTGCAAGATTTTCTTCATGTGTGTGTTGTTGAACGTTTTGATCGAAATCTATGGTGAGTGTTTGAGATGAAGATATTTTGTTCTAAGAACTTGGCAATGTGGAAATTAATACATTTAAAAAAAATGTTTGACAGATTGGACCATAGTTTGAAGAATTAGGTTTGTCTCTTTTTTAGGTATACGTTGAACATTTGCAATTTTCCAACAATTTGTGAATGTTTATTTTGTGTATGATAAAGCAAATATATTTTTTTTATAATTTATATTTTAAATAATAATAATAATAATAGGTGGAATTTCATACCTGATGATGTCAGAGGAAATGATGACAGCTTTGAAAGATAAAAACGTTGGAAAGACTTTAGGAGTAGATGGAAGACCGCTTGAAATGTCTGCAGGAAAAAGGAATAAAAGAAATAACACTATTGTGTTACAATATATATGAAAGCGGAAAGGTGTTGAGCGATTTCTTGAAGACAGAAATAATACTAAAAAAGTACGAAGAGATTAGAACAAACCGCTTGGTAGTGTACGAAGCGAAGATGTTGTTGAGGGTAATAAATAAATGACTTGTAAGAATCATGGAGCAAAATATAGCGGAAAAACCATTTAGATTTAGAAAAGGGTATAGTGACGACAATTGGAGAAGAAGCTTTTAGAAAGAAGTGCAAGATATTGAGTAGCAAGTTAGATATAAACTTGCGAAAAATAATTGTAAAATGTTTTCTATTAAGTGTGTGAAGCATGCATTGAGAAGAGATTGTTTATTGAAGGATGCAAGGAATTGTGAATGCTAATCCGAAAAGAGGAAGGAGAAGACAAAAGATGGCTGATGTTTTAAGGAAATGAGAAAGGTACAGAGAAATAAAGAAAAGGAAAGAAGACAGAGTTAACTGGAGAAAGAGGCACGAAGAACCTGATATGCATGATAATAATTCTGATCTAATTGCAAGTAATTATTACTATTTTTTTTAATGAATGAACTCTATTTTATTGCGACGGCTTGTTTAGTATAGAAATATCTGTACAATCATCTTTGAAAGAATAATTAATACATCTGAAACATGCTATAATACACGTAACGTTAAAAGTTATATAATTGAATAATTAAAGCCGGCGCATCGAATTAATAAATGAATTTTCATTACAATATAAAATAAAAATAGAAGTAAAGAATATCTCCAATTTTCGAAACGAATAGACCCTATAAAGGCAAATGTGTTGCAGAAGTTTACGCGACCTAAACTCGAGTTTCCTTTATGAGGTGTTAACCGAGGAGCCCCGTTACCCTTTATGATCACAGGCTACGTACACCTACAATTCTAAACACGATTATATGGGGATGGGTAAATAAATCAACTCCGTCTAGCGTATAGTATAACGTTAGACAATATTAAAACTAAATCCTGATCATAGAACGACCGCTGATAACGAATATCTAAACGTACTTTGCACGAACTTATGCCGTATCCGGCGGATTTAATATATGCTAACTTTATTTCGTAACCGCCTGGAGACTATTTGCACGTATGAACAACAATTTGTAATTATATTATATATATATATATATATATATATATATATATATATATATATATATATATTATAATGCATAATGGCATGGAGGAATGATGCCGGTCAGACGTTTACACGGTATTGGTGCGTTTGATGGATGGGATAATAAATCCTGTAATATCCTTGCCGTGTATTGTTGTATATAAATGGGCGTAATAAAGTCTACACGAGATATCGAGCCAAATAAAAATAGAGTCATGTAATTTTGCATATGCGGATATGCATCTGATATGAGCAGCAGGAATATATCTGCCTGTCGTATTGGCGGCTGCCATGTATTTGTCAGGTGGGAGGGCAGCGAATGTCCATGATATATAGCACGTGAGGCAATGATGGAGAACACATTTATAATAATTTTCAGTTATTGATGTCGTAAGAGCTTGCGTAAACAACGTTTGTATGCGAACCGTGATTTATTGTTTTTTGATGGACGACTATTCCAATCTTAGGAAAATCTTTTATAAAAGTATCTTTTAATTTTTGCCACATTCTTCTTGGCGCACGCTTTTAATTTATTGCTAGAATACTGGTGCTTTCTCGGTAGGAAAAATAATACAAATAACGAAAATTGGATTAAATGAAACAATATATTGGACTAGATGTCTCTACTTTTTGTTTAACCAAGTAGAAAGAGATGGCAAAAAACTTCTTTACTGATGATCGACGTGATACATTCCGCAACACCATTCTTATAGGATAACGTGGAATTGTTGGCGGCGACGTGTGACATATAAATCAATAGCTGATGTCGGTCTTTAGGATGAAGCAATTAGAGAAGTAGTCTGTCATGTTCTGACGGTTCGAACAAGTCTGAAGTAAACAGGCGGTCGTCTCCAATTCTATTGAGTGTAAAGATAGGAATCGGGGGCGGTATCATAAACCGAACTAGCATAAAAATTTTCCGCAACCCCGCGAGCTTGTTTACTAGATTCTTCGATAAATATGTCAGTCGAAGCGCGACACACTTTACAATAATTATCATAAAAATCTATGTCCTAGAAAAAAAACTTACTACAGCTAAACCTTCCATTAAGACTTTGCGCCGCCTATCATGAATACAATACAACCAACAACGTATATTTTTTTAATGTGAATTATGTATAAAATGAAACAATTTAACTTGCTTGTCAACAAGACAAATCAATATTGAGCTACATAAAGGCAATCTGACGGAGAGATTGCGGCGTCTTGGTACAATATAAATAATGTTCCCATTTTACGATTTGATTTCAAAATGCATTAACATATAAATTGAAATATATACAAATGATTAATGTTTTTGCAATAATTATTACATGGACTGAATCCGTTTTGATTCAATACTGTATCAAAGTATTGAATTCAGTTGTTAATATGAAAATATGATTACTTACGAGTATACAGGTGTCATAAAATGAATGCCAGAAACTACAAGCAAATTGAGTAATGTTGACCTAATAAAGTAGTATATTATTTTTAATAAATTTGTAGTAATAGCTCTTTAAAGTTTACAGAAATTTTTGATTTTTTTAATTTTTTGCTTTAATTTTTAATATTTTGTAACAATTTTTTGTTTACATTAGTTTATTGCTTATTTACACAAACTGTTAAAGTTTAATTAAAAAAAGTCTTCAAAAAGATATTGTTTTTTTTTAAGATTTAAAAAAAAAAGTTGAGAAAGCATAATTACGCTCAAACAATTTGTGATGTTTATGAAATTTAATTTGACGTCCACGGCTAATGATATTTTTACGTTTTTTATTATTTTTAAGAAATAATGACCTCTGGTTTTACTTGATTTTCTCAAAAATCGTGTATCTAATCAAAGTTTATCAAGTGACAGAATAGTTTCTAAATAAAATTTTCCACAAAGAGAAATAACCAAAAAAACAGATTGACCTAAAAATTAAAAAGATCCAAATGGTTAAACATCTAAAGAATCTTAAAAAACTATCTTTCCGAAGACTTTTTTTATTTAATCTTTAACAGTTTGTGTAAATAAGAAATAAACTATTGTAAACAAAAAATTGTTACAAAATAATCAAAATTACTTTAAAATGCTATAACTCCGAGTTTATTAAAAATATTATACTACTTTATTAGGTCAATATTATTCAGTTTGCTTGTAGTGTCTGGGATTCATTTTATGACTAGTTAGTTTAGGACACCTTGTATTTAAAATAATCACACTTATGTACTCTGAACTGGTATCTTAATAATGAGTATGGTAGGTTCATTTCTATAGTAACAGTTAACAACACTTTCGGCGACTGGTAGGCAACTTCAGGAGATAAAAGTATCACAATAAATTTGAAACATTCAATACTCAAACTTTGATTTTTGATTATTAATTATCAGTTATTTAAAATTAAATAAATGTTTTCTAAATATTTAATTGTTTAGCATACAAAATATATATATACAATATACGTCCGTTAGTTGTAAAGGGTTTTCTAATAAGGACGCCCCTGTTTTGAATAGCTGCTATTTGAACATGTGTGAAGTTAGCTCCATATTATAAACGTCAATTTGTTTGAGACATTATACCATTTTATCATGGTGAAGTACACGTGTGCAACGTTTGCAAATTATTAAAATTTATTACGAACATTCGAGTTCGGTCACCGCAACTTTACGTGCGTTGACTCCGATTTTTGGTCGTTATAATCGTCCGGATAAACGGTCTGTGGTTCGACGAGCTTCTGTATACCGACCAACCAAAACAATCGATTTCAGGAGTTGGGGGTCAGCCTAACAACTTTGTGGCGGGTTTTGCGGAAAGAACTTGGCCTACACCCTTATAAGATCGTTCTAACTCAAGAATTGAAGCCGAATGACCATTTGCTGCGAAGAAATTTCACCAATTGGGCCTTAGACAAGATGGAGATGGATAATGATTTTCATCGAAAAATCATCCTGAGTGACGAGGCTCATTTTTGGCTAAACGGTTTTGTTAATAAACAGAACTGTCGCATTTGGGCAAGTGAAAATCTTCAGGAAATCAACCAGTCACCTTTGTATCCATTAAAACTTACTGTTTGGTGTGGTTTTCATGCCGGCGGAGTCATTGGCCCTTATTTCTTTTTCAACAATGCAGGAAATGCCGTCACGGTCAACGGCGATCGCTATCGGGGCATGTTAACCGATTATTTTTGGGACAAATTGGATGATTTTGATGTGGACAATAGGGCCATTCACACGGACACTCCAAACACGCCGTGTTTGGCGCGACGTGTCGAGTGTCACTCCGACATGCCGGGTGGAGTGCCACTCCAAGCGCGTGTGCAAAAATAGTCAACGCGCCAAGCACGTCGGCCAGCATAGGGCGTTGCCGGTTAGTAGAATTTCAGCGTGTCGGGTGGCACTCCAACATGCCGGGTAAAGTGCCACGCCTGGCGAATTTTTCAAAAATAGTAAACGCGCCAAACACGTCGGCTAGCATGGAGAGTTGCCGATTAATCTATGTAGTTTTAGCGTGTCGTGTGGAATTCCAACTCGACGGAAAATTTTACTAAGTGCCGGGCTTGAAATTTAACTCTTAACCGGTACGATACTAATTCTAGGCCTAAATTATTAATCTTGAGTATGTGGTCAAATTAATTTATTAATTACTTTATTATCTTTAATAAATTGCCAATATTTCGGAATTATTTTATTCTTTCCTCAGGGTTCTACAATAAATATTTAAACCAGATACAATTAAGATAAAAATAATAAATGGTAAATGACATAAATTAATCATAATATGTATGTTAATATTTTTAATTTATATTTGTTTTGTTAAATTAATTTGTCTATATTTTGTTATGTCATTTACCATTTATTATTTTTATCTTATTTGTATCTCGTTTATATATTTATTGTAGAGCCCTGAGTAAAAGTAAAATTACTCTAAAATATTGGTGATTTATTAAAGATAATAAACTAATTAATAAATTAATTTGACCTCTTTTTCTTCTTCAAGTCCCTATCCGCTTAGCGAACGTTGGCTATCATGTTGGTTATCATGACTCTATTGACCGCTGCTCTAAACAGCGACTCTGTTGTTAGTCCAAACCACTGTTGGAGGTTCTTTAACCAGGATGTTCTTCGTCTTCTATACGGTTTGTACTAGTTCGGTTTCTTTCTTAAGTGTTTCCATAACCGTGGTATTTGTAACGTGCTGCGTCCAGCTGATGCGGAGTATTTTCTTGTAGCACTACATCTCAAAGGCCTCTATTCTTTTAAGGTTTGCTTCAGTTAGTGTCCATGCCTCCACTCCATACATAAGGACTGAGAACACATAACATCTAAGCATTCTTATTCGTAGTGCTAGGTTCAGATCTTTCCTACATAATACTATCTTCATACGTGTAAATGCTGCCCTCGTTTGTTCAATGCGGCATCGGATTTCCGTTGAGTGGTCCCAGTCATCACTCAGGGTGCATCCGAGGTATTTTATCTTATTAGTGTATTCAAGAGGAACGTCATCGATCTGGATATTATGATTGCCTACTGGATCCTTACTACAATCATGTACTTGGTCTTTTTTATATTCAGTTTCATACCGTACTTTCCGTATACTATGTACCTGGTTAAGCATTTCCTGCATTGCTTCTATACTCTCTGCAATGAGTACTGTATCATCTGCATATCGCAGGTTATTTATTGGAATTCCATTTATCAATAGGTCTTCTTCACTTCTCCTTTCAAGAGCTTCCTTGATTATTTGCTCTGCATAGATATTGAATATTAGCGGAGATAGCACGCATCCTTGTCTAACTTGTATGTCAACTGCTTCTGTAAGTCTGTCTCCAGTTTGCTGTTTGTTGCCAGTAAAGTTTTGAGATGAAACAAAGGTCTTTGTCGTCTATTCCAGTGTTTCTTAATATTTCTAGCATTTTGTTGTGTTGTAGCTTGTCAAACGCCTTTTCCAGGTCAATGAAGCATAGGAATATTTTCCGGTTTACATCTCTACATCTTTGTGTTAGGACTTGTAGGCTAAATAAAGCTTCCCTGGTGCCCAGTCCTTTGCAGAACCCAAACTGTGTTTTGCCTATGTGTTCTTCTATTTTTCTGTATATTCTTTGATGTATTATGTGTAAGAAGATCTTTAAGACGTGGCTCAGTAGACTAATTGTACGGTGGTCGCTACATTCCTCTGCCTTATTCTTTTTTGGTATTACTACATAAGTAGATTTGAGCCAGTCATTTGGAATTTCCCCTGTATCGTATACTGCATTAAACAACTGTGTTAGGATTGCAATGCCCCTAGTCTGGAGCACTTACATAAAATTAATAATTTATTCTATACATTGGTCATTAACTTATTTTTTTACTAGGTCTATATAAATTAGTTTTGTATGAAAAAATTATATATATGCTGGATAATTTTTTTGCATAAACATGGAAATCTTCTATACAACTCAATAAATTTTTCTAAATTGTCCTTACTCCAAGAAAACATTTTTAAGAGTGATTGATTGATTAACCTAAATAACTGACAAATCAGCTGCAATACTGACGCGGCATGTCATGCCAGGCGCTTAGGAAAATCGAGCATCATAGTTTTTTCTAACGTGTTTGGCGCGTACGCTCCAATACTGTTAGAAAAAGTGTCCGTGTGAATGCTATGCAAGTTAAAACATGCCAAGCCAGGCGCGTAGGGTAAAATTAGGCACCGAGCGCGTTACATGTCGGCGCATTTACACACACAGTTTTTTCTAACGTGTTTGGCGCGTACGCTCCAAAACTGTAAGAAAAAGTGCCCGTGTGAATGGCCCTAATATGTGGTTCCAACAAGACGGGGCCACATGCCATACAGCTGACCAAACAATCGATTTATTGAAGACCAAGTTCGGAGACCGTGTTATTTCAAGACACGGCCCAACCAGTTGGCCGCCTCGTTCGTGCGATTTAACGCCCCTAGATTTTTTTCTCTGGGGGTACGTTAAGTTAGTGGTCTACAGCAACAAACCAACAACATTGGAGGAGCTCCAGACCAATATTGAAAGAGCCATAGCTGATATATCGCCAGATTTGTGTGAAAAAGTGATGGGAAATTGGGTCCAGCGTCTCCATTCGTGCCGGCGTTTCAGTGGTGGCCATCTGAACGATGTTCTGTTCCATTCTTAATGGTAGAGTGTCACCTTCAACCCACAATAAACAGATCTTTGATATCTCATCAATTGCTCGTTTTATTTACATTTCAAATGGGGGCACTCTTAATGGAAGACCCTTTATTTACGGCCATTCCTAGTCTCGCTCTAACAGGTTTGTCCCGTGATGTACTAGCTTGACCATAATCGCTTTATTACTGGAATAATATCGTAAATAATTATTAACTCTATAACACCACAAATATGTTTTTAGAATAACATGGCTTTTGATAGATAAACAAGAAATTTAGATTTGGTTTTAATTGACAGGACTGAATAATATTAACTTTTGATGTATATGAATATGGGCAGATTACAACATTAGTATAAATTAAGAATTAATTAAGTGTGTACGCACTGTAGGAAAATTATATAGCAGTGTAGATCTTTTTGTTGTACAATTTGTAGCCGACTAAATATTTTTTTTATGAATCGTATAAATGCTGGCTTCAAAATTCGCACTGCGAACAAATTGTATAAAATATTAAGTGGGCCGTATAAATGCTACTTCTCCAACTTAATTGGTAGATTCCTTATCTCTACTATAAGCCGAACTTTATCTTTTTTTTTTAATTATACAAAAAGTAGCTTTGATGAATATAGGTAACTATATATTTTTCAAATCCAATTAATTAATATTTTACATAATTCTGTTTTCAATTAAGAGCGTGCACATTATTTTCTGTTTACTAATTATAGCAAAGCACACACAATTTCAGCAATAAATTTTGACTGAATGAATTCAATTCTTTTATATTTTTAATTTAACATAATAATTAAAAACAGTATTTTGATCAGGATACAGTACATCAAACTTTGGTTTTATTATGGTGATAATGACAATTTTACCTATTATTGTAAATAATGTAATCATAAAATATGTACTGGACAGTATTTTCTGCAATAGAGTATGTATGCCGTTGCTGAGTTAGAATGAATGGATGCTTAAATATTAATTAAATCTGTCTCTTAAAATAAATGAAGATCACATGAGTTTTGTGAAGGATTCGCGGCGACGTTTTAGTAAGTGGTGTAATCGGCCCGACAATAATGCAATAATTAAACGTTGGCGTTGCAGGATTCCGGCGGTGGCAACACCACTAAAGTGCAGAGACATTTCCTTCGGGTTTTCCACCCCGAAACGTTTTCAACAAAAGCAGTAACTCGTCTTGATGGAACTACTACGTCTATGTAGTTGTAATGCAAACGGATTTGAGTTTCGCAACACAAGTCATCTTGTATATATGTAGTTTGCTTGACGTATTGACACTATCTTTTTGTTGTTGCATAGTTTGCGATTGATTAGGAGCGTATTATTGACAAACACATATCTGCCAACGATTATTCAAATAATACATACGATATCAAAGCAACCCAAATTGCAATATGTCTGTTGAACTTAGTTTCTGATTAATTAATCAAATCACAAATCACTGAAATAATTTTACTTTTTTATTTATCTTTGAAATTGTTTTAAAGATATACTCTACCCTTACCGACTCGAAAAGTTCCATAATATGAAAATAGAGAAAGTTAAATCAAGATTACAAACTACTAAAGTTACAAGTAAATAAATTATTAGCTTTAATTTTATTATGGGCGAGTAATATATTCATTTTTTAATTTTTAAAATATGGTATTTAGAATTTACTTATGGTTGGTTGTACCAATATCCGTCTGTCCGTTATTTACAACTTGTTTTGTGTTGTTGTAGATATCATATCTGGAAGGTATCCGGTTTGATCCCGGGCAAATAAACTTTTTTTCAATTATGGGTTTCAATTTAGGCTAAAATGATCAGGTAAAGTAGTAAAGTTTATAATTTTTTTACCGTTTTTGTTTTAAATTGTCAAATATAAAAAAAAAATAATGCTTTAGGGTAAACTTGCAGTACTTACGAAATATTAAATAAGGTGGCCTTTCAAACGTTTATTTTATAACGATTAAAATAACAAGAATTTTTAGTTAAAAATAAAAATATTTAACTATGCATTTTTTGTTACGGATTAAGATCATTTCATGTTGCTAGAGTTTAGATGATACTTTGTCCTCATATTAGATTGTTTAGGCCCATCTGGACTGGTCATTCTGCATTGCTTGGATAGATAAAAACACGGGAAGACGATGACATTTGTCCTGCGAACTATCCGACCGGGCGAAAAGTTTGTAACGAGTGTTAGAAAAGAAAAAGGCATTTTGGGAGGCGCGCCATCTGCAACTGTAGTTTCCGGTAGTTTCATTTGTAACTATCATTAGAATCAATTTGCTGCACGTGTGTTAATATCGCGTATACGGAAACACGTCGCATACTAGCCTTACATCAATGTACTCGAAATTCGACTACACCTCATCAGGCAGACATCCATCTTGTGCGTCATCTAATATGCATGGTTTTCTGTCAGTGTGGAATTTTAAGATTAGTTCTTGTTTAGCATTGAGAATTTTTTTATGCATTAACTTGTACCGGCCTCAACCCATTTCATTTATTAGCTGTTTGGCCGATAGTTAATTCTAAATAACATTACATACATATTACATACAAACACTTTTTTATTTAATCTCAATTACTTTTAGTACGTTTATTGATTTGAGGTGAATATTGTCTGTACATGGCGATATAATGAAATGATATTATATATTGTATAGCACCAGGGATAAAAGTTAGAATTTATATTAATCTGCTGTTATGTTGTGTTGATAAAAGTATTTTTGTAAGCTGTAACTGTTGACTTTAGTCACGTAAAAATATCCGAAACAATACGAACTTTTCTTTTCAAATTTTTAAGGTTCTTAATCTTATTACTTGTTAGGGTGAGTTCAATCTGCATGGATCCAGATGAATGACAATACAAGCTCAAGTATTTTCAAATCAAAGTTAGTTAGATTAAATATCGCAGCTCAAAACTTACCACAGTCGAAGTGTCGCAACGTAGTTGTTGGACCAAACTAATGTGATGGGGTGAGATCAAAGTGGGTAATACAAGAAATGGATTGAGCGCATCCAGCACCCGGTTTATACCAACATATGTAAACTCATTTCATTGCCGGTAATGGCCCTTTATGTTGACTGTCGAGCCTCTTGACTTCCCTAGGCCACCTGTAGTTTGCGTATCTAACCGCTTCCACTATACATAGCGCCAACCACCCCCGCAATTTACTTAACGAGTCATAATGAAACACTTGAAAATCTAATTTTATACTTAAATACTACTCAAGTTACAAAACAATAACATTATTCGCTATAATATTTCTATACACAAATTTATGTTTAAATAATATATTATATAATATAATTGCTGATATATTATTCATGAGGTTTTAAAAGTTTTGCGTTCTGTAATTCTATTTTTATCACTTTAACACTTTTTATTTTATTTTAGGTACGTGTATAAAGTAAATAATATTATTCTGTATTTTTTTACGTAGACATAATTTTTAATTTATTTCCCTATATATTACCTCAGTATATTAATATACTGTAAAGATTTGCTGCCTATTGTTATTATGAACTCTGACCTAGTTGATAAAGTAAACAAATATAAGTTGCATTTAAATAGCTCACTTGGAGAACGCAAGTTATAAATTATTACCTGTATTTGGATTTTTAATTGCCTTGTGTATGACTGGATAATATTTTTTAATTGAATGTTATAGGTTTACGTGCTGTAATTCTTTTCTAAAGCTCCGTTGCTTTTATTTTGCTAAAAAGAGGGATGATTTATTAGGATGCAAATGTACAACGGTTGGAGTAAATGTTAAATAACGACGGCGCTATTTTTCGTGGATTACCAAGTGATATATTTGGTAGATTTGTTTCGTCCAGTTTTCGTAGAGGCCGTCTCTAATCCCTATAAGGAATGTTCCTATCATTATCCTTAGTTGTCCTGCCAAATCCTTCTATATTAAAGCCGCGCTCACGCTCTTTATCTTACGCTACCATTATTTCGGATTATACGACTGTCATTAATATCTCTGCAGTCGTCTCAAGTTATGGCTACGTACAATTATTGATAGCCCGGTTGTTTCTCATATTTCTAATAAATTTACTGCCTGAAATGTAAACGCTTATTGGAAGTTAGTCACTGTTTTGTTTTTGAATGTTCTTTCACTAATCTTTTTTTATAAGATAATATTTTTCTTTTTTTCCAAACTTAAAAAGTAATCACTTTTTAAGAATCGCCACAATTACGATACAAAAATGTTTGTAGCATGTAAAATATTAATTAAACTTATGGATTTTATTTAATAATATACATGTAGGTTATTACTCATAAATACTCACAAATCTTGTTTGTTGTTTGTCTGATTTCGAAAACTCATTCATCATACTTTTAATTATGGATAAATACGGTGTAACGGTATGGTACATATTTGCGCTTTGTACGTACATTAAAATGAAAATTCAGTGGTATCATGTTTTAATTTAGTTGTAATTCTATCTCTTTTGTTTGAAACAACAAAAAATGAAAATAATGCAAACTCACTTTCTCGAGTATTGAGTGTCGTAAAAATGGGGTGGGCACAATTCAACAATAACAATATTCATTTCCTGCTGTAATACGGATAATGCGGAACCCGGGAAATTTCTCCTGCGATATTATTTTTTGCAATAAGAAGACTTCAGGGATGCGCGTCGTTTTGTCCAAATTGGAATTTACGTTCTTTTATTATGTGCATAAAAAATATTAATACAACGGTAGGTCTATGCACGCCTTTTTGGTATCCCGCATAAGCGCATTGGACGTCGCAACTCTTTTTTAATTAAACATATGAAAGGTTTAATTGCACACTTGGGTGTCTGGGAACTAATGAAATTATACGCAATATTATTCATAGACGCTGTAAACATTTTTAATAAACGAGGGGCTCAGAGCTAATGTGTACCAAGTTTATAAATTGTAATTTTTTATTTGCCCAAAAATAGTTATTTGTTTTGAATTTATTTTATAATTTATAACGATCTCGTTACAGTTTGATAATCTTTACTATACGATTAAGCTGTGATTGACGAACGGTTAATCGATGCGATACATCAATAATGCCTGATTTTTTAAATTATTAATAATAATATTTATAATATATTTTCTCAATTTTCCAATTTTATCTAGTTTAAAACAATGATAAAATTGTATGTATAAATGTAATTGATGGTTGCGACCTTGTGATATTTATGAAATAATAAAACATTTTACTATGTTTTTTATCACTTCTTACGAATACATTACTAGTTTTGGCTTTACTAGAGACTTTTACAGATGTAATACCAATATAACTTATTACATTTATTTTACTGTTACTTATATATTTTGTTTTTAGAATTGCAGATTTCTAATCTGTTACTAAAGCGTGTGTATACAAGGAGTTTATAAATGAATGGGATTATGTAATTACTTTAAATATGCCGCCTTTTTTAAATTGTTTACTATACTATTTGTTTTGGCAGTTCAACTTTGATAGCTGTCAAGCAAACAAGGTTATAAAAATGTATACAAATGAAGAGAATATTTTTATTATTGAATCCTACTTTAGGAATGGGCGATTTGATAATGGGAAATGGCTCTATTCTATTCCGGATTGTGTTCGAGAGTTTACTACTGATAATTATAAACATGTAAACGTATGAAAATATGTTTATTATTGAATTTTAAGATAGGCAACTTTGTTTACGCATTTTTACTACAGCTATACACAAATAGTGTGGCCCGTATAACGGGCCACTTAATATACACAAAAAATATGTTTACTGTGGTTGCACTCATGTCTTTGACCGTTTTATCATTTTTCATTTGCGCTTACATTTTACACATTCTATTGGCGACGTTGTTCTGAGATTGAAAAATGCTAAAACTGGCAAAGGCATGAGTTTAACAACAGCCAACATAATTTTTGTGTATATTAAGTTGCTTATTATACCGGCCACACAATTCGTGTCTAGCTGTACAGCGGCACAAACGTACATCAGATATAGTATTTGTTTCTGATTATTGCACAGTTTAAAATAATTGAGGTTAGGGTATTTTATTAAAAATTTATATACTTTATTGTGCTGATTTTATTTTTTTATATATTAAGACCGGTTTTGGCTGTTAGGCCATCATCAGTTCTAAAATATTACATAAATTATAAATATGATGATTTTAACAAAACTTACTTTTCTTTTCACAGGTGTTGTTGTGTGTTGCGGGTGGTGTGAATTTGTTGTGGTTACTGTAACATTAATTGGTTATTGTGTATTGTGGTTATTGTTGTCGATTGATTAACTGTAGTGTGGTTATTGTTTTTTAAAAATGTATAGATATGTTGGTATGGGTTATTGATTTGTTCGTTTAGGCATCTGTAGTTTTTATTGTTTTTTAATTTGTCTATTTCATATGATTCTAGTATTGTAATTTTTAAGCCTTTTTTATATTGGTGAAGGAGTTTTATATTATTTTTGTTTTTGATATTGAAAGTGTGTTTGTGTATTTGTAAGTGTTTGGAAAAAGTGGAGTTGTGATTTTTGTGAGTGTGTTCTTTGAGTCTGTATTTAAGTGCTCTACCAGTTTGTCTTATATATGAAGCTGTGCAATCTTGACAATCGATTTGGTATATTTCTGATTTAGTCAGTTTGTCTGATGTATGTTTTTGATTGCAGATGTTATTTTTGATGGTGTTAGGGTTAGATAGTGAAGCTTTAAGATCGTATTTGTATAATAGTTTTTGTATTTTGTTACTGGTGTTGTTGTAATATGTTAACTTTCTGTATTGGTTGTTTGTGTTTTTTGGTGTTGTGTGTAAGAAGTGTTATGTTGTCAAGTAGTGTTTTTTGTGTATGTTTCTTAATTATTTTGTCTATTGTGCTGAGGGGAAATTGATTATTTATAGCTAGCTAGAATAGAATATAACAACAAAGTACAAGATTACATAAAGGCCAATAATTTTACAGAAATTGACATCAACACTAACACAACCCTCAACAAATTAATAAAACGCACTAAAGACACAATAGAAAACACTATAATAACAATTAACAAATATAATCCCAATGACAACACTTTAATTCCAATGAACCCTCAGTCACTTAAATTATATGGCCTTCCCAAACTACACAAACCGAACATCCCCATAAGACCCATAGTATCTACAACCGATTCACCAACATATAAACTGGATAAGTTATTTACTAACATATTAACAAAAAACTTACAAATTACACCTAAACACACAACTATCAACTCTATAGAACTAGCAAACACTCTAAAAAACATTAAAATAAAACCTATCGAAACGATGATCTCCTTCGACATCACCAACTTGTACACAAACATACCTATACCTGAAACTATTTCTGCATTACAAAATACATTATCAACACTAAACATAGACACTGAAGAAATAAAGAACATAATAGAAATTGCAAAATTTCTCACTTCAGAAACAATTTGCACATATAATGAAAAAACATATAGGTTAACCGATGGACTACCAATGGGAGCATCAAGCTCAACTATTCTAGCAAACATTTTTCTCAATACAGTCGAAGAAAAAATACTAACTAACAACAACCCACTACACAATAACATAATACTATTTCGTAGATATATAGATGACATATTTTGTATATTTAGAGGGCAACCAAATGACATAAATAATTTACATTCATATATTAATAGCTTAACTAAAAACAATACACATACAATTTACAATAGAAATATAAAGTAACAGTCAAATAAATTTTCTTGATCTGACAATAATTAAAAACAATTTAAACAAACTAGACTTCAAAATTTACAGAAAACCAACCAATTCAGGCATAATAATCCCTTTCAACTCAAATCACAGTTTCAACAACAAATTTGCAGCTTTTCACTCCCTAATACGCAGAGCACTGTCACTTCCACTATCATCTACACATCTACAGCTTGAATATAATACAATAAAACAGCTAGCTATAAATAATCAATTTCCCCTCAGCACAATAGACAAAATAATTAAGAAACATACACAAAAAACACTACTTGACAACATAACACTTCTTACACACAACACCAAAAACACAAACAACCAATACAGAAAGTTAACATACACAACAACAACACCAGTAACAAAATACAAAAACTATTATACAAATACGATCTTAAAGCTTCACTATCTAACCCTAACACCATCAAAAATAACATCTGCAATCAAAAACATACATCAGACAAACTGACTAAATCAGGAATATACCAAATCGATTATCAAGATTGCACAGCTTCATATATAGGACAAACTGGTAGAGCACTTAAATACAGACTCAAAGAACACACTCACAAAAATTACAACTCCACTTTTTCCAAACACTTACAAATACACAAACACACTTTCAATATCAAAAACAAACATAATATAAAACTTCTACACCAATGTAAAAAAGGCTTAAAAATGACAATACTAGAATCATATGAAATAGACAAATTTAATAACAATAAAAACTACAGATGCCTAAACAAACAAATCAATAACCCATACCAACATATTTATACATTTTTAAAAAACAATAACCAAACTACAGTTGTTCACTCGACAACAATAACCACAATACACAATAACCAATTAATGTAACAGTAACCAGAACAAATTCACACCACCCGCAACACACAACAACACCTGTGAAAAGAAAAGTAAGTTTTGTTAAAATCATCTATGTAACACATATATATTTATAATTTATGTAATATTTTTAGAACTGATGATGGCCTAACAGCCGAAACCGGTCTTAATATATAAAAAAGTAAAATCAGCACAATAAAGTATATAATTTTTTATTAAAATACCCTAACCTCAAGTACATCAGATAGTTACATAATCCTAAACATTTATAATTACCCTGTATTTAACTAATGCTTTTTGAATTGCTTTTCTACAAACACACTAACATTTGTTATAAATGGTTTAATGTACGTTTGTGTATGTACAAGATTCTTGTATTTATTTAGTTTTTTACAACTGGCTACTGATATTTATATTGATAAGAATGGAGATGTTATATATATTATAAAGGCAACTATTTTTCTTTAACAAAAACTAGAATATCCGGTTTGTTGTGTGCCAACTCGATATCAACTTTTGCACTCAATTGGGAATATATTTATAGGTAGCTAAACACTTATCTACCACTTTATAGGAGTTTCTGGTGCATAACTTAAGCTACATTGTTGTGCCGTAAATATTTTAGGTGTCCAAGAACCGATTAAGAAGTAATGAGTTGTACGGATTTTGTTGTTGCTTTGCACATTCGGCATAAGTCATTTGAAAGATTTTTGCTTATGATATGTTATACTATAATTTTCTGTAGGCTTTAGTTGTAAGAACTTGGTCCCGTATTGGTGGTATTATTTTCTTGGTTTTGGGAAAAATGTAATATTTTTTAAATTTACATGATTTTATTATTTGCTTTGTCTATAGCTTGTCTATTGGCTTCAACGGAAGAACTTGATCTAGGTCTATTTGTTGTTTGGATGTCCTTAATATTAAAAATTGGATGTGTAGTGTTAATCAAAAGAACGGAACGATGAATTGTACTATTGATTTTCTGAAATACTCTCTTACTTTTATACTGAGAATTCAGTGATTTTTAATTAGAGTTTGTCTACTTTATTTTTTTGGTACATATTGTTTATTCACCGTTGATTTCGAGTGGTGAATTCTGAATTGATAAGTTTTGTTTGTGTTTGACGACTAAGCTCATGTGTTAATAGCCTAAATCATTACTGTTTTATTAAGATTAGTTCTTAAAAGTTTACGTATGTGCTCAATATATATTTTTTTGTCTTGGTGTTATTTATTAACTCTAGTGCTTTGCGAATTTATAGATGCTACCAAGGGTGGGTATAATCGTTTCTCCAAATTATCAAAGTCGTGCCATCCAAAGTTGGCATTTTTTTTTACTGTGTACTTGTTCAATTCTAATTTTAATATTGGTACTAAACCTGGATACTAATTTAATTATTTCTTTTGGTTGTGTTGGGCCAGTGTCATACTGTTTCAAATTATTAATATAAATAGTGCAAGGTTGGTACTTGAAGTTAGCTATGGATCAACATAACAACAAGTAGTAAACAACATGGCGTAAGAAGAACAGCAGGCGTATGACTAACTAAATAAAGTATGTTTATCATAACCAGTGTATCATTTATAATAACTATAAGCTAAACGTTACAAATAGAATGTTTTATACTGCAAGCGGGTTATTTTTGTGTTTAGTAGCCATATGAAATATTATTCTACATCTTGTTAAGTGGATTTAGGGCATTGTTGTTATTGTTTTCTAATTTTTTGTTAAATGTCAAAGAACGAAGAATGGAGTCTAATGATTTTTGTAATCTATCTACCCAATTAATTTTTTTTGTTAGTATTTCTTTGCGTTCTTACCTTGTCATTTGCAGCTGTTATGCTTATTAGTGTATTTTATACATGTTAATATGTTATATATGGTAATTTTTGACTCTGTTCTTTTATAGTTTACATTGTTTTTTTTTTTAAACAACTTGCGGATTGTACTACAGTGTTAGTCAAAATTAGCGGAACATAAATAATTTTCCAACCGTAAATAAATTTAAAAAAAATTCAAACAAAAGTTGTTTGGTTTTAAACAAACTATTGAATTAATATTTGGGTGTCCGGAAAATACGTGTACAACGTTTGACGACAGACTCCTGACGTCAAAATAGGTCGATCTAAGCCGACTTAGTTATATCCAAAATTGTCTTGTTTAGCCGGTAGAGGGCGTCAAAAAAAAACAAAAGTATAACAAAGTTGAAAGTATCTATTGTAAGAAACTAAGTAAAACAAAAACATTACTTAAGCACATGTGTAAAATGACCGCCATCTTGCTGAATACACTTATTAACACTCTTTAAAAAATGATATTGGGCCCTATCTAATGTCTCGGGATTATTAAAATGGTTGCCTGCATTTAAAATCCGCTGCAATAAATCATCGCGTGTGTTTACCGGAGTCTTGTAAACTTCTGTTTTAATAGCGCCCCACAAAAAGAAGTCACACATATTTAACTCAGGAGAACGTGGTGGCCATTTTACTGGTGTATCATTGCCTCTTCCAATCCATCGGTTGGGATATTGATGATGTAAGTATTGCCGAACGGCAACGGAAAAATGGGGCGGGGCACCATCATGCATATACCACATTTCCCTCCGAAGTAAAAGGGGCAAATTCTCCAGAAGAATTGGTAATGTGTCTTGCAAAAAATTTAAATAAATATTTCCATCTAACCTGTCTGGAATAACAATGGGACCAATAAGGTAGTGATCAATAATACCTGCAAAAATATTAATTTTAAATTGATGCTGATGATGTGCAACTTTAATGGCATGTGGATTTTCATCGGAATAAATATGTTCGTTGTGCAGATTGGTTACCCCAGATCTTGTAAAGCATGCCTCGTCAGTAAACATAATTTTTCTACAAAAATTTGGAACAAGGATTCTTTTGTTTCTAATAAATTGACAAAATGTAAGCCGCATGGGGGGATCAGTCGGTAAAAGTTCCTGGACTTTTTGTATGTGGTAAGGATGTAACAACTGTTCTCTTAAAACCTCATTGACAATCGTTTTAGGAACATTTAACTCACGTTCTAAGAGACGGGTACTGGTACTTGGTTCTTCTTCAACTCTTTCCAGAATCAAACTTTTTCTCAAAACTGCCCGTTTCCCGAAGATGACGCTCAATATTGGCAAATGTTTGGTGGTTTGGTATTCGACGGTTAGGAAACCTCTCCATGTAAACCCTAACACGACCATTTCCTTGACAAAACCCGTATACCAGGAGCATGTCAACTTTCTGAGAGTTTGTATAATTTTCCATTTTTAATGGTAAAATGAACTTGTAATTCAAGAATGTTGATCGTATACTTGAGTAAATTTCATAGACTGGTGACAATTTGTCAATAATTGTCAAATTATTAAACGCCATAGCAAAATTTGGTAAACTTTTTTTTTTCAAATGGAACTCTTTTTATATTTATAAATTGTTAGTTTCTAAGATTAATTCTGAGTATTTAAAACATTCTATTTGCAATAGGTACGCTCAGCAAACGAAACAAAGAAAAAAGAAGCAAGGGATTGCGGTAAAATTTTAGTTGGGTAATGTGAAGTGCTATTTTTATGCCTACAATAATTATTTATTGTCCGCGAGTTTTGGGACAAGTTTGGCCTTTTCTAATATTTCTGTTGGCGTTCAATTTTCTTCCATACATGATTTAATTATTATAATATAATATTACAAGATAATTGCATTCAACACATACAATTTTTTAAGAAATTTAACTGAATATCAACTATAAAATGGCTTAAATAGTGTTGTCAACCGTGTGTGGCATAATGTGCAGAAGTCACAAAACGAGATTAGAACGTATATTCTACTATTGAGCTATCACACCTGTTTGACATTATACCGTTAAAACGTCATATTTTGTTGAAATTCATTTTTATGTTATCTATCCAATTGCTGGCGATGCAGAAAGTGCTGCAATCGGAAAGTGCTATATAAGCAAAAATGTAGTTTAAAACTGGTGGTCAGATGTTTAACAAGATTTTCAACTGTCTTTGTATGTAAATTCTCGATCATTCATGACGTTACAATTGGTTTAAGGTGATGTATTTATTTTAAACTGTTATATATTGTTAATAAATAGCAGTCAAATGTTCAAAAGCAACATTAACTGGTATTTTATAGCATTTTCATGATAATATCATGGTCAGAATGATGCAGAAACTGCAGCAATATTGTGTTAAAAAATATAGGCCAGGTGGTCTAAACAATAATGATGTGTTTGTCATTCTCCAGCCATTTTTGACAGTCAAATTAATTGAAGATTATTTAGTTTGTATATGGAAACATATATTTATGGGACCAACAATGGGCTATCAGCGCCCAGCGTGCCAAATCTGTAGCTAAAAAAGTTATTGGTGTTTTTATATCAGGCGATGAAATTTGCCTAACTATTACGTTTATAAATATATTTTGAATGTCTACTCAATTTTAGGGCGACGAAGTTTTCTACGCAATATATATTTATAATTCTTTTCCAAAAATGTTGCATGAATGTTACGGAAGACTAAACAATAAATTTGGGAAAAATCGTATGTGTGCAGTTGTAAACACACCAATACAATAAAAGGTTTTTTTTAATATGTTATTGGATGACAAAACGTTTTATCAAACTCAAAACACTTATCAAAATTTAAATTATAAACATGTATTTTATTTGTTTTAAATACTATAATATGTTTATTCATATAATAGGGTACAAAAACTACTTATAATTTTAGTTAAAATCGTTTTGAAAAGGGTTTCTGCTATATTAGTGTGCGTGCAAGCACCTTAGTGAAAGTTTACACTAAATATATTCAAACCTCCTAACTTACTTAATCTGATTCTACTTAAACTTTGTCTTGAATAAAGTTTACTACATATTTTATTTGATTATGAATAAAATATGTTATTAATATTTTAGAAGATGTTATGCACTCGTGATTCCTATCTCTTAACAAATAGCCGCTAGGGAACAGGGGAAAGTTGCATGCATGTTGATATTTGTTTTAATATCGTCTGTTGTGTGAGTCTAATAATAAGTCATTGGATAATATTTTTTTCTTCCCACCGTATATTTACACTCTCTTGCAAAGAGGTCAAGCGTATTAACGGGTGCGTCGACATTCAGTTTCTTTCTGTTTTATTATTCCACCGGAATGCATCTATCCTTATCTAGCGAATTTGGACGTCGTATACTTAACAACTAGCTGAAAACTCGTTGTAAAATTAATTGTAAATGGTGTGCGTGCCTGCGTTCGGAATGCGTTGTCAGCAAAAGAAAGATGTTTGTTTACTCTCACACGAAACTAGTTTCTAAGTTTTGTAATCCGTATATACCCGTTCCACACACGTGGTTCTTGCGAGTTACTACTAACTACTACTAAGTGCTACACCTGAACATGTCATTATTTGTATAATTAATATACACAACGTTGCTAATTCCCGCTATAATTCAATTAAACTGGACATGCAATTTAATAATTTATTCATAACTATTACTAATTGAATAGAAAAGAAAATGTTTAAAGTATTATATATACATGGAAATATAATATGTAGATCTGTTCATAGAACTTTCAACAAGTTATGGAGTATTTAAAATATTTCTTAGCTGATGCCTCTTTATGACTAGGACATATTTGTTGTTGCAACTTTGAAATCTTGAAGTGGCATTTGATTTGGATTGTATGCGACTAGTAGTGTATTTACAATTTATATGTAGCGCCGAAAGGCACGACGGCAAAAATGAGCATCGAATACATACATAGATTTTTATAAATGCACTAAAGCAGAAATCATCTACTCGTACGCACTCTTAGGTGAACCGTAAAAATAAATTCTTTCCATTTCCCATTTAGGGTGTGTGTTGAACGCAATCGTACATAAAATATATAAAGAATATATAAAATTTGATAAAGTGTATTTATACAGGGTGTCAGATAATAAACTATTTTTATGATTCAAAAACCATTAAAAAATGTTTTACAGTGTATTGGTATTATGTTGCGTATACTATTGCTTGCGAAAACACTCAGTCGAACATCATTGCTGTTAGAATGAGTTAACAATGATATTCTGTACGTACAGTGTTTTGCTTGTGATATACATGTTAAAATGTGCTAGAAATAACATAGAAAAGAGCAAAATATTATTATATTATGCACATATAAATAAAATTTATTTTGCTTGAAGGTATTAGATTACTTTCATATTTATTGTTATTAAACTCATATTGTTTCATATGTTTATTATTATTTTTATTAATTAATATATTATTTTACTACATTTTTATTGTAAAATAATATATTAATTAATAAAAATAATAATATGAGTTCAATAACAATATATATAAAAGAGTTTCATAGAATAAATAAAGAAAACATTGAATAGATTACTTTCTACTCAAAGTTGTGTCATCGATAATATAATGAGTCAAAGTTAAAGTAAAGTCTTGCTTGAGATATAACTCAATCGAAGCATGATGAATTAAAATCTGTGTTTGTGTTAATTTATTCTACCAATGATATGCACGTTGTATGGTCTTGATTTGAGGTAACATTCTGCCAGAGTAGGTTTAAATAAAATATGTGCCATTGATTGTAGAATGAGCGTAACGATGTTCTGTTAATTACATTGGACCGTCTTGTCTTTCTCAAGGAAAAAAAGCACCGCTGATTATAAGAATCATACATGAAATTTACTTGTTGTACGGAATAAAAATTATTGTTTAACGGAATAAAAATTAGACAAAATAATTGATGAGGTGAAGATCGCATACGGAATAGGAAATAAACATAATCTGTTACGCAGATATAATAAGCCAGAGTAACAAAGCTGTTGCTATTATGGTGCAACAAACACATGCAAGTCAGCAGTATTGTAAAAATATATAAAGTTTATGCAGGACCAATAATGGCGTACGGTATAGAAACGAGGGCGGACACAAACTAGTCGTAACATGCGTTGATTACAATTGAAATGAAATTGTTATGGTACCACTCTATCTGTGAATGCCTGGAAGTTTAAGGCCTTAAAGCTCATGTACTATCTGTTTAGAGATGGATGAGATTACACCCGAAAGGCTGTGGGGTTTGGTGTTACCAATTTTCGGTTAAGGTGCAGCTACTTGATCATCGGTTGTTTATAGAAGATATTCTTTTTGTCTGGCTTGGCGAGTTGAGCGAGATCAAGGTTAGGATGGTTTGCGAAGTTATCGAAGTACTTTACGTCTGAAGTTTTGATGTGGTGGCGCAACGGGGGTAACCCGAGGTTTGTCCGAATTTTTCTGTTTTGGACATACCATGGAACTCTGTAAAGCATCCTCAAAGTGTTATTTTGGAAAACCTTGAGACGATTGAGGTAACAGCTTGCTGCCGTTCCTCATACTGGGGACGCGTAAGTGAGCATGAGTCTGATGATAGATGTGTAGAACCGGGTTTTATTTTGGGTCGACATTCCACTATTCTAATGCAACATCGGAACAAGCCGATTTTTTGCCGTTCCCGTTTTATTAAGCAATTTGTACGTGAGTCCTATGTCAAAGGTAAACCACAGATACTTAGCAGTATTGGTCCACGGTATGGGAACGTTATTAAGAAGAACATTTGCACCAGGGGTGATTTGTTGCCATGTGAAGAGAACAGCTTTGTTTTTTTCTGGATTAATTTTGACTTACCACTTGACTAACAATTCTTTGAGGTTTTTGGTGGCTTTTTGTAATTTCAAAGTAACCGTTTTGGTTGCCTTTGAAGAGTATAGAAGTACTGCATCATCAGCACATTGTGTCATTTTAACCCCGTGTTTCAATCTTGAAGGCATGTCAGCGATGTATAGGTTGAATAGTTTCTGTTGGAAAGTGCCCAGTTGGAAGAATTGCATTAGCAATATTGGTAAACGTCATTATTGCTTCAAGCGAGAACGTTTTAAGAGCTTTGTTTGTTATATTATGGAGCGGTGGGAGTTTTAAATCGTTTGACCAGAGAAATTTGAGAAGTTTGTACGCTTTTTAGCGGCGCGTTGTTGTCAGTAGTCTCTAAGAAATCTTCGACCTCTTGTTTGACTATTTTGACGTTCTCCGTATCTCCGGTGTTTGAGGTGGAGCATTGAAGTTTGAGACTGTCTGTAAGGCCTTGGAGATATTCTACATTATGTTGTCATCTTTTGTGATCGATTCCAAGCTACTTTGACAACACAAATTTTTGTGCGATTTTATGGCTTTCCTCACTTTGCTGTACAGCGAATTTAAGATCGCACGAACTCTGGGGTTACGATGCCTCTGCCATTGATGTTTGGCGGCATTTTTACTACGGATCAATGCTTTGGTCCAAGTGGATTATTGACACGGACCTGATGGGTTTTAGAAGCCATTTTCATGGCTTGGCTTATTTGGCGCGTGAAAAGATTGACGGATCTTTTGATATCTTCAACCGTTTGTACTGGTGCAAGCCTGTCAATATTCTTTTCTAGAGATCGTGAGAAGAGATTCCAATCCGTACGTGTTACGAATTTTTGTCTTTTTGTAGAGATTCAGTATTACCGGGTTGTTATCGGAACTAAGGCCATTGATAACATTTATGCTATATTGAAAGTTGACGTTTTTTAGTATTGCTACATCTAAAACGTCCCCTTGACTAGCTTTGTTGTGGTGGGTGGGTTAATCTGGACCCAATACTAATAATTTCTTTTGTTCAACGTATTTGAACAACGCTCGACTTTTGGCGTTAGTTTTCAAGCTGTTCTATGCCGGGTGCTTGGAGTTGAAGTCCTTTGCTATAATTGTGGGGTAGGGATCATCGAGAGTTGCCGATGCAATTTTGAATGTGCCTAACCCGGGTACATTTACCACTATCGCATTTGATTTAAGATTGTGTCAAGGGTATCCACTTTGGAGTGGTCTTCTGCTTGTTTTGCAAAGATCAGTGTTTACGTTTTGCGGATACCATTGACATTTCTAAATAGGTGAAGGTATTTGGGATTTTTAGCGCTTGATTGTGTCTGTGGAGCAACTCGGACACTAGCATGATGTCGATTTGCTGTGTGGCCGTGTTTCTGACACTTCTGGCACTGGGGAATGCCATCATTGCGTTTTTTGCGTTTGACGTCGACCTTCAAGACATAATCCAAGGGATTCTAGTGCTTGTCCCACGTTTTTTCTGTGAGGAATTGTGGCACGTGCTTGATTACAATTTTTTATCAGTGGTTGTCCAAGTGTGGAAGTTTGCGGTACGGGATTTAATGATGGCAGTTGCTTTTCTGTGATCGCCGATGGTAGCCGGAAGCGTACGTGCAGATAAGGTATTTTTATCTCTGAATGTTTTTGAGAGTTTCGGGTAAGATTGTTTGTCATCCAGAACAATTGCCGGAGGACGAGATTTTGAAGAAGAGGAAGTGCTGGAAGATGAGGAGTCTATTTCTTCGTCCGTCTCTACTGCACCACTGTGGTTAAGGTTTGAGGCGGCAGACCTGAACACTGCTTTGGTGTGGTCCTTTTTGGCATTCTCTTTTTGAGCGGGGGCGGCGTTTTTTGGGGCAGAAGCGCCGTATGGCCTGATAGGCTGGCGAGATTATCCGCTGATAGTGGGTGGCTGAAAGCTTTTTAATTATTTTTTTGAGGTGGACACTCACTCCCGGAATTTTTTCTTTTTTGTTCTACAAGCTGGAATCACTAGTCGTCGAAGATGGCTCTAGCAGCCGGCTTTTCAGGGTCTTGACCAGAGCCCTGGACTTGGAGTACGTCCGCTCGAGGGAGCCCTTTTTGGAACATGTGCCGGAACGCGTTGTCTGCGACCACCTGGATGGGGTGTTTGTCACCCATTGCGGCAAAGGGGTAGCTGGAAAAAAATATCTTTTGCTTTTCCAAGCTAGTGCTTGAAAAAAAAAAGAAAATTTAATTATTAATAGAAGTATTAATAATTTATTTACACCTGTCGGTATCAATAATTATTAACATAATAAAGTGCAATGATAATTGCAATTTTTGTATTTGTTGTTGCTGGCGGCATGAATTCGGTGATGTTGCTACTTTGGCTTGCAGCTGAATCGAATTTTGTGTCTCTCTTGTTGTTCTGTTGGTGCGATGGTATAGTTGAGTGAGAATATATCTACGAAATTTTTTGGTAGTTGATTTTTGACCATTGTATTTTGCAGGGCGTGTCTACGTTCTTAACAAAACGTGTGCAGTTTTAATGACATTATGATTTTACTAGGTGTTTTTCTTGAGACATGTTGGGTCAATGAAGCGAAACCAGTTCTATTTTTTAGCTGTTTTACTTGTCTTTCTGCACACCAAGCTAGGTGCTAGTTTTTATATTGCTTTTTGCCCGGCCACAATTTGCATTGGCGTAAGAACGACGAGTTTATCTTAGTTGGCTACTGTGTGCAGGAAAGTTTACTTTAGATGTGAAATTGTCTTTTGTTCTAAAGTTTGTGAAATTATAGACATTTTCAAATTTCATTGATATGGGGCACTCTTTTGCGAGTAGCGTCTGATATTGTTTGATTTTAAAATTTAATTGAAGTTAGTTATTATAAACCAAAGCCTGAGATAAAACAGTAGTTAAAATGTTTACTGAAAGTAGAACACTTGCTTCAAACAAAGCAAAAACTACAGTGTCTGCTGGCAATGCAGAAGTTTAATTTAACCGTAGGTAGTATTTTACCATTTAAGTATGTTTTCGATGCTGTGCGTCTATTTTACATACGTATTTACCGCTTTTATTAAAATCTAAATTAACTAATATTGTTTTTGTATGATAGAATTGTCATGAACGCTAATGCAGTCATATAAAATCATATTAGTTAATATAGATTTGAATAAAGGCGGTGGATATGGGATATGGATATGGTATTTTGGTTTATAATAGACGTTGTATTCTACCGCGCTTTGGAGGTCGTCCCTCTAGCAAGCTTAACTCGTGAAATTCAAAGTCATTGTTATATTATTATTAAATATCGAGTAATTTTGAAACATCACATTGAAGTTTAAAAACTGTTATTATCATTAATTTAATACAACTGAATTTGCTATGCAAGCTAAATGCTCACTTGCTAACTTTGCAATATTAAAAAAAAGATGTAATAAATAAAATTGCATATGTCATTTTTAAATAAATCCCCGTTCTTTCATGTAATGATTGATAACGTTTAATGTAATAACTTATCAATCATTTTGTCTTTCCGATTTTAGCCCCATATAATTTATGAAATTGGGAAACATCTTCAAGACCATGTGTTTTAAATATTATTTTTTTGATCGACGATGTTAAAGTTTACGAGGGGTAAAAGCGGCATAAATACTATATTTTGATATATTGCCGTACTGATACTATTACCTTTCACAGACACATTTAATCAATACTTTATAGTGTTTGCTTTGGATGTAATAATATATTCTGATATAATGCAATTTTAACAATATTTTGAAAATCAGTTTGGTTTTTAATTTATTGTAGTAATAATACAACTTAAATGAAAAAATAGTTATGTTGGTGGTTGTAATAAATACATATCAGCCAGTCAGCCGTATGTTTCAAATGGTCTCATTAATCTGTCTGGCAAATCGGTAATTGTAATTATTATAGGTTTGTAGCAATTATCGCTTGAATTGACAACTGATTACTAAACATTGTATTATGCAACATGTTTGGTTTAAACTACATGGCAGCGTACACAATTTTATCCAAATGCTAACATAATTCGAATTTGAATGTAACAAATTTGCGTACAGTATTGGGGGTGTGCATTTATTGAGAGTTTTCGTCGGGAAGTGAAAGAAGTGAATGGGATTCAGTTCGCATAGGGACGATTAATTCAATTTCAGTTGTTATATTTACAGTTTGATTTAAATCCCTTACAAGGAGAGGGCCGTTCTTGCACACCTGACAGTATCTGTAACATGTGTTGATAGAGTTGAGAAGTTAGCTGAGCACGTATTGCAGAGCGCATCGACCGGAAAGAAATACTGCTTTTGTTTTTACACTAGGGGATTTCATAGGGGATTAGGTCCGTGCGATATTGGGGATGTTTACGGTTAGTTTTAGTATGCATGCAATGTATCTTTGTAGTTCGTGTGGGTTTAAGTCACATCGAAACCCCTTTGAGGGTAGATATCCTCCCGGAATTTACAAATACTTTACCTCAACAATGTTATTCAAGTTGAATCTGTTTATAAATAGTAAGAAGGCATCTCATTAATGATAAGCGTTTGCATTTTTTAGGTCGATTTTGGTAGCTAGCACTTCAGCATCATGGTTGCTTGTAGTTATATGTTTGTAGCTAGTTTTAGTATGCATGAGCTTGGCTCTCCGGCCGCTGTTCGGGACGATGTAAATGTAGTATCAATTTATTGCTTGCACATTATATTGCTTGCGTCGTGTGGGAGCCGGAATTACCTGATAGCGTGTAATAAAATGCATGTTTCTTCTGTATCCATATTTTATGGCAGTCACTCCGATGAACGTGCAACCCGTTTTGAAGGCCCCCAAGTTCCCGTATGTGAATATACTCCGTAGTTTTGCAACAGAAAAACAGAATATTTCAAAGCTCAAATAATATAAAGTTATTCTGCATTCTCGTATATTTGTAAATATACATGTATCGTATTAACTCGGTTTCGATGCAATACAAATTTGCATTTTTGCATGTTTAATAAATACAGAGGATTTGCACACGCTACTTTATGTGCATATGTTCAAAATGATCCTTTTTAGTGTTCTTGAAATAACTTAACAATGTGTCGTTTGATTTTAAAAAAATAATAAATTCAACGTGATAATACTTTTTACTATAATTAATATGTACTGGCATTAAAGTTAAACGCGTTTGCCTTGTTTTGAAAATTGTCACATTGAAATTGTTCTAAATATTTCTTCAGTAACCATCTTACAGATGGACCGTACTCAACATCGAAGATGGATCGTTTTATATGCCTACGGAGAATGGAACGTGCCTGCTTAGGATGACAATATTTTTGTGAAAGTTTGCTTGTTGAGCATTTATTAGAATAGAATAGAATAGTTTATTAGTCCATTAAGCAATAATACACTGATAGGACAGGTCAAATTCATAAGATACTTAATACTACTTATAACTATATAAAAATTAAAACAAAAATAATGATTAGTCTAAGGAGATGACATATCAGAATGGAATCATTTAAAATAACTTTTTTTATGAGACATAATAGACATTTTAAAATATAAATAAAAGAATTATTTAAAGTAGGCAGTGTATTTGCTTATTGAATAAAAAGCATTGTTAACTAGCAGTAGTCTGACTTTTTAAAAACATTTTCAATATTGAATCTTTTATGAATTTTTCTTGCGCCAAAAGTAAAACTTTTTTGTTAACTTGTTTAGATATTATTTTGACATGTAAAATTGTTTGCTATGCACCTACTTATACAAAATTAAATACGCTATGTTGCTTTGCAGAACCCAACATAATACTAAAAATCTGCAAATGTGAAGAGAGATACATAAGTACTAGTAATTAAGTACTAAGAAGAATATCATTTTAATTAAAAAAATATGTATTTCAAATAATTACATTAATAAATTTAACTATACTCATTTGATGTGTAAGTAATTATATGCGTTTGTAATCATATTTCGTGCTTGATCTTTATTGGTAAATTCCTACATAATGTAGTAACAATGGATTTAGAGAATATCAACAGTACACAGCGGTGTAACAGTAAACGTTTTCGATTTAGATGTTTTCCGGTAATTATACGAGAATTTCCGTTTTAAGCTCATGTTCGTCTTGCTTGAAAGCACAGCAGGTTAATCCCACGATTCCCTACATTTTTTCTTGCTTAATATTTAGCGAAGTGTGCATAAGTGTTTGTAAATTGGTTGTAGTAATGTAGTCATGCTCCCGTTTACAATTTCAGATAGACAGGAAGACGGTCAAAAGTTGCTGTTACAGTCTTCTGTTCATTCAGGTGCATTTTAGTTTGCATTTGAAGCCGTATCATATAATATTTAAGGTAGTTTCGAAAAAGAGAAATATTTTTACTTGAGAGCGTATGGAAGGTTCGTTTTTTTGTACTTAGATGGGATTATTTTATTTTGTTGCACTAGAATATGCCATTCCATTGTCTCGATCTTATGTTTTAGAATTTGTTGCATTTTCGAATGCACTTTGTGATTCTTCTATAGCTTTCAGTGGAGTTGCACCTGTATCGCTCGTTTTATATTTCTACATGACCGGGCACATGATATTTATTTTATGGTCTGTATTTGCATAATCTGTTTTTTTTTTTAATTAAAAGATTGAGCATTAAATCAAATTAATTTATAATTTGTAAATAATATTTATTTTTTAATTCCGATTGTATATCAAATATGAAATTGCAAATATTAACGGATTAATAGTAAGTAAGCGAATGATGTAACTGAGGTGGGATTGCGGTTAGTAGATCCGTTACAAGCCTTTGCACTATCAGTTTTTGTCGAATACAGTATACACAGTCTACACTGCCGTCTGGGGGATATTGCATTGTTATAAATGTTGCCTTACAAGAAGCACTAAACAATATAGACTATTAACAATGGGAATTTACATTTACTCTTCACCATTTAGTTTTTATTCCACTTAATCTGGGTTCATACTAAATTATTCATTGTAGTCAAATTATTCCACTTAAAGATTTATTTGTTATTCTTTATTTAAATTGACATTATATATTTGTGTTTATCGTACCATGTAAGAACAAATGAGTTTCTTTATCAAGAAAGTCATAGATCAATAAAGTCTCCCGAGTGGTATCAACAGCATACAGTGGTCAGCCAAGCAACGTAGAGTCGACCTGCAGTAAATCAAACGGTCCAGATTGTAAAGTTGGAGCCGGCCCGGCTGTTTTACGACCTCCTGCTAGATTGGTTGGACACAATCTCCGCATTCCTGCTAGACACAAACACCGGCCCCACTGGCCGACTCTTGAAATAATAAACTACAATCCGATGTGCGTTCCTTGTCCCCTCACATATTACCTAACAATTGGGCAATAAATTTACTACCCAATTTGACCCCGAAATAAACCGCAAACCACCTTCCATTGTAAAAATAGAAAGAGACTTATCAATATGTAAACGAAAAATTTTGTACAGTTTAGATTCGACACAATTTTCAAGAACCAAACTGAGGCTGATAGTGCTGACAGTGTTGTATATCATTCATATTAATTAACGCCGAAGTTGGATTTACAGTTGCTGTTGATTTACCATTTGATGTACTATGAAGCTAAGTAATAGCCATTATGACTAATTAATTATTACTGCTCTAGTAATTTCAAACCAGTGCAGCTATTCGATATGTTTATTTGGGCAGACTTTAGACACATTTCATCACATTTTCATAGATTATTTAACGCTCGCATTAAATATTAAGTATCCAATTTTACATAAGTATTAATTCACAGGCGTTTTATGTTGATCTAATTCATTCATACATTGTTATATCTTTATAAATTAATAAAAACTATTTTATTAATATTTTATTTATTAATAATTATAAATTAATTACAATTTTGTTAAAGATGTTAATATCAATTTATATATAATTTATGAACAATTTTCAGTTAATTAGAAATCGATTTTGCGGACAAGCATCCGAACAAAATTGTTAAATTATGTTTTATTACTTGGGTATTTAAAATATGGAGTTAAATTATCCGTATAAGTAAATCAGGGCATTTTGTCGTTTGAGAGGAGGGTACACATTAAGGAACGATGCGTGCGAAATAACATTACCGTTGGCAGTTTAAGCCGGCATCTTAAATTGGGTCTCATACGGCTTCGGAGTAATCGCCGCTGTCGATTCCGCCTCCGCTCTCGCAGACTTGTCGGCGCAATAACTCGCAACACAGAAAGTGCATTAGATCCTCGATATGGAGTGCTCATAAAACTATACGGGTCGCACGATCTACATACATAAAATGCGTATCTCTCCCAGAGGTATCGATGATGTAATTGTAAATTTAAACTCTGGATGCCCTACCGCTCTTCAGCCACCGGAGACCACAACTCTTATCGTTATTTTTTTTACTAACTATAAATTGTATATGCAGATAATATAAGCATTTTTTTCAATACTCTCTATTAATTATACAGTGAGTTCCAGTTAAAATCCTATCTTTAATGATTTAGTAAGTTTTGGGGCAGAATTCAGAATAGTATCAAGAGATACGTTCCCGTATTGTTTGTAGCACGTCGATGTTTGGCCGCAAGAGCGAAGCAAAGCATATTTTTTTAATTTTGTTTTACTTCAAATGGAAATTGGGGTTGAATATGTCATACGATTCACATGTGTTTTTATTTTATTTTGCTTAAATTAAACTTGTAAGTTTTTGAAAAACATTGAAAGTTTGGAATTAGTAAACTGTCCGTAATTACTTGCGTTTCTTCACTCGATCCGTACTTTTTGATACGTGGTATACAATTGATAACTAACAGTTAGGCATATAGTTTAAAAAAAAATACATTTTTGCTCTTTTTTCATATTTTTTAGCATGTTTACCCACTCGCTTTTTAATAGTACTTTTTGTATACTTATTTATTTTTATGCATAATGTCGGTTTCTATACAATAACAAAGATCTCTTCCTATATGTCGGTATCAGGCGTGTGGCATTGCCCGTTCTTTTGTTATTTATTTGTATTGTTTCTATTTTGGGGCGTTTTCTGTATTGATGCGCCGCAAAGTTGTGTTGCTACAATTATTTAACATCTTTTCTTTCTCATACGAAGTTCGAATTTTTGATACTAATTTTACTCATTTTTAAAATTTTTACTTTATTCTCTATTAAATAAAAACTAGCTATTTTTAGTTTGCTATTAAAATAAAACAGTTACTGCACTTTTATCTGAATCTCAACCTCAGAAAACACATTGGTTTATATTATTACCTTGCTTGATTTCTCTGACATACTTAGTCAAATATCCTTTTGTCTGACTATTGTTTTGAGCTTCTTTTTTGCCAAATTTGTTTATTGGGCATTTTTCACTTCCACCATGTTTTTTAATTTGCATTTAAAGATGTTTATAGAAATAGCAATTGAATGTTTGCAAAGTAATATTTAATACTGGATTGGGTTTGAGTAATTGGTTTTAAACTTATTTTTCAATTATGTTTTTATAATATTGATTTATTATTATTTTTTATTTAATTTTTTTTTTAATGTTTTAGTTATTTTTATGGCAATACTAGCAATATTTTTGAAAAATTACTTTTTGTGGTATACATTAAATCTATTTGGTCATACAGTAGCAGCTTTATACTATTATAATAAGTGATAATAATAATACTGAGCAGCTTACTTTGAATTGATACCAACATTTATTTAATCAATAATTTTTATCTTCTAATGTGCAGAGGTGCGTAGAAATGTTGGTTTTTTTAATGTGGTATACCGAACCTAGAAGATTCATAAAGAAACCTGCTAGTTTTTAACTTGGTTTTATGAAATATTTGTTCTATTATGTTTTATTATTAGAATCTATCCAAATCAATAATTGCTTTATACATTTGTAAAACTGGCGACTGTCTACTAATAGATTTGATATAGTTTATTTTTACATTTTCTTGGTAAGTAGATTATATCATATAAAAAGCGTGGAATGTAGATTAAAAACTTTATATCTGCAATGAAATATAATTAAATATGTATTTATGAGAAGTTATTACGAAAGTCAAAAAACTTACTTTAGTTAAATATTATTTTAATAATCAAAGTATCAAAATATCATATGTTATCAAAAAGAAAAACAAAAATTTTATACTAGTTTTGGCAAATAAATTATTTTTTGTTATACATTATATGTCAGAACGATATTTGATTTTTTTAAACATTCATTATTAAGAATTTTTATTAAAGGCCGTCAAAAGCTTGAAATTTCTACGACAATTTTAATAACACAGATTCCTTCACAAAATCGATGAAATACCAATTTGACATTCGCATTTCATTATGGCACCCTCATAGTACGAAAAGATCATATAAAGCGGGCTTGTTTTAAAAGTGTTAGGAGAACTTTTCAAATTTAGGAATACTAATTTATTTCAACGTGTGGCAGATGGGGAGTTAGGTGTCACCGATTTCATCCTCGTGCTGTGTAAAATGTCATCCCTTCGAACTAACCTAACACAATCTCTTGCTCTACAGGGTTAACCCGCTTCAAACTTAATGAATTGTCTTTCTCACTTTTTGTTCTGTATGTGTGTGTGTGTGTGTGTGTGTGTGTGTGTGTGTGTGTGTGTGTGTGTGTGTGTGTGTGTATGTGTGTGTGTGTGTGTGTGTGTGTATATGTATGTATATGTGTGTGTGGTTGATACGAAAAAATACGATGTAGCAAATAGAGTAAGCGCACGTCAATGGATTTCTGAGAATGCTATCTTAAATGGTGGATGTATCTAACGGCGGAAGTCGATCACTAAGCTCTGCACGTACCTCGGACTTCTTAATTACCACCAGTTCGTTTCTGCAGCACGATAAAACAAAAGTATGCTGGAGAAATACTATACGTTCAATGTTGGAAAACAGGAAACTGGATTACAAAACCAATAAGACGATGAAACATTAATCGATTTATTTACGACCACTATTCTTAAAATGTACATCACTTTTGAAATATAATGTGTTTTAAAGAAATGCCATGCATCTCAAAGTATGAGTTTAATTAGTTTATATAATTAAAAAAATAGTGAAATTGATTTGTAATTTGTAATAATGGAAGTAGATTATGTATATTACATGGAATTATTTTGGTACGTTAATTGTATATTTGTAATACATATTAAGTGCTAAAGATGTAGATAAGTTTCTAGAATATAATATAAAGCTTGTGGGTATACTGCGCGTTGCGATGTAAACCATCAAATTTAATTTGAAAGCTCTTGTGGGCAACGAAGTCGTTCACTACCGCAGTTCTGTGGCTATTGTTAATTATACTCTAAATTAGTTAATCCACTATAACCATCGCATTGAACATCAAGTTGACTCGGCTACGGTTAATGCACTTACCTAAATATTACTGGACCAGTGGACGTGAGTGAAAAACAATGAGCCGATCATCCATAACCAATTTAATTACACAAAATACGATTTTGTTTCATTGGTTGACTATATATAATAGTATTATATAACTAGTTTAATTTACTTTGACATATTAGCAGACTTGGAATATTTGCCACTGTCTAAATTATACAAATGAAACACGTACTACGGCTACATTTTTTGAGTGAGTTTGTAATTCTGTACACATACGCACATGTGTTTATCAGTAAAACTAATGATATACAAAGGAATGTTGCGTTCCATCATCCGCTACATTGCGCTCCATTTATAAAGTTCACTTAATCATACAGTATATTGTTATGGAAAATCACACCCATACTATTGTAATAAATGACAAATTATACTGCTGTTAATTTATAATCGAGTTTTACGGGTTTTGTTTCTAATATGTGCGACTATATATTAGTTATAGAAATGTGCATATATCAGTTATGCATGTTTGCACATTATTTGAGGCTTAAATACCATACATAGAACCGAAAAAACGCACGTTTAACGGTTTTGTTTGATTAATAATCTTACAGTGCATAACATTTAACCATGTTTTAATTTAAATTAAATACATTTATTTGGCCCGAGATGTTACGATTTATAATTGAAATAGTCGAAACAAAAATATATTTTCAATTACATAATTTGTTTGATAGAGCTTTACTACATTTATCAATTGTCGCGAAATTTTATTTCTTTGGGTATTCGACTATCTACAAGAAAGTTAATGAAAAGACTTCCTGAAAATAAATATCAAGAAAAAAGTTATCTTTATAGCAGTGCTTTATGTTTGTATAAAAATAATGACGTTTCTTAGGAAGTGATTTTGGCTTCTAGTATAAATTTATCGAGCATTTGCTCTTTTTATCTTGCAAAACTGACTAAAATTTATCTAGCAGTTATTTGTCTGCTATGCAATGATTTAAAATAACAAGCATTACATTTTTACTCAAATGATTGTCAATTGTTTTTTATAGTGATTCTATTACAAAACCTACAACAATTGCGAGCTTTTTAGGGAAACTTTTTTGTGCGATTGAGTTATACCTTCTATACAATTACTTACCACACATGATGTGTGCAATATTACAGTTTTGGATACGGATTGTATTTTCTGTTATTATGAATACATAATTGATTAGTAGAATTAACTTATTGTTTCTGATCTTGTAAAAGTCACGAACGTATTGCTATGGACATTATTAAAAACAAAATTTTATTAGAAAACGCGTGTGGTTATGGACGAAACGAAGTATTTTGTATTTAAAGATTGGTAACAATAAAAAACCTTATCCTTTCGGGCACATATTGATGAATTGTTGCGGCTGTACAAGGCTCTGGTTTTATCCAGGGTCGACTACGGCTGCGCGGTATACTCATCCGCCAGAAAATCCCGGTTGAAAGCCTTAGACGCAGTCCACAACGCAGGCATTAGATACGCCACGGGAGCATTCCGGACGAGTCCCGTACCGAGTCTTTGCTGCGAGTCGGGTGTACTCCCTCTAGCTGCTCGTCGCAGTCGCTTTGTACTCACGTACGCCACGGCGATGCGAGCAAAGAGGGGTCACAACAACCGACTCATATTTACCGCCAACGAAACGCAGCAACGGAAATACAGACATACGGACGGTTCGAAAACGGATCGGGGGGTGGGAAGTGCCTTCGTTTTAGACGGTACGGTCCATTCATGGTTTGTCCCTAAAGAGGCTTCCGTGTACACTGCAGATTTACATGCTTTGCATAAAGCCCTGCTAAACTGTGAGACGTCATCTCACAGTTCGTTCCTCCTTTGTTCTGACTCGCTGCCATCCTGAGTATACAATGTATGTACTCGGTCGATCCGCTGGTTCAGCTTGTACAAACTTCGATATTCCGCCTGGCCGGGTTTGGACAGAGAGCTATCTTTGTATGGACACCGGGTCATGTGGGTATCGAGGGCAACGAGCTGGCCGATAAAGCCGCCCGTCAGGCGGCTGATGCGGATCCTACGGACAACATTCCCGTAAGACCCGATGATCTCAAAGGTTACGTCATATCAAAGGTCATCGAGGATTGGCAAAGAGTATGGAACGGCTTCGAGAACAAATTAAAGGAAATCAAGCTCTCCGTGACGGCATGGAAGTCGCCGGTAGATCTCAACAGGAGAGAGGAAGTCGCCCTATGTCGCTTGCGCATAGGTCATACCAACTTGACCTCTTCGTATCTCCTGACCGGCGACGAACAACCAGCATTCCAAACATGTCACGACCCTCTAACGGTGAAGCACATTTTGGAGGAATGCCGAGCCTACCTTTCCCACCGTAATCGGCTCGAGCTCCCTAACAACGTGGCGTCTATTTTATCAAATAGAGAAGAGTCCATGGGAAGGTGCGTCCAGTTCTTGAAAGACGCAGGACTCCTCAAACAGGTGTAACCAAGTTTTTGTGTTGTCTTACATTGATTTTGGTGTTAATTTATTAATTTATTTTTATTGATCAGTTTGTGTTGTTGAGTTGTTTAAAGCATCGTAGTCTTTTACAACTTCGGTGCAATCTGTGATATTAGGTTTAGTTAGTTTTTAGGGTCTGGCATAGAAGCATTTTACAGCTTTGATGTCATCTGTGATATTAAGTTAGGTTGTGATATTAGGTTAAGTTGTGATATTAGGTTTAGTTACTTTAGTTTTTAGGGTCTGGCATCGAAGCCTTTTACAGCTTCGGTGTCATCTATGATATTAGGTTAGGTTAATGAATAGGTACTGGCATCAAAATCTTTTACAACTTTGTTGTCATTTGTGATAGTTGGTTCTGTGATATTAGTTTTAAATTTAGTTTTAAATTTTAGCAACTGTGATATTAGATTTAGTATTTATTTATTTATTTATTTATTTAACCATTTTAATGTGTTGTTTTGTTTTCCTCAGGTCTATAACCTGAGGTTATTAATATTAAAACAAAATAAATAGCTAATGACCTTAGTAGTCGACGCTAAAATACAAAAAAAAAATAAAATAAAAATAAAAATATGCCATGTTTAGTTTTAGATAGATTGTGTGAATTTACTGTCATAATATAAAGTTTGCATTTTGATCAATAAAAAATAAAAATAGAAACTATGTACATATAAATAACGATTTATCATTTTCTGCAACATGAAAACATTGCATAAAAATATGTCTTAAACCCGTATGACACTATCTAAATTCTATTTTGAATTATATAGATAATTATAGATGAATTTTAGAGTGTTTGTGCATTATCAATGATTATCAATTTTATTGTAGATTAATAATGTAAGAACGTGTTTTAGTTTTCTTTATAATCGAAGCATAGAATGTTATTATTTTCTAACATAATCCAACTATTTTGTTAAAGCTGATAATGCGTACATTTTTGCCTTGATTGTACAGAATACACAAATTATTCTTTAACATACTATTCTTACAAACATTATGTGTGTTCATGAAAATCTCAATACAATCGATGATGGAATGGAAGAGAAAATATGAAATATTTTTTCCTGATGTATTGATATACAAACTGATTTTTTCTTTTGTTGCAGGTACGTGCTGATGATTTTCTGTTATCCCATGAGACACAAATCTTGATTTCTCTGCCATTGCGGTAAGTTATTATCCTCTGTAGAAATTTATGCCTGGCGATATATTTATTTGAATAGTCTCCCGACTATTTATATATATATATATCTTTGTGCGGGGTTTGATGAAATTTAAAAAATATAAAAACATTGAAACAAAAAAGTTGTGTTTTTTTTTAATTTTCGTGCTGTTACTAATTTTCCGATCCCGCGGGAGTGATTTACTCCTGAACTGGCAAGCGTTATCAGTTCGCGGAAGGACATTGCCGATGCAATCTACCTTTCCGTGAGTAATAACGGGTGCATGTCACCCACGACACGTATTCGTGACCCGTTGCACTTTCACCTGGTGACGTCACCCATTCACGGCGACACCATTCAATACTATTCATTATGTGGTATGCACCTACGCTGGCCGCCGCACCACACACACATACACACCACACACACACACATACAGTCTCGACTAAGGACACTATATACACAACCTCCTGCTTGATATTCAAATTACTATATGTACCTATTAATTATTATGGTAAGACGCAAGGATTATGCAACTCTTCATTTGACATTTATAATGTACAGTTGATTGTTAATTATCACGGCACATAAATCTCCATATGCATACCTAACGTGATAATGTTATCTATGAAGCAATGTCTTCCGAAACAGTATTTTCCCATGCATTTTGTCATAAATATCTAATGAAACAAAATCAAAAATGTTATAGATATTTTATATGGAAGCTGCAATAAAAAATTGTCACAATATAATATGTTACAGACTTACTTATACCATTTTTTTTAATTATTTTTTTTTTATTTTTTACTGTGTTGACTTTACATTTGAATCGGTCTGCCTTTAAGTTTTTTTGACTGTGGGAATAGACGTGATTTAGATTGGATTTGGGTGGGATTTTAAATGACGGTATGAGCGTTTTAAAATGTTTATTTGGTAATTTTATTGTATTAACACATTGAGTTTAGAGACAAGTGCGATAAAGCAATATTAAATAATTAATTAACAGGTAAACATACTTTTGTCAAATGTGCTTTTTTTCAACTCGGTATTCATCAATTAACAACAGCACAGGTGCATTACGCTATTCCGATTTTCCGGAGGAAAATTTTTCAGTGAATACATTTCATTGTTATATTATTATTTTAATAAGGATTTTCAACTACCGTCTGTAAAAACTTTAATTACAATTAAAAAAAGGTTATGTTTATTTCATGCATCACCTCCTGCACTAGTGCAGGGCTTCTTAAACTTTTTTTATTCACGACTTTATTCATGATTGTGAGTTTTTGGGCAACCCCATATAAATATAGTAACAATATACAAACGTCTAAGTGCGATATGGGCATTCCATTCGAGTTGTATAGCTTACTTTTTCCACGACTGAAAAAAATCTAAAAAATATTTTATATTAAAATCTTACAATTATATTTTGAGTTATATTTATTTTGAAATATGACGTTATGTCAGATGTTTTACATAATTGTCAAATTCAGAACTACCTATAATTTTGGTTAAATGATACTGTTAAAATATTTAATTTAAAATGTTTCTAAACTTTATTGTATAATAACACTTAATAAATAAGACGTTCTTAATCTATTTTTGATATTTTTCAAATAAAAAACCATTTGTATTTAGCGACGTAATCAAATAAACATAGTGACTTGTATGTTTTTTGACTGTTTGCGTCATACATAAATAGAATTTACATTGTATAAAAATAACTTAGTATGTGAATAATAAAGTAACAGTTTTAAATAATTAATATATTTTACTAAAATAAAGTGGTGTGTGTTATTAAGTATTGGCCATTCAATAATTTGCAATGTTTTTACGAGAGATAATGTCTCCACGTGGAAATGCTCTATACCGAGCGATAATCCATTTTAAGGTCTCCGACTCTCCGCAATAAGTTCTCCCTATGTAATTCGTTAATCTGATTTGTGATGTCCCGCATGTACGGTTGAGGCAGGGCGCGAGCTTGTTGGTTTTGGTATGATAGAGAGAGAAAGATAGTGAGAGAGGACCGGCCATCTGGCGTCCGGTTTTGCTGATTGTCCACCGAAATTTACTTAAGTTGCCCCTTAATACCGCTGTAATGAATCCGACACACGATTCTCTAATTGGCTCCAACTGATTACATTTACATGTAATACGGGTATTGTATCTAATGCGACAACTTGTTATTGCTTACTAATTACAAAAGCAAATAGGACCGTGGATACGACATTTGCATAGCTAATCATGAAACATGATCAACCTCAAACGATATAAAAAAATAATACAATTTGGCAATTTAGATTTGTACATGATAATAAACATTCTAATAATGATTCGATTAAAACATAATTCTATAAATTATTAAATGGAATACGTCTGTCGTAATAATTTGTTCTTTGATTATTTAAAATTTTGCTGCTAATAGTTTTATATGTAACCGGCAAATGGTAGAGCTAGTATGTAATTATTCTTCGGAAATGGATATACAATGTATTTACAAAAAAATGCTCATCAAACAAATCAATTGCAACGCGTGAAATGAAAGTATGTTTTCGTATTAAATTCTTCTCGTAATTTTTAAATTAGCTACGATTTACGCTCTCTTAATGTCAACGGATACGAGTGACGAATATTAACTACGTCACATAATTATGAAACTTTTTCGGAACTTTATAAAATGTTACATTTATGTTAAATAGGGTCAAAGATTGCTCTCCCCATAAAGCTTCGCCCCAGTTGATGCGAATTTATATTTAGGTAAATTGCTCCGACATCTCAAAGAGAAGAGGGACAATCGATATTTAGCCACCCTCTACTCAAATTGAACATTAAAATATAATTATAAACTTTTCTATTCTTAATTGTTTAAAAATGCGAATGTTTAGAGAGTAAGTTTGGAGTAAAATTTTTAAAATACATATAATTAATTATATACTTTTTACTGTTCAGTAAATAATTCTAAAATATTTAGAAAATTAAAGAACGTTTGATTATTTATATAAATTTGTATATTATTATAACCTGATGAACAATGTTATATCAATAAGTTATTCAAACTTATTAAAAAAGATTAATAAGTGATTAATTGTAATTTTTAGTTTTTCACTAGCTTTATAACATAAAAACTAAAATAAAAGTTAAAAAAATAAATGGTTTTACACTATATTCTTAAGTAATACTATTAAATAAAGTTGAAAAGTGAAACTCTTTAAGCTAGTTATTCAGCGGTATATATAATCAACTTGATATAATATAATAGAAGGTTTAAAAATATAAAAACAAAAAAAGGGGATTAAGGAAAACAATTCATAGGGAATGCAGATCAACAAAATAAAAATCAAATTAGAAAAGGTAAATGAAATAAAAATTATAGAAATACTAAAATCAATTTTGGTAAATAGATATGTTATTAGCTAAAATCATAAAACATGCAAGAGAAATAATAAAAGATAGATTATACAGACTAGTTAACTAACTAATATATGAGGAGGAAGAAATACCAAAGGGTTTTTAGAGTAAGTATATAGCATTTATCTAAATTACTGCTAAGAATAATTTATAAGAATAGAAAGAGCAACGTTCATAATATTTGTCGATCTAAAAAAGGCGTGTGATAATGTAGTCCTTTCCGTTGTAATATTCTCTCTACTCCTATTCTATCATATCTCTCATTCATTTTTTCTTTCAGACATTTTTGCAAAATTTTGCATTCAGTTCTTTTTCTCAATCTTTTTTCATTACTGCTCTTTTTTCTGCTTCCACTTTTATTTAGTCTTTTTTTACTTTCTCTAATACAATGTATGCTGGGGTTTCTCTATTTAATCTTTGTACCTATCTCCAGTATTTTGCCTGCATAACTTCTAATTTATTCCGTTCTTTCCACCCTCAAATTTTTGACCCATAAAGCATCATACTTCTCACTAGACTATCATATCTCCTTTATTTTCATACATTCAAATTTTCTTTTACCTATTTCCCATACCTGTTCTACCACCTTGTTTGCTTTTCTTGTTAAATCTTGTACCTATGTGCTCATTCTCGCTTTTATTTGCACTAAATACATACCTTAAATATTTGAATGATTTTACCGCTTCGATATCTTGTCCCTCCTATTTCCAAACTTCTTTCTTATGTCTTCCTCCCCCTTTTCTAAACATCATAATTTTTGTTTTATCAACATTCACTCTTAACCCTTTCTTTCTGAAGTATTTTTCCAAACATCTAATTATTTCTTTCATTTCTTTTGCTTCTTTTGCCACAATCACCATGTCATCTGCGTATGCTAACGACCTTACTTTCACTATACTCACTACGGCTCTACCTGCTTGTGCAAGGCTTAGCTTTTCTTCTATATCTGCAATATATGCAGCAAACAGTCTAGGACTGAGTGGGCATCCCTGTTTCATACCTTTTGTTGTCCAGAAATTTTCACTCATTCTACCGTTTACACATACACTGCCGTTTCAGCATATACATTTTTATTCTTCTTTCCAGATGCTTACTAATATCTTTTTCTCTCAGACAATCACAATTTTTCTCTATCCACACTATCAAAGGCCGCTTTAAGGTCCAAAAACAACGCATATATTTTTCCTTTTTTTACAGTTATTTTATTTTTTTTCAACTATATGATTTAGTATATGTACGTTGTCTATAGTACCTTTCCGTTTTCTAAACTCTGCCTATTAACTAATGTTATTCCTTGATAGTTTTGAAATAGTTTTTTTTTTCTTTTTTTGTATACTGAGCATACAAGACCCAATTTTCTACCTTTTTTACTGTTGCTTCCTTTATTCTTTTTTTTTAATTTTTCTATTTTGTTTTCTACGTCGTTTTCTGTAAAATTATTTTTTTTTATTTTTTTGTTGTAACTTTTTATGCTTTCTTCCGACCATATTACTTTTGGTAATGTTTTTTTTTTGTTTGCTTTATTTATTGTATCATTTGTTAAATGTACTTCTAATGGTTGTTGATCTGATTCTACTCTTTCTCCCACTTTTATCTACTTTCTGTCACGCTTCTTTGTTTATTACTACGTAGTCAATTACCGATTGGCTATTTGTTCCTATATATGAATATTCTTTTTGTTCATCTCTTGCCTTATTTCCATTTAACACGTCCCACTCTCTTTTTTCTATCATGTCTAACATTATTTTTTCTTCTTTATTTTCCTGACTGTTTTTTGATTCTCTTTTACTGATATGGTGTTTAAAGTTTACTCTTTCTCCTTTTGATCCAATTGTTGCATTGAAGTTTCTTCCTATTATCAGTTTTCTCTTGTCTGTCTAATGCCTTCTTAATATTTTTCATTCCTCTACTATAATGTGTAACTATCTTAAAATGTTTTTGTTCTAGCGAAAAGTTTTGTTGTAATACCTCGTTTTATATGCGTTATTTCTCTACGTATTCCCGTAATTATTCTACCTTTAGCCCTACCCTTTCTTTTTCTTTGACAGCTGGTTGGCAAGTTTATCTATACTCGTTTGGCATATTTTCTTTTATTTTGTTTTACCTTTCTTCATTCACCCAGGTTTCTACCATTCCAATTACGTCAAACATTCTAATGTAGTCCTAAAAATCTTTTTCTTTATTGCTACGTTCTAGAATAGTATTGACATTGTTGTTCTTGCTTCCTTACATCAAATTGGTTTTTTGAACCACTTCCAACCTTTTCTAGATTTTTTTTCTCATTTCAAACTCACCATTTGCTGTTGATACACGCGTTTTGGTATCTGACCTTTGTTTTTTTCCTTTGCTTCTTTCTTTGTTAGCCCATTTTCGTATTTTTATTTGTATTGCTCTTTCATCTCTTGTTAAGTCATCATCTATGTATATGTTTCTTTTTCTTGATCTCAAAATACTTTTCCTTTTCAATAACTTTTTTTTTCATCCATAGAATTCAAACTAACCAATACGGGTCGCTGCTTTCCTTCTATCTTCTTGCCCAGACTAAATACTTTTTTTGATCTATATATCTTAACGAATGATTACAACATGAAAATAAATAAAAATAAAACTAAAGTCATGGCACAAATAAGACAAAATCTTAATTTTAAAATTATTGAGACGAAACAATGGAAGATGTGACAGATCTCTGTTACTTACAAAGTAGAACTACCATAGACAACAGATGCAAGCTTGATTAAGTATTTTAAAGTGTTTGCAAAAAAAGAAGATATTTATCTAAAGTTGACTAAGGAGTTAAAAAAATACTATTAAAAACATACGTGTGGAACTTAGCGTTGTATTTAAGGACAATAGGCTGCTTAAGAATGATTAGAGTTTGCTGAAAAGATAACAAATTATAGAAAGAAGGGCAGAAAAAAGACCCTCAGGAAGACCGAGTTTGGACTTTACAAGACTGATAGAGAGGAATAAGCAACCATAAAAAAAATGAAGATTTTAGTCTAGAACAGGATAGAATGGCGTGCTATTTCTAATCAGTTTATGCAGTTGATTACTCAAAAGAAGTATTATGTAGTATATATAATTTATTTTATATTCAAGTAAATACTATCTTATTATTTGCTAGTTTCTACTTCAAACCTTTAATAAAACGCTTATTAATTTATAATATGGTTATGTTTATGAGTATGGTTTTACTAAATGCATTAGTTTAAAATTAATTTATATTTTGTAACTAGGTATTAACATTTTTATAAACTAATATTGTTTTTGAACACTCAGTACATGTTCATTCAAATATTTTATTTTTGATTGAAAGTTACACGGAGTTAATAACAATTTTGATAAAATCGGTGAATACGGATCAAAGATGTCGTATCACATGTTTGAATATATTTTTTTTACAAAACCGCACAGAAAATGTAAAAGAATTTATTAATGTTAAAAAGAAAACACATTAAACTTTAAATTAAATAAATTACAAAATAATTTAAAAGCATTTTGAAGTGTTAGATAGAACTTGAAATATGCAAAGTATATTATAATATACTATGTTTTAAACAGTTATTGAATTAAATGGTTTATCACTCAGTTTCTGCTCTGCCCGCAATGCTGGCAACTTACATTACAGTCCTACAGTCCTACCCACAGTTTTTGAGTGGATTCCGAACTACCGGCGAGATTATTAATCTACTTCGGATCAGAGCAGGGTCTTAGTCATGGGACCTTACGTTGAAAAAGCGGATTGGGTATCGTAGATTTACACCACCAGTACGACGATTACCAACCAATTCCACGTTCTCGGCAGTCTAGAAAATGCATTAGAAAATACTTTCTAAAGTATTTTTGTTGCCAAAACCGCAAACAAAAATAATGTCGGCATATCTTTTTTGCCGAACTGCTTTCTTGACAAAATACACAAAGTATGTGATGATTAAGTGGAAGACCAGTGCATCATTCAACTTTGCCTCATGTATGTTAATTACTTGAAATAATAGACATATTATTATTATTATTATTATTATTATTATTATTATATTTTAAAATATATTGACAATAAGAAGGTGGCTCTATTAATGCTAATAGATTATTTAAGTTGTTTAATTTAATTGGTCATATTTTATTATTTGCCATTTTAGTCTATATATTTTAGCACGAAAGCCATTTAACTTATAACGTCATATCGGTGTAACAGGCAGCAAAGGGCAAAGCTTAAAAACTTAAGAATTGAAGCATTAAGTGTAAGACAAAGTTTGCTTTAATTGTCTTTATTTTATAAGTGCAAAAATAAGCAATTTAAATTTCAAATATCATTTATACGCTGATGACATCTACAAAAAGTTTTTGTAGAAATTTTAATCTTTATAGTGATGTGTTTTGATTTTTAATACAAGCCCTGTTTCAGAAGATATGACGTCATCATCAGTTTTTTTAAATAGCGCACCCTGTAATTTCTTTTATTTTTAGATAGAGTATTATTCAATAATTACAATGATATAAGGTTTTATGGGTCTACGACTTACGGTTTTCGAAATATTTATTAAAATAATAAAACAAAATGTAGTAGATTATGTTTCAATTACTATAGCAATAAGTAAAAACAATTATTGTTTTTTTGTTATTCTGAATGCAATTTAAAAAACTGTAAAAATAAATGAATATTTTAAGCAAAAAGTCAACTACAATTAAATATGATTATTATTATTACTGTAAATCATTTAAAACGTACTATCATTGTAATTGTTGAAAAATTCTCTTTCTAAAAATACAGGGTTTTTCATTAAAAAAAAACTGATAATGACGTTATATCTTCTGAAGTATGGCTTGTATTAAAAATGAAAATACTTCACTATATATATATATATATATATATTAAAATTTCTACAAAAACTTTTATTAAGGTTATTTTTTACATAAACTAAAAATACAGTCAATAATCAGGTGTTTCCATACATTTACCCAACCCTGTATAAGAAATGTTTAAACGGTCGTTCAAGATTAAGCATTCCTTTCCGTTATCTTATAAAATGATCTTTTATTTAAATTTAAACTAGAAAAGCTACTTAAAAATCAAATTGAATAAATCATGTTTTATTTAATTATAACTTTTTTCATCTTTTTTATCAATATTTTTATTTTATTTTATATGATTTATATTTTATTCATTTGTTATATTTGTTATTAATTTTTAGGACTATGGATCTCTTGAGACATACCAGAGAATACATATTGATATATCCATTCAGCTACTGGTTTGAACTGTCATATACAGAGCATTATTATCATACCATAGGATACTAAATTAAAATACTAAACTTCAGAAATGTACATACTATTAATTTATTTATTTAAAGTTTGTTTATTTCTGCAACCAAGGCTAATTACCGACGAAAGACGTTAAGACTACCACATATTTAACTAAAACCGTCGATAAATGCCCTTGAAATGTCAAAAACGAAATTCGGAACGTATGTTGTTTAATCTTTTCTGGAGTTAATGGAATAAATACTTCAAGTTTGGAACAGTTTTGAAAATGATAAGTACATAGTGTTTAAATTATATAAACGATTTGCTTTTAAATGACAGTTTCCTATAGTCGGTGTGAAACCGATGTTCTTTATCAAGTTATTGGTGTGTGCAAATTTTGTGACGGGTTGTAGCTAGAATGGGAACATATCGTGTATTCCCAATTGATCCCTGTAAATAACATGAATATATTAAGTCTGTTATCAAAGGAGACTTTCCGAAATGCGGATGAATTACCGCTGCCGTTTTCCCGGGTGCATGCAAAACACGCACTGGCTCCGGGCCTCGACATTGTACAGCTCTACCCACCTACAGGATTCATATTCTCTTTATGATGTAAGTATTCATATCTCGTGCTGCTGCCGTCCATCAGGCTCACGACCATATTTCAACTATTTTTCATTAGAAGTCGCAATCGCCTCATCCCGTATGCATTGTGAAAGCACTTGTACTTTATTAGAGGGGAATGATAAATTAAAATGGCTGCTGTGTGTCTGGCATCTGATGTGTATAAATAAATGCAGATTCCTTGCTGCAGACTGCTGAGACAGACGAAATGAACAAGTGCACTTACATCCCATTAAATTAACTTCGTGCTATGGCCATCCGCAGCGGCCGATTACGTACGTGAAATCAATTTTTTCTGGTCGCAATTTATTAAATAATTAGCAACCTATTCAAGACAAGTTGGGTCTAGCTGAATTGAAATTACATTAGCTATATAATAAAAATATTATCTCAATTTATATTTGATAAATGAATTTTCTATACTCTATCGATCTTACCAACCTGGTTCTAATAGGCCGAAGGTACTTCCGAGTATGAAGGCTAAAAAGAAACGAATTTATTAAGGTTTGATTTATTTGTCGGTAAAACATGAAGGCCGAAGAGACTTTGAACAAATTTACAAATAATTTGTCAGATTAGGAACTTAGTATTCTTAGTAAGATTTTTGAACTTATAAATAATAAATAAATAATGTTGCATATTTAATATACGTTGCATACAATTTGCATGAATTCTATTTATGCTTCAAAAACATCATCTCAATAAAGTTTGGGAAAAATTATAGGAAATGAATTCGATTACTGGTAACGATATCACGTTTATTGGAAGTTTGAAAATATCATTGTTAGGTCTTGGTTCGCGGGCGGTATGCTTGTATTACTATGTTTATTGTTTGCATTATATTTCCAACTTTATTGTTTACACCTGCGTGCATTACAGCACCTTTCTGCTTAATGTATTCCATGCTTGCTAACTGCATTTAACTTCTGGAAATTACAATTCATTTAGCCAACTACACTGCATAGCGTATATAATTTAATGAATTTTACACAATTATGATGATTTCTAAATATCTAAAAAAAGAAAATAATTATATACTATTTGAATTGCCTACTTTTTATTGGCGAAACATTATATTTGTGTAAGTAAATTACGCCTAACTACCGTGCATAAAAAAGTATTTCGATTTTTATTACTCTTACCTTTTGCATTTATACTTTTATGATGTTTGCGTGGGATTGTAATTATGTATGTCATATTTAAAAACGCAAACCGCTAAATATATAAGGTTTAAGCAAGTAAAGTTTGAGGTTAATGTGAAAAGATCTAATACATTATTTGTAAATAAATTAGGTTATATGTATCATGATGTGATCAGAAAAGCGGGACATTTAAATTCAAAATAAATGTTTCTAAAATTGTGATAATTGTTGCTTAAAATGTTTAATTTCTAAGATCATAATGTCTTATAAACTTTAGTTAAACATAGGATCAAGCTATGATTGAAATATTTTTTTAATAAAAATGTATTATTTAAGAATTACTTAATATGTCACAACCACATAAGAATATGTTTCAATTTCAACGAGTGATACTACACTTTTTGAAACTATCACAGACAAGTTTTAAGCACCCTCTGAACATCGACATTGGATGTTTTAAGTCTTGGTTGGAAAATACCGAATTTGAAAGCTTATTCTTTGCGTCGAAAGTTTGGTTAAAACAATCTCTCTTAAAAGTTTTGGTTCTACATCTTGAAAGCCTTGTACTACGAGTAAATATGTGTTTAGATGGTAATATTTCTTGTATTTTGTTTGAACTTGAATTTTTATTAAAAATATCTTTAGAAAATGTAAAGATTCTAAAGTTACAGACGCTTTGTTGTATTTGTTGATAAGGTCGTCTTAGTTAAAACCAACAACTATAATTTGTCAAGTAAGCTATAGGAATTACAAATTTGTGATAAAGACTTATACAGTAAAGCTTGTTAATAAGATTGGGATGCCATATCTTTTCAAATGCTTTAAACATATTAAGGTTTTTATAACGTTTTGATTAATATATTTATACAGTAAATCGATTGGTCTATAATTTAAAGAATCGGATTTATCTCCTTTTTTAGGTGTTGAACGTTTGCTGTTTTAATATAATACGTGGAATTTGATCTAAAATTGATTTTTTTTTTTGGTATTTAATTTAAGATATCTGTTAACAAGTTGCTTAGAGACTTATTATTTAACCTTTAGCTGGTTTTGATTTTGAACTATGCAATGAATTTATTGTTTTGCAGACATTTTTGTTGTTTACGTAAAGCTGAGAAATTTGGTTGGCACTGTTTTAGTCAATTCAATTTTTTTCAGGTTGTAATAGGTTACTGATGAATTTGTTATATGCTTTTTGCTTCTTATTAACTTTCTGATTGTCTGAATTCAGTACAAGTACTTTTGCTTTGGTTTATTAACAGAGAATGTAACAAATTTGTTGATGACTTTTTTATTGGTTTTGTGAGATCCTCGGAATATAAGAAATGAGTATCAAAAATAAAATGATTAAAAAAAATGTTTTATTTTAGTATGTTCATCTTGGAATAACGATAGATGGCGCGGGTTTTGTTTAGTAGTAATTGGAAGAGATATTTTAACAATGGAAGTAACAGTGAATGGTTGGAATTTTTTAAAGCAACCTTAACAGAAGTTGTTGTAATCTCTGGAATAGTTGAAAGATACAGATCTAATAACCTTGGTTTACTAAGAAGTTAATCACTAAGAAAATAAGTGGGCTGCTGAATAAGTTTGAATAAGATTATGAGAAGCAGCAAAAATCATAGTTTGTTCGTCAGATAGTGTTGTAGAAAATGAGTGATTTAACTATTATATCATGTACATTACAATTTCCTAAGAAAATTATTTTAGCTTTATGGATTACCACCATTCAGTTGTTTTCCCAACCCATATATTATATGGTAGATTACTATAATGCAAAAAAAACAAAGTTTGAAGATAAATCAGAAATTTAATTGTAGTAACAAAGCAATATTCATAAACAAATAGAAAAAAATTATTAATACGATTAGGTTGCGCTATCATTGTTAAGAAAAAGATTAGTTTTGCGAAAAGAAAACCTTTTTTTAATAGCTAACAATACACTAAAAGAGCATGTACAATTTGCACAGAATGAGCGCATAGAATTATTCTACAAATGAGTGTATTGAAATAATGCTTACTAGCATAAAAAAAATAATTGTGAATCTACATTTAACAAAAGTAATTAGAAAACCGTAACAAATACAATAATCAGATTTAAAAAGTATCAAAGCATACATAATTAATCCATCAAAAAAAAATCAATTAAATTTGAATTTAATGATAAAAGTATATTTTTTGTACAGCTTGATTAAAAGGTTTTGTTTTTTTTTATCAACTTTTATCTTTTTAGATTAGGACTACTGACTTGCTGCTTTACGGGTATGCTTAAGTTTCAAAATGTTTGCTAAAATCTTCTTAATCTTGCGAAGTAGTTGGCAGATTTTCTCTTTAAATAATTTCTAATGTCCAGTTAAAAGCAAGTTTCCTTGTTTTTTTGCGATCGGTGTAAAACACGTCACCTACAAAAAGAAGCTCTCAATAGTTCGTACAAGAATTACTATGAATGGGCAAAGATTTAATAGTTAACGGCGCTTAACTCCGAAGATGGCATTAAGAGGGATTAAGTTCCCAGTGAATTTCACTCACAGTGCTAACATCTATTACGTTTTACATGAACTGGAAAAGAGAACACCCTGGATGATTTTTTTTTCTGTGGCGAATTCCAATAAAAAGCTATGGAAATAAGTAATTCCCGCGTTAAATTTAAGACATCAGCGCAAATAAATTAATACATAAACAGCTGAGAGCATAAACACATTTTGAAAGTAAAAATTTGAATTATTGAAACTGAATTACATTAATAATTTAATGCGCGTCCTCTCACAGATAATATTACTATCTTGGTAATTTATATTTTACTATATTGAAATTTAATCGGAGATAACAAAACAGATACAAATGACAATTTATTATGAAACTCTGATAATAATAATAATAATAATACTTTATTAGTCTTTTGATCAATACAGGTATTAGACACGTCAATACAAATACATTTGATAAAACATATAAAATTAAAAAAATATAAATAAATAAAAATAAAATTAATTACAAATTTAAAACCAATAAATACATCAAATAGCACTTAAAATAAAGTTTGACAAGTTATCATTTAAGTATTTGTCTATTACAGTGGTGCACAAAAAATTGTCAATAATACTAATAATAATAATAATAATAATAATAATAATAATAATAATAATAATAATAATAATAATAATAATAATAATAATAATAATAATAATAATAATAATAATAATAATAATAATAATAATAATAATAATAATAATAATAATAATAATAATAATAATAATAATAATAATAATAATAATCATAATAATAATAAAGACGAACAGAAAACCATTGAGCATATTACAAACGGCTGTAAAATTTTAGCTCCCACACAATATACAGAACGGCACAACTCGGTAGCTAAAATAATTCATCAAGAATTAGCACTTAAATACCATTTATTTAGCAAATGGGAACCATACTATAAATATATAAATTATACTGGGACAGAGCTATTCTGACAAATAAAACAGTTGCACATAACCGCCCAGACATTACTCTTACTATAAAAAATGTAAATACTGCGTATCTTATAGATGTAGCAATACCAGCAGACTATAACATCAAGGTAAATATAACGAAAAAAAAAAAAATAATAACAAAGAAAATAGAAAAATACTTACCTCTAGCTTCAGAAGTAGAAAAGCTGTGGAAACAAAAGCACATCAAAATTATTCCTATATTAATATCTTTAACAGGAATAATACCATCAAAATTAATCGATTCTATAAAACAACTATACATAGAACAATATAATATTATAAACATGCAAAATCGGTAATACTAAGCACATGTAACATAGTACGATCGTTTTAAAACAACTCATATAATACATCTACATATTAGACTTGGTAGTATTTACCCGTCTAATACAAATAAACCAGGTTAACCTGTGAAAATGATAATAATAATCATAATAATAAGAAAATTAAAGAAAATAACGATCATAAAATACTATGGGACGTATCAATTCAATCCGATACAAATATTGTTCACAATAGACCAGATATTATATGGACAGATAAGCAATCAAAAACAACATATATTATTGACGTAGCAATACCATCAAGCGAAAACATAATTAAACAGATTGAAAAAAAAGAAACAGAAATATATAGATCTCTTATTTGAAATTAAACAGATATGGAGACAAAATAAAGTAATTATACTACCTATTATAATATCAGCAACAGGTTTAGTCCCAAAAAAAAACAATCCAAAATTTAAAAGTTTTATGCGCTGAAGAGACTTTATCTGCTGCTTAAAAGTCATTTACATCAAGCCATAATAAAAGCAGACAACAATTATACTCCTTTATGCTTAAAAAACATAAATTTTAATATCAAAGAAGCAATGTCTATTAAACAAGACAATATTAGAAAGTGGGGATCAAAACAACTGCATGGGAGATATTATAACCATTGTCATAAAGATGAGGTGGATAAAGACAAAACATTTAAATATTTGCAAATTGGACAATTATACCCTGAAACGGAAGGATTTATTCAGGCAATTCAAGACAAAGTAATAAATACTCGAAGCTACCAAAGGTACATAATTAAAGATCCAGCTAATAAAACTGATAAATGCAGAAAATGTCTTACAGACCAAGAGACGATAGAACATATTACAAACGGATGCAGAATATTAGCACCGACACAATACGTGGAACGACACAATGCTGCATCTAAATTGAGATCAAGAATTAGTCTATAAATATAAACTAATAAGTAAAAAAGAACCTTACTATAAGTATGTTTCGTAATCTGTTCTTGAAAATAATGTCTGCAAGTTATACTGGGACAAGACACTATTTACAAACAAAACAATAAACCATAACCGACAAGACATCACTATTACTATTAAAACAACAAATAGTACATTTTTTATAGACATTGCAATCCCAGCTGAACATAACATTGAAACAAAATACGCAGAGAAAATAGAAAAATACTTACCTTACAATATTATAAACATGCAAAAAGCGGTAATACTATGCACATGTAACATAGTACGATCGTTTTTAAAACAACTCATCTAATACATCTATGTATTAGACTGGGTAGTCTAATACAATAAAACCAGGTTAGCTTGTGAAAAAAAAATAATAGATAGGTTAGATAAATGTAAAACCCTCAACCACAGCCGTCTGTGCCTCAACATTAACCAAGAAAAATTGACAAGTAACTTTGAAATGACAGATGGAAAAGCGATTGAATCAATGATAACCACAGACACTTATAAATACCTTGGCCTCCTTCAAGCTAGGCGTATTCAACATAAAATAAATAATAAAAAAACAGTTTTAGTTGAATACACAAAACGATTAACTGATATTTTAAAGTCAAAATTGAATGGCAAAAATACGTTTAAAGCCATAAATGCATATGCCATACCGGTATTAACATATACGTTTGGAACCGTTAAATGGCCAAAAATCGACTTGGAAAACATTCAAATTAAAACTCGAAACATATTAACTAAATTTTGAGCCCACTATCCAAAAGCCGCGACTGAAAGAATAACTCTACCACTACACAAAGAAGGCCGTGGCCTAATAAATGTAAATAAACTTTATCAAAACCAGATTCAGAACTTACATCGCTACTTTCTTAGCAAGGGAACATCAGTCCATAAAGCCGTTTGCTTGGTTGATAACAATTATACTCTCTTGGATTTATTACACACTAATGAAACTGTGCTCACTCTAAACATAGCTTACGAGCAAGAAAAAATACAAACGTGGGCAGGAAAAGCCTTACACGGCCGACACCCAAATGATCTCAATCACACTTTTGTCGATCAAGAAGCGTCGAAAGTGGTTGACTTAAGCAGATTTGTTTCTTGAAACTGAAACTGAAGGTTTTTTAATTGCAATACAAGACCAAGTCATTGCAACCAAAAACTACTGTAAATTTATATTGAAAGAAACAGTCAAAACTTGTACTTACTTCATCTTTAACGGAACATGTAAATTCAAGTAATTACAAATTTAATTTTGAAGAAACTAAAATTTTAGCAAAAATTAATCATTTTCATACTAGGTGTTACGCCCAGTTATACAATTTTTTTTTTATATAACTGACGCAACGCACGTTGAACCTCCCAACCACCACACCGTGTTTGAACGTCGTAACTTAATTAATTATCACTAATTTATCCATTAATTCATTGCCGTCAAACCATGCGACCGCATCTCTTTACTGCGTCGATGTTACTGATCCTCTTTCCTTCGTCCCGCAATCGACTCCCACTCCGCCGCATTGCAATCCATTCGTGCTGAACCGGTCCATCTCGTCTTCTTGAAATACTTTGGTAATGTTCCCGTGTACTTTTCTATATATTGAATCTGCACACAATTATTAATACATTCTGTCCAATTAATAAATTTATATCACTCTAGTACAAGATCAATTATTATGCCAGAATTTCCATAACTATATCAATACATAGTATACTACTAATTACCCAATTAACATATTCCTAAGGTATACTCTAATACCAGTGTGTTTATAACTGCTCCTTACCGCTGTAATGTGCCCTGCATACAATCTCTAGACCGAACTGTTCTATGTAAGCTTGACAATCTTTTGCAGTTATTGTGCAACCCCAAGGTCTCAACTGCCAGTGCACAACATACTTTTGGCTGTCATGTATAAGACCTTATTGCCGTATACAGTGTTATTCACACAACCCCAAGGCCTCGGCTGCCAGTGTCTGAAATAACAATCTTTTCAGCCCTCTAAGCATGCTATAGCTATCAGTACCTCGATGACCTTCCTGCCAATGTACTTTGTATTACACACCTCTAAGACCGGTCTATGTGTGAAAATCCTCTGATAGCTATATTACACCCCTTAAAGCTTCCCTAGCCATTGTGTAATTAAATCTCTATTACACCCCTAAAGGCTCACCTAGCTATTGTGTAATTAAGTCTGTTTTCTCTAAGATAAAGAGTTACCAAACCTTTTCATTAACAAATATAGTAATCTATAACTAGTTCATTATTTATTTACCCTTAACAGTTCCTCTATCGCTCTATTTATATACGCTCTATCTGTAGGTAAATAACAATATTTATAAAACATTAACTATTATAAATAATGCTAACAAAAACTACTGTTAACATAGGATAACAAGGAGAAGCCATCGAAATTGAAAAAAGACCAGACAATTTAAATAAGAGAGATGATGCTTTACGTTTACCATCTACTTGGAAAACAGCATTGGCAACAACTAAATTAAAATATAAAAACCACTAAAGTTTTTTGTAAGTTAGCTTTGACAACAAAATTAGTTTTATATATCAATGTCATATTGATATATTATATTATATTATATTATATTATATCAAAAATAGATATATTATATCTCTCCAGATGATGACAGATGAGATTCTGCCGAAACGTCGAAATATAATCAATCGTCACGAATAAAACCGAAAATAAATAAAAATAAATTATATATACATATATATATATATATATATATATATATAGAGTATTAAAATAATAGGAAAAGTCTAATTAAATGTTTGCTATATAATTAAAGCAAACAGCAATAAAACAAAGTTATGTTCATGTTGACATTTTTTAATAGCTGACGTTTCGTATAATACATTTATACATCTTCTGAGCCAGCTATTAAAAAATGTCAACATGAACATAACTTTGTTTTATTTCTATTTGCTTTAATTATATAGCAAACATTTAATTGGACTCTTAGACAAAACAACACCAACATTATTTTGGGACAAAAAACGTATATCAAGTATGTCAACACATACAAATTTAGTTCACTGAATATGGCAGACGAGGGCGCGCTTGTCGTATTTGTATACACACTGCATGACGTTATCAGACCAGCCATGCCATACCGACGTTTTCAAACCAAACATTTGCAACGTTGTAATAAGCTATAATATACTTATACATCTTAAAAACTAAAACAAGCAAATGCTATTGAATGATCATAGCCTTGCAGCTGACTTGGCTTTGTGCCCGGCCAGAGTTTTAGGCCTCACAACGAAACTTAAAAAACAGCACACATTGCAATAAAACCTGCGGGCTGGCGCTGATAGAACGGAAACTAAACATGTAAGTGGGCACTGCAACTCAAGTGTCCCGGGTCTGTAAATTTTTTTTTAATTTGCAAACCGTGCATCAAATTACTTACTTGATTTAATTGTTGCTAATATGCTTTTTTTTTTTTTTTTAATAAAACTAACGCGCTGCATTAGTGTCCAAATATTCGATCAAACACGGGACACCTGTGATTGTATAGAAAATATTGTTTTTTTTTTAATACTGCTGTTTTTTGCCTTTTTTATTATAGGTTATAGCCTCTTTTAACTTTCTTTTTATGCAATAACTATTCCTTTAAATAGAAAATTAAATAAATCAATTACTGTTTTTTATTTTATTTTTTATAATAAATTGTCACGTAGTAACAGTCAACTCTATTCCTTTAGAAGTCTATTACTTATAACTTATAATTTTAAAATAAGAGTTTGTTTTTATAGTTTTATACGTTTTTTTAGAAACTGTTATTAATAGTTATTATACAGGATTGGGTATATGTATGGAAACACCCAATTTCTGACTGCAGTTTTAATTTATTTCAAAAATGACCTTAATAAAAGTTTTTGTATATGTTTTAATCTATAAGGTGACGTATGATTTTCAATGCATGCTTCGTTTTGCGTGATATAACGTCATCATCAGTTTTCTTTAATGAAACACTCAGTATTTTTTATTAATTTTAGAAAAAAAAATCAACATTTACAATGATATAAGGTATTAATGGGTATTACGACTTATGATTTTAGATTTATTTATTAATAAAATAACAATACGTTTTAAATGATTTATAGTAATAATAATAATCATATTTAATAATTAAATATGATTATTATTATTACTATAAATCATCATCATCAAAATGTCAACTACAATTATTGTAGTTGACATTTTGCTTGAAATATTCACTTATTTTGACGTTTTTTTTTATTGTATTGAGAATAACAGAAAAACAAAAATTGTTTTTACTTGTTGCTATGGTAATTGGAGCATAACTTACTACATTTTGTTTTATTGTTTTATTGTTTTAATGAATATGTTGAATTCTATAGTTAGTTATAAATTATTGTAAATATTATTTTCTTGTAATTAATATGTGTTTGTGTCTAGACAATATCGAGATTTTTATTATATTATATTAAGTAGGCTACAGGATTATTAATTTTTCAAAGAACAAGCCTGGCACCTGGACCATCTATGCAATTAGGGAAAACCTCGCCGGAAAGGGTCGTTTTTGTTAATCCCGATTATCCCCTTAATAACATTGTAAATATTGTACATCTGTATATAAATAGAGTGATTTTAAAATAAAGAGTCAGTCTAGCTTCGACAAGCAAAATAGCAACATCTTACATTCGATTTTTACTTACGTTCCTTTACCAATTCAAATTACATCGCTTAATAGGAAACAAGTGATTTACGACCACTTGATTAGGCGACGCAACATTTCCACTGTCGAGACGTTGAAAAAAACGCCTTGGCACGAAACATTGGTCCTTCGAACCGGATTGAACCAGACATCCACGAACACGTTAACCCATGCCTGAAGTAAATATGAAGTTAATGGAGTTACGTATCAAGCGAGGAATAATAAAATCAAAGTTAACACGGTTTACCGCATTTCTCAACAAATTTGTGAACACCGACTATTCAAATGGAAGAGGAAGAAACCAGTTTTGACGAAGAAATGGCGAATTTTGAATCAAGCTACAACGCCGCAATAAGCAGGGCTACGATTTTGTTAAACAACATTGCATTAACAAACAAGCCTACGTCGATTACCTTTAACAGCAATCAAGATACAGTGATAAAATTACCACCAATTGCGTTACCAAAATTCAGCGGAAATATTGAAGAATGGTATGGATTCCAAGACTCATTCTGCCAACTGGTTGATACAAATGAAGGAATCACAAACGGACAAAGACTTCATTACTTAAAGTCTTCGCTTACTGGCGAAGCCGCCGAAACAATCGCTCCCCTTGATGTAACTCCAGCAAACTACGATATAGCTTGGCAACTATTAAAGGAGCGTTACGACAACAAGCGTTTGATTGTACGAGAACATGTCTGCGCTATTCTGGACATCCCCGAATTTAGTCGTGAAGTATTAGACAATCTGTCCAAGTTAGGAAACAGCATTGTCAAACACAATCGAGCGTTGGACGCACTAAACATCAACAAATACGATGCGTTAATGATAAACATTGCAACCCCAAAAATGGACCCTACAACTACCAAAGAATGGGAAAACTTACTGCAAGACAAGGACGCAATACCTACGGTATCCACATTAGTCGAGTTTATCAGCAAAAAGGTTAATACTTTGAAGTCCGTCAATAAAATGATTGGCGAAAACGGATATCAATCCAAAAATAAACATACCAACGGACACGGGGCAAGAACTACAAATTACGCCGCTACCGCATCTAAATCGACACAAAAGCCACGAATGAAATGTGCTGTGTGCGATATCAGCCACCCGCTATTTCTATGCGAACAATTCAAGAAATTAGCACTTCAACAAAAGATTGACATTGTGAAAAAGCACAAACTATGTATTAACTGCTTGGGAAATAACCACTCGCAAGACAATTGCTACTCCAAACGTAATTGCAATCTATGCAACAAAAGGCATCACACATTGATACATATCGAGGAAACACCCGCGGAAATGTGTTATCAATCATCAACAATTATAGAAGAAACGCTGTTACGAACTGCTGAAATAAACATTATGAACAGAAATGGTGCGCTACAGACATGCCGCGTGCTACTAGATTCGGGCTTCCAATCCAACTTTCTGACGTCCAGCTTGGCAAAAAGGCTTGGATTACCAAGAGAAGCTATTAGCATTGCCATCAGCGGAGTAACATCATCCAGCATAAACGTAAAATGGAAAACTAATGCAAAAATCTACTCTCGAATAAGCAACGATAGTTGGAAAATTACGTTCTTGATACTTGACAAGTTAACGGAAAATCTACCAATGAAATCTTATAAGGGAATATGCATAAAAACACCCAAACAAATCAAATTGGCAGATCCTAAGTACAATCAATCGGGACGTATTGATGCTATAATTGGCGCGCCCTTATTTTGGGAGTTGTTAATGGTGGGACAAGTGAAATCAAATGGGTTATACTACCAAAAGACGAAGGTGGGCTGGATAATTTCTGGGCCATTAAAACAAGACGTAGAAAACTCAATAACATCTTACCACATCAGCTTAAACCTGGATGAAAAAATAGAAAGGTTCTGGAGAATGGAAGAGGTGTTTCATAAATATCAGACAAAAAATCAAAAAAATCTGCGAAGATCACTACCGAGCAAACACTAGGCGAGACATATCAGGAAGATTTATTGTAAAACTGCCCATTAAAGTTGATGCTCCAATCCTCGGTAGTTTGTATGATATTGCTGTAAAACGTTTTACGCACTTGGAAAAAAGACTTGGTGCTGACAAAAACCTAAAAAATCAATACAGCGCGTTTATTAACGAGTATATAGAACTTGGCCACATGAAGGAAATACAAGAAACAAGCCCATCAGCCACACCATATTACCTGCCACATCACCCGGTGATAAAGGAAAATAACTTGACTACAAAGCTACGAGTAGTCTTTGATGCATCTTGCAAAACATCAAACGGAGTATCGTTGAATGACATCTTGCGTACTGGCCCAACTATACAGCAAGACCTTTTTACAATAATTGCATGATTTAGAACATTTCAAGTCGTGATCACAGCGGACATCCAAAAAATGTATCGCCAAATTAAAATAGAACCCCCACAAACGCATCTACAGAGAATTCTATGGAGGAGCGATTCAAACACAAAATTAAAAATCTTTGATCTTAGCACCGTTACGTATGGCACCGCTCTTGCTTAATTTCTTGCCATAAAATGCTTAGACGAGTTGGCAAAGCAAGAATGTAAAACATTTTTGACGGCATCTGCAATAGCGCGTAGAGATTTCTGCGTCGATGATCTCATCACAGGAGCAAAAACATATGAAGAAGCCAGAACAATACGTGAGGAACTACCATTGCTCTTGGAAAAAGGCGTTTTTAAACTACATAAATGGGCATCAAATAACCCTGCAATTTTAGCAACGCTAGATCCACGAGAAACTTAGTGGAATGACTGTGGAAAAGAACGAAATCGTTAAAACCTTGGGGTTGTATTGGAACGCAACAAAGGACTCTCTTACATACGTCTGCATCGTCAAGCTCAAGCCGACCGGTGACCAAACGGACCATTCTATCAGACATCTCCAGCATATTTGATCCCCTAGGACCCGTAAATATAAAGGCAAAAATTATAATGCAGCAATTGTGGAAATTGTAAATAGGATGGGACGAATCTTTGCCCATGTCTATTCACACTCAATGGTCTCAATATTTAAATGACATACGTAATTTAAGCGCCATAACAATCCCACGAAAGGTCGTCCACTGGAAAAACCTCACTCGAACTGAACTACACGCGTTTGCAGACGCTAGCGAACAGGGATACGGCGGTTGTGTATACATCTGCACGACCAACAATACGGGAAAGAGAGCTGCTAACTTATTATGTGCAAAATCTAGAGTTGCGCCATTAAAAATAAACTCAGAAGCGCGACTGGAACTCTGTGCGGCCGTCCTAGCAGCGCGACTAGCGCACCAACTGAAAGAATCTCTCAATCTGGAAATCAATCAATTCTATTATTGGACGGACTTCACCATTGTATTGAGCTGGATAAAGGCTGATAAATAATGGAAAACCTTTGTAGCTAACAGAGTGGGAGAAATAAATTCATTGACAAAGGCAACCGAATGGGAACATGTACCCACAGATACAAATCCTGCTGACATCATATCGAGAGGACAAAATGCTATAGTTTTATCAACAAACGAGTTGTGGTGGAACGGACCTTCTTGGTTACTTAAGCAAAGCGTTGACTGGCCTAAATTAAAAAAAGAATAAAGAAGACTATAACGAAATCCCAGAGATGAAACAACCCCGTAATGAATGTTTGGTTACCACCCTCGAACACACATTTAGCGAAGACCTGTTGAATCAATTCTCGAACTATAATCGTTTACTGCGAGTCCTAGCGTATGTACGTACGAAGATTTATACATAACTGTGCAAGAAGAGAAAAAAGGGACGGATTTCTGAAGCCAACCGAGCTACTAGACGCCGAACAAAACCTAATTCAAATGGAGCAGGCAAGACACTTTGGAGAAGAAATGAAAGATTTGATGGCGGGGCGCTATGTCAGGAAAGGCAGCAAATTGTTATGCCTCAACCCGTTTATTATAAATTGCCTAATTTATGTAGCAGGAAGATTAAAGAACTCTTTGCTACCATTTCAACACAAACACCCGTTGGTTCTACCTCACGGCCGCTTAACAAACCTGTTAATAAAATCGGAACACGAAAGACTGCTACATAGTGGACTACAGTTAACATTGGCGGCTATTAGAAAGCGGTACTGGCCAATATCAGGAAGAAGCGTAGTCAGGCAAGTCTTAAAAAGATGCATCAAATGCTTCAGAACAACACCCAGTGTGTTTAAAACACAACTGATGGGTGACCTACCGCAAACAAGAATTCAACCCTCCAGACCTTTCATGGTAACAGTCGATTACTGTGGACCATTTACAATCAAATCTAGAAATTCACGCTCAAAAGTTTACACAAAGGCGTATGTGGCAGTCTTTGTTTGCTTTTCTACGAAAGCAGTGCATATGGAAGTTGTTTCTAATCTAACAACGGAAGCCTTCTTAGCTACTCTTGAAAGATTTATTGCTAGAAGGGGAAGGTGAGCGACATACATAGCGATAATGGTACAAATTTCGTCCTAATTTTGGCGGGCTATGGGAATCTGCAGTAAAATCCGCAAAAACGCACATGCGGAGGGTAATAGGCGACACAAAATTAACCTTTGAGGAACTAACCACATTCACATGCCAAATAAAAGCTGTCCTCAACTATCGGCCACTGGGTCCGCTATCAAACGATCCAAATGACCTTGCCTATCTGACACCTGGGCATTTTTTAGTCGGCGACGCACTCACTGCATTGCCTCAACCAAGCATTTTAAAGTTACCAGACAACAGAATTTCACGTTGGCAACATGTGGAAAAAATGCGACAGCATTTTTGGAAAAGATGGTTATCGGAATATCTGCATACTCTACAACAACGGCCAAAGGAAAAATCCAGACAATCTCCATCCCTAGAAATTGGTCAGATAGTAATAATAAAAGAAGACAACGCACCCCCGCTTCACTGGAAGTTAGCTGTATCGAGGATGTATTTCCCGGCAAGGACGGGGTCGTCAGAACGGCAACTATACGAACAGCAACGGACATCATAAAACGAGCGGTAACCAAAATATGTTCAATGCCGTTCTAACAAATTTTGAAAGGAAACCTTTCAAGGGGGGCGGCATGTTGAATTCTATAGTTATAAATTATTGTAAATATTATTTTCTTGTAATTAATATGTGTTTGTGTCTAGACAATAACGAGATTTTTATTATATTATATTAAGTAGGCTACAGGATTATTAATTTTTCAAAGAACAAGCCGTGCCGCATCTGGACTATCTGTGTAATTAGGGAAAACCTCGCCGGAAAGGGTCGTTTTTGTTAATCCCGATTATCGCCTTAATAACATTGTAAATATTGTACATCTGTATATAAATAGTGTGATTTTAAAATAAAGAGTCAGTCTAGCTTCGACAAGCAAAATAGCAACTGCTTACATTCGATTTTTACTTACGTTCCTTTACCAATTCAAATTACATCGCTTAATAGGAAACAAGTGATTTACGACCACTTGATTAGGCGACGCAACATTTCCACTGTCGAGACGTTGAAAAGAACGCCTTGGCACGAAACAGAATATTTCAAAAACCGTAAGTCGTATACCCATTAAACCTCATATCATTGTAATTGTTGAAATTTTTTTTTTCTAAAAACAAAAAAAATACACCGTGTATCATTGTATTAAAAATCAAAATACATCACTATGTAGATTAAAATTTCTACAAAAACTGTTATTAAAGTCATTTTTTACATAAACCAAAAATGCAGCCAATAATTGGGTGTTTCCATACATTTACCCAACCCTATATATTTTATTAATATACTTAGCTTTGAGCCGCCCGAGCTGGGATTTGAGCCGGGTTCAGAATTTACGCCTGGCATTGGGCTGAATTTTGGGCCGGATCGGGTTTTAATAAAATATTTTATTAATAATAACAATGTTACTTGGTGAACACGCCAGTATACATGTATTAAGCATTGTAAGAAACTCATAATATATTAGCTTCAGGCCGGGTCGTGTTGGGCGTTGGGCTGAGTTTTAGACCAGGCCGGGTTTGACAAAATTAAAAACGCCGACTTCTAATCTCATCTCTTATAAAATTAATAACACTGATGTTTTTTATATTATATGCAATATACATACTTTAAATTTATTATTTCTTTATCCCAAAGCGGCTATAGCATTCCGAGTGACACGGAAGCAAGACTACCGTTTGATTTTTGTACCGTGCATAATATTACTTACTCAATTTAATCGTTGATAATATGCTAAATTTCTTTAATAGAACACATGCGCTGCATTGGTGCCTAAATATTCGATCAAACAAGGGACATCTGTGATTGTATAGAAAATATTGTTCCTATTTCAATAGTTCTAGTTTTTGCATTTTTTATTTTGTCTAGCTACTTTTAATTTTTTTTAAGCGAAAACTGTTTCTTAGATGTTTATTATTTAAAACTTTTAAAATATTTGTTTAGTTTTTAGTTTAGCTTATTATAGGAACTGTTATAAGAAACTGTTATTAGAAACTGTTATTATATATTTTATTAATAATATACTCGTTGAAACGCCAATAACTTTAGTAAATAAAAAAAAAAAACATGTAGTTTAAGTTTGAAAGTTGCGTTTCACAAATTGCAACATGTTTTACTGTACAGTGTCAGCATTAGGCAGCAGATAACCAACAAAAAAGCTTAAAAACTAATAAGTTAAAAAGTTTTAAACGTTTTTTAAAGTATTACAAAAAAGATTAGCTTATAAATTATTAAATATTAATTAAAGGTAATTTATTTAAAGCTGTCTGATCAGAATAATAAAATGTTTATTAAATTTATTAATTTTTGTTTTTTATTTATTACATTTATATAAAATCTTTAATTTTATCAATATTTGACTGAATTAAATGACATAACATATATTATGTAAATGTTTTGCTTAATTTTTTTTGATTAGTTGACAAGCAGTAATTAAAAATTAAAGTATGCTAGTGAAATAGAAAAAACTTTAACAAGAGAATAAATAAATACATAACTGAAATAAACTTACATATACATTTTAAAATTTCCTAAATTTTTCTATAGGTTGTTCAAGCTTTTATTGTGTTTACTTGCAATAGACACATAAAAAATAGACATACACAAAGAAATATGTGCTACATACCTATCTAGGCCACAAAACATGGCAACACTGCTGGGTCTAAAACCGTCGGTTCTACTGTCTGGGACTAATAGAGATTGCCAGACATCAACTTTTTGTTTTTTTAATAATTGTTTACCCCTCTTTCATTGCTTTCAGAGTTCTTAATTAATAAGTCAAAATTACTTAATATACACACACTTACAACAAAGATTTCTAGTGGGTCTGTGGTTGCTGTTAAACATAGCGGGTCTAAAACGACGGTTGGATTTATATATATATATATATATATATATATATATATATACGGATATAAAAGGCATTAGGAGGGATGCCTCTAAAGGCATTACGGCGGATTTTTTTTAATTGTAAATTAAATGTACCAGGCTGTTATTTACACATTGTTTAACATTCACACGACGGCGTTTATTGATTATGTAAGTATTTTAAGAGATATTTGGCAAACAAATTTATAAAATAAACACGTAGTTCCTTAATTACTCGGTAGAATATATATAGAAATTGTACATTCATGGTTTGAAACTAGACTAAATCCGGTCATTAGTGAGCACTCCTAATCATACATATCGATGATATTTATTACTGCCTAAGGGGTGCATGGCGCATTCGCCAAAAGTTAATCCTTTTGTGCTTCAAGCTTTTGCCGCTTGAATAGTTTTAATACTTTTTATACTTGTTTAAAACGTTACAAACAATTCGTCCTACTTTATAAATTTAGTGAATAAGATATATATTGTTTAATTACCGCAAAAATATAATTATTGTGCTTACATAAGCCATTCTTATCTAATAAGTTAAAAATATAAACTAAACAACAATAAAATTAAAGATAAACTCCATTTTCAAAAATAATTTGTTACTTGTCAAATTATAAAATAAATTCATTCACATTTGTTTATATATTATTTTTGGGTGGATTATTTTACTACAAATGTAACACGCAAGAAGAATTTAACCTAGTTTTGATTTAAACTAAATTACCTTGTTTATATTATGTATACATAATTTGATATTAACAACATCTTAAATAAAAACCAAAATTGGTTTTTGTTGAGTTGATCATTGTTTAGTAGACTGTTGCAGAGTTGACCATTGTAAGTTTAGTTTTTATAACAAAAAAAGCCCTTTAACCGCAATTTAAAATCGTGACATAAAAGTTGCTTATAATTAACAGTTTTAGTTGTCATAATACATAGTTTTTAATAATAATGTTATTAAATAATTTAGTTTTTAATAAACAATAAATAAACAACTATGTTTATTAATAAATTAAATTACATGAGCCGGTCTTTCAATATTAGTTCAAACTCAAACTTAGGTTTAAACCATGTTTGTACGTAATAACGGGACTTTTAATATTAAGTAAACATAAACGCCGTTTTATCATAGCAAAACCTAAATCTTGCTAGATTGACCGTTTAAACTTAAATAACCGGTTTATTCTAAGGGCGCATGCACACATCCGCTCATATTGGTTTATTACGGCAACGTTTTCATGAATATAACTCAACAAAACTGTTCAATTTTAATGTGGATTTTTTTTTTAATTTTATTAAAAAAATTATAATTGATTGTGTGTGTTCCATCAATAATATAATATGATTAGAACAATACATGGATCAAATTTTATTACATATAATAATGTAGCATTTTCCTGTATGGACAATTATTACAATGTTTTTTTTTTTTTTGATTAATTGAAAATGGGTACATTTGTTTATAATTTTGTTTGAATTTAACAAAATGTACAAACTTCGTAATTGAATAAAAATGATAAAACAAGTGCTACATATTGGTTGAGAGAAATTTGTCAGTAAAATTATTATTTTAAAAATGTAGATTATATTAATTATTGCAAACGTATTAAATCATAATAACATACCTTTTTTCAAAATTAAAAAAGTTTTTAATTTTCTGGGTAGCGAACCGCGGACCTTCCCTATGTGAAGCTAGTATTATACCACTGAGCTATTGCAGTAAATATGATAAATAAGACATTCACCTTAATGCATACTGCGGAGTTAATTTATTATCAACCTAATAAATATCTTTGTTTAAGTTAACTTGTATTGGAAGTTTTGCAAGACGTAAAACGGAGTTTGCAAATTAATCTTGTTTGATTAATCTGCTATTGAAAAATCGGCATTTAATCTGTTATCTTTATTTGTTTATTGTTAATCGGCATATTATTTTAGGTTATTACGTTTTCCAATCCCTCCTTATTAGTTAAAATTATATATTATATATATTATGTAATTATGTATGTGTGCCAGTAAATCTTATATAGTGGTTTTACAACTAAATCATTTGAAAAGTTTGTTAAATTAATAACATTTTTAATCAAATAAATTTTAAATATGCAATAAATAAACATCAACTGTGTTTATTAATGACTTTATTAGTTAATTAAATGTATACGTTATAATTGAATTTAACTTACATATAATTTGACACATTTCAATTTTTAAAAAATAATGTTTATATATCTATTTTTTTAAATATAGTTATCAATAATTTGCGGTTAACAAATGATTGACGCATTATTTTAGATCATTGCGTGGTCCAATCCCTCCAAATCAGCAAAAAGATGTAATGTTTTCTTAAAATGTGCGGTTAATAAGAGACTGGCGCATCTTTGTATGTCATTGCGTGGTCCAGTACCTCCTAATCAGCAATTTATATGTACTGTTTGCCTATAAATCTTACATTGTAATGTTACAACAAAATAATTGATAAAGTTTGTTTGTTAATAGTACTTTTAGATGCTATAATAAATAATACGTATTAATAACTTTCTTTTTAAATAATTTTTAAATTTGCAATAAATAAAAAATTATGTTTGTTATTATTGACTTTAATAGTTAGATAAATTTTCAATATGCAAATCGCTTTATTTAAATTAAACTACATATAATTTATAACGTTTGTTTATTATCAATTTTCAAAGAAAAATGTTTATATATCTATTTTTTAAATATTGTATTTATTAATTTGCCGTTTACAAGGGATCTATATATGTACAGTTTGCTTGTAAATTTTATATAGTAGTTTTTTATCCAAATCATTTAAAACGTCTAGTTGTTAATAGCAATTTTTGTTGTAATAATAAACTTGTGAATTGACAAATTTCTTAATTTTCGAACATGCTATAAATAAACAATTATGTTTAATATTGACTTTGTTAGTTAATTAAATCTTTAATACCCAAAACGCTTTTGTTGAATAATAAATTATATATAAATGATCACGTTTGTTTGTTTATTGTTTGTTTATTGTTAGTTTTTAAAGATCAATATTATCATATTTATTTTTGAAATATTGTATCACTTAATTTGCTGTTTACAAAGGACCGACGCATCATTTAGATCATTACGTGGTCTAATCCCTCCTAATCAGTAAAAAAATTTACTGTTTTCTTATAATGTGCGGTTAACAAGGGATTGACACATTTATTTAGGTCATTGCGTGGTCCAGTCCCTCCTAATCAGTAATAAATATATATTGTATGTCTGTAAATTTTATATAGTAATTTACATTTTTTTTATTATTAGTACTTTTAACTTTAATAATTAACGTGCATTTACTATACTATTACTTTCTTAATTAATTAAATTTCAAATATCCAATAAATAAACAACAACTAAGTTTATTAATGACTTTATTAGTTAATTAAATTTTTAATATGCAAAACGTTTTAATTGATTTAAATTACATATAAATTATCACGTTTGTTTGTTAATTGTTAGTTTTTAAAGATAAATATTATAATATTTATTTTTGAAATATTGTATCAGTTAATTTGCTGTTTACAAAGGACCGACGCATCATTTAGATCATTAAGTGGTCTAATCCCTCCTAATCAGTAAAAAAATTTACTGTTTTCTTATAATGTGCGGCTAACAAGGGGTCGACGCATCGTTTTATGTCATTGCGTGGTCCGTAATCCTTCTTAATCAGCATTATATGTATGTATATAATGATTGCCAGTAATCTTATATTGTATTTTTATAATCAAATTTATAAACTTTGTGTTAATAATACTTTTAGTTGTCACTTTCTTAAATAACTAAATTTCAAATATGCGATAAATATACAATTATGTTTATTATTGATTTTCTTAGTTAATCAAATCATTAATGCACATTCCGTTTTAATTGAATTAAAGTACTAATATATTATCACTTTTGTTTGTTAATTATTAATTTTTAAATTAGTTAAATTATCATTAGTCAATGATTGATAATCACTTAAAATTAAAGCAAATAAAAACTAGATTTATAATTAAAAAAAGTTGTTTTTGCCCGGTATTGAACTGAGGACCTTCCGCATGCCACACGGATATGATATCCACTACACCACGAAACAATGATGCTTGTGTAACCCACCACTAGTTTATAGAACTTTTATCCGTTTTACTGATTAACGATAATATTTAAAATGTGTAGTCTGACAAATGATTTAAATCTTAATTATTAATAATATATTATTGTATTGTATTTTTAAATAGTACATTTTTTTAATTTTTAATTTAGAATTATTAGTTAATTTTTTATTAAAATTGTCAAAAAATTAATCTAATATTAATAAACTTGTTTGGGTGTTTTTATTATTGTTGCGTAATACAATATTGTCTATAACACAAAAATGTGTGTTCTACAAAATTTGTTTGAAATTGTGGGTTAATGATTGGGAAAAACAGAAAACACATATAATCTTTTGTAATTACAGGTACTTCAGGTGTTTGACGTTACTAGAAATCGATAATAAACCTTTGATCATTGCGGATTAGTTTGATGATAATCTTAAAATATTAATAATAACATAATAATCTGTTTAAGGGTTTACATTTTTTTAACCTTGTGCTTGAATACAAACTGAAATTGTGAGTGTGTGGGTGTTTCAAATTAATATCGTTCATAACACACAAACATGCAAAATGTTATGATTGTTAGTAGGTAGAATTCAAAAAAGGATTTATATTGGGAATATTTAATCCACTTGACTAAACCGCTTACAAATTACCAAAACAATACAGGTATGCAAATCCTTACACATAAGCAAACGTAATTCTGATTTCTTTCATTTTTTAGGTTTCTTATAATAGTACATAATATAATTATTTACATTTGACTGGCAATCTTGTCATTTCAGTTCTTTCCAATAAAAAATATGATTTAGTTGCTGTATTGTACTTTTATAACTAACAACTTTTGTTATAAATCTAACCTAAAAACATATTTTTTATGTATGTGTAACAGTAAAATCATAATATTAATAAAAAAGTATGTTTACAATATATTCTATTTAAATTTTTTAATACGATTATTAATATACGCGTATAACTGAGCAACGGTGAGCGCTAAAAACACTTTCTATTAAATTGTGACATGTTATAAAATATGTAATAATGACAATTTATAAAAACATGTTTGTTTAAAAATAAATTAAATATTAAATAAAATCTTTTAAATTAATTAAATAAAGAAAATTTAAAATATTACAGTTACATAAATTAATTATAATTATTTTTAATACAAATAACAAAATAAATATGAATAATTTGCTTTATTTGACAAATCTTAATATTATTTAGTAGCGCCCCTTTTGAACTTGCAGTCTACTATCGTACATTTATAAAAGTTAAAAGTGGTGCCATCTATTGACAAACGACAACAAGTAACTACCGGTCCTTCGTAAGCAGTAATTTATATGCGTGGATTAGGAGGGAGCCTCCGTAATAACCGAGCCTCCACAATCAGTAGAAAGTATGCGCGTATTCCCTCCTAAGTCTCTTAGCACATCTCTATATATATATATATATATATATATATATTTATTTATTTATTCACAACCACTTTTTAAATTATTTATGTAATATATCTATATATATATATATATATATATATCCATATAACATATAATTGTAATGTAATGTAGATTTGCAAATAATTTACCAACTGATATTAATGTATGTTGTCTCTCTACATCTACGTTTAGAAGTCAGCTGAGTCATGCTGACTAATGTTTAATATGTACGCTTTTATGTTTGTTATTTTTTGTATTCTTTATTTTTGTATTGTAAAACATCATTATTTATGTATATTTGATGTTACATCTACGTAAATCTGGTAAGATTATACCGTGAATAAAGTATTATTATTATTATTATTATTATTATTATTATTATTATTATTAATTTAACTTATATTTAATAAAATAAATACTAATTGTTTAATTGGGGTAGATGTCAAATTAACATTATATTCAGTTTTATAAATTTATTACAAGATAGAAAATGTAATTAATTGATTGATTTGCACTATTTTTAAGTTTTAATAGAGTATAGTTTTTTTTTTAAATCTTTATAGTGTAAATGTAAATTAGATTCATTGCCTTCTAAATATAGCGGACTTTACTTAACCCGCTTCCCTTCTCAATAGAATAGGTATTTTTTTTGTTCGAATTTTTTTATTTTCTTTATTCAAAATCGATTAAAGTAGATACTCAAGACACATTACATTTTATTTTACTCTTATGATTCATGGCGCGGCGTGGAGCAGTGGGGTGTATTTATTCATAAAGCTCGCATTGTATCCCGACTATTGATGCGATTTGCTTCATCCTTGCATCTGGATACATGAATTCAGCGAGTATCGGTCCCATTATGTAGCCGTTTTGAATTGACGGATACAATCTTGGTGTAGGCTGGTATTGTGAATCAATAGGGAAAGCTTTTGGAAATAATAGACGCTCACGATTTCTATCCAAAATAGATAAACCCGGTCAAGTCACAATTGATCTTTTATGCAAAATTTTAAGCTTTGAGACAAGAAGATGCGAGCACTACCGTTTTGGATAGTTGAGATAAAACAATGTACAACGTTCATTATTGTCGGAGCTATAATAAAACACACGGAAATATTTGATACTGACATAATCCAGTTTTATATCTCAAAGGCTCTAGCTGGCGTAATGTAATTGGTCCTTAATGCCGCAGGGACGTTTTACCTAATTAAAATATAGCAAATCCACCGGGGATCCGTCTTGTAATTCACTTACTCGCGTCATCCAGACCCATTTATAAATTACAGGAGGTCCAGGACTTTTAAGTGCTTCTTCGATCTTTTGATTTCTCTCTTTAATATAACACTGTATCTTAACATCAAACGCATTACCTTTTAATAGCTTCTAATTATGCGGCACTATCTCTAAAAAAATTAATAAACTATATTATATTGCATTTCATTAAGGTGTTTACAAAAACGGTTCTGCAAATGTAAATTACTTTTTATTTATAAAGACATGTAAATATTTATATGTACTATTATATATTATTTTGTTTATACTACACATTTAGAAGAGAATTAAGAAACAAATTTAGAGCTTAATTGAGCTTTTCTTAAAGTTCCAAGGAAATTTAGCAACACATTTGTAATTATAAGTAAAGAGCTATACATTCTATGGCTACAACTTTGTTAAAAATAGTAAAATATCATACTTCTAATCTTAAATTATCTGCGTACTCCATTTTCTTAACGAGTTTGGCCTAATTTATGGTGAGCAAAATTAAAATAGCGTTTGCGAAATTATTTAGTGTAATTAGTACTGCAAAAGAACCTGTTGTTAAGAGACTTACTTACAAATTACTATTAATATAGTAGCTAGAAAAACTACATTTGAGAATGTAATGGATGGATCTGATTTTATAAATTTAAACTGATTTGCTATTTTTTGGAGAATTGATGTTTTGAATTAGTTTTATAATATTATAGTAATGTAATTGTTGATTTGTTGAGTACAATTGAATGCTTGTCGTTAGAAACTTGTATATAGTGTTTACAAGAACCACCCAGTTTTATACAGTTGCATATAAATTACTATGTTTCCGGAGGACAATTAAAATTAATTAAGCTAGCGCGTTGGTTTGCGAGGTTTGAGTAGTTCACATTGCAGGGTGCAGAGGGTTGAATGACGTAAATAAACCTGGATGTTGTTGCATTGTTATTTTCCGGACTGGAAAAGATGATATTTTTCAACCGCTTGCGTTAAAACTTGGATATTAGGTCATTTTGTTGACTACGAAATGTCACAAAATTAAAAAACTTAATTAATTTTTATACTTGAATGTTTTTAATTAGCCTCCGTCAAACTTTGCATAAGATGAATTGTAAATCTTGTGATAATCGTTCAGTTGGCAACTTAATAGAAGGTCTATGCACAATAACCCTTATTTCTGGTTTAGAACGTGTTAATTAATGAAGTCCATACCGTCCCAAGAAATTGTTTCAGAGTAGTTTGAAAGCACATTGGCTTCAGTATATCCCGACACCTTGCAAACTATATTATATTAAGGCGTTTAAATTTAATAACTCTTAATATAATAATATAATAAATAACACAAGACGATGTTATAAAAAAAATTCTAATAAGAGGATAGATTTGATTTTTTTTTAATTATATTCTTGTTCTATAAACTATAGATTATATTATAAAGCCAATTTGAAGGCTATTAATAAAAATAATACAAAGCTCGAAACATTAAAAGGGAATCGTACGTCTATGCTTGCGAATCTTTGAAAAGCACCCCGCATTATCCTTACGAATAAAGGATAAGGCCTGATGTCACGATATGGCCATCTCTCTACTATTTTGCACGTCTTCTTTCGGAATTTATTCGGCTCGTATAAAAGAACCGACAATTCCCGGAAAACGCTCCAGGAAATATATCAGCTCTATATCTGACAATGAGAAGAATAATATTACATACGGCACCGACTTGAACTCAAATTAAAAGAGAATATTCGAGGTCCTATGTGAGAAATCTAATAAGTAAAAGGAGAAATAAATAGGTTTTAAAAAGTTGTTGTGGAATCGTATTATGTCAATTGGAATAATATTGCAGCGGTTCTTTGCAATTGGAATAAAAGACGAGTGGGAAATAAACTTCCTTTTGAATCATCACCGACATATCAAAGGTAGAGAATTTTTATTGGTCTTTCAATAGTGCTTTAAGAGTCCTCTAAGAATGGCAGTCGTCAATAGGGAAATACGCTTCCATTGGTATCAAATAACGAAAAGCCTCATGTCTAGAACAAATATTGCAGCCATGCATCAGCCAGCGTCACGAAGAATGCATCTTATCGATTCTCAGTTCAGAGCTTTAAGAATTGTCTTTAGTATTACACATATTTGTCTCACATACCTCTTTTGTCATTGTCTTGCATTTTAAATTAAACCTACTCAATTTAAGCCAGAAACCGCAAGTGCAACTTAGCAAGCGCCATACATCAGATAACTACAAACCGCGGAATTGTTGGTGCATTTCAACCATGCCGCCTTATAAATTACTTTGCAATGCTTACCAAACTAACAGAATCCATTATTTGTTATGTACAAGAAACTACCGCCCCTTTTCGGTCACCGTGTAATTTTATTATTACTTCTTAAACTGACCGTCCAAAAGCAAAACAATAATTTTCTAATTCATGTCGTAAATCAGTCTGCTAGGGTTTGTCCCGTTTGATTTATCGGAACAATTCTAAACAAACCTAGGTCGATCGCATTTGCGGATGCAGGTTTAACGGTTTAATCATGTGTTGTATTGTGTGCAAATACGTACATTTCGTAATCAAATCAACCCTTTTACATGTGAATAATGATGGGAATAGTTTATGCTCTGTAGCACATAACGATTTGTATAGAAGGTAGGTATATCTCTATATTCACTTTTGCCCATAAACGTAAAGGAATGTTTACTTATGATACAAACTAAGCCGCAAGGCATCTGCAAGTTAATTTATTCTGACAATATTGTTTACAAGTACAAGCATTTATTCAATAGAAAAATGTATTAAGTAAATGAGTGGTTCCTAAATGCATATTTTTATTTTTTAAACTATGTTTCTATTAACAACCAACCCATAAAATAAATTACTGAATAGAACATTCTAAATAAATCTTTCAAGTGTAACTGAAAGTTTTTTCAACGTTGCTATAGAATTAGAGAAGTTTGGGAAAGAGGCCTCCGCAAATAATAGGATCCTTTCGTGTCCCAATGCATATAAAGAACACATTAGGTACGGATCTCACCTTGGCTGGCGCATTAAGGTTGCTCCGGTGGGAGCTGAGTTACGGCCGCATCGGGATCTCCGGACTACGGCTACAAAAAGTATGCTCGCAGTTTCAAACTTTTTGAAAATATACGCCCATACGAAATCAGCCGGCAATTACATGGGTTCTCACATGTGTGTCAGATAGTGAGGAAACCCAATCTTGCAACTGCGCGTGTAAATATTTATTGCATTGTTAGATAGTAATTCATATTGAAACACAAAAAGTAATGTGTTGTTGGTTAATGTAGTTGTTAGTTGACAATATATACATAAGTATATATATATATATATATATATATATATATATATATATGTATACTATTTGGGTCGAACAATATTCCATTCAAAGTTTCCCTGTTTAAGACCGCAACTGTTTGTCTGGTGAGTTGATAAGATACGGATCCAGCTCGATGGGAAATGGGGGTGCCGAACTGGCATGTATGGAAAATTCCCGTCAACCCTTATACACGCTAGAGTAACGTTCGAAGTTAATAATGTTTGACGTTCAACTATTTACTTTAAATTCTATGCCGCAAACTGAATTTCGCTCGCAACATATTACATAATAATTTTCAACTCTCATAAAATTACTGAGTCAATATCACAAACTGGAACTTTCGAGTTATGTCAGTATAATTATATTGCCTAGAGTATATTAATTAATATAATATGTTATTCATAAAATGGTTTATAATAGATAAATATTAATAATGCGATATACGGGATTTGTGATGACATTCATATATGTTAAAATTTCTTGATTAAGTTAGGTCTTGCAAGAGCCGGCACATGTTTGTCTTAGGTTTGCATTATATGCACTTAATTATCTCCTCGTAATACCGTAAATATTCTAGCGTTCTGTTCTTTTAAGAGACTTCTAAATCAATTTTATTTATGGTACTATTATTAGCTATTTAAAATCTTTTATAGCGAATATTTATTTTTCTTATATATTATTTGTTGTCGAAATTGAATTTATTTTGCTACATTTTAGCATTACTACGGTTACGTAATATAATTATTTTATTATTGCTTTTCTTGTTTGAGCTGACAGCTAAAAAGTTTTCGTATGAAATTCATTCTGTGTTATAGTCAAGGGAGAGAAACGTGCGATAAGGTGGATATTTAATTTTGAACGTAACCGATGTGAATCTTAGACCGTGATAAAGTTCTCATTCACGTCCGTCAGACGAGAGATATAAGCTTCTCGGAAAAATAATAACTTTTCCAGTTACTCGGGGGATTTGCGAAGTGCACGCCAGCAGCTCGGACGTGACACGAGACTCACAATGCGTCTGAATTACAAATACCTACTGAAAGAAGTACGAAAAAATTGTACAACTTTCTCATTCATTTTTATATAAGTTTTGTAAAAGATAAATTTTATGTACAATGAGAGGTAATTGCAATTTTTTTTTTTTCATTTTTAAAGTATTTAATATTAAATACGTTTTATGCAATTATGATGTTTAATAATTTCTGTTTTAATTGACAATTTTTTTGTATAACGAATTCGCGCAGGCAGAAAATGAGAGACTGGGACGCCGCCTTTCACGTTCTTAAGTGCTCTTCGGGCCAAATGAAAAATTACAAAAAGTACCACTTGTAAAAGGTGGAGGGAACAATTTTTACTCTTTTTACGTCAACAAAATATTTGCACACTTGTGGAAATACAAGAGGGAATGTAATAAAATGTTTGAATATAATTGAAAAATAAAAATCATGAAGTAGGAATTTATTATAAGCAATTAACTTTAACTTTGTGATACACAATAAAAAAAAAATGTTGAGCATAAAATAAAACATAATTTGGACTTATTTACGAGGAAGGAACATCTAATTACTGAAATGGGGAAATATGTATTTTTGACATACTAATCAAGTACTTTGCATGTAGTGCTGAGCACGCAACGCGTACGTAGAGTTTGCGTAATTTTGAACACCACCTCTCTTCTTTCTTCTAATTTAAAGAAAAAGTAGAAAAAGACGTAATATAATATTTTTTTAAATCTAAGGTTTGTGATATAATTAGTATGCATTAAATTATAAATAACAAAGGCATTGTTTTCAGAAAGTGCATAGTTTTTTTTAACAATGTTTGTTACTTTTTTTTTATTGTGTTTTTGAAACATGATAATCTCTTTTTATGGCACCATAAATGTTTTTTTAGGTTGTTATTGTAAATTTTGTGTAATCTTCTTAGCTTATATATTTAGATGGTATTAATAATTTTTATTTCTGTAATTGCATAAGAGGGGGTGCTTTATTAATAAGTAACAATCTAATTACTAATGCATCTAACTCTACTATTATAAACTCTCCTACTGCTGTACTTTCGATGCCGGCTAGTGGTAATAATTAATTTTAGGCAACGGGTTGTTAAAAGATATCTTTTTAAATTAAATACCAGAAAGGTGTCACGTATAGATGAAATTCCGCCTATTATTCTTAAAATATTTTCAAATGAAGTAGCTCCAATTTTGACTAAAATATTTGACTTATTATACAAAAAAGAAACATTCTCAAATTGTTGTAACATTGCAAATGATCAACCTATACCTAAAAAGGGAAATATATAATAATTTTTACATTGTCTTTTTAGAACAAAATAACTTTATCTTAGATACTCAATATGGGTTTTGATCAATACGTTTGACAACAGATCTTCTGACTTATGTTAGCCACAAATGGAATTCTACTTTAGACAAACATTGAGAAAATTTTGCATTTTTGATTTACATTAATGAACTTCTTTAAATAACTAAAAGTCCTATTCATAGTTTTGCAGATGATAGCACCTTTCATACTTCATACATTTCAAAAACCATATCGACAAATATGGCAAAGCGTCTTGAATCTTCTAGGTTATAATCTGTAGCATCTATAAATAAAGACTTCAAAACAATATCTGACTTCTAACTGTTTTAAAATCAAAATCTGATGTATCATCAGTACCAAATATTAAAATAAACAACGAATTCATATAAAATCTTGCATAATCTTCTCTGGAACGATCATGTTGTTGACATAGCTTTGAAAGTATCTAGAAAACTAGGATTTTTTAATAGATGTAAAACAGTTTTTTTTTACTTTTGTTCAATTTTTGTATATATATGTATATATAAAATTTATATTTGTTTTTGTATTGAATATTGTTCCCAAGCATGGAAAGGATAATCGGAAACTACACTATCTCTTCTAAACTTTATTCAAAAACGAGCTATTTGTATCATTGTCTATTCAAAATTGTTCAATGACTTAGATACTTTACAACACAGGCGTAATGTTGCAGATTTGTGCATTTTTTGTAGGTATTTCTATGGACATTGTTCAAACGAAATAAAAGACATATTGCCATCTAAACTAATATTTACTTGTAGTACAAGGCTTGCTAGGAATTTTAACAAATCATCACCGACAGTTCAGAGATGTAGGATTGTAACTTTTAAGAGAGTTTTGCTAAACCGTAGTATTGACACATGGAATAAATGTTCAAATTTAGTATTTTCCGAGACTTATAAGCCACAATTGTTTAAGGTCAATGTTCACAGACTTCTTAAATCTAGTCTTCAATGTGATAGTTTCAACGAGTGTGGTTTCACCCGTTGAAATTCAAAGGTATTTTTGTGCTGTTGTGACATATTAAGCAATTTCTAAACACAATATTTTGAAATTAAAAAAAAAATGAATTGACTCGGTGCATACAGGTATCAAAACTGCCGTTTTGTTAATAAATGGGTATGTTTGTTATATTTTTATACAACAATTATTTTTTTTTTAATTTTTATACAACAATTATTTTTTTTTAGTTCTAAAGTATTAAGTAGTTTGCTTTGCAAAGGTCTTAACGAATGATTATAACATCATCGACTCGAAGCCGGTATTCTAGCTTTGAGGAGTGGTGTTTTTGTGTACTTGAACACTCGTTTGCCGGTTGCTAAATACTTTATTTCTATTCATTCTAAATACATTACCAATACTTTCAAATTAAAATATATTTGTTAACCACTTACTAAAAGTAACTTTTACTTTCGGCCTGGCGGTAGGTATAAAACGCAATGATATTATGTTATGGTGGCTTGTTCTAGAATCAATTATTTTACACTTACAACTACTTCTTATTTAGATATGAATTTAGATTGTGTCATTAAAAAGATTAATAACACGCATAGAGGTTTATTAGATGCCAATAATGCGACTAAATTATTGGAACAAGGCCTGGTATGTTTTACAAATCAATTTAATCTACTGACTTTTTATTTAATTTATGGTTTAAACCACTAACATTTGTGGTTTAAAATTGAATTTAAATTTTGTTGTTTGTTTAAACTCAAATTTTGACTAAATCAATATAAACAATAAATGTTCAGATTGTTTTAATCCAGTAGGTTTTGATTATTATTTTGAACATTTATTTGCTGACCGACAAGGTGTCCACATATAACAAGCATATTCTAGACCAGGGCTTTTTAAACTATGAGTCGCGACCCCAAATGGGGTCGCTTAGCAAAATTCTGGGGTCGCGAGATTCTAAAACTTTATTTTTTTATATGTATGTATATTGTTACTTTATTTATATAGGGTTGCCTAAAAACTCACAATCATAAATGGGATTGTGAATGAAAAAAGTTTAAAAAAGGCTTCTGTTCTGACAACGTACGAAATTTTGGGCATTGGTTGTATAGCATATTTTCTAAACTAAATCTTTTTGATAATAAAACTATTTTTGTAATAGGCATATAACGTATAGGTAACTTCAAATAAGACAGCTTTAAACTTGATGATATTTTAGCAAGTTTTGACAATTTTGTTGTATTCAACTTATTCAACAACCCACTTATTTTTGTTGTGATTGATTTTTTGGCGAAACAAGGTTATTAGATCTGTATTTTTTAACTATTTTAGAGACTTCAACAACAACTTCTGTTGAGACTTAAAATCTATGGTTGGTCCTCGTTAAGACTGCATGGTAGTGGTTTATTAAGTCACTGTCACACAGTTTATTTTGTATAGGTATTATAAAATGGGCGGAAAATTAAAAAAAACAACATTTTAAAAGATTTAAAAGATTTAAAATTTTTAAACAAGAAACATTATAGTTAATTAAATATTAACCTTTAGCTGCACCATCTCTATTTTGTAACATTTACACACTAGTGGAGTCGTTGGCGACCCCATATCAAAAAATACTTACACATTACGAATTTAGGGATTTTTATTATTATAGCTGTATGGTGTTTAATGAAGTTTATCTTAATACTTGATACGATTATTCAATTTAATATTCAGAATATGAATTTAATAGTATGCTATGAAGTTACAAAAAAGCAGAAATTTTTTTAATTTTCAATATTAAGACTTTAAAATGCAGAATTTATCTAATTGTATACTATATTTTGACTAAAGTATAAAGATTCCTCTAAAAAACTATATTTATTAAAAAACTAGAGATACAATGATACAACCGGTTTGGTCTTTGACGGCACCAACCGTTTTTTATCGTCTGCTATCAGCGCAATATAGCGCACGCGATATTCAAATTAGTTGCAAGTTTGCAATAGTAGACTAGTCGAATTTTGTATGATGATTTTCAATAAAACATATTGTTTTTTCAGGTGCAGCTAAGGGTTAATAAAGATGTATGTACTTACATTACATGTGTATTTATATTAATTACTTTTATTTTTTTATTAATAATAAAGTTTATCAAAATAAATGTCAGAATTGCATGACGTTTAGTTTTGGGCTTGGCCCAAATCTTATGCGACGTGTATATACAACCACCTACAAACCCTATCTACACTACTTATGTGAGCGTATGCTTGTACAAAATAGAAAAAACTATAAATAATAAATAATTTGTTTTATAAGTTGCATACATATAATATTGCTATTCTTTCTTTTATGATAAAAAACGTTAACTCTTAATTTAATTTTGGTGTAAATTGTTTATATTATTTCAAATATTAATGAGTGCTATTAACGTGTATCATACTCGGAAGGAGTTATTAATTATTAAATTTTATTTTTCTATCGTTGAATAAAAGACTAGGATGTCAATATTTTTATTTCTACTCTTTGTGCATCGAATGTATCTGCAGGTACAGGCGAAATTTTGATTGTTTATCTCAGCACACTTTGCGATGTTTTTATTTATAAGAAATACTTAAAGGCGGCTTTCTTTGATCAGCTATCAAAGTAAATAAGCCAGGTATGATTTAATTAATACAGAAAGAGCTCCCGAGGCGGCTCAATCAGCACTTCTTTTGTTTCAGCAGCGAGTGCCAGATCCGTAGTTTGCAATTATTTTTTTAAGTAAATAAAAGGATAATTAAATAATTTCTGTTGTCAACATAATTATATTATCTAATTAATCAAGTTTTATTGAAAAGTTTTGAATTAATAGAAAACAATTGGTTTGTAATTAACTAAATTGCTGTTTGAATAATAAAAAAAGTACAGTAGACATTTAAAACGCTAATATAAAACTAGCTTAATTTGCGGACATGGTTGAGCATGCGGCTCGGAGTCTGCAAACACTCACGCTAAAACATTAATTAACGCGAAACTCTACTTCCAGTTGAAACATGCTCGTCTGCCTATTTGTTATATCCTAGCATAGATGTCGCCATTCATTTTTTTAATTACATTAAAATGTACTACATATTGACACATGCCTGCGAGTTATTAACAAAAATCAACTTTAATTAAGATTTTTTTTAAATTATGTATCAGTAAACAGTACAAAATAATTATTTATGTAGCGACTGTGTAAATATAAGTTTTTTTTGTTAGCATGAGTCTACAAGATTAGTGACTTGTTTTTGGCTTGTCATCAAAAAAGGGAACGATTGCCATAAAACTTGATTTGACAAACACGAACATTTTATTTGTACGACCGGAACTACAAAAAATTCTCTGGAGATTTAAAAAAGAAATAATTAATTTTAATTGATTCTGAATTATACAACAAATTTAGAATATATTGAGGTTAGTGAAAATTTTTATAGTGTCAACTTTAGAGGCACGCTACAAGTTATAATGTTCATTATAAATATCCACGCGAAATAAAATAAATTATAATTGAATACCGTTCTTTATTACTTGATAACTATATAATTGATTTGATAATTTTAATGTCTACTAAAATATACAAACGTTGCAAAGTAACATGATTCGAGTTAAAAGAGGTTGTTTCGGGCTGCGTTTAAAAAAATAAAAGGTTAGGGGGGTTGGGCTTCTAGATGTGAAGACGGAAGGTGAACTTTTCTAGACTCGAATCCATAATGTAAAACATAAAGGTGATTAAAGTTGGGAATTTTGCGGAATATTCAAAAGAAGCTTTCCGACGACGAACGGCTATGCAAATCGTGCCGTAGCTTATTTGTAAAAACTGCGGGGGAAGCTTTAATTAAAATATGCTCTTTACAATAACAGTAAAGTTTAAATAGACTATTCAACGAGCTAATAAATATAACAAAGCAATAATTATTTATTTCATTAAAATAATAATGGGAATGTATTTTAAATATTGTTTCAATTGATTTTGTAACAAAATGTTTAATTTATTATCTTCATAATTAGAATCAAATATTGTATGAGGCCTTTGTTATAATACATTTTTTCATCACAGAGTGACATGTTAATAGAATAAAATATAATTTAAATTTCAACACACATAAATATTTTTTATAGCATTAAAACATTTTAACGAAAATTAACTTCATATGATTATAATATAATATATATATGAGATGAAACACGCATTGAAACACTTTTCTAGTTTTAAATCGTATAGACGGCTTTAATAATAATATATAATAAAGGGGGATATTTTGTATGATCAATGTTTTACATTTAAATTCAAACGAACTTAATGCTATATCCAAAGTTTTTAAGTTAAAATAAATTGATTGCGAAATTTAACCATCTTTTAACAAAATATTAAAAATATAAAAGAAAAGTTTAAAGATAAATTTATAGTCTAAGTATAAGTTGACTGTTTGCAAACGGTATATCGCAAATATCTTACCAGAGGCGAACTGAACCAAACAAACAACTAAGTCGGTAATCGTTTCACACATTTACCAACAATGTGCTCATCAGCCGATGGAGACGTCTGACTAGCGAAGTCAATAGAATAGGAGGGCTAACAAAGGTTTCTATTGTTTTACAATTCCTACAACTCGCAACAATAACAAAATAACATTTAATTTTGGATTGTTCAAGCTACGTTGCCGCATCATCCCTGGCAGAAAAGACTCACTAAAAGCGCGTTGAACGGGAGGGGCACAATAATTTTAAGGGCAGGCTGGAGGGAATTTATAATTAAACGAATTAGACCACAGAAAATACAAGAGTTGAATCTAATGGGATGGAACGGGTTAAACTTAAAAGTATTAAATGTTTGACACTTGATTTAAACTTTGCAAAAATAAAACGTACCAATTTTATCATATATTTATATGTATATAGAATATATTTGAGAATTACCACATTTATGGAGTGATTAATAAACATATTTTATTTTCATTACAACGAATTGTTTCTTATATTTAAATATATTTTGTAATAAAGCAAGCAGTTTAACGCAACTGGTGGCTTTTTTCAAACAATAGATATGTAGCTGTAGAGATACGTTAAAGGGGCCACAACTTTTATGCTGTATATTTTGCTTGTATAAAATGGTAGACAATCATGGGGAGTGATGTTATCTTTACTCTGCAATGACGTTTTATGTGTTTAGTCGATACCGCACGGACTAAATGCATGCCCAGGTGTGTCCTGGCATACAGTTAGTTTTAGAAAACAATGTTATCATTGCATGCCCAGGCTCTATTATTACCGGTGACTCACTGCAATCAAACCCTGCATATACAACCAGACCTTCCCCAACCGTATAGGCTAACCAGTCTGTTTCACCTACAGACCCAATATTAAATTGTATATTGATGCTATGTAATCCATTAACCTCATTTGGTTGAGTAACTCGAGAATTAACTAGAAGATGGTAAATTCCAACAACATAAACAATAATCGGATATCTAATACAAGGTGCGTGTCGAGTACTTCTAAAAGCCACATTTCCTCTGTTTATCCTAAAATGAGCACGACACGATTGGGTCGGTTATCTTCGTGTAATGCAGGATTATTTCTCGGGAGTTTCCGAACGCATCACTAAGTTCTTGTATTAGATTATAAAGTTTGCCGTTTAGAGGGGACACCGATAAGGCACGCTTCTTCTTGCTTGTTTATATAAGCCTTTATTATAACGGTTTATTGGTTTACGGCGGAATTTAAACGTCCCCGCTACCTCTTAAACTAATTAACAATACTTTTTTCTTTCTGTGACATCTTAAGACTGGCGTTCGATAACTTTTGATATAAAAATCATTTCTTATAAACTCTCTACTATGTGCATAGTATATAAAAGGAAATTGGGGGAAGGTGTTATTTATTTGTGGATAGTGTAGTTGGCACATTATTGCCGGATATTGAGTCATTAACAGCAGGCTGGGTTGTTTATTCTGCTATTGGAGTGGGCTCTTGATAATGTCTTACTTACTAACATCGATATCGTACTTTACATCGGCGGTATATAAAACAAACGGTGACAGCGGCCAAATGGCACAGTGCCCACACTCATTCTTAATTGAAAGAGCTAGTAGTTCTTTGGACCCGAATGGCCAGACAGGCTGACTCCAGACAAACCTTTCACGGTCAATTAACCTATTGTACTTTTTATACATCACATAACTTTATTAAAACTTTTCCATATGGTTTTTAAAAGTTTTGTTTATGGAAAGTAAAATTATTCTTTTTCAGACGTATACTGTAGTAAAGTAAATTACATATAAATATATGTAATTTACTTTCATAAATTATTATATGTATTTTGTTTTTAATTTTATTTTTGATGAACTTTAGATTTTTATACATAATTTAATTTATTTATGTTTCAGACATGTTACGAGATGGAAAGGTACCTGAAAGATGAACCAAAAATGATAAAAAAATTAAATACGGATATGGACGCGACTTGGTTTGCGCCGCCTACTAATGGTTGGAAGATGGAAGTAGATTGTCTGGACGATTTTACTGAGAGAAATTTAGACTCTCTCAGTACAAGTTCGGCTAGTTCAGCGTACTCATGGGACAGTCCTCTATCCTGCGCCGTGATTGTTAAGCAGGAAGATGATGACGAAGAAGATGATGATGACTCTTTTGAAGAACGAGTAAGGTCCGACAGAGACGAACTTCAATTAAGATTAGTAACCAGAAACAACTCTACAACGCTAACACCACCTTCGAGTCCCGAATCGGGTCCTGGACATAGCAATGGTAGTTCTAGTGCTAGCGATTTGGACGTTTGTGGTTTGAGGGGGATATCTAGAAGCACAGCCATCGTTAGGGTTCGAACGTCGGGTGTAACCAGGTATATCTCGGTTGTGCCACGACCTGCACCTTCTCCCGCGTCACCCGCAACAGCCGCAGCGGCGAAACATAGTCGCCTCGACCATTCACCTGACTCCAAAAGGAGGATACACAAGTGCCAATTTCTTGGATGCAAAAAGGTTTACACGAAAAGTTCACACCTCAAAGCTCACCAGAGAACGCATACGGGTAAGCAATTTTTTCAGTTTTTAATTTATATAATATAATTTTTTAAATTATTTATATTTTATTTACTTTAAAACACCTTAATGATTTTCCTACTTTTTATAGTTGTGAAGCATGAAATTGGTTGTGGAAAACAATTAATAGCTTGAAGTGCGATTATCGTTTGTGCCATGTGTTATATGCTGAAATTCCGACGCCTACAGCATGGAAACAGGGGGAGCATTTCTAAATGGTGAATGCGCCGGGACATAATAGTCTATTCATAAGACGACGGGGTACTTCTAATCATTTGATAATATGATCTTGCACATACATAGACATCCGCTACGCATACATTTATTCGTAAATTTACGCGACGCCTAAATACATTATTAAGTACAATGAATTCAAACGCTATTTTGTTCTCTAAAAAGTTATTCGTAGATTTACACGAGAGATAAAATAGAAACTCAATCTACTGTGTAATTTGTAACAGGCTATGATTTTGATATAATTTATTTTTATATGATGTTAGTTTAGTTTAATCCATTTATTCAAAATGAATATTTTGTCTGAACTTTTTCTAATTTATCAAAATATTATTCTACAAGATAAAATATTTATTATATAGTTATAGATTTAAATTCAATGCTAATTTTAGTTTTACTAGGTATTTACATGATTAAAAAAATGATTGTCTAACTTGAGTAATTTGTATAATAATATGATATATACATTATATCATATCTAATTAATTCATATTATTTTAGATTTATTAAGCAGCGAGTAATATCTGCTGCTGTTGTAAGTTATTGTTTGAGAAGAAAAGGGTTGATTGTCTGTATGTTATTTATATCTGGATGGTTGTAATTAGAGTTGCGCCTATGTTTTGTCGGGAGTTGTGAGTTATCCGAGTGCCTGGACATAACATCAGGGCACAGGATGCGCATGCATCACCGCCCCTGGCTCTGTTCATAACACTCGCCATAATTGCAGCCTTAATTGCATTTCTGAGAGGCAAGAACCGTTATAAATTAAACTATCCGTCTGTATCTTTTGCCGAATAGGACTTTAGTTTCTGCAATTCTCCAGGGCTTACGTAATAACCGGCATAGAATCAGCGAGCAGATTTCCGTCCGCGACTTGTAACGTTAATCCTTTATGAAACAGTTCTAAATTGCTCCATTTATTCAACTACTAACATCACTTAATCAGCTTTGCATTACTCAATGTGTCTGTCGTTTTTAATCTGCAAATGAGGAATGCCCGCTGTCGGTATTATGGCGTCAAGACGGTCTATTATTTTTGCGGTTCCGACGGTCACCGTCGTTTATTTCCTAGCTTGGCTGCACTACGCAATCAATATGCGACACGCTTTTAGGCGACATTAAATACTACACTAACACAATTATCTTTGTCAGTGTTTGGAGTCACTCGGTTGTTCTCATCTTAATGTGTGTTGCTACGGCAACGGTTCCTGATTCGACGCCCTGGATGGACTGTAAGTCAACCTTAGACGTGGTGAAGGAGCGATTTTACAATTCTGTAAAACGTGATATATTTTTAAGTGTTTTGTTTATGTCAAATTGTTTTTTTTAATTACAATTTAGTGATTATTTAATTTATTTAGTAGTTAAACGTATTTATTACTTATGGTAAATAAATGAGGTGTTAATTGCTAGAAGTAAGCAGGATATCTATATAGCTAACAATATTAACTGTCATTTTAACAAATTTTGCTTGCTAACAATATACACTGTTATTGTAACAAATCTTGTTTGTTAACAATATAAATGGTCATCACATCAAGAGGCGTTGCAAATATATAGATAAAATATTAATATATATATATATATATATATATATATATATATATATATATAAAAATTTATTCTGTTAAAGTGTCAGTTTGTATTGTTGGCAATCAAGATTTGTTAAAATGACAAATCATATTGTAAGTTAGCAATATAATATATCTTGCTTACTTTTAGCAATGTGCAATGTGCATAGAGAATAGTCCCGATTATTAGTTTATAAATTGAATAGCTAAATCATGTTTGTAAGTAAATGACATAGTATAAAATGTAGGACATTTTTATTTTACATCCAGCTTTACATTCTTTTCTTTTTCCATTTTTTGTGTTTTTTTTTCTAATTATTTGGTTTGTCCTCAGATGCGTTCTTAGTTTTCTTAGGTTTTCTTTCATTTCTTCATTGTATCCTCTTTTCTTCATGAATAGTTTATGTAGTTCCATTAGCTGTATTCTTTATGGCAGTCTTAAATTTGTTAGTTTTACTTCTAGTGATATCCTTGTATCTCCATCTGGGATTACTTCTTTGTGTCTTTTTGTTGCCAGGTATATTCTGACCATCTCAAAAGTTGCGTTATCTGTCAACCTGGAGATAGAGTATCTACCATTTGGTATTTGCCTCGTTATTTCTATTATTCTGCATTTTTTCAACATTTTTTTTCTCTTTCTCTTTATCTCTGCAATTTTGTTTGGTATTGTAGTCTTTGTAAATTTTTTTTTTTAATTTTTTTTAATTTTTTTTTTATTTCTTGGTATTCATAATTGTCCTGACCTTCCTTATTTCTTTCTTTTTGATCTTTTTTTCTGTTTTGTTGTTTCTATTTTGCTTCTCTTGTTTCTCTCCTTTCTCTTCTATGACTTTTATTTTGTGTGTTTGTTTCCATTATTTGTCTTTTTTTTCTATATTTTTCTATTGTCAAACTCCTAATTTTTTTTTCTCAGTACTCTTGTTGCAAAGTTACTTAACGCCCTTCATTTATTTTTTTCTTGGACTTTTCTTAATGATTGTTGTTTTATCCAATTTGTTTTCAGTATTTTTTCTAGTTCTTTTCTATCTTTTTCTCATGCTTCGCATTCTACTAGAGTGTGTTCTGCATTATTGTGTGTTTCTTTTTGACAGAATGTACATCTTTCGTCTTCCTTGATTTTTTTAATTTTTTGTAAGAACTCTCTAGACTAGAGGCTCCATTTCCGGTCAGTATTTTTGTTGTATAATAGCACGTCTGGGGTTTGTTCTCTACCCACTCTTTTATCTTCGTGATTAGTTCTCTTGTCCATTTTTCCTTTTCTTCTCTATTCCACTGTCTCTGCCATCTTTCCATTGTCTTTTCTCTTGCTCTTAACTTAGCTTCCTTTTTATTTGTTGCTTCTTTTATTAGTTTCTTTATTTCTATCCTTTCTTCCACTATCATATCCGCGGGAGGTTTTGCCGCAATCACTTCTACTGCCTCTTGTGACATTATTCTGTAAGCTTTGCAGATCCTTAACGAACTTGCTCTTGTAGCTCCTCTTATTTAATTTTTGTTTTTTTTTGTCTGTATGGCCTTTTCTCATGTTTCTGCGGCGTATAACAATTTGCTTCTTGTTGCTGTTGTTATTAGCCTTCTTGCTTCTTCTTCTGGAGTTCCGTTGTTTGGCATGAGTCTAACGGGCTTTCTTTATATTTCCTTGACCGCTTTCTTAACCTGTTCACTACATCCCTTTGCTTCAAGTGTCACCTCGAGGTATTTGTTTTTTTTTCTCTATGGTTATCACTTGGTTTCCTACCTGTATCTTACCTCTATTAGTCCTCTTAGTCTACAGCCAGGCCGCTTTTGTTTTTTGTATTGCTAATTTTATACCCTTATTTTTTATCTATAACTATCATATCTATTGCCAGCTCTAGTCTTCCTTTTAGTATATTTATTTCTACGTCCTTGCCTACTAGTGCTACGTCGTCCGCAAATGCCGTTATTGTCACGCCTTTCGGCAACCTCATTTAAAGTAACTCATTATAAACAAGGTTCCATAGTTTTGGTCCTAGTGCTGAGCTCTGTGGTACCCTTCTCGTAAGTTTGAATCTTCCGTTCTTGGTCATTAGGTTTTTACCCCGTAAGTAGCTTCATATGATCTTGATTGTTTTCTTGTTCAGTTCTTTTTTCTTTGCCGCCTCTATAATTGCTTTCCATAACACGCTGTTAAATACGTTCTGTATGTCCAACGCAATCATTACACAGTGTTATCTTTTTTTCTGCGTTCCGCTGTTTGCTTCTTTTGTTATTGTTTTTACTTTGTCTATAGCTCCTAATGTTGTTCTTCCTGTGGTAAATCCGTATTGTTCTTTTTCTTATCCTCCTTTTTCTTCTATTTCTTGTTCTATTCTTCGTACAATGCCCTTTTCCATTATTATAGCTAGTGTGTTTATTAAGGATATTGGCCTGTATGAAGTTGCTTTTCCTACTTCTTTCTTTTTCTCAATTAGTACTAGAGTTTCTTTCCAACATTCTGGAAAAATTCCGTCTTTCAGGCATCTGTTGATTATTTGAGTTATTTCTACCTATTATATTATATAATTTCTACTTATTTTAGCTTAACTTAGCCTTTCCTAACCTAGCTTCGGTTTAGTCTATTATAATTTATTGCATCATATAAAATAAAATATACAGTAAATAATTTTATGAAAAGCCTAGGCAGATGGTGTAGCGTTTATATTCTACACTATTTGTCGGCCTATTATGAATTTCCTTGCATTTTTGTAAGTCTACGACATAATCTATACAATTTGCAGTTATGGATAGAAAAAATTGTGAAACTCATAGTTTTTGAAACTCTAATCTGTCGCTTTATGATTGATTGTGTTTAAAAAAATGCTAGTGTTGCTAATCTGTTGCTTTGGGATAAATGTGTTAAGATACTCACCTAACCTAAAAATTTTAATGTTTGATCTGTTGTTGTTGTTGATTCTTGATAAATCTGTAGCTTTTTGATTATTGCACTATCTAAAAAAATATTAAAATTTATTTCTGTACCAAAAAATATATTTGTCGGTTTTTTTATATTTACGGCACTCGCATAAAAATTTAAGACGCATCTGCTTTTTTTATTTCAAAATGTGATATTTAAGAATTACATAATATAAAAATACCTCTGAATTTAAACGAGTGAAACCAATCTTGCTGAAACTATCATATTGATGACTAGATTTAAGCAGTCTGTCTAAAGTTTATTCGATTTGTTAAAGATATCTCTCTTAAAAGTTTTGGTTCTACCTCTCTGAACTGTCAGTGAATATTTGTAAGAGTTCTTAGCAAGCCTTGTACTACGAATAAATATTTGTTTAGATGGCAAAATGTCTTGTATTTTGTTTGAACAATGTCTATTAAAATATCTATAGGAAATGCAAAGATCTGCAACATTACACCTGTGTTGTAAAGTATTTAAGTTATTAGTGAATTTTGGATCGGCAATGATCCGAATAGCACGTTTCTTTTTTTTTTTGGGTAAGTATCGGATTTATTTTCTCAGGTTGAAATGCTTACCGACTAAATAAACGCCAAATATTGAATGCCAATGGAAGTTTGAGAATCTTGGCTTATGGACCTTCCTTTTGTAGATTAGGTTGTGGATATAATTATTATTACGCCTTATAGGCTGGGGAGAGATGGTGGGTTGACCTGGTAGCTGTTAATATTTTAGTGTGCGTTTACTTAATTCACCTGGCGCTTGTAGCAGAAGACTTCCATGTTTGGCTCGGCAAGTTTGGCCAGATTGGGGTACGGATGCTACACGAGATTATTGAAGTACTTGCACGTTTAAAGCTTTGATGTGTTGGCGCAACAAATGCATCCCTAGGTTTGTCTGAATTTTCCTGTTTTGAACGTACTATGGAGCACTGAGGAGGCTCCTCAAAGTAGTACTTTGGAATGCTTCGAGACGATTGCGATGGCAGCGCGAGCCCGTGCCCCAGATCGGGGATGCATACGTAATAGCATAGACCTGAATGGTAGAAGTGTAGAGTTGGGTTTTATTCTGATTTGACATGCTACTGTTTTGACGCAACATCGGAACTAGAAGATTTTTTGCCAATCTGGCTTTATTAAGAATAGACTGCACGTGCAATTTGTACGTGAGTCTCCTGTCTAAGGTAACGCCAAGATACTTGGCAGCATTGGACCACGGTATGGGAACGTCGGTTAAATTGACGTTTTTATTGGGAGTGATTTGTCGCCGTGTGAAGAAAACAGCTTTGCTTTTCTCTAGGTTAACTAGGACTCCCCATTCGTCCAACCATTCTTCCAGGCCGTCGGTAACCTTGAAGTGATCATATCGAGTGATTTTGAAGAGTAAAGAGCTGTGTCATCAGCATATTGTGCCATTTTGACCCCGTGCGTCAATCTCGAAGGCATATCGACGAAGTATAGGTTAAATAGCAACGGAGATAAAATAGAGCCAGCCTTTATCTGTACGTAGATAAATAGTTAGAATATTTGACTGTCATTGTCTTGTAATTTAAATATAAAGCTATCAGCCTCACAAGACGCAGAGGAATATTATTCCTGTACAATTTAAAAAGAAGACTTTTATGCCAAACCTTGTCTGCTTTATGCGAGAACGATTTCAAAGCTTTGTTTGTTATCTTATTGGAGCCAGTGGACGTTTGAGCTTTAAATCTTTTGATAGTTTTTCTGATTCGAGAAGGTCGAACGTTTTCTTGCGGTGCATCGTTGTCCTCAGCGTTCAGGAAGTTTTTGACTGCTTGGTGGACTTGATCGATTTGATCCAGATCAGTGTCTCTTGTAAATACGGAGGAGCATTGGAGTTTGAAGCAGTTAGCTTTTTTCTTGGTAGAATATTGAACCCCATTTTTCCCATGAATAGCTGAAATGGAGACTTGCTTGTTGCGTAAGGGTTTGGAGATTGTCCTCGTTGAAAGATTTTAAGGTGTTTTGCAAGCACAGATTTTTGTGCAACCTTATCGATTCTTTCACCTCGTTGTGGAGTGCATTCAAGATTTTGATTTCTGGGTTTGCGGTACCTCTGCTATTGATGTTTGACGGCATTTCTGTGTCGGATCAATGACTTTGTATCGGGGGATAGTCCTAGAGGATCATCGACGCGGACCTGATGGGTTTTAGAGGCAGGTCCGTGGCTTTGCGGATTTGGTTAGTAAATGTTTCTACGGCTGTTTTGAAGTCATTGACCGTTTTTACTAGTGCATGCCTGCTTATGCTCTCTTTTAGGGTACGAGAAAAGAGAGGTCAATCCGTGAAAGTTACGAATTTTTCTTCCTTCCCAGTCTTTCTTTTGAAAAACTCCAGCATCACTTGGTCCTGATCCATTATTCTTTTATAAGATTGGATAAGAAAGTAGTCATCAGACTTCTTTGAGCCTCATTCTATTCTGATAAGGATTGACTGATTGGCGATTTCTTGCTGTTGTGGAGGAGCGACATCAGAAGCGAACGATTTGTTCGCTATTGGAGGCGCAGGTTTGCGAGGATCTGCAGGCCGAACAAAAGCTTGAGATACTAAGGGAACTTGGACCTGCGCGGGTTGTGCTTCCGGTCTAAGTTTCTTGCCGTTCTAGACGATTATTCTGATTTCTACGTGTATTAATTAGTAAAACTGCTGGTACGTTAATTAAAATCATAATAAATGTCATATTATAAATTAATAGGTTATGGCGGACGGTGGCTTGATAATATAATATACTTGTGATATAATAATATACTAGTTTTCATTAATTTGCCGATTGTTTATTTACTTTACTAGAATGACTTTTAAACGGCTAGAATTTAATTTATAAGGATCTGGCAAATAAAATACCATTCGTTTTTATTTATTTACAATATTACAAAGACATCTTCATAATCTGTCAATTATAAATACGACTATATATTCATTCATTATGGTTTTAATTAATGTAGCAGAAGTACCAAACTTAGAAAAATTAATAATAATTTTAAATTTCACATTTTATCATACATTTACAACAAAATAGCAAAACTATAACAATTGATATTTTAGAAAAAGAACTTAAGCACAATAAAAAGTCTACTAAATTTGGGAGGTAATGAAGTAAAACTCTTAAAGATTAAGCAAATATTTTGACAAAAAATTCTCGATTTAATTTCAAAATTTAATAAACAATTGAATATTTTAGATTCTCATGTATTTTATGACAATGGAAATTTTATTCTCTATACATTGCAAAAAAACGATTTTAAAAAGGAGTTAAGTTGAAACGTTGTTTATAAAATATAATATATTAATAAAATAATCTTGTTAACTTTGGTGTAGCTAGTTATACATATTGTAAAATTATTTTATTTTGGTCATAAATAAATGGGTTATAAATGAGAAAATGCTATATCATGAGATACACGAGCTGGCTTTTTTTATAATTTTTTAATACACAAAAGCTTTACAGAAAATATAATTTATAACTTACTAGTCGTTTTATAAACCAATCAGAAGTAAGCATTTACGAATTAATGCTGACATGTGTGTTGTCACTTTATAAATAAATTAAAAGCTAAAGCTAAACAAGTGTAAATATGAATTTAATTTCTTTTGATTTGAAAAAAAAAATACATTTTTAGTCTATACATTCAATTATCTCTCAATCATGTTTATTTGTAAAATATAGTACGCGCAAACATTTTGTGACGTTCTTTGCCGTATGATATTTTTCTAGGTAACCTTTAAATTAAATCGACAAAAAAATAATAGTTTTATGGTATTATAATATACAATTAATTGACCTACCAATGAAATAATAAAACAATTTACTATGTTTTTATTACAAATTTATTCTTACGAATACATTTCTGGTTTTTGGCTTTACTAAAGCCTTCTACAGATGAAATAAGTTATAAACTTACCGGTTTGGTATAAGGTGGAGGTGACGCTAGGTCTCTAAAAGTGTAATTTAGTGAGGCTTAAAAGCGACTTGAGATATTAAAGCTAGCATAATTATGCATTTAAATATTATTTGTATGTTTATTCATCACTGAGTGCTGGTCCTGTGTGACTGCGTGGATCGAAACAATTTACGCTTGCCTAGTACTATATCTTTTTATTTAAGTTATGTTTGGTATTTGATACGTATGGATATTTTTGCACATTATTAGCATTAGGTATGTAACAATGAAGTCGTCTACATAAACCAAACATATTTCTTGCAATTTAACTTTTTGAAATATAGTACGATCATTTTTAAGTCCAAATGATATTCTAAAAAAATCATAATATCCGTTTTTGACATTAAATACAGTTAACATTAAATGTTTTTGATTAATCAGTAGCTTTGGGTTATCTAAAGCTATGATGGGCAGCTGAGGTCAAAAGGACAGAGCCTATCTGTTGCCGACTCAGCCTTGTTTTTGGACATGTTTAAGTTGGCGGAACAAGGCCTTGCCACTTCTACTAACATTGACCTAGTTTGTGGCTTGTAAGTTATTTTTTCAAATATTTCTGATAAAAGAATTGAAATTCTATTCATTGGCTTCTTGAAAACTCCTTACTTCTTTTTGACTGAAACCAAAGTAAACAATAAACATCTAGATTGCTTCAATCTGGTTGATTTTGATTATCATCTTGAACATTTATTTGTTGACTAACAGGATGTTTGTGTCTACTATAGACAACAAGCATAGTTTAGATTGACAACGTACGAAATTCAGGGCACTGGTTATAATAGCATATTTCTTCTCTCAATGTTCTCGATAAGACTATATATAAGTATATACCGTTCTCCAAATAAGGCAACTTCAAACTTTTTTTATGACGTTTCTTAAAGATTTGACAAGCTTCTTTAAGGTAATCATGAAACAAAATTATTATATTATTTTAATGTACATAATACTGAATGGTTAAGTCACTCATCACTACACTATCTGGTCAACACCTATGATTTTTTGCTGTTTCTCATGAGGCATTTAATATTAAAGAAATTTTGCAAGAAAATATATTTATTATCAAGACTATCTAGAGTAATATTTGATCTAATAGCCATAATTTTTAAAAACTTATTCTGTATATGATTCAATTGATTAATTTGATATTTGTAATAAGGATTCCAAATATTTAACGCATATTCTAAATTAGAGCGAACTAAAGAAACAGAATTTTTAGAGACTTAACTTGAAAATCTCTGCAATTACGATTAATAAAACCAATCATTTTTTTAGGCTTTGTTGCATATTGTGACCCTTAAAAGTTAATTTGGAGTCAAAAACTACACCAAGATTTTTAATTTCAAATACTCTCTCAAGATGGACACCAAAAATATTATAATGAATATCATATTTAATATTGGTATTACTAAATGAAATATATTTACATTTGTTAATATTTAAATGCAGTTTATTTAAATTACACCAATCACCTAATTTGTCAACACACATTTGCAGACTTTTATAATCATCAACACCAGATATAACATTAAATAATTTTACATTGTCTGCAAATACTAATACTGTAAAAACTCTGTAATATCATTTATAAAAAGGAGAAAAAGTTCACAATGCGATCCCTGTGGAACCCCAGATTTTATATAAATCTTATCCGAAATGATATTATGTATTTTAACTTTTTCCGTTCTTCCGATTAGAAAAGACTCTAGTCAATTAATTTGAACTCTACTAAACCCAAAGTCTACTAATTTGGAAATCATAATTGTGCGATTTACTCTATCAAATCCCTTAGAGAAATTGGTATAAATTGTATCAACTTGTAACCTTCTCTCTAAGGCGTTTATGATAAATGTTTCATACTCCAAAAGATTTGTTAAGGTAGACCGACCTTAAAAAAAACCGTGTTGTTGGTCTATAATTATATTTTTAGATGACCAAAATAGCTGCTTAGAAACTATTTTATCTAATATTTTTGGTAGAATTGACTGGTTAGATACTCCTCTACAATTTTCTATATTGTCACGTTTTCCTGATTTAAATATTGGTTTAATATATGATTCTTTCCAATAATCTGGAAGTTTGCCTGAGCAAAGCGATTCTTTAAATAAAATATATATGGGTTTAGTTACAGAGCATACACATTTAGCCAAAAAAAATCTAAGAATATTATCAGGTCTAGAATTAAAAAAATTGATAAGCTTATAATTTCATTAAAAACTTCTTCTTGGGAAGTCATAAATTTACTTGATTGTACTGAGTCTTTGTAATTGAATAATGTTGCAGCAGATAATCTCACAAAAATTATTCAGAACATCATAATTTTTTTTTCATACTCTCTTAATAAACCAAAACAAACGCACTTTTATTTAATTTAGGCAAAACAGGCGATTGACATTTCCAAAGCGTTTGATAGGGTAAGTAAGTAAGTAAGTAAGTATGTGCTTTATTCAAAACTTAAAAAAAAAGTGTAGACATTAGCATATGAAAAAATAATAACTTATACAAAACATAAAAAGTGGGTATAATCATATATAAAATAATACTAACAAATAACATAAAAATCACTTAAAATAGAATAATAAAATTAACCAGCCATATACTCTTCAATTGTATAAAATACTGAACTTAGAAAATACTCTTTAGATTTTTGTTTAAAATTTTTAAAATTTGATAAAGTCTTTATATTAGCAGGCAGTTTATTGTAAAATTTACACATGTTAAAATGATAAGTTTTGAATACATATATGTTTTAGGTCTCAGAGAAACTTGACTTTTTGTTTTGTACGTATGCACTACAGACCCATTTTTATAAATTGAGGTTTTTCATTGACGTGCGTGCTGTTTCCCCAAAAAATAATATTATATCTTATTATGGACTCAAAATAAGAAAAATAAACTGTTTTTAAAGTTTCTAAGTCAACTGTGTATTTGAGTCGTCTAAGTATGGTATTTGAATCTTGTCAACAAGTACCATTGTATAGGTCTTGATAAAAAAACTGTAAATCTTATCAATACTTTTCTTGACAATAGGAAAATTATAGTTAGAATTGATGGTTTTAACTCTGACCCCAATATCATGTGTTCCTCAAGGTTTTGTTCTTTTGCCAACTTTATTTTTGATTTACATTAATGAACTTCTTCAAATAACTAAAAGTTGTATTCATAGTTATGCAAGTGATGGCACCTTTTATACTTCATACTTTCTAAAGACCATATTGACAAATATGGCAGAGCGTCTTGAAATTTTAGGTTATAATCTGTAGCTTCTATAAACAAAGACCTCAAAACAATATTTGTGGGACACACCTAACATGGTCAATTTTCACTCAACTTTTTACTGTTTCAAAATCTAAATCCGAGGAATCATCAGTACCAAATATTAAATATTTGTCCTAAACTATATTCAAAACGAGCTAAATTGACTAATGACTTAGATACTTTACAACACAGACGTAATGTTGCAGATCTTTGCATTTCTATAGATATTTTAATAGACATTGTTTAAACGAAATGCAAGACATTTTGCCATCTAAACAATTGTTTACTCGTAGTACAAGGTTTACTAGGAATTCTAACAAATATTCACTTACAGTTTAGAGATGTAGGACCGAAACTTTTAAGATAGATTTTTTTAACCGTACCATTGAAAAATGGAATAAACTTTTAAATTCAGTATTTCCCGAGACTTATAAGCCACAAATATTCAAAGTCAATATTTACAGACTGCTTAAATTTAGTTTTTAATGTGATCGTTTTAGCAAGTGTGGTTTCACTTGTTGATATTCAAAGGTATTTTGATGTTGTTGTGGCATATTATGTAATTTTTAGATATTACTTTTTGAAATTAAAAAAAACTAGAAACTTTTAATGGAAATTTATATTTAAAATTTATTTGACTATATTCAAGTTTTATTTATCAAAAAAATATTTAATATTGATACAAATATTATATTTTTATAAGCAACTGTTGATTTATTATTAAATTTTTATTTATAGACTTAATTGTGTATAACATCTATAACTATCTATCTAATTGTTACTGTTAAGATAGTTAAATTATTTTTAATTGTCAATGCTATCCAATTACATTATATTAATTAATATGTAAATTTTGTAAAGGATGCATGTGTAAATTTTGTGGTTTAGTAGGGATTGTTACCATAAACACTTTAAAATGATGCACAAGTCTTTTGTGTTTCTTATATATTTAAAAAAAATAAATAGTCCAAGGTCAATGTAAATTATGTCAACAAACACAATGAACATAAATAAAAACTTTCAATAGTAAGTTTATACGATTAGACTTTTTATTCAACACATTAAGTAGTTAATATTTTGTTTAAGATTGTTAGTTTATTATTGTTTTTGTTTTAAATTTTATAAAACAGTCTAGCTTTCTTAATCATTATTTATGCTCTTAATTGTGTATAGTTTCTATAATCTAATTTGTTTAGTGTTTAGATGTTTTACATAACATTTAGTAATTTTTTTGTTAACGTTGCTATCTTATTACATTATAACGTAACGTAAGCTTGTAAGTGATACATGTACAATTTTTGCGGTTTAGCAGGGATGGTACTCCGTAGCTACCTAAAAAGTTGCATACTTCCCCTCCAGTATTTTTTATTTATTTGAAACTAATATTGTAAATGTAAATCATGCAAAGAATGTTAATAAATTAAGTATAAGCTTACTGTATGATTTGACAGTGCAAAATTAGAAAAGATATTATGAAATGAATTAATAATTTATTTAAAATTAATTTAATAATCACAGAGGCCAAAAGTCAAGCAATTGCTTCGGTTTTACAATTTTTGTCAGTGTGTCTTATATGATTAAAACTAATTATTGGTTTTTAGTTTTATTATTTAATATAATCTTATCAAGTAATTGAGTTTTATTACACTCATTATTACTGATTATTGTCATTATAAATGTATTTTAGTTTTGCAAGGGATGCATGCATTATTTTTGTGGTTGAGCTGGATACCACATAATTAAGGATAGTTTTTATCTTAGCAAAAACTTAAACTAAACAAGTTTTGGTAAAGGTGCATAGGACCACTTAAACGTGTAAAATTATTATCGAAATGCATGTTTAGGAGTTTATTTATTTATTTTCAAAATTTAAGGAAAAAAAAAGTTTGGCTGTAAAAAATTATTATTTGAACAATTTTGAAACAAAAAAGTTCAATACAGTTTTTTCCTAGAAATGCAACCCTGAAAAGTTACAACGATCAAAACATGTAAAAAAATGCTAAAAAATCGAAAATGGCTTATTGAGAATTTACAGGATTGGGACTCATGTATAGTAAGGCATTTTTAGTGGTTTGAGCAAATTTTTGTTGACTCGGACATGGCCATATATATTATGGTAGAAATCAATACTAAAACACGCGCGTTTTTAATAAAAGACAACAACATTAATTCTAATTTAAAGTCATACATAAATGTCATTTATTTCTAATAATAGGTGCTCAATTGCAAACTCGCGCGTACTTTAAAGACTTACATATCCATGTTTACTTTAATATACTATTCTGATAGAGTACGAGGTTGACATTCACTAGTGCATGGAACAGTTAGATTAAGTTCATAACATTTCTTTAGGTTGATCGATCATACGTTTGATCTTGGTCTTATTGTTTATTGTTTTTTATCATCATCATAACATCAACAATTTTAGTGTACAACTTCTCTGAATTAAACTTAGGTTTGTTTCCTGATTTTCAAATATGTTACCTTTGTTGATTAAATGTAGATTTTTGTTGATGTACTTGTTTATATAATCGTGAAAACGTTGAATTATAATTTGGTCTAAATCTTTGATGGCAAATAATTAAGTTGCATGTTTTGAAAATGAAAATTTATTATGGGTGATAGTAAGTTTTGTCTTTTGGCTTGGTCTGGTCTTATCGCGTGGTAGCGAAGGACACATTTAAATAAATAATTATGTGCTTATAAACACAATTGATGATAATAAATGTCCACATTAATCGGCAACATTTTATCTTTTACCTAACCTAGCCAAATCTATAATAATTTATTTTATGAATTGAAATGAAGTATGCTGTCTTTTGATAAACTGTCTAGGTGAAAACATGAAAAGTGGTATTCTATTATTAGCCTACAATATATTGAGTACAGTATTTGAAGTTGTATTTAGTGATAGGCTGCGTTTTATGATTGACAAAAATTGAATCTTGGAATTCTATTAATTAAATTCTGTTAATTTTATGTATTATATTATATTCAATTATTATAGAGGAGAGTAGTTTAAAATAATATATTGCACAGTTGTAGTTCATACAATAATGTATCAAATGTAAATCTTAATTGCGAAAATTATTTTGTTGGTTAGTCGACATAATTTAAATCGATCGGTTATTTTAATGGAAGTACATTTTAAATTTTCAATACGTGCATATGCAATTTATGAACTGCCATATTAAAATCGTTTTCATACCGTCGTATTTGTACATCTTATGTGTCTAAACCAGTTTCTCGCTCGATTCATAATATTTGGGATATGAAATTTTACCCAGAATGCATAATTCAAATATAGAAATGGCACAACGAAACGTGTAATCGAATTGAATGCAAATTTTAACTTGAGATTGAATTTCAATTTACGTCGAAAGCATACAAATATATTTTTTTGTATACACTCGCTCACATTTTCAAACAAAATTCTATCAAACTTTTGAATTCATTTAAATTAACTGAAACTAACTTAATTATTTCTTGCAATGTTGGTTAAATGGGTATGCATGTTCTGGTGCATTAGTGAGCTGGTTATATTATCACAATATTCAAGGCATTGCATATAGTTAAATATGATAAATAGTAGAAAATTATATTTTGTACACTTAATTATAATTATAAGTTTTTAAATACCCATCCGAGAGATTTAATAGAGGACCTAGATAATATTATTACACTAAAACAAAACATTATTAAATGTAATAAAAAATAAGAAATAATGTTTTATGAGCTTGCTAAAATGATTAGCATTTGCATATAATAATGCAATTTTTATATTGATAAAAATTTATTTATTTACGAGCTAGTACATCGTGGGGCGAGCCCGTGAGAGCGAGAATCGTGAACTAGGCCATAAATGTAGTTAACGAACGTGTGTCGCATTTTATTTTTTGTATGTTGATTTTTTTGTTTTTTTGTTAGTATTTATATTCTAAATACTGTATATTTATAGGTTAAGTTTATTTAGAATTTAAAATGGTGACCGTCGTTCACACATCATTCTATTATGTCATGTATATTTTTATTTTAAAATAAATTTTATTTCTATCTATCTATTATAGTCGAGCCGTAACAACTTAATGTTCGGACGGCACCAATTTTTATACATATTTACTGAATGTTGTTCTGTAAGTTGTTAATTTTTTTTTATCAAAGAATTAAGAATAAAACTTTATTACGGGACATTTTTGTTAAAAAAATAATTAATATTAAGAAGAAACAAAATGATATTTTTTGTTTAAATAACAAATTTTATTGACAATTTATTGTTCGGTCGACTACCGTTTAAATTATTAATACGGTGTCACATCATCTTTTGCCTGTATAACCGCTCGAATTCTGGCTGGCATAGTTTTCAGCAAAGCCTTGCAGTAATTTGGAGTGAAAGATTGCCATATTTTTGTTAGTATTGTCTTCAAACCATGTAAGTTTTGTTGAAGATTGTTCCTTAAGTGACTTTTTATGTGATGCCACAAGGTTTCAATAATATTTATAAGTCTGGGCTGTTAGAGGACCAAGTCAGAACTTTTATTTTACGATCTGCAAACTATTGTTTTGTCGTCTTTACTGTATGACTTGACACACCATCTTGCTGGAATATGTAATTTCTATCTGGATAGAGGTCATGTGCGCTTGGTCTAAGACTATTATTCAGAATTTTCTGATATTTAAGAGCATTAATTTTAACATCTATCACTTCCATTTTTCCCCAAACTTTTTCTAAACATACACCCTCAAATCATCACTTTTTTTGGAAACAATATTTTTTATACAATCATATTTAAAAGCTTTTGTTTCATCTCGAATAATTCTTTTCCTGAAATCACCTACAGAGACATCGAATTTCGATTAATTGCTAAATGTAATTTTTTACCAGTCTTTTACTGTCCAAGTCAGTTTAGACTTAGCCTAAATTACACATTTTTTTTCTTTTTGTTAGTTAACAAAGCTTTTTTTTTAGCCTTCAATACAATAAAATAATGTGAATTAAAAATAAGTAAAGTTATTTACTCTCGTTTTTTTTCAATATGTCTTAAGTCTTAACTAGACCTTAAGCTGAAAGCCAAGCCTATTTCGTTGCATCAAAGCAAAATCTCACCTTATTCCCTTTAAGCAGAGCTCAAATAATAGATGCCGTTTTTGAGAGTTCAAGCTCTGCACCGTAACATTAATATTGCAAAGACTGTCATCAATATTATTTTGTAGGCTCTAAACAATTGTTTACTACTACTTGCTTTTATATACTGTAAAGCATATTAGTTTTGATTTTAATATTTAATAAGTTACAGTAGAATTGGCTTCAAAATATTCTAATTAATGTGTTTTTTAAAAATTATAATTATTTGACACATAGATAATCATAATGTAACAATTTCTGACATTCATATTTTATAATAAATTAATGTCATCAAATTTTTTTTTAAGACAATAACGTTTTTTTACCAGTTAGAAAACAGCATTGTGAATATTGGCGACATAGCCACATCTATCCGGATCCTAGCAAAAACGTCGTTTCTAAATGCATGGTGCAACACAAACTTGACATAAGCTGGGCTTGATTCCGAGCTGAGCTTGGTTAAGTAACGCCTCAAGTGACGTTGTAGAACTCATTTTTTTTTTATTACATTTTTTAAATAATTTTTAACAACGATCAGAAAACCATTTGCAAAAATAATTAAAAAAAATTCTTTTGTTGGAGCTTTATCATTATCAAATATATTAACGTAAACGTTGTTTTACATTTTTTTTTACAAAATGCTGAAGCTTTTTTTTCCAGGTTTGGACGGTGAGAAGAACATTTTGAAAATTATTTTATAAATTGACGCTTTTCTTAACTTTAAGATAGAGGCTCCTACACCACGACTTAACTGCTGAGCTGAAAATTTGGGAAACTTGTTATTTTGGTACCTACTATCACATAGGTAATCTAGAAATACACATTTTTTAAATTTGGTCAAAAAACAATGGAGCTACTCAGATACATACAGGCTTAGTCAAAATTACTGGAACACCTAAATAACTGTTTAACCATAAATAGTTAAAAAAATCAAACAAAAGTTTTTTTGGTTTTAAACAATTTATTATTTAAGTATAAAAAAGCCGGAAAATTAGTAAAATTACGGAAACTCCGAGAAATATCTTTAAAAGTAACCTATTTTTAGCAATTATGTGTTATATTTTACTCTAGGCCAAGCGAATCTAGTTTTTTTTTTTTAAATTTTTGCGATCTAAAATTTTAGAAATTGTTATGTTTTGGTACTCTAAACATGTGTACAATTTGAGCAAAATTGGAGATGTCGATGTGGGGACGCTTGTCTGAACTATCATCATCATTTCGAACAGGTAGTATTGAAGATTTTGAACTAACTTGCAATGAATTTATTGTTTTATAATTTTGTTTGTTGTTTATGGAAAGCTGAGATATTCGATTAGCTTTTGTCAATTCTGTTTTAGAGAGTTTTAGAGTCTGTCTAATTGGAATGGTTACTGATGCATTTGTTAAATGCTTTTTATTAACCGTCTGTTTTGTCTGAATTAAGTACAAGTATTTTTGTTTTGGTTTAATAACATAGAATGGATCAAATTTTTTGATGACGTTTTCTATTGTTTTGTGAGATTTTCTGCTACAATATGTGGATCATTGGAATATAAGCAATGAGGATATTGAAATGATTCAGAAATTTATTTTTATTTATATGATTAATAATATTTAAAATTTGTTTTTGATTGATTTGGTTTCTTGTTTTAAATTTAAGTTTGTTTTTTTTTCGCTAACCAAGATTTCCTGTTTTTTATTGACTTTTAATTTTTATTTAACATATTTCTAATCTTAAAATAAAAATTACAAGTCAATAAAAAACAGGAAATCTGGGTAGCGGAAAAAAAACAAATTCATTGAAAATGCAAATTATTTTGTGAAACTAGTTTGCCATAAATAAAAATATTTCAAAGTAGAATATTTTATTATTATTAAATAAAAATGATTATAAAACATTTCTACAAAATTAATAAAGAAAATATTAATTATTAAGAAATTGTTTCATTTTTAATATGTTTATTTTCGAATATTTTAGGTTTGGTAGTTTAGTAGAGAAGTTTTAACGACAGAAGTAATAAGCGAATGGTCGGAATTTTCTAAAGCAGTTTCAACAGTAGTTTTTGAAATTTTTGGAATAGTTGAAATGATATTGGTTTACCAAAAAGTTTATCATGAGAAAAATATGTAGGTATATATTATAATTAATCGACCTAGAATACTAAACACAAAATTACATACTTTGTAAAATGTTTTAGTGTTTTTTTTAATACATTTATGTGGAAGAGCTGAAATCACTCTTTATTTTAAATCAAATACAAAATAACGTTTTAAAAAAATTTAATTTATTTATAGCAATAAGATTTCTAATATTTATTTTTGTTTTGGTCGTTCAATCTTACCATATTACATTGGTCTTAAAATTTACTTTATTATGTTTTATACTTACTTTTATATTACACAGTTGTTTTAATTAATATATTTGTTATTTAAAAGTTAAATATTACATTAAATAAAACCTCACACATCAGCTTTATAAAAAAAATTATATATCAATATAATTTTGCATCAATTAATTAGTTGTATTGTAGTTTGATTTGATGTAATTACTGTACGTGATGCGCAAACTGTTTTTAATTTCATTAAATACTTTTTTGATGCGAGAAATTTAGATTGGAGTTCTTGTAATTCCAATGGTATAGTTGAAATGAACCGTTTTCATTCTATTGCCCTCACTTCGAGTAATTATTTGAGATAGGTTGAAAGAAATTAAATTTTATTGCAGTTTGGCATTACGGGCGGGGAAGTGCTGTAGGTCTCTTAAATATAACGTATGTGTTCTTGTTGGGAGGTTTGCACTTAAGTGTGCTTAGAGTTTGTCAGGGAAACAACAATATGTTTTGCTGTTTTAATACGTAATACGTGTGGGATATATTGTAATTGTAGCGTGGTAAAAACTTGGCAAGTAGGTATTCTTCTTGTGGCTTGGGTCGCAAAACAGGGCGTATAAAAGTTTTAGAAGTTTTTACTTTGATCCTTTTATCTCGTACAGACACCGAGTGTCCCGGAAAAGGAATAAAACATTCTCGAGCGGTATTAGATGCGGTCGAGGCTTGCATTTGATATGCTGCATGCTCTATTTTAGTGGTGGGGGTGGTTTGAATCTTCTTTATTTTATACACGGCACATTCAAATTTACAAACACGTTGTATCAGCCGAGATTTTCTCATAAGTTACATTTAAGATCTTTCCAACTTTCATATACTTTATTTCATTAAATCGATTACGTTTTATTTGTTGAATTAGTATGTCGATTTGTGGTAAAGTGAATGATTATAACTGCAATATGTTAGCTTTGTTTTAAAATGTTAGTATAGCTACTGATTTTAGTAGTACGCTAAATTTTTGCAAGGAGCTTTGCTGCGTGATATTTTACATTGAATTTGGTTTGGAGAGGAGAAATCAAACCTGGCTCAGTAAAAGCTGCAACGAACTTGATAAATGTTTGTTCCGCATCCGACTTAACTTGAAATTGATGGTTGATGGTTGATGTTTCTAAAACTTTCAGTTAAGATATATGTGGCATGTCAAAATATCGGCTAGACTACACACTTTCACATAAATTGTGTAACCGACATAAAGAAACTGTTATTGAATTTAAAAATATAAACTTTGGAATTGTGTTGTAAAACTAATGTATGGAGGAGGCCCTGGTTGATTGATATCTATATTTTTTATATGATACGTTGAAATTACGTTCTGATTAATTCGGACTAAATAGAAAGCTGTAAATTTTAAAACTGTGATAGATGGAATTTATACATTTTATGCGGTGAAGTTTCATAAAGCGCATATGAAATTTTACTATCAAAAATAAAATGAAGTAAGTATATCGAGAGGTCCACATTGACTTTTATAATGTCGCTCTTCCTCAAATAGTCTGCACAATTAAATTTAATGGTTTTATTCGCTGGATTACATAGGGATATGAATAAAATATTTGGTTTCTAGTTTATGCTAGATTGCATTTCGTTTTCAGATGGTATGTATTATCGCCATGGGTATTAGTTGATGATTTATTGTAGATTAATATCTTAACAAGTTAAATCTGTTTATAACTGGGTCATATGTTTATGTCTGGTATAATTACAACTTTGGACCGTGGAGAAATTAATAAGTATGGTTAATTTTGAATTATTGCCTTTGGGCTATCCGTTGGTTACAACTAATTATATACATTATTTTATCTAATATGTATATATTTTTATAATTAAAATTTTATGAATATATATAATAAAGTTAGTATATAATAAGCAAGCAAAACTAAGGTTTACGATGTAGGAAACTAAATGTACGTACATTATAAATATAAAAAAGAATCATAATATGTATGTATGCATTCCTAGCAATGTAAGTGGTAATATTACCAGTAGTTTAAGTAATATTATTAAACAAGTGCTGAAGTGATGCAATTTTTACTAAAAAGTTTATTAAAGATGCGGATATTTAAATTCAGTTAGTTATATCAATATAAATTGTATGTTTACGTTGTTAATTTGCATAATAATAATAATTTTTTGTATACTTGATGTTTTGGAGAAAATGCTAGGAAGGAAGTACCCAATATATTTACAGAAATTACAATTAAATAAAGACACAAAAGAAAAATAACTATAATAAGAATATTAGTAAATTATAGTACATTACAGACTTAAATGGATATCCAACTAAATTTGAACAGAAATAATGCAGATTAACACAAATTTTATAGTATATTATGTATGGTATAGTGTATACATTTGCTCAAGTATGTATAAGTCTTTAAACTAAACTAAACAGATAATTGAGTATTTAAAATAATAATACGTGTTCTTTGGGATTCATGCAAATTAGGTTGAAAAATTACGCTGAACCGAATTAAAAGAGCAGGATTGCCGAATATTTCAGTAAATGAATTTTCCATCGACATAAAGTTGAGCTTTTCTTGAAAATAAATAGGTTGATTAACATCCTAGAATAATAATAGTAATAATAAATTTGTTTACGGCAACGTCTGAATAAATTACATAACTTTATATTATTACATTTGTGCATGTTGTTTATTACAAAATATACTATATAAGTACATAATTAGTATCAATAATCAAAACACGTTTATATATATATATATATATATATATATATATATATATATAGATGTTAACTCCCTTATAGAGGCGTTTTCGCGCACAATTTTAACATGATCGAGGCGTTGAAATATTAGAAGCGAGCGCCCGCTCCAGCGCACATAAACAGCCAGTTCGAGGCGTCTAGCGGTTAGTACTAATTTTGCTCGGCTAGATGGCTACTGCAGCAGGTTTTAAGAAATATGCACAAATCTCAATAACATATGTTGTTTTCATTGAATCTCGGGAGTTGCAGCGTAGATAAATATTTCGTATTATATATTTTTTCTAAATAAAAATGTTTGTTTATAAATAATTCAATTGATTTATAAACAAAATAATAAATAGTAAAGTACAATCAAAAAGTAGTTTGATGCAAACGATTTAGTTATTAGAAATAAATAATTACTCAATTGTACTGAAACAACTGCAATATATTCAATTAAAAATAAAGAATAAATATTGAATATTTTATTAAAAATTGTTTAATAAAAAAACAAAAAATTGCTAATTCCAAAAATTAATTACTAGAATTAGTCAGTGAGTGAACGACTTACTTACGTTACAATGTCAGTTGTTTTGATTATTAATAATATAATAAATTTAATAAAACATAACTATTATTATTTAAATTTAATAAATAAATAAGGGGCATTGCGTTACTACCTCTGCCGATAACTATTATGCATAAAAATAAACAATCTTACATTCCTATCACTTTTAAACATTTTTATAGAGGCGTTTTGCGCATACTTTTAACCTGATCGAGGCGTTGAAGTTTTTGATAAAAGCGCCCGGTCCAGGCGCACAAAAACACCCAGTTTGAGGCTTCTAGCAATTTTTCACGCTTACTTTCAACTGGTTCGAGGCGTCTAAGCTTCTAATAAGTTGATTGTATGCGCTGCTAGAAGCATCAATAGGCATCCACAAATCAAAATCATTGTTTGAATATTATTTGTAAATGATTATAAGAAGCTCTAATTAGATTTAGAATTATTTAATATACATAATTAATTGAAACAACAGTAACAATGTTATTTTAATAAAAAAAATAACTTAAAAAAAAATGTTAGTAATTTTTTTTTATCACAAAAGAAAATATTTTATAAAAAATATAGTTGTTAATAAATATCGTCATCAGTTTTATAAAATATCCACAGTTTTACATTTTTGTACATGTTTATGTCTAAAACATACAGATATTTTAGAAAAAATAATTAATATTATAAAATGCAAACCTTATATTTTGCGGTTTATAACATATTTAAATAGTCAATGTGTATCTGTAACCATAGTAATAATTGTACATTTATACAATAACCGCATTAACTATCTCGTAAAAGCAAAATTTTATGCATATTTTTACCGTTAAAATTTAAGGTAAGCTAAGCTCCCGCTTCAAGCGCACATTAACATCTAGTTTGAGGCGTCTATAGCGGTCATTCACGCACATTAAGGTGCTACATGACCTTGACCATGACTACAACAAAAATTATTAATGTTTTATAAATGTCCCTTACTTTATCTTTCTTTATAGAAATAGTTTTTGTAGCATCTTGCACACTTTTGATCAGTTTCAGGGGTTTGAAGTTTTTATACATTGTTTATATGCGTAATAGCACTTAATAATTAATTTAAAAAAATGTATACCATTGGATAATATATTTATTTTGTTTATAAATGGATAATTTATTTGTTTTTTATAAATCATTACATAATTATTATATAATACTTAAATTATTAAAATTTAATTTTAGTGTAGCTAAATAGTGTGTGGTTTATAAAAAAACAGTATTAGTTATTAATTATATTAATTATTATTTTTTATTTGTATTATTTATAAATGCATATAATTGGGCAGATGTGTGTTCTTCGGAAATAGAAATAGTTGCATCTTTGACTACATTGTCACACACTTTCCTCTGGGCACTTACTGTATATAACTCCTTCTTTAGAAATATCAATATTATCATTAGTATTTAATTTTTTGACAATGTCAATATTTCTTTCTTCGGAAATTTCAATATTCTTTTCTTTTGGTAATATTTCTTTTGAATGTCATGATATATTTTGTAAAATGTTAATTTTATTTGTGGCGTTTACGTTTTCCAAACTTTCTCGAGAATCATCTTCTACAATAGAAATAACACAATAATTAAAAAAAATTAAATATATTTATAAAATTATAAATTACCTTGTTGATTTGGAATAATTTTGTCTTTCTGGGACGTAGCTGCTTCTATCTCATTCATTTTCAGCACCATCTCATCTTTTTCTAAAAATAATATTACAGAATTTATTATTAAATAAATTAGTGAATTATTAAGTTATTAATTTAAATAATTTGATATTACTTACCACCGCCAAATAATACTTTCGCGTCATACGTTCCCAAATTTTTGTAGCAAACTTTCCTTACAGAATTGTTCTCGTTACGATCCATTTGCCGTTGATTACAAATGTAATACAATCCATCTTCTAAAAACTTTACTAAATAAAACATCGCTAAATTATATTCTCCACTCTATCACAAATTTACTAAACAGTAAACACTTTTTCTTAAATTACAATATATATATATATCTTAATAATTAATGAAAAAGGGTAGGAGTAAAGCAATAAATGCTATTTTTCGTATTATTATATGTATTTTTTATTCCAAGTAACTAAAAGTATTATTATTCGATATTATTTTATTTATAATGTCTTAATTATTATTTGATTCACTTTGATTTAATGTAAAATGATATCATTCTGGAAAAGAAGATCGTACATTTTCAAAGTTGTGTTTAAACACTTCTCAATTCATTAACACCAAAACATATTTTTGATGATAATATGATTAATATAATTAAACTGATTGAATTATGAGCAGGTGATTGATTCTTTCTTATGACCCGCAACTGCATGATTCTGTCATAAAGGGAAATACTAATCTTCCGGTTTTTCTTGGCTTAATTATGTCTACATATACAAAATCTCTATAATTACCGTAATAAAAGAGCAGGTAAAAATATATAGATTAATTTTTTACTTTTTCGAATGGTTTTATTAGAATAGAGAATAGACGATTGGTGATATAAGAAAAGGCAACACACAGTTACACATGTCTACTGTGTAAAATATTTTCCTGTCTTTTTATGCAAATGTCAATTGAAGCAAATTTCAGTGTCGCTATGTATGTCATGATTGCATTTTTTATTCAAATCAATTATATTTGATCTAAAAAATGTTATAATACATTTTAAGCAATTATTATAAAACAATATCTATAAAGATTACGATAAATTCTTTTTACTAAGCAATGCGATATTCAGGTAGTTAATTCTTCGTCGATGTAACGAAATTGAAGTATCATTTCAACAACATATATTTTTTAAACATCGCCGCTACTATCACAATCCTAAGCAAAACCTTGTTGAAATTACCCGGTAAAGTGATGAATATTACATAAACATGCCATAACCAGTGCTTAATATTTATCAATATATTTAGTATTGTTACCTGTAAAATTGTAGTTAAAAGCAGAAGAATAGATAATGACATAAATATAATTATAGCGTTTAGTTTTTTTTATTGGTATTTTCAAAATTGTTTTATGTAAACAAATTAAAGTATATAAATACTAGCAAAAATATTACCAATTCATTTTTTCATAAATCTTGAAAAAGACAAGTTATAGAAAAAATTATATGCAAAAAACGAGTAGTAAAATATAACAGCAAATAGTTTTAAAATATTTCCCTCACGTGTTGAATGACCTTGCCCATTTATGGCTTTTCAAACCTTTTGTCTGTTTACTTTCAATGAACTATACGAGTTCATTGAAAGTAATGGAATTAAGATAAATAATATTTTGTGGTTTATAAAATTTTGATTTATTTAACTAAGGAATTTAAATTATGTAACGTGTCATTTATGCATAGAAACAATTGTAGTTTCGATGTTAATAAGTACCAAAGTATAACAATTAACTTGTTAATTATATAAATTAAACAAATTTTAAGTATTGTAATCATATCTGGATTAAAATCAAATAAATATAAAACCAGTAGTTTCAGGTTTGTATTATACAACAAGAAGTAAACATAGGATTGTTACAATGCAAAACATAATAACATTTAACCATGTTGGTATGAAGTTATAATGTTGTCATCATGTGATGTCATGTTATTATGTAATACTTTATCATGTTATTATGTAAACCATGTTATCATGTATTATTGTTATGATAATAATCATAATGACATACTAAATAATAGTAGGACAATACGATTATGTGGTAACTTAATAGCATAACATAATATAACATGACAACATGATATCATAATAACATTCTAACTTGATAACATATTATCATAATAACATCATAACTTGATAACATGATTTCATAATAACATCATAACTTGATAACATAATAACATAATAACATGCAAGCTTGATAACATGAAACTATTTTACCATGATAACTTGATAACATGATAATTTGATAACATAGTAACATGATAACATAATAACATGATAACATGATAACATGATAACATGATAACATGATAACATGATAACATGATAACATGATAACATGATAACATGATAACATGATAACATGATAACATGATAACTTGATAACATGATAACCTAATAACATAAATAATACATAATAATTTGATAACATGATAACATAATAACATGATAACATGATAACATGATAACATGATAACATGATAACATGATAACATGAAAACATGAAAACATGATAACGTAATAACATGATAATATGATAACATAATAACAAGATAACATGACAACATGACAACATGACCACATGATAACATGATAACATGATAACATGATAACATGATAACATGACAACATGATAACATGAAACATGATAACATGATAACATGATAACATGATAATATGATAACAGGATAACATGATAACATGTTGACATGGTAACATGCTAACATGATATTTTGATAACTTGATAAAACGATAACAGAATAACCTAATAACATAATAAAATGAATACATCATAACATGATAACTTGATAATTTGATAACACTATAACATAACAAACATGATAACATGATACCATTATAACATGATAACATGATACCATAATAACATGATAACATGGTAGCTTGAAAACAAGGTATTATAATAACATGATAACATGACAACATGATAACTTGATATCTTGATAACATTGTAACATCATAACATGATAACATGATAACATGATAACATGATAACATGATAACATGATAACATGATAACATGATAACATGATAACATGATAACATGATAACATGATAACATGATAACATGATAACATGATAACATGATAACATGATAACATGATAACAGGATAACATGATAACATAATAATTTGATAACATGATAACATGATAACATGATAACATGATAACATGATAACATGATAACATGATAACATGATAACATGATAACATGATAACATGATAACATGATAACATGATAACATGATAACATGATAACATAATAACATGATAACATAATAACATGATAACATAATAACATAATAACATGATAAGATGATAACATGATAACATGACCACATCACAACATGATAACATGATAACATAATAACATGATAATATGATAACATGATAACGTGAAAACATGATGAGATGGTAACATCATAACATGATAACATGATAACATATTAACATGATAATATGATAACATGATAACAAGATAACATGACAACATGACAACATGATAACATGATAACATGATAACATGATAACATGATAACATGATAACATGATAACATGATAACATGATAACATGATAACATGATAACATAATAACATGGTAACATGATAACATGATAACATGGTAACATGATAACATGATAACATGATAACACTTTAAATGTGCCGCTTCTGTTAAATTGTTTACTAAACTATTTGTTTTGACAGATCAACTTTGACAGCTGTCAAGCAAACATATGAAAACATATGTAGTATAGTGGACGATTTTAAAAAGGCGGCATATTTAAAGTGATTACATAATCCCAGTCATTTATAAACTCCCTGTATAAATAATACATAATAATTTAGTAAGTTAATAACACAATATCATGATAACACTATAACTTGATTACATGTAAACATAATGACACAATGACTTGATATAATGATAACATGATAACATAATACCAAAATAACATGATAACATGATAATATGATAACATGATAACATGACAACAGCACAACATGATAACATGATAACATGATAACATGATAACATGATAACATAATAATATAATAACATGATAACATGATAACATGATAACATGATAACATGATAACATGATAACATGATAACATGATAACATGATAACATGATAACATGATAACATGATAACATAATAACATGATAACATAATAACATGATAACATGACAACATCACAACATGATAACATGCTAACATGATAACATAATAACATGATAATATGATAACATGATAACATGATAACATGATAACATGATAACATAATAACATGATAACATGATAACATGATAAAATGATAACCTGATAACATGATAACATGATAAAATGATAACGTGATAACGTGAAAACATCATAACATAGTAACATCATTACATGAAAACATGATAACATGATAACATGATAATATAATTACATGATTACATGATAACATGATAACCTGATAACATGATAACATGATAACATGATAACATGGTAACATGATAACATAATAACATTATAACATAATAACATGATAACATAATAACATGAAAACATGAAAACATGAAAACATGATAACATGATAACATGATAACATGATAAAATGATAAAATGATATCATAATAACATGATAACATGATAACATGAAAAAATGATAACATGATAACATGATAACAAAATAACGTGATAACATGATAACATGGTAACATCATAACATGATTACATGATAACATGGTAACATGATAACATAATAACATGAAAACTTGATAACATGATAATATGATTACATGATAACATGATAACATGATAACATGGTAACATGATAACATGATAACATGATAAAATGATAACATGATAACATGATAACATGATAACATGATAACATGATAACATGATAACATGATAACATAATAACGTGATTACTTGATAACACAATAACAAGATATTATAATGACATGATAACATAACAACATGACCACATGATAACATGATAACATGATAACATCTTAACATGATAACATGATAACATTATATTTTGACAACATGATAACATGATAACATGATAACATGATAACATGATAACAAGATAACATGATAAAATGATAACATGATAACATGATATCATGATAACATGATAACATGATAACATGATAACATGATAACATGATAACATGATAACATGATAACATGATAACATGATAACATGATAACATGATTACATAATAACATGGGTACTTGATAGCACAATAACAAGACATTTTAATAACATGATTACATGATAACATGATAACATAATAACATGAAAACTTGATAACATGATAACGAGATAATATGATTACATGATAACATGATAACATAATAACATGATAACATGGTAACATGATAACATGATAACATTATTACATGATATCATGATAACATGATAACATGATAACATTATAACATGATAACATGTATAACATTATAACATGATAACATGACAACATCACAACATGAAAACATGATAACATAATAACAAGATAATATGATAACATGATAACATGATAACATGATAACATGATAACATGATATTATGATAACATGATAACATGATAAAATGATAACATGATAACATAATAACATAATAACATGATAAAATGATAACATGATAACATGATAACATGATAACGTAATTACATAATAACATGATTACTTGATAACACAATAACAAAACATTTTAATAACATGATAACATGATAACATGATAACATGATAACATGATAACATAATAACATGATACATAACATGACTACATGATAACATGATAACATATTATCATGATATTATGTTAACATGATAACATGATAACACGATAACATGATAACATGATAACATGATAACATGATAACGTGATAACATGGTAACATGATAACATGATAACATGATAACAAGATAACATAATAACATGATAACATGACAACATGATAACATGATAACATAATAACATGATAACATGATAACATGATAACATGATAACATGATAACATGATAACATGATAACATAATAACAAAATAAAATGATAACTTCATAACATCATAACATGATAACATGATAATATGATAACATAATAACATGATAACATGATATTATGATAACATGATAACATGATAACATGATAACATGATAACATGATAACATGATAACATGATAACATGATAACATGATAACATGATAACATGATAACATAATAACAAGATAACATGATTAGTTGATAACAAGATAACAAGATAACAAGATAGCAAGATAGCAAGATAACAAGATAACAAGATAACAAGATAACAAGATAACAAGATAACAAGATAACAAGATAACAAGATAACAAGATAACAAGATAACAAGATAACAAGATAACAAGATAACAAGATAACAAGATAACAAGATAACAAGATAACAAGATAACAAGATAACAAGATAACAAGATAACAAGATAACAAGATAACAAGATAACAAGATAACAAGATAACAAGCTAACAAGCTAACAAGATAACAAGATAACAAGATAACAAGATAACAAGATAACAAGATAACAAGATAACAAGATAACAAGATAACAAGATAACAAGATAACAAGATAACATAATAGCATAATAACATGATAACATGATAACATTATAACATGATAACATGATAACATAATATTATGATAACATGATAACATTATAACTTGATAACATGATCACATACTAACATGAAAACTTGACAATGTAAAAACATGTTATCAAAGAAAACATTAAGACATGATAACTTAATATAATAATAACTCGATTACACGTTTACAGGATAACATTATAACATGATAACATTATAACATTCTTGTTAACAAAATAACATAATATATGACAACTTGATAAAATTATAACAAGATATATGACGTACATAAAACTACTACCAAAAAATGGGTATAAATTGCCGGTTTAACGCGACAGCTAATGTAGTTAATTTATCTCAATAATGTGCATTATTATTATTATTACAGGTACTTATTGACCTTAGTACACATTTTTGTTGTTGTTAATTTATAAGCAATTATTGTTGGTTCTTTTTTGTAATACAAATATCATAGTTGCATCAGAGGCATATAAACAATGTGTTAGAGTTTAGACGCCTCGAACAAGTTAAAAGTGTGTGTTTAAAATTAGCTGTGAAATATATATTTTCTACACAAACAATCATCAAACTAAAAGCTAAAACGTCTATAGTATGTAGTGAATCGTGTATCAAGGGTTGAAAATAGGCTTTAGCAGTCCGCTATTGCTTTGTTTCTTCATGTTGCTAAAAGCGAAGGGCTGCTAAAGCACTTTGGTACGAATTACACTCAATATTTTTTTGCCTGCCCCAAATAAATACCTTTTTCAGGAAGTTTCAATAATAATTATAATCTGTCATTACTGTCAGATTTTAAAGTATGGCGTCATCATGCGAAATTGTGATTTACAGCTAATTAAATACCGCAAATAATAAACAAGCCTTTGTCGTTTCGGCCCGCATTTTTGGGCCAAAACAACGGTTTCAGTAGAGTCAGACAAAAAAAGTGGTTGAAAGTAGATGCAAAACTTTAGTTAACATAAACTAGATAAAATGTCTATTGTTTTATAGAATAAACAAATGTTAAATCCCTTATGGAGGCGTTTTTGCGCATACTTTTAACCTGATCCAGGCGTTAAAACTTAAACGCTCACTTCAAGGCGCCTAGTGGTCTTTTACACACATTTTATAATAGCTATACAATACTGCAATTTATCTTAATTCTGGTGGCATTTAGTAGAACCTTTTCCTACTGCATTTTAGCATGGTCACAGTTATTAAGACACAAACCACAAATAATCGGCAGCAAATGAAACTCTCTCGGCCAAACAACAAACCTTGTCTTCAATTTTTAAATTTATTTTGTAAATATCTGTGAATGTAATGGTTGGATCAAAAATATATTACTGCTTCATATTATAATAAGTATCGCTGAATAGCGTGATGCTGTTATTTAACTAAAAATTTTGATCGCCTCTAAAAGGTAGAAAATGTATCGCCCGTAAATAGGCGAATGTCCGTATATATATATATATATATATATATATATATATTACTTAAATTAATTTTACATAAATAATGTATGTTTCAAATAAATTAAAATGCCAATTGAAGCAGGTTGCATGTTCTCAATATGCGTGACACAGGATTAAAATTTGCGAAATTTTGTTGCATAGATAATAAAATTAAAAATATTTATGTTACGCGTAATTTTTTTATGATTAAATTTAAAATTGAGATTGGTTAGTGGTTTTAGACAATCTAAGTAGTTGTTTAGCAATTTATGTATCATCTATCTTTCAAATATTTTAAGTTGTGGTCTGATAACATTTGATAATTTTACACAGAATTTCTATGAGAAATTGTTAAGTAATTTATGTATCTTCTCTATTTTGTCAATATTCATTTAAAATAAATAAATCATTTGCATATAAATTTAAGTTTTTAAGTAATAAAATGGGACTCTATCAAAATCAATTTGAACCCTGTGGCACACCTGATGTAACATTGACAATTTTGGAAATATAGTTATTAATATCAAACTTGTGTTTGTACGATCAGAAAATAACTATTTGTTTATTTTATTTTTAAATACAACATTCTGGGCAACTACTCTTTTATTTATAATTGATTTAAACGTTACAACATGTATTTGTATATGTACCAGTATTAACAGTTTTGATTTTATTATTTTTTAACGGTTTTGCAGGTTCAGTTTTCAATTAAATAATTGTTTGATGAGTTTCTATACGGAACTATGCTAAATAGCGTGATTTCTTATGAATCTTAATGATTGTCATAAAGCAGTAGTTTTTAAACGTATTTTGAAACGTCCCGAGTCGTAGTTTAAGACGGTCATAGGTCGCTGTATCAGTTATAAACAATAATGTATATTTGATTTATTACTATTTAGGCAATTTTTTTTTTTAATTTCAAAATGATATGTTTAGAAATTACTTAATATGTCACAAGAGCATAAAAATACTTTTGAATTTCAATGAGTGAAACCTTGAGTTGTAAGTCTTGGGAAATACTAAATTTGGAAGTTTATTCTATGTGTCAATAGTACGATTAAAAATATTTTTTTTAGAAGTTTTGGTTCTACATCTCTGAACTGTCGGTGAATATTTGTTAGAATTTCTAGCAAACATTGTACTACGAGTCAATATTTGATTAGATGGCAATATGTTTTGTATTTTGGACAATGTCTATGGAAATATTTATAGAAAAGATCTGCAACATTACGCCGATGTTGTATGTAAATTAGTCAACTTTGGATCGGCAATGATCCGAATAGCCAGATTTTTTAATGGAATTTAGTAGAGATAGTGTAGTTTTAGATGGTCTTTCATATACTTTGGAACAATATTCAATACAAGGACGTATTTAAGTTTTGTATATATGCAAAAGTTGAACAGAAGTAAACAACTGTTTACATCTGATATGAAATTCTAGTTTTCTAGATACTTTTGAACGACATTAACATCGTTCAAAAGAAGATTATATGAGATTGCAACCCCTAAAAGACAAATTAACAAATATTTAGATATGGATTGGATTGGAAATTTTTGTTGTTTATGGAAAACTGAGAAATTTGATTAGTATTGTTTTTGTCAATTTTTTTTTAGATTGTATCAGATTGTCACAATGTTAACGAGATTGTGTTTCTTAAGTGTTTTTTGCTTCTTATTAACTACCTGTTTTTTTTTCTGAATTTACTACAACTACTTCTGTTTTGGATTAATAAAAGAGAACTAATCAAATTTTTTGATGATGTTTTAAATAGATTTTCTGCAGCAATATGTGGATTGCTAGAATATAAGCAATGAGTATCAAAATCAAAATTAATAAGAATTTTTTTCATTTTTACCATGTGTAATAGTAAGAAAACTTTTAACAACAGAAGTAATAAGTGAATGATTAGACTTTTTTATTGAATAGTTGAAAGGTACAGATCTAAAAATTTTGGTTCACTAAAAAGTTCATTTTGAGAAAAATATGTAGGGTTGTTGAATAAGTTGAGTAATTGATTATGAAAAGCAGAAAAATAATAGTTTGTTCACCGGATAGTGTTATAGAAGATGAGTGACTTAACTATTCAGTATTATAAATATTGAAAACACAATTATTTTTGTTTTTCTATGAAAAAGCTTGTCAAAACTTTCAGAAAAGTCATTAAACATGTTTGGAGTTGTCTTATTTGGAGAACGGTATATGCCTATTACAAAAATAGTCTTATCGGGAAGATTTAGTTTAAGAAATATGTTATTATAATTAATGCTTTGAATTTTGTACGTTATTAGTCTAGAATATGGTTGTTGTTTGTGGATGTAAGCACAAACACTTTGTTGGTCAGCAAATAAATGTTGAATCTACTATATTAAAACGATTTGGATCTTTATTACTTTGGTTTCAGTCAAACGGTGGAGTTTTTTTATGTTCAAAATGCTGATGAACACAATTTAATTTTTTACAAAGATTAGAGAAATTAACTTTTAAGCTACTAAGTTAGTGTTTGGTTGATTAAATTGATTAGAGCAAGTTGTGAGGCCTTGTTCTGCCAATTTAATCGTATCATAGCCATGTTTGACTTTTTGGGCGGTTTGCCTTATTAGACTCAATCCAAGCATCTTATGAAACTCTCGCGTTAGTAGTTTTTTAATGAGTCGTTTCAAATCTATGTGAAATCAAGGTAAACAGTAAAGCTTCGGATCTTTTTTATCTAGTAGATTTTGATTATCAACTTGAATTTATTTGATAACCAACATATTATACAAAAAACAAAAATATTCTTGATTAACGACTTTTGAAATTTAAGGTGTTGGTTATAATAGCGTAATTCCTAAAGCAAATCTTTTTGATAAGATCATTTTTGTGAGAGGCATTTGTCATACTCCAAATAAAGCTCTTATTATTTTTGTTTTTAATTTTTTTATTATATATATTCGTTTATCTGCTAAGATATAGACATTATCAATAATTGAAGATATTAGTATAATATCTCTCTTATGTCAGCGAGTACTTGGTTACTGATTTACCACAATAACTTACTAAAATGTTATTATAAAAAAAAAGAAACATTTTAAAACATTTTGCAGTAGCTCTAAACATGTTTATTTGAAAGAGTATAGCGTTCTAATCTTATTAATAAGCTTTATTGTATAAGTCTTGATCTTAACACTCAATAGCTTTTTGACAACAGGATAGTTTAAATTCACTGTTATAACTGTGGCTTTCAAACTTATAATTGCTGATGTTTTGCAAGGTTTTGGTGTTTTACCGACTATTTTTAAATTACTTCAATGAACTTTTTTAAATAACCAAATTATATTTATAGTTTTGCCGATGATAGATAGCACCTTCCATAGCGTCTTGAATTTGTTAGGTTTGTAGCATGTTTAAATAAAAAAATTGAAACAATTCTTGACCACAAAACTCTTAATCTTTGTTGTTAAATTTAAAGTAAAAAATTGAAGTATCATCCATATGAAATATTAAACTGAACGAGGAATCTATATCCAAACTTTTAATTTTTTTTCTTCCGAAACGAGCATTTTGCAGCCAAGAGCTAAGGTAGATATAGCGCAAGGTTGCGATGAACCTTTCCATCGAGTTATGTATACGTGATAAAAAATGAAATGGGCACTGAATTGGCAGATTTCGTTAACCGGTCGGAAGAGTGACAGTCAGAAATATCTGACTTTTAAAAATTGGAAGTTGACTAACCGACTGTAATTAAACTTTTATATATATATATATATATGGGTAATTCCATTACTTTTCGACCAAACTTATAAACTGAGTATCTCCAAACTGGCTCAAAATTAAATATGTGATAGTAGGTACCAAAAAAAATATAATAAAAATAATCTAGCTATTTTCTATTTCTTATAGCGTAGGCCGTTGTGAAAATAGCCTAAAATTACAAAACCAGCCCCACATTGAAAATGCCGTAACAAAGTCAAATTTTAATCAAATTTAGTCTGGTTTAGCTTAACTTGTTTATTTTGAATTGTTTTTTAAAATTTTGCAAAGTTTTTTCCGATCGAACCAGTAAATCGTGAGATACCACTTTTCAAAGATTAGTAATTTGGTCAAAAATGCTCATTTTTGTAACTTTTTTCTACCTAAATTATTTTTGCTGAAATTTTTAGTAAACCTTCCTCATATATACCTAAAATACCTTCCAAAGTTTGGTTCTTGGGAATGAATATGGGCCCAAGCTACAGAACTTTCAAAATTTATAAAACAGACGTTTTATACGTAATAATAAATAATATACCTGTAATAATTTTTACTTACCCTTTTATTTTTCCAAATCATAGATAAAAAATGTGTTTTTAATAAAAATTGTATATTTTTATATATATAGATATATTTTTATTTTTATTTTTATTGTACCTGTAAGACAAATACATCATTTTTGAAAATTACACATTATTAAAAAATAACAACATTTGTAACAATGGTAATAACAAACAGAACAATATTACTTTTGTTTCAGATATCTAACAATAATCGCCAAACTAGACAGTCTCCAATATTTAGAGAATCTATGCATTCTACCAACTATGGATTCAATAATCTATTGGCAGAATGTGTTGAATTGCAAATAGCTTTTCTAATTTCTAGTTTTAAATATTACACATTGTTTGTATTAATCATCATTATTTATGTGCAGGATGATGTAGATGTAAATGGTTTTTTTTATATGCCGTTAGTAAAGAATTATTAAAGTTCTCAAAATAACTACCATGAGCGTCGATGCAAGTTGTTTTTTTAGCAAAAAAAAAAACAAACAATAAAGCATTAGTTTAACAATTGTGCGTTGTTGCAAGCTTTTTATACTTGTCAAAGTTGTTTCCTTTGGTTTGGTTTGTAAAATTTGTAAAAAATACTGTTCAACAACGAAGAATACAATTGTCATTTTTTTATACGCATAATTTTTCAATAATCAGATGGAAAATTTGTTGGATAACAATGTTCCTCTTGCTTAACGTTACGATGGAGCACCGCCCCATGTTGGGCAATATGTAGTTTGGTGGATTAACGATAATTTTAAGAATAGGTGGATTAGTGGAAGAGGTCCAGCAAACTGACCTGCAAGATCTTCTGATCTGAATCTATTGGACGTTTAGGTGACACATGAAACAGCAGCAGCTACAATAGAGAATTCCGAATGCTGCATTGCACATTCAAAACATAACAAGTTTTGAAACAGTTTATCATTCTTTTTTAGTGTGTTGTCAAGCTTGCATCAACGCTTATAGCAGTCATTTTGAGAACTTATTAAAATATGTCTGTTTGTTGTTACTATTGTTATAAATGTTTTTTTTTTTTATTTAAATATTTCTAAATGAAAAGTTTTCTAAATGATGTGTATTTTTCAATTATTTTGAAAACAATGCGAGATAAACAAATAAGATATTTAGATTTTCTGTTTGAAATTAGAAAAAGAACCTCAAGTTTCATTTTTCGCCTTCACTTAGGAAAAGCCCTGTATATTTTTTTGCGTGCTTTATCATAAAATTTAGAGTTAAGGCGTTCATGATATGATTTTAGCAAATATTATGTTTATGTTTTGCAGGTACAATAAAAATAAAAATATATCCATAATTATAAAAATATACATTTTCTATTAAAAACACATTTTTAATTTAAGATATGTTCAAACCAATGCAATAAAATGTAGTTTTTTTGCAAAATAGAAGCGTAAGTAAAAATTATTACCAGGTTATTAACGTATAAAACGTCTTTTTTACAAATTTTTAAAGTTCTGTAGCTTGAGCCCATTTTTATTCCCAAGAACCAAACTTTAAGAGGTGTTTTAGTTATATATGAGGATGGTATACTAAAAATTTCAGCAAAATAAATTCAGGTAGAAAAAAGTTCCAACCGTTTTAATGTATACAAAAATGAGCATTTTTGACCAAATTACTAATCTTTGAAAAGTGGTATCTCACGATTTACTGGTTCAATCGGAAAAAACTTTGCAAAATTTTAAAGAACAATTCAAAACAAACAAATTAAGCTAAATTAGACCAAATTTGATTAAAGTTTGACTTTGTTACGGCATTTTCATTGTGAGGCTGGATTTGTAATTTTATGCTATTTTCACAACGGCCTACGCTAAAAGAAATAGAAAATGGCTACATTAAAAAAAAAAAAAACAAGTTAAAGTACAAGAAATTACAATAAAAATCAGACCTTGCAGAGCTTTTTCCAATGTTTCTACGCTGAGAAAAAAAATGTTAAAAATTACCAAAAAAATGTGATTTTTAGGCGTTTTTCTGAACTTTGAGAATCTCCCAAGAATCAGGAATATGACTTAAAAAGTTGAAAATTTGGGAAATATGATTTTTTGGTACCTACTATCACATATTTAATTTTGAGCCAGTTTGGAGATACTCAGTTTTTGAGTTTGGTCGAAAAGTAATGGAATTACCCATATATATATATATATATATATATATATATATATATATATATATATATTGTCTAAATTTTATAAACGAGCTATTTGAATTGTTGATTCAAAATGATCTAGAAGATACTTTACAATAATATTGCCAATCTTTTCTATAGATTTTTTGATAGACACTGTTTAAAAGAAATACAAGACAATTGCCATCTAAACAATTATTTACTTGTTAGTTGTTGTAGCTTAACAATGATTTGCTTGCAGTTTAGGGATGTAAGTCAGAAATGTTTGAGATTTAAGATCTTTCAACCAGACTTTTGACAAATTTTAATCTGCAACTATTTAAGGTTGGTGTCCACAGTCTGTTTAAATTTTGTCTTCAGTGTTATACTTTCTGCGACTGTGCTTTAAATTCAAATTTATTTTTATGTTGTATTGCTAAATTAAGTAACTTTTAAATATCACATTTTGAAATTTAAAACAAACAAAAATTGAACTGTTTAAGAAAAGAATCTGTTTATTTAATTTTTGAATCGTTGTGATAACTTTTAAATTTAATAATGTATTTAATGGTTATATTTGGATTACCTCTCTATACATCTGAATTTGTTCTTACTAAAATCTTTACTTTTTGTCATTTTGAATGTTTACATAACGAAAACGGATGCGTTCACGTTATTTACCACTTCTACTATTCATAGGAGGGGACCACATACATCATACGAATGATTTAGGCATATGTTTATCGTAGAAAATAGGATTTTATGCGTTTCCGTTTTTCCACGGTCACCTACTTAATTAAGGTAGTGATCATTTAAATGTCAATATTTGATTTATGAAAAATATTGCTATAAAAGTATTTAGCTATTATACATGGTTGGTTTTAGAATAACTTGTAGAGTAAAAAAAGATATATGTTGTTATTTAAATATCTATAGTAAGTTAAATATTTTTTTTACTCATTTAAATTGTTAGAAAAATAATAGTTATACAACTGGATGTTCTGACACCATGTATAATAACTATTCTGTATTCAATATTTCAGATTAGGTTGTTATAATAAATTTTATATACTTTATTGTGCTGATTTATTATTTTTTATTTATTTAAGACCGGTTTCGGCTTAACACCACCCACAATACACAACAGCATCTGTGAAAATAAAAACTGACGATGGCCTAACATCCGAAACTGTCTTAAATAAATAAAAAATAATAAATCAACACAATAAAGTATATAAAATTTATTAAAACAACCTAACCTTAAATATTCATAAATTGTGCAATAATCAGATAAATAAATACTATTCTGTATTCACTCGAATATTGTTTGAAACTATAGTTGAAGAACACTATATAATACTGCTAGAAAATCAAACAAGCAATAATTAACATTTGATCAAAATATTTAATTTTTAGTAGATTGTATACAGTATAGTGAGTGGCTATTGCTAGAGGGAGTATTTAAAATTTACTGGAATCCAGTGCAATGAATGCACAATGTCACCGTTTCCGCCTACAGGCGCTATATCGGAAATCATTCTTCATGTCATTGCGGTCATTGCTGCCAATAATGCAAGTTTCTATGAACAAGCTTTGAATGCAAACAACATTTATTTAAATTGTCCTAACATATATGCTTTTATAGAATTGTTATTGAATTTCTATTTATTTGATTTTATTTAATGGTTACAATACATTATAAAATGGTAATAAAAAAGTATGTATAAAGAATTGAAAATGTTTCACTATGGATGTAGTATTTATTTTATTTGCGAATATAAAAATAGCAATTTAAAATTCCCCATTTTATCTTGTTTGTTTGTTCGATTTATTTTTTTCTCTCGTCCTTTGTACATTTTGTGTACGTATAGTCCTCACCACTTTTACGCGAATACTTAAACGTATCTAATCTACGGTAGTGTTAATGTAGGTAACGTCTTGTACCTTGCGGGGAATCTTACTCTTTTAGAGATTGCGAGCAGAGAATGCAAAATTGACACAGGAATACCTAACGTGTTTTATCATTTTATGATCCCGTAGATATTTCGTGTGAGCATTTTATTTTTCCAAAATGTGCTAGGCGCGCGACTATTATCTTGGCGTATATCATTTCCAAGGCTGTCTACTGGTTGACATGTGCAATATGAATGGATAAAATGTCGTGAGGCCATGGTGACATGAAATAGGTAAGTCAGTCAAAAGGGGAGAAAGTGATTGACGATGAGAGATGTCCGGTTACCAGTTTGGGAGCGACATCACCTGTCCTCCCAAATAGATTGGCCATTTGTCAATTAAAACAGTAAACTGATTAAAGTTTTATTGAAAATGTGTTTTTATCTATCTACATTTATATGATGTGGAATATATGTTCTATATATAATTTCTGATAAATATAGAAATCCACTTTCCAATAAATTACGATTTAACGAGGGCTATATAATACCATGGTCCGCACGATTTTATTAGAATTTGGACAATAAATTTCGTATACCTATTGAGACATATTTATCCAATCTTACATTTATCTGTTACACTAAAATGAAGGATTAACCTTTTGAGAAAAATCCGCATTAATCAACTAACTTCATTACAATCAATACTTATTAATAACGTATAACAAACAGTATGTTTTTTATATATAGTACATAAACAAATAGTTTTGATTCTTATACTCTTGTCTAAAATGTATTTTTAGTATAACCCATAATAAATGATATGCTTTAACTGAGGGTTTAAGTGAGGATTCTGTTCCATCTGCTGGTGTTAGTTAGTTGATTGGGGGTACTACGTTAGGCGCTTCGGTCAATTATTAGCAAATACGATCTTGCTAATGAAGTTCTATGCTATCTTAAAATCTGTTTAATTTTACTTATCTCAATTTTTGATAATACATGTGTATATATATATGTAATATTTAGTAGGTTTACATGCGCATACGTGAAATATTTGAAGCAATCCTTTTTAGTATATTGCTGCAGGTCCAAAAGCCGGAATTTTAACTGGAATTCACCTCTTTTGCTCTACGTATTTAGCGCTCAGGAATTCGAATACACGTTAGCTAATCTCACATTATATTATTATATACACGCATAAAAGTAACATTTAAATAATGCAAATATTTCAGTAGTAATTGAGGTAGCAGCATCAATAGGAAAACTTCATATGTCATATAATAAAAGATCGTTATATATTCAAGACACGTGATGCAGGGGGTTTTAGTATGTGAGGATATAAAATCTTGCCAATGTGGAGCAGCTAGAAGTTGCTCGCTAAGCAACTTACGACTTTTATTTACATCGAAAATGATGCCACTGCGATTACTAGCGAAGATATACGGGCGCTTTTGACGACTCTCAACTTCGCTCCCAACCCCTCACTCGCGATATTTTTTAATGTGCTTTATATTCAGCATGGAAAGAAAAGGAATATTATGATTTATAAGTAACCTGGTTATTTATGTATTCTCGATTGGGACTGATAAATAATTCATATGGGTCCGTGAAGTAAAAAAATGTATTTTCAGGGGAATTTGAAGATTAATTATATTTTCGTTTGTTATTTTTTGTGAGGGAGGTTATAAATCAAATTAATTCAAGACGAATGTTGACTTTTTTTTAACTGTAAGGAAGTAAATTGCAAATGGATGCTAAAAATGCCTGGCACGAGCAACATGGGTCAGGTGGTCAGTCTCGTTTTGCTGACCTGGTATAGGGCGGAATAGGGCCGCAATTTATACCGTTATGTTTTTACAGGGAAATTGCAGCCCGTTGACAAGCCGCGTCAGCGCGCGTGACTTGTATAAGGATCGGTTCGGCACTTGGCACGTGTGATTCTATTCTTTTTGACACAACAGTTTGAATTATTGTTAAAATTTTGTATTCAAACATTATGTATGTTTAATTTGTCATTCAATTTAGCGATAGTGATGGTAGACAATTTAATAACAGAACTTTTATTTTTTTAGAAACTAGATTAAATAATTTACATTCTCGTACTTTAAGGATGATATAACTTGTTTCTTTGTTTAAACTTTGTAAGTTTGGATGAATATTAAAAAGTGTTAAAAACTATCTAGGAACACTGTGTACATTACTTTTTTTACACAACATTCAATACATTTTAAGTATACTTTGAAAAGCATGAAGTACTACTATGTATTTTTAAAGCAACAAAGAGTAAGAATGAACTTATTTTTGCTTTTTTCATTTGATTCTGGTGTTTTTAAGAGCGCAGTTGATTAACATATGCAAGATGTGTATTAAGTAAATACGCATGGCGGCCGTTTTTGCTAGATGAAGTGGTAGTTTCGGTTGCTTAATTTACGTTATTTTTATTAAATTAACACCGGAAGCCTGCTTTAAAGGATTAGTGACTACGCGACTTGAATTTAAAATAAATAATCTTTGTAAAGAGCTGGAGGACAAGAGGATTTAGCGTAAATGTTTTCAAAATATACTACTAAATACATGAACTAGTTAATACAAACCACATACTCTATATTCACATTTAGAACCGTCTGACACGAGACTGATTTCAATACTTACAATAATTTTGCGCTCAAAACAGGTTTTAATTACTTGTATGAAATCGTTCTAAATAATTGACACATAAATCCGTCAATGTATATATATATATATATATAAGAACACTGGGTTATAATTTTTTTTTTTAATAATTGGCGCGCAAAACACTTGTGTTGAAATAAGCACTAAAATCAGTTTCGTGTCAGACAGCTCTTAATCATAAACTTGCAGCACTTGCACAAGACTAAATCGATACAAAAATAGAACACTACAAAATTAACAAACAACGAAAACAGTTTTATATTCAAATACAAAAACATACAGACAACACATATATACTAAAATCATACAATTTTTGATCTAATCAATGATTCTACCTAGAAACTGAAGAATGATGATTGCCAATTAGTTTATTTACTTTAAAATTACGGAAAAACACATTATTAAAGACAAGGTGGTATTGTATTGTATTGTAAATGTCTGGGATTATGTAATTACTTTAAATATACCGCTGTTTTAAAATTGTGCACTAAACTATTTACTTTGTTTTGACAGTTCAAGTTCAACTGTATTTACGCACACCGAATTTGAATTCACTATTTCACTAGAGTTGCACAAACGTACATTAGATGGTTACATCATCCCAAACTTTGATAATGACCCTGTATATGTGTAATACCAAAAAAACATGCACTGAAGTTTACAATTAATATACTGATCACCTTAAACTTGCACACGTGTTACATTAATTTAGAAAAAAAATGCGATGAAATACATCATATATAAAATTACATACACGCTCACACACAAATTATATAACATAATCTTGATTAAAAACTTGATACCATATACATTTGTGAAAATAAAGACAATAATTACAATAATAATAATTCAAACTGACATCTGCTATGTTGAATTTTATACAAAGATGATATGAAATTCTATAACGCAACAAAAGTGCAATTTTAAAATTTATTGCCTATAACCAAAACTTAAAGTTTGATTTAGATATATGTAAAACTTTAAATATAATAATTTCTTACTTTTACTTTAATACTTGGTTACTTGTTTGGAATTTTCAACTGGTTTAAAATTAATATTGAAAATATTATGAGAAAAAGTTGTATGTCTATGTCAATGCGCTATCCTAAATCTGCTATACAACGACTGATATTATCACCAGGACATAAATAATTTATTACAACGCCAAGTTATAATGTTACGTGAACACTTTCATACACAATCTGAACACTTAATCTTACACAGAGTAGTAGTAATATAAAATGCAGAACAAAATATTTTTTAATATATACGTTTCATACAAAACAGTTAGACACTACTTTTATTTTGTTTATTTTGCTTTATTTTGATATACATGCTTTAAATGCTTAGTTGCTGCTTTTTTGGCGTTTTTTCGTGCCTTTTTTGCCTTTTTTACTATTTTCGGCTTTTTGTACATTTTTGTTATTTTTTTTAAGTTAATTTAATTATTTATCTTTGTCTTATATATTATGTTTTGCATCATCTTTTGTTTTTAATGTTTGTGTAAAAAGAACATATTTTAATTATATTTGAATTCAAAAGCTTAATCGGAGTTTTTATTAAAGATTAAGTATAGTATAAGTTGCCATTAAATATTTTCAAATTTGCATCCATTACCTCAGTAGATGTTAAGGAGAAGCTTATCATCTATTTATAAAAATATTTTGTTAAAAAGAAACAAAACTTTATAATTACACGTATGAAAAAATATATGATTGTTAATTGCTTTAGCAACTTAGGATTAGAATAAATTATTTATTAATATGATATGTAATATATAATATAATGTTTTATAGTCCTTTCAAGTTAGACAAAATATCGACGTTTTAAAGAAATCTTACTCACGCATGAAAAAGGGTGGTTTTAGAGTAATAGACTTATATAAATCAATTTCCAATCGATATAGGTCATTTAAATTTTCTTATAATTTTTCGTTTTTTTGCTAGAGGACGCGGAAAAAAAAGTCACGGTTTGGCGCAATGCACGCATTATTGGAAAAATCGAAAGACCTACATCGATCGAAAATTTTTTGCTCTAAAACTTTGGTCTCTTAAAATTTTTCCAGAAAAAGCATAGTTTTAGTTGAAAACCTAAAAAGTCTGCAAAAGTCACAATTTGCGACATTTTTCAACATAATTTAGCGGAAAATGCTCTCACTATCGGGAAATACAAATAGCATATAATTTTTTGATCTACAATTTTGATCTTTTGCAGTTTTTCACCAAAATACATAGTTTTGGCTCTAAGTGCAAAAAAATAAAATATATACTTTATTTTACGCGCCTTCTTGCGGAAAAACGGATAATTATAGAAAAATTCAAGTAACCTATATCAATTAGAAATTTTCCGCTATACAACTTTTAAAAGAGATAATTTTTGTACAAAATGCATAGTTTTTGCTAAAAATGCGAAAAACCATTAAAAACGCAAAAATTTATATATATTTATGCATTACTCCAAAACCACTATTTTTCATGCATGCGCTATGTGAAAATAGTCTTGAGACAGTCCAAATACACCTCTGTATACAGGTCGCTAAGCTGTGGGTAAAATTTCTCTGAAAAATGTCTAATTTGAAGGGACTATTAGTTTATTATTATTTTTTTGTAAAGTTTAATTAAAACTTGCAATGTCGTTTAGTTTATAATATAACTTATCAAACAAACGTTTTTCTTGTTTATTGGCATTTTTGCAGCTTTTTTTTAACATGTTTATTGCTTATTATAAGCGCTTATTTCAGAAAAATAGATGCTTTTTATCCGTACTCTAGTAATAAGTGTCTTTGATAAATCAACGCCTATAAAGCTTTATATGCAGTAATATTGCGACAGTGTAATTACAGATGAAAATAAAGTTCAAAATCAGATATTGTTTTGCGTTTAAATAATTATTTTTTTTATGGCAGAGATAATCATAATTCCGAAGAAAGCAAACAATTCTTTTTTGAAATTTTATTAATTTTTTTTAAATTTCTTTATTGAAGTGTTGAAAAATGGAATTTATAACATAAAAAAAAATTTATTTTGGTGTATTGTTTGGCATGTCTATTAGCTCTAGCTATAAAATAAATAATATATTTTTTAGCAGTTCTCACTGATGTTATTGGAAGTTTGGCTGTCCACTTATGGCTGTTTTTTTTGTCTTTTTAGTTAGTAGAGTTGCTGTTGATGAAGGTGCACACCAGCAGTAACAAAATGAAATTTACTATTTAGTACCGAATCCAAAACTAATTATGCATAAAAACTATCGTAAACATCATTTTTTTAATTTGTGTTAGATGCTTTACTTAGTTCGACATCAACAAGGTGACGTATACAACTTTGCCAATTTTAGTAATAGTTTACTTGCTGATAAACGATGTTTTGTAATTTTTTTAATAAACTTTTTTTTTTAATTAAAGTTGCAATTTACAGTATATGAGAAGAAAACAACTTCTTTATTTTTGCAAAATAATATAGCGTTTTAGAAATTATAAATTATAACTAATGTTTGCTAGGTAATTTATTCACTTTTATAAAATGTGCGTAATTTAGTAATTGCAAAAATAATAATTTTCTTTATTATATTAAACGATATAAACGTTTTTCTTTAATCATACAACAGTAAATACATCAGACATTTGTAACTAAGGAACAAAGGATGGGTTTATACATTTAAATTTATACAGCAAGTTTCAATAATAGATTTATAAGTTGCAATTCTGAGAACCATTCGCTAGAATCGAATATCGTTCAAGCTAAAAGTTTATTCCATGCACAATTCAATAAGAGCTTTTTCATTTGAATGCTGCAAGCGTAGAAATTAATTTGTTCGAATATCACTAGCATGTTTTAATTTATCGATCTTGTTTATTGAAGACAAATAAAGTACATTTAAATATAATTTGCTGATGATATTTTTAAATTGGATATTGCATGAATTTTATATTTGTTAAAAGTTATTATAAGTTATTAACGAATATAAATAATCACAAAAATGACAATTTATTAGTGTCACACAATAATGTTACGTTTTATGAGCGCCAGTCTACTGTGTTCACAATAATTGTAACTATCGGTTCAGCTATTATGTTTTTTCCAAAATGACTAGGTGAATTGCTCAGACATATTAATTTATTTGCGGAACCTTCTTTCTTTCTCTTTTTAAACTTTGTAATATTATTTTTAATACTGGGATTTTAATATGCGTACATAAATCCCGAGTTTCGGTCTCACTAATCTCTAACTATAAATTATTAAAAACATCCTAACAAAACAGTGTTAATTTTTACGTCAGCAGACGCTTGCTTTTATTAATGTTTATTCATGTTCTTTTAGAAAAAATAACGTTAATCAACAATAGTCTTCAGACTGTTTGATTGTGAAATGTGTTGTTTGTATTTTTATTTTTATTTTGATAAATTAAATACACATTTGGCTACACTTTAGTTATAACTATAAACACGTTCTTTTTTATACTGGTAGAGATGGTCAGATGATTATATGTGGAGGTTAGTCAAAATTACCGGAACACACAAATATTTCTCCAACTATCTTAGCTGCACCATCTTTATTTTGTAACATTGACACACCTATGGGGTCGTTGACAACCCTGTATCAAAAAATGCTTACAAATTACGAATTTAGGGATTTTCTCAACACTTGATATGACTATTCAATTCAATATTCAGAATATGAATTTAATATTATGCTATGCAGTTACAAAAACGCAGAAATGTTCATTTTAGTAAAAAATTAATAATTTTCAATATTAAGACTTCAAAATGCCGAATTTATCCAACTAAATACTATATTTTGAGAAAATAATATAAGTATAAAGATTCTTCTCAAAAACTTTATTTATTTTGATAAAAAACTGATTATACTATAATACAAGAGGTGGGGTTTTTGACGGCACATGCTGTTTTTTATCGTCTGCTGTCATCGTATTATACCGCGCGCGATATTCAAATTAGTTGCAAGTTTGCAATAGTAGGTTAGTCAAATTTTGTATGACGCTATATACATATATAATATTTTATGATTTTGAATAAAAAATATCGTTTTTTTTTTAAGGCTGGGGTCGTAAATGACCCCACAGGTGCAGCTAAGTGTTAAACATGCTATTATAAGTTCAGGAGTTTGAATTAATTGCTTGTAATTCAAAAATGAGGCATTTATTAAAAAAATTATTTTAACAAAAAATACTCAGATTTAATCTTAGAAACTAAAACGATAGCTTGTTTAAAACCAAAAATAACTTTTTTTGAATTTTTTAAAGTATAGGTTAGGAACATTATTTAGGTGTGTATGTGTGTGTATATTTGTATTAAAACTGGCCAGCGCCACCTTTTCTATAAACTTACTTGCAGTGTCGATACGAACGAACAATAATAAAATTGTAGATCTACGTTTTGATAATGATATAGTAAGAGGCAAAAATGGAATAAAGAATAATGTAAAACATGCCCGGATGTGAGAAATAACGCCAAGGCATTATGGAACGGTTCCAACGAATCCGCATAATAAGCTAGTAAATTGTTGAGTGGAATAGTTAAAAAACGTATTAGACTAACACCATAATTTATATGCACAACGGTACTAATTTATAAAAAAAAAACTATCATAGAGTATCACTTAAATAACATTAATTAGAACGTTGCTACCAATTCAAATGATTACATAAAGTTTTCAGAATTTTACAGTTAGTTTTCAGTAGAAACATTTTGTAATATAACTTCCATGCTATGTAAATGGCTATTGTTATTTCAGTATCATTGCGTCTCTATGACGTTACGGTTTGACCGTTATCTAGAAAATTGCTTGTTTGGGTGGAAATCAATAACATTGACGTTAACATAATCTTTTTATAAGTAATACATGTGCAATAGATTTATTCTTTTTATATTTTAAGCCATTTGGATTAAAGTTAAATTACAATGTTTAAATTGTATACAAATAAATCTGTTAACACAAACACAAAGCACAATAGGCATTTCTGTAATTAAAAAGCATATCTTGGAGAATACAACTGGTTCCTTATGACCAGTTCGAACAATATCAGTAATTTTAACGTATCCGAATCTTTCTCAAATAGTTTTGTTAAAATGTTATTTCTTTTGCATGTTCTTTATAAATTATGAATATGTAACATGAACGTTCATTCAATTCGTATTTATATTGCTAAAAAAAATCTACCATTAGTGGACATTGACTCATGGTCGGTAGTTTTCTGGAATGAGTTAATGAGATTTTAGTCGGATGGAGGTACAATTGGTTTCCTCGTGTCGAGTGTCTGTATGGCTCAACGGAGGGCGCGGTTTAATTAAAAGGATTTTCAATGGCTCCTCGCAATAATGAAGGTTTTCTAACCCTTTTTAAACGTTTTATCAATAAGCATCGTCAATTCGTTTGCATTAACTACCTCTACGCCAATTGTAATTTCATCGACTGTACTTCATGTTCTCCCTAACCACACTGGACAAAAAAACGGGAATGATTTAACTTAGATGATTAGTTCAATCAAGGGAGATTGATTTTGTCGTGAGTAATTTTTAAAATGTTCTTTATGTACCGAAAATGACCGTTTAATCGGTAATTACACTTTATACCAAATTAATGAGGTTGTAAAATTAAATGACTACATGGAAGGGTATTAAATAGTTAAATGGAGTCCGTTCCACATTCACAGAAAAGTGTTTAAATTTAGAATAAATTATTAGTATTGTTGTCTTTATTTACCAAATAGTTACCAATAGTTACCAATAGTTATCACAATACATAAAGTTTAACTTAAATTTGCTTATAGTACTGTTACATTAAACCATAGTAACATATACATACATAAGCTGAATTTTGTGTTACATTATAATTGTGTTGTGACGCTAGCGGCAGAGACGCCGTCAGACTTCGTCAAGAGCACTTGTCATCAGCTCTTTACTTCTCTCAGCGCTGTGTACTCGACACTATCCCCGTTATGTTCGCTTTTTATGGTAATTAGCGTCAAAAGCTCCATCGTTTATTCTTGATATCAGCTCTCATTTTACACCTTCCTTTATACACCCAATTATAAAGGCAATCAAGAACGGTGAATGTCTGTAAATAATATATTCTTTAAAAACAACATTATTTCAATCAATTATTTATGCATGACCCAACGCTATTTTCCAAATATTTATATAAGAATTACATTAGAAAACGAATAGCATAATTAACAGTATTTGTTCCTATGTCCGCGTAGAGTATAATAATTTAATAGTTTATACCTCAAACAATTTAATAAATTAGATTAATCTGACTTTGTTTAATTAAATCCATTATAGGAAGAGATTTTTACTAGAAAATCATATTATTATTAAAACTGTTAATGTTCAAAATAGAACTCAATTGATAAAGGTCAGCGAACAACTAATACTAGTGAGAATAGGTGATAAATGTATAATATATATATATATATATATATATATTTATTTATTTACACAATTATAAAAATAGTTACATTGTAAATCTGTTTTAAATCACTAAATGATTAAACTGCTCCTTCATACTGCATATATATATATATATACAGGGAGTTTATAAATGAATGGGATTATGTAATCACTTTAAATGTGTCGCTTTTTTTAAATTGTTTACAAAACTATTTGTTTTGACAGATCAACTTTGACAGCTGTCAACCAAACATATGAAAACATATGTAGTATAGTGGACGATTTTAAAAAGGCGGCATATTTAAAGTGATTACATAATCCCATTCATTTATAAACTCCCTGTATATATATATATATATTTCATATACACACGTACAAAGATTTATAAAGAAAATAAACATATTTAAAAATAAAGTAGAAATGAGTATGAATTATGAAAAAGGCTATCGACTAAAGTCTTTCAGTTCTGTTAGATGGTGATATTTATTTTAGATTATATATATAACTGATTTAAAATATTAATTATCATTTTGTTGAAAAATTCAAATTTTAGAATTATATAGCATTTATTGTTTCAATCATCAATGCGCATTTGTTAAAACATATCTGTGCAAAGATTAAATGTCGATTATATACATGCTTACATGGCATGTCAAAACGTTTCTAATCTGATGCGGTTTCAGTGACGTAATCATTAGACAACATTGTAAGAGTAAATTGCCTCATGACCTGTCAAATTATTGCCAATTGAGTTAGACTGTTGCAATTCTGCGGTCTCTCCAAACTACATCACAAGCATTTTAGTGGTAAGTGCATATTTGACATTACCTTACACTGTACCTGCATCTACACTCGATAATTCATTCAGATGCAGTGAAGAAATTTTTAGAGCATTTGATTTATGAAAATATGTTCTTATAACTGCTGACACATAATTTACTTATTCTGTAATTAAAGTTTTTTAAATAAAAATGCACGCGTCTGGGGCATTATTTTTAAACAACATTGAATATGAGATATTAAAATGAAAAAGTGTACAGGCATGAGTCATAAAAATATTTACGCGCTACAAATGAAATTCAGGAGTGCAATAAATTTTATTAACAATGCAATAACACGTCTTTGTTTCATAAAGCATAACTATAAATTAATGCGAGAACTAAAATATGGAGACTGATATGTGGAATATATGGTTCAGAATATTGATGTATACATCATTATAAGGATATTGATTATGCTATAAAAAATACAGAAAAAAAGTTTGAAAAAATCAATTAAAAATATATTCATAATACTAAAATGTTTTTAATTATATTCATTCAACAAATTAGAACGGTTTATAATTTAAGCATTTTTAAATATATCTTCTTTAATTAATATTTTTATCAACGACTGGCTGATTTATTTCGCTGGGTGTTTTATAAAAGTTTTCCGGAGTGGTCGCAGCAGCGCATTTTCCTCCCCAGTAAATTAGCCACACTAGATGTAATTAAGTTAATTCGTTAACAGGATCCGTTACATTGTTTTACAGTCGGCTTTAATTAATCATTGTAATTAGGATCGTTTTGACTATAATGGTGACAGCGCAGATCTACACTTTCAGAAATATCGCCCACTTTAACAACAATAGCGGACCTTAATTTTAAATGAGCATTTTAATTACTCAATTTAAAAAATTTATATGGTGAAACTTAGTGAAAATATTAGTATATAGTGGGATATTACTTATGTTTTTAAATTTTATATTCCTTTGTTATATTTGCAACGACAAATTAAAAATAGTATAGCATGAAACAATTTCTACCAATGAATTATAATTTTTAAGACTAATGTATGTAAGCAAAATTTAAACACTATTATTGTTGTTATTTTAGATAACAGTCAAGATTAATCTCTCCCTCATATAATAACAAAAAAAGTCTTTATAAACTTGGGTTGTCATATCAACGGTTTCGGAGAAATGGAACATTTTTTTTAAAATTTTTTATTTTGCAAAAACATAAAGTAAAATATTTAAGGGGGTGGTAGTACGAACCATAACAAACAAAAAAGTTTTAATAAATATGGTTTGTCACAGTAACGGTTTCGGAGATATGGAAACTTTTTTTCTTTCAATTTTATTTTGCAAAAACGTGCATTTTCTTATCATAGTTGGCTGATGTTTTGTAAAATAAACATTCAGTATTTGACAGTTGTTGTTAGTGCATACGTTTTCATCGCTATGGATGATTACTCTAATGCAGAACTAGCCCGCATGCATTTCATGTATGGTTGTGCTAATGGGATTGCCATGAAAGCGCAACGTTTTTATGTAGAAGCGTATCAAAATTGCCAGGTTTCTTTACATCGTGTTTTTGATTACCAGAGATTGAGTGATACCGGTTTACTTCGAAAACAGTGCTATCTTTCCGGCAGACTACAGTCGGTATCTACTTTTAAAGCAGAACAAGAAACTATAGCACGGATAGAGCATAATCCAGGGACTAGTGTGCGGAGAATATTAGCCGAGGTAGGAATTGGTGCTACTCTTGTTTGGGGAATGTACCATGTACAACGAGACAGGCCTTAAATTTAACTGACATTAGGCACGTTTGGTTTTTTGTTGCTGGTTTGTACGCAAGGATGCTGAAGACCCGCAGTTTTTTGCATTTTTTTTACGGATAAAGCCGGGTTCACACGAAATGGAGTTGTTAATTTTCATAATGCACATCGTTGGGTCGACGAAAATCCCTATGCTGTAATTGAATGTGGGCATCAGACAAGTTTTTTATTAAACATTTGAATGGGTATTGTAGGCGACAAGTTTCTAGGTCCTGTTGTTTTACCGAACCGATTAACAGGCGCTGCTTACATCAAATTTCTGCAGAACACAATGTATGATCTTTTGGATGACATTTCTTTGGCCCACAGGCAACAAATGTGGTTCCAGCATGATGGTGCTTCAGCTCATTTTTTGATTGCCGTTAGAGAGCATTCAGACTAAACTTTTTCACATAGGTGGGTAGGAAGAGGCGGATCAGATTTATGGCTAGCAAGATTGCCTGATTTAAACCCTTTTGATTTTTTTCTATGGGGACATTTTAAATAATTAGTGTATGCTACACCTATAAATAGCCTCGAGGAGCTGCAATTAAAAATTAATGAAAAGTGCCAAGAAATCCGAGCCAATGAGAGGGTTTTAGAAAGAGTACGAATGTTCTTTAGACAAAAATGTCGTCCCTGTTTGGAAATAAAAGGAGGGCACTTGGAACATCTTCTATAACTTTGTTCTCTGTAAAAATATATAAAAATAAATAATGTTTTATATCTCCGAAACAATTGCTATGACAACCCATGTTTATTAAGATTTTTTTGTTTGTTGTGGTTTGTACTACCACCGTTTTAACTATTTTACATTTTTTTTAACACCCTGTATACGCCGAACCCGTTAATCGAGAAGACGCCTCTAGCGTTGTAGATATTGACAAGGTCTATTATCTAGTCTACCTATACTCCAATTTTAAATGTACATTTTTTTAAGAATTTGGGATGTTTGCGATGTGTTTAATAGGTATTTTTGATATGTTGGTATGATACACAAACTATTTTTTTTTTAAGAAAAAAACGAGCAAAAAAGCACAGGCGGATATTCATTTAAAAGGTACAAGGTCTGTTTCAACATACGATTTGAACAGTTTGCAAACCGTTCAAACTATGCACACAAACAAATTACTGTGTATAAAAGATTGCCTAAGTATGACAAATATTTGTTTGTGTGCACAGTTTGGACGGTTTGCAAACTGTCCAAATTGTATGTTGGAACAGACCTACAGTCTCCATCGTAATCAATTTTTCAGAAACTTTAAAAAACTGTCACAACTAAAAAAATTAAATTACAGGTTAATTACATTATGCAAATGTCTTTTAAACTGAATCTTGCCTTGTCTACTACAGATCTTAATGCACTAAATAGAAATACAAGAATTCTTCTAACTAAACACAAAATGCACCACACAAATGCCTGCATAGAAAGAATAAATTTACCAAGATCGGAGGGCGGCAGAGGTCTAACAAATATACACAGTATACACAACAGTCAGGTTACAAATCTTCGAAATTATTTTTTTCTCCGAAATGATAGTGAATTACATAAAGCAATTGTAAATATTGATACAAATTATACCCCACTTAACCTGGCTGACAAAAAAAAATTAATAATAATAATAATACATTTATTTACTTCATACTGCCTTTACATATATAAATAAATATATAATACAATCAAATACATTGTATAACAAATATTTGAAAATACAATACATTAAAATAAATAAAAGAACAAATAAACGAAGTACATGAGTAACAAATAGTTACAAAAAAGATTACAGATCAAAATACAATTTTAGATTTATAAGTTTACAATTTTGTTTAAAAATTTTATGTGTTATAACAAATAAATCAAAATGAGAAATGTTTCGTAAAATGTTACATTGAAGCATCATCCGAGCAAAAGGACTGTAGTATCCATAATTTGATTTATGATGAGGGACTAGAAAAAGATGTGAATGTCTGCTATACCTAGTTTTGCAAAAAATAAAGTTGAGTTTTTTCAAGAGTTTTGGGCAATTAATGTGGCAATTAACTTATTCATAAAGTTCATATCTATTGTAATTCTCCTTTTTTTCAAACTGTTTAAAACCTTATTGGGTAAATTCTTTAGGCTGCGAGAGTGTGATAGATAAGAATATGATATTAAGAATTTATTTTGAATCTTCTCAATTTTTATTGTGAAGTATAATTGATAAAGAGATCATATTATACACCTATTAAGTTACATTTCTATTAAACATATTAATATTTAATTAACAAGTAATCAACTATATTGTTTTTGTTTTAAAGTTTTTAAATAATTTAAAATCATTGCATATAATAAACAAAGTGAAGCTGTAATATAATACCAATGAGGACATGTTGCAATTACAGTTGTGTGACACTGACTTTATAAACCACTCCTATCACTGCATTTTTAACGCGGACAAACTATAGTTTCATGTACATGTTATTATTTACACAACAACCAATATCATTCATTCAATTACTTTATTTAAATTACTAAAATGATATATTTAGCTGTGCATTTAATAATTAATATTTAGTTTACATTACTTAAAAATAAATAAAATCAAGAACACCGTCATTATTGTAATTAATAATACTGATATTAACATATGAAACAATCAAATGTGTACTATAACTTTAAAGCTAAGCACATATAATAAATATTTGTAAAGCTTACTTTTAAATTTATATTAAATTGACTTTTATTTTACTGTGTACAGGTACTTCACATATTTAAGTTCTATTCGTAGGATTACTAAGCAAGGTTGTCAAGTTGCACGGCATGTAAATAGAGGTGACTGTGAGTGAACATTGACTTTGAATACTTGCGAATTGAACTGTCAGTGAATATTTGATAGAATTCCTAGCAAGCCCTGTACTACGAGTAAATATTTACTTAGATGATACAATATGTAAAGAAGATGGTCTGCAATACCACGCCGCAGTAGTAAATTTTGGATTGGCAATATTCAATATAAGGGCCATTTTTATTATCTGCAAAACTATGAGCATTTATGATTAATATTTAATTTTTATCTTAGAATAATGATATATGAGGTGTTTGGTTGTGTTTTTAATTTTTTTTAATTTGAATTTTAGGAGTTACTTAATACGTCACAACAACATAAAAGTACGAGTATCTTTGAATTTCAACGAGTGAAAACACACTTGCTTGAACTATCACATTGAAGATTATTTTTAAGCAGTCTATGAACATTGATCTTGAATATTTGCGGCTTAAAAGTCTCAGTAAATAATACTGAATTTGGAAGTTTATTTTATGTGTTGATAGTTCGGTTAAAAAAATCTTTTTTTTTAAGTTTTGGTCTTACTTCTTTAAACTGTCAGTGAATTTGTTAGAATTTCTAGCAAAGCCTGTCTTGTATTTCGTTTGAACAACGTTCATGGAAATATCTATAGAAAATGCAAAGAGCTGCAACATTACGCTGGTGTTGTAAAGTAACTAAGTCGTCATTAGTTTGAGATGATAATCGGAATCTACTAGATTAAAGCAATCTGGATTTTTTTTTTTTTTTTAATTTGCTCTGAAAATTTAACTTCTTGTTTAGAGCACAAATATTAGAAAAATTTTACACTACTATTTGAGGCGCATTATCTTTATAAATAAGTATAATTTATATTCTCAAAGCAATTTATTTTAGACTAAATTCAGGTGTTATAGAAGTAGTAATAATTACTGAAATTATATTATACATTTTACAATATTATTATTAAAGCTTAAAGAGGAGTTTAAATAATTTTACAACGTCAGTTATATAGTTAGGATAATTGACTTGTACCGTTGATTCAATGAAATAGCTGTGATATTTCAGTTACAAATAATAGACAATTTAAGAAATAAATTAAAACAAAGCAATAAATGAATTAATTTAAATATAGAATGATGGGTTTATTGCTAACATGGGAGGATAATATTTCTTTTGAGATCGTCTTTCTATTTAATCATTTTATATGTACTTAAATGTTCTTTGAAGATGGGTATCATGCTTAAAGTATACACGAGCACATCCATATCTTATTTTTTCTCTTGTAAAAAAGGTTAAATTATCTTCATGCGTTATTACATCAAACAAATCTACGCTGGATATTAGGGATACGATTGAGATCCTGCAGGGCACAAAGTTCCACACAACTTCATATTTAATATTAAACCAATCATCTTGTAGTGCGGTTAGGCTTTCCACAGAGCTCAGCTTTTGTCTGTGTGTCAACTGATTCGCTTCGGGCTTTTATAACTAAGCAGCTTTGAATCTCCCTTTTTTCCAGGACATACGCATTATTATTTTTAATATGCTAGCGGTTGTTTTTTATTGTTTTGTTTTTATACTGAATTGTATATTTTTTTGTCGTGGACCGAAACATATGTTTATTTAAAAGAACTGAACTTATTACAATGAATTACATTTGCTTTTACAAGATAAAATGTATTAAACACGTAATGCCTGTCTTGACACTGTGCATATTTTTATATACTGTACAATCTAAAAAGGTACATTGTCATACACGAATACAATTTTCTATATAGTTTGTTATGCAGAAATATTAGGAAACATCAGGCACGTTTCTTTTGCCGATGAAATAAACCAAAATACTTACTTAACTTACAAATATTTGTTTTTCTTTTAATTAAAATTTACTTGTTGTGGTTAGTTACAATTTTATACATTTTTAAATAATTTTAAAATGTGTAAAATTATAATCAATGACAAGTGAATTTTAATAAAAAAAAAATTAATCGTTTTATTGTATAGTTTCTGCGCGAGTTTAATGTTTATGCGCAGAACACAAATTCACATATGTAAACTATAATGGCGACGCATGTAGTCAGCTGATTTTAATTTTAATTATTAACCCTCTAATGCCCAGGGCCGTCTCAAGACGTGGTACACTTAATAACATATAACGTAAAGTTCAAATATGTTTTATTCTTAATACACAATTTTTTGGAAAAACTGTAAACAATATTGGAATGCACACAAAACTCTCCTTTGCAAAAAAAATGTACCCATACCTGTTAGGTGTAAACAAATGATTCAATGTCGATAAAGATTGAAAATTGGGGCATTAGAGGGTTAATTCTGCTAAATAAAAATATAAGCATGCTAGGAATGCGGCATTAGAACAAATATTAGAGGAAGCTTAAAAATCATCCACAACAGTAACCAAAATTAAAGCAAAATATTATTTTGTAAGGTTATGTTAACTTGATTAAAATCGACGTTGACGTAAATACGACACGTATTATAAATGACAATCTCGAACAGATGACGCGCGCGCCGCAGAAAGCAGCCAATATAATGCCGTCTTTCATTCATTTTTTCTACAATAAACTGCATAGTATCATACAGGGAAATATTAACTGTATACGCAATTATTGTATATAGAAACGACTCAAGGTCAATTTATACAATCGACTATGTAGAAAGTTTTACAGAAAAAAGCAGTGTCAGACTGGCATAAGTAATAATACTTCCTAGAAATAGAAAGGAGTTTTTTTATTGTCTTGTTGTGATCTGTTATTATAATGTGTAATGTTAAATTGTAATTAAATATTACATCTTTAGAATTTAATGAGTTTACCATAACAAAATTTAAAGATACATACGTACATACATACATACATACATACATACATACATACATACATACATACATACATACATACATACATACATTAACTAAATAGTTTGTATATTTATTAAATCATAATATAACATACATATTACTATACCGGTGCGTAGATACTAATTGTACATATTAAAATTATTTATTTACATGTTAATATTTAATGGTAGCAACTGGTCATTGTAGTTGATATTTTTTTTTGTTTTATTTTATGAAATTTCAAAGCCAATCTTAATGAAGGAAAATAGACTCCCCAGGCAATAGATTAATATGCCGGCAACGCACGCAGTTGCTTTATGCATATCACGTTTTGTTCTGAATTTTCTTGGGTACACTTTAATAAAATGGCTGCTGGTGTATGTTTATTAGGAGATTTTGACGAATAATTCTGTTAAACTTGTGTACAGCTTTAACGAACCGAATTTGTCTTTGTGTGTCGATTTTCTTATCTCTTTTAGTATTTATTCTTCCTACTGTGCTTATTTGATGTGCATGTATTGGGTATATATGTACGTGTCGTACACTTGGCGTGTATATTGCATTGTGTGTAAGAACGTGCAATTATTAAGTCTAGACTCGGTGTTAAGATCATCTGTTAGCCTGTCAACATAGCTCTCTTATTTACACTATCAATCTTATACTGGCATCATTTTAAATTTTTCTTCTGCTCGGAAATCGTTCGTCATTTGTGTAACATGTTACGTTGAAACACGTTTAATCTATACACTTTAATCATTCAAATATTTTTGGTCGTTTTTCAAATACTTTCCTGTGATGTACTTGCTTTAGCGCCCCAAAAGTTTCTCTACACCTATAAATATTTTTTGTTTTTTTTTTTAAATTTTTCTTTTATCTTTTAGCCCGTATAATTTTCTTTTAGTTTTCGTTTTTATTGCTGGAATCTGCAGATATTTCTATTCTGTCTTTGTTTTCTGGCTGGCCTTGTTTGTAGACGTCTCTAACACTCGTAGACCTGGGATTGATTGAAGGAAATTTATGATGAAACGAAACTACATTGAGAAAAGAAGTCCAGCCGATACATCAGTTACAACATAATTATGTTGAAATTTTGTGATTCATTATTACATTACATTATAGATGGTAGTATCATAATGATATGTTTTTACAATATACTCTGTTAGTATTGATCTTATATATGAATGTATTGCATTCAAGAAGATAATAGGTTTATTGAAATGGTGGTATTTCTCAAAACTATTACTGCACTGGCCGATATATCAGTTTGAACATAATTAGGTTGTGATTCATTTTATTACATTACATTATAAATAATTGTATCATAATGATATTTTTTTAACAATATTTACTGTAATTGCATTGATCTTTTATATGATTATATTGCATTCAGGAAAATAATAGGTTTTTTGAATGTTGGAGTTCTTCCGGGTTTTATGAGCGGTGTAATAGCAGGGTCTATTTCAGGGGTAGTCCTTCTGCCTGTGACTGGCCTTGCAGCCAGTCCTCATGAATATCCATGTACATTTGCATATCTGTATTACCGCAATTTACAAGCAGTACAAGCCGCACTGCCACCTGCATACTGAGTACGCCCTTGGTAGTTTTTACTACGCTGTTATGTTCCTCCCCTTTGTCTAATGCGAATGAACAAAGCGCTGTTGTTATTTTTTGTTGTTTCTTTTTGATAATTTATTAAACTTGGACAAGTGTTTTACAAATTATACAATTTGTTAGTTCAGAATCTGAAATAGTTTTAGCAACGTGGATGTACACAGTGGCTAATAAAGCGAAATTAAATTTAAGCTGTCGGGTGGCCTCATTGACTGCAAAATACTAATTATAAGGCTGAGCTTGGTTAATGAAATGCAAGTGTAGATTTTTCCGGGACGACGATCATTTTAATTACATTGTCGTTAAGGGTTTTGTTAATGCACCTTACTGCATTTTTTTTAATTTTAAGAATGTTTTACAACTTTTTCTGTTTGCATGAAATTGATGAACATTAATTCTTAAAGTCAGGTTATTGTTTCTGCATATTTATAAATATAACTCAATAACTTCAAGTATAATGTTATTATACCTAATAAATAAAACATATATTAATCAATGCAAACGCATTCGATTACTTCTGATATGCAGGATTGGATTTTCAAGAAAATGCCCATTTTTCTCATACAAATTAGTTTGTAATTTCAGTGTATTTTAAATCACGCCTGTATTTAATATGTATATTTTATAGAAAGTTTGAGTAAAGTTTTTTGTATTTCTTGTTTCTTAAGGTAAGAACGTAGAATTATCGTTTTAAAGCTGGACTGAACGTGGAAGAAATGACCGTTAACTGCAGTTAAGCTTCATTTAGATTAAAGTAACTGTATCTGTCTACCAAACCGTATTGTACTATGTATTTTTTTAAATTTATAATGTGAAACAAAATTATCACCTTAATTATACAATATTGTCGCACACACAATGTGTTGTGTAAACCCCAATATCCGCCTAGCACTGTGCATTTGAATAGTTCTAAATGGTTTCGACAACTCGTTGCTGAGTGTAGTTAGTGTTGTGAAAGTAACTACGGAAATCACCATAATATACAGGAAATTATAATCTAAGCAGAAAGTTCAGATAGAATAGAATAGAAGAATAGAACTATTAGTGCTTACACACGTTTTTACACACGTGTTAGCAATTTAGGTATGTACGGTTTATTTGGTTTTTAGGAGAGATATTTGATTATTTTATCCAGAACCAAGAGACTTTGAAATTTTAGCAATGCAGATGGTACTCTTGGATAGAGATTGCGAGAGCTGGACTACATCTACATATCTTATTTGACGGATCGAGAAATATATTAGCACTCCGCCGACGAAATGTTATCCCCCGTCCGGATGTGAATCAATATTTGTGCACGCTATATGAAGGTGGTCTTTTTTACATTTTTTTTTTTTTGTTATATCTATAATTTCAAATAAGATAACTTATTTTATTATTCAAATATACGTGCTGCCACAATCAGGAATCGAGGCGCGGCGAATGAGGAGAATATAAAAATGAAATCTTCCTTTTGAAACTTTATCGTTGCGACGCGCTTGTGATTCACGAATAGTTATAAACGCATTTGTCTTCAACCTAATATGATTTTAATGAAAGAAGGCGAGAACGTAAATTATATTACAAACAGTTGCATTATAAAACCATTTCTCTAGAGCTGACGATTATTTTGTGAATGAAAAACGGTCGCCGAAAGCTTGACGCGGTCAGTGTAAGCTTATCCGGATCGAGCGAGCTTACGCAATTAGGAGCCCGCACCGTGCCAAAGCTCTTTATGTCAGCTCAACAGGTGATACCAGGTAAACACCGCTATGAAAATAACATCTCCGACCACTTGTATATACATACGCTAACTCTAAACGCAGTCTCTTTTTATGCACCCTTGGTTAAAACGTTGATTGGAGAATTTGGGTAATAGTAGCAATATACAAAAACAACCCCCATAACTGTAGGCTAGATAAAAGGCCTATATTTGTAAAATGAAAAATGGCACTTTCTCCAATTAATCGTCCTAATGCAGCACTTTATTTCAGTACACACATTAGAATGTAAAAATTGCTGTAATTTTTAAATGTCGTCGCTCGCAGGCACGCACTTTGATAAACACTATCTGCTCCTTTTCAGCCGTTCGGAGGGCAAATGTAATAATTTCCAGAGTGTTTTTCGCTTGAAATAATGCCAGTTTTTTATTTTTAAATTACCTGCAAAATATACATGATTGTATTCAGTATTATTACCATATACACAGAATTGAAAAAAAAGATGTCTTTAGTTATGAAATAAGTATAATTTAAATAACAAGTTATTTCTATACTAAAATTTGGAAATAAATACTTAAATCACAGTGGATAATAATATTAATCAGACTTTTCATGTCATGATTGCGATAAACGTTCTTCTATAAATATTTGCATTACAACTCTATGATCTAAAGCTTTTGAGGCCGAATAAAAAGAAAATCTTCAAGATACCACGATAGCGCATGCACTTTTGTTATACAAAAAAAAATACATTACAGTTGGTCTTTGTGTTACTTTTTTATGAATGCTAATTAACTGGTATACATAGATATATGTATTTATTTTGACAAAAATCTCTTGAAACGGCCGGCCGTAAAAGCAAGTTATCTTTCCTGTCGTAAATACTTGGAAAATACGACCGAGGAAGTGGATATTAATTCGTAAAAATTTAATACACTCTCTGAGCTAGGCTACCTGTGTCTATAAAACGTGTGTAGCATAAAATCTTGCTTATGAAATTATTTTTTGCATATTTGGAATTATCAACATTATTTGTTTTCTTTTCCCACAACATGTGCGACTTAAAAAAATTTCAACATTTTTCTCATACTTGCTATATCAAATTCTTTTGTTAATGCAGCTGATGTAACAAATAAAAAGAAGCATGCTAGAAATCTCCATATTACTTTTAAGCGTTTCACTCGTTTTTTATATTATTCATTTTAATTTTTTTTTTTTTAATAGCACAAATTCACACGACGATGTTGCATTTCACATTTAAGAGTTTTGTCATTATAATTATTAAAAATTACCAAAAACATTAAATCCCAATTTGAATCAAGTTAATATTATCACAATTGAACTTAAAAACGCGCCTCGTACAAGACGAATCTCTTGCATAATGGAACAGGAAATGGAGGAAAGATTGATGCTTCAAGCTTACAGTGTAACCAAGGGGTAGAGCAAGCAGCGCCTCCTAATGTACAATATATACAAAGACAGGTATAAAGTAAAGTCGTTAACTCAACGGAAATTAAAAGTTCCAAATTCTCAGAGATTTGTTTAAATAGCAAGCGGTTTTACACGCAGGTAAACACAATTAAGTAAAACAAGCGTGAAATAAATATGTAATGGAAATTCTGCAAATCTTAAAATTGCTTAAAAATAATATCGAAACGTCAATCTTAAAAATAACCTGTCAGCCATTTGTGTCAAATACTAATTGTTCTTTAGGTTGGGATTTAATCGTTTCTGTTAAATTAAAATATGCCACGATACATTTAAACCATTTATTAGAGTATTTAAAATATCACAAATATATAAATATATAATTTTATTATATGCTACATACACATATAACTAATTCATTAATCGAAACAAAGTCAAAAGTGGATGTTATAATTTTTATCAATGAGAATCTTTTGTAGTATAACTTATTTAGTATGGTTTTAGATTAAGCCGAACAATTAACTCGAACCGCCGCAGTAAAAATAGCATAGCCACATATTTTACCGTACTCAATGAACAGATTATTTTAATCTGAAATGGGGTACATACCACCGGACAACTATAACTGGCAACTATAAAGTCAGTTGGGAACATTGAATGTGAAACTTACATCCGGTTATTGTTATATTTTAATACCTATTTATAATATAGCTTCTACAAATGTTACAAATACTTCAACTACAATTTGGAAAGATCTTCTAATATTTTGTAACAATTAGAATTTTCTATTAGAATAATATACTGTGTTTCATAGATCATTTGGTGACATTGTTTACTTTATTTATACAAAAAACGAATTAAATAGTTTATTGAAACTTGTTCCTTCATACAAGCAATATAACTATTATCAGTTCATCTGACACACTTGTTTAAGAAAGTTTTTTTTTAATCTACTCTTCTCTTAACTTAAGTTTTTTTATATTGATTGTTGCAGTTGTTCATTTATTTCTACATCCAAATTTGGATAGTTTTATTAAATGAAAGTCTAAGAGACATGAGTTTTGCCAGTGGAAAAATTGAGATTTTCACTCACAAAAAATCTGAAAAATCCACAATTGGTGGTGTAGAAGGGCAGTGATAAAAGTCTGTAATGATTGACAAGAACAACAAGTTCATACTTAGTTTTTTTGTATGTTCATAAGTTATACTGTTTTATTATAATAATACATAGCCATGTTTAAGGCGGCAGTTAATTTTGTCGAAACCTCGGCAAATGTAATATTTCTTTGGAGCAGCCAATAGTTTGATAGATATTATCACGAGCATAACTTTTTACCTAATATTAAACATTATATTGTTTATATTATTTGCTTATTGTAAATTTATAGAAACATTTCTATAGTAAATTAAACTATCAGTTTTTATTACACTTCTAATTTTAACTAAAGTTTTTCACACGTTCATAAATTAGCATCTGTCATGGGGTGGTATGGTCACAATTATTTTATATGAAATGGCCGCAAGCCAACTGAGCCAGGCCTGGTAACGCAATTTAAAACTCGTATCATTGTTCGTTTGTAGGAGACGACCACAGCATTTCACCGGGGGCGGCTTATGCGGCGCTACTATCCAGAAATCAGAAAATTCAATTTATATGAGGCAAAAGTTTGCCTCTGGTCGGTCACCAGGATTACGTTCCTGTATTCATGACGGGACCGGACATGCTCTGACACCCGGGAAATTGTCTGACACCACCTTACGCACATCAAGCCTCTTTAATTTCATGAAAATATTTTAGATTACCTGGTTAGCAATAACTCTCCAGGAGTTTAATGAGCCGAATCGCGCGCAGATGTCCATTAGCTGGGAAAAGGGGACATGTTACGTAATATCTCTGCGCTCGTATCCCAACATTTGGTTATTGATTGTGCGCCTCATCGAACAGATCTGGAGATATCTGATGGATTGTATACATTAAATTAATGTTTACAGCTTGGCTCGCTGTCTATATTATTTTTCATATTGATAATTTTATTGAATTGAAATATTGTGGTGTTTGTTAAGTTCTTCAACTTGTCAGATTAAATATTTATAATAGTAAACACCGAGTACAAATAAAGAGTATAATAGAGATTTTTATTGTTATAGCGTTGTGTTTTGCCATAGGGTGTAATTAATAGATCATATTAATTATATTACTTTGGCGAGTTTAACATTCGACGAAAAATATCGCCCTTGAAGTAAACACAGCAACTTGGTCTTTGAAAGGATTCACTATGGAACAATAGTTACAAAAAACAGCATAATTTATTTATTCTAAAAGTTTGCTCTGTATACACATATCGTTGAAGGAACTGATTAAATTTTTCAACTATATATTATAAAAGTAGCCAATCAAAGGAAACTCGCAATTTTAACTACGTTTAAAAATTTGTGATATATACCATTTAATAGTTCTAACGTATTTTGTTTTTGAATGTTGCAGTTGTTTAAATTACAAATATATTACACCACAGTTTTGTAAAGAGCTGGGCACTCATCGAACTGTATTCTGTTAGGCAATGGGATTTGTATTCGTATAAATCTTAAGTAACTGTAAAGTACTTGTGGTCGCCTTTGAGGTCGTAAGCGGTTGAGATAGTTGTATAGTCAACCACTAAAACCATTAGTTGCGGTCATTACACACTGGCTGTGTTGGGTATATTTTCCAGTTTCCAATAAAATGGATATGAACTTGTAAGTAAACCAGATAAAATGTATCAGTTTGGGAGCGATGCGGGGATGGATACAGACATAGCGACATGAATATCCATGACTGCATGATGGATTGAGCGCTTTATTAATGGTCTTACTCTGCCATTACTGGAACCACTCCGTCTATAAAAACTCTCTACGTGTTGGTGTACGATCCACCCCTCTTTTCCACTTTTCTATTTTTTCTGCACACAATACTTCTACGTGCATGTGGAGTATCCTTTAGTACTTAAGGGTTAGACACTCTTTATCTACACACGGACAATTTAACAGCCAGAAAAACGCGGAAGGATCGTCTCGACTTTTTTCTGCAGGTATAATTTATTACCGGTGTTATGTGGGGAACGATGCAAACGACCATCGAGATCCCTTACGATCGTTACAAAAAAGAAAAAAAACTCTGCTGAAAATAAAACACATTTCTCATAAAAGAGAAATAAAAACAGAAACAATATTGAAAAAGTATATGTATACAATATAATTGTAATTATCAAATTTATGTTGTTGCATATTGCCTTTAAAAAAATATGTGTTTTGTTTTAGACTTCTTATATTAATTTATATTTATATTTGTTTCAGGTGAAAAGCCGTACAAGTGTTCGTGGCAAGGTTGCGAGTGGAGATTTGCGAGATCCGACGAGTTGACCCGCCATTACCGCAAGCACACGGGAGCGAAACCGTTTAAGTGCCGCCACTGTGACCGTTGTTTCAGCCGCTCGGACCATCTGTCCCTGCACATGAAACGTCATGCTTAGAGGAGCACCGACTCCATTACATCACTGCCAGTTACCGCTAGTGTATATATACATAGTTAGGTGTGGATGGACACACACATAGCGAGGGCATCCTCAGTGATGGTCATTCCTGTGATCGACATCGCCGGCTGAAATCAGCCGAACACACCTACAGAGAGCATTTATATTAAATATTATATTCTAGTTATGTACCCGCATATTATCTCTCCTCTGTCTCAAAATACACTTTTTAGGTGATAAGTTAATGAAATGAAAAATATATTTTAAAATTATTATATATAATATAAAATAATACTTAAAAGTACAAGAGCGCTTATTGCGACAAAGTCGCGATTTCAAAGGGTTTTTAAATAATGTGTTCAAGAATGTTTTTTAATATAATTGGCCAGTATGTGTTTCACACTAGTTTTTTTCTAGACAATTTCAGTCAAATCTATAACTAAATTTTATCTATACTAGTAAAATTTAAGAAAATTAATTAGGAAAATATTGATAAAAATCATCGCATACATTTAAAATTAATAGTTTATGTTGATTTGAGTAGCATCATTTTTAAATTGAAATAGTGAATTATTGTAACAAAATTAAGTATTCATGATTAAATTATTTCCATGAAACGATATATAAAAAAAGAGGATATTTTTGCTAGTTATAAAACAAATTTTAAGAATCAAAATAATACGTGGTTTCAAAGCACTTGCTCGGTTTAGAATCAAAATGATGTTATAGGGAAAATATAATTATATAAAAAATATTGATGTGCAATATTCAGTGTGTGATAGAAATACCTAAACTATATATCTGAGCAAGGGCTGATTTGGCTCGTATTCTTTTAATTGTTAGTGAATGTGTGGAGATATGTGTATGGTAAGAAGAGGAAAGATAACATGTGGGTTTAGATAGTCATGTTAGCATAAGTAGTCTGTACGAATGTGTCAAAAGTATTAACTGAAGACTGTGCAGGCGCACATCGCCGGATACTAGGCTAAATGTCACTGTTTATATATAAAATCAAAAAAATAAAAAACTAAGTAGTTCGAACAAAAAAAAAAATAAGTTTTCTGATGAAAACTGATATGAAAAGTATTATAGGTAATTATATTTTTGAGAAAGTGACCTTGGATGAAAATCTACTTTTTTTCAAAAAATGAAAATGCAACGATTAGCTATGTACTACATGTACAATGAGCATTTCTGTGTACATTATAAGGAACAACATACTATAACGAAACCGTGATAAAAATTGATTAACTAAAAAATAGTTCTTTTGCATTATTAAAGTGTTAGTGGTTGGGTTTCATAGTATATTGTTTATCTTATGATGACGCCCCAAAAACGCATTCCTTCTCGATGCATTCTATATTTCTACTCCCCGACCTAGCATAGAGTGAGTGACGAATAAATTGAGTGAGTTTCTTACTTGTGTGTATAGATTTTTAGTGTTTGAGCATTTTGTACAGCTGCATGCTTTGTTAATATCATTACATTTTACTAATATTAAATTAAATGTGAGTATGTCTACGCTCGTTGTAAATTGTTTAAACGGGCTTTGTGCGAATGAGATGTGCGAGAACTCCCGTTCTTCCCTAGTGTAGTTGTCAGAGTAATATATTATAATTAGTCTTAATGAGTTTTATACCTTGAGAGAATGTTTGATGTTGAATAATTCATGCCAACGCTGTAGAAACGATTGCGGGAAAAATACTTCCAATAAGTAAAAATCGATAAAGGATCAAAAAAGAAATTAAAATTTTAAACTGAAATCGTTTTAACAGCGCCGGAAAATAGCTATTTTAATTTGCTTTTATCTTGCTGCTGACTTGCTGGTCAGATCAAAATTAGAATAAACCCCTCTTGACTTTATCCTGTGTGAGCAATCGCCAGGAGAGGAATTGATTTTGTACAGTTTTGTATTTTACCTGCATATTTATATTACTTTTTAATCAACAGTACCAGATAACATTAAAACGCTCTTTGGGGCATTCCAAATTAGCTCAAACTGCCGCTGGTGTTTAAAATATGTGTTACTGATCCGGTTGGTAAGAAAGTTTACGATCCAACTAGCAAGTTAGCCGTTTCTAGAGATGATATTGTGAATCCCGCCTATATGTGACATACTTCATATTCATGTCTTGAGGACTCCTTAAAGATCAGTCAGAATTCCAGGCGAAGAGCGTGTGTGCCATATATAAATATAGTTCGCATTCGTTATAATAATTTAGTGTAAATTATGGGGGGGACGTTAATTTTTAGAGAATAAAATCGCCGTTTTGAACCTAGGAATCTTTATGATCTTTGAGCAAGTTCTTTATTGTCTTTAGTTCGTACGCTCGCCGGCACAATGATAATGCCGGGTAGTCTTAAGATGATTAGGAAATAATATGTGAATACTAAAAAAAATAATATAATTTGCCAATGGAAGTTGAACTTCTCTCATAGGATTTGGAAATTTCTATGTAACAGAATAAAACAAATCTTGAAAAAGAATAATAACCTATTTGTAAATGTATTTTAACTATATTTAAATTGAATTTTAGGTGATCCCAATTTGTAAATAAATTAGAACCCAAATTTTTCAATATTTCAATTCAAACTTTTGTAATATTTATATTTCTTGATGAACGTGATAAAACAAAAAATGAGAAACATTTTTGTAGTCTGTAAATAATTTATTTGATGAATTTTAAAATCTTATATATGTAATTATAGTTCTCTATATGTATTCATTGATGATCTTGGTGTATTCATTTCTTTTATAATAAAATCATGAAAAACGACTTACGGAATGAATACATCTTGATAAATGCACAAATTATATTTAATATAATTCTGTTTTATTGTGAAATTAATGTGCGACATCCAGACAACAGTCGGCGAGATTTCGTACGCTAGCTTGTATTTCCGCTCAGTGCAAATAAACGTACGTTCCTGTTAAAAATAACAAAATATTTAGTTTCATTTTCTTCTACTTTATTTATATGCCATCTAACTGGACAGAATTTATCTTCTTTAATAATGTATTACTACGTAAGTATAATTATTTTATTGTATTATATTCTCCGTGATTTTACTTCTTACTATTTGCGTTTTTTTTTTTTTAAATTTTTTAAACACAATTTAGAACGCGATTACTACTTGTTTAATTAATCATTTATTAGTTATATTGCACTAATAACTGAAATATTTCAGTTTGGATGACTATCTCGAATGAACGGCGAGTAACATGTTGTTCTTTAATTGATAAAATTGTTAATTAGTATTTTATTAAATTAAAACACTTTAGTCACGAGTTATTTGTATACAGTTTTTTGTCACTATGAATAACAAAATTAATTGTCATAATTTGTAAAGGTAGCCCTAGACGATAAATTTTATTATCAATAATATCGAACAGTATATTGCTAGGACTACCCACACGTTGCAATATAATTACGCAAACTTTTTGTTAGTTACTGACACTTTTGCAGTCAACATGTAGAATAAAATACAGTAAGTTGTGTGACCATTGCTTTAGTTATAGTTTTAAAAAATAAGGAGAAAAAAGGCGCAGATGGTTGAAGGAATGGTTAAAAAATAGATATAAATACTTTTAGGTTAGATTGTACAATAAAAATCAAACTTCTTCTGATTGACTTAATATATTGTGCAATCATTCAATATGATCTACAATTTCTAAACTGTAAGTAATGTCGCACCTACTTATTCTGATTATCTATCAAAAACAACAAACACAAAATATTTAAGTTTCTGATTATCATTTTTAGAGACAAACCGAATGGAACGATTTCTGTTAAAAATCTTTGATATTGAAATTAAGGAGCACCAGCAGCAGCATTTGCATGTTCTGTTTTCATGCATTGGAAGTTTAAGATTTATTGATGTTATTTAATAATAACAATAAAAATGTTTATTATATTATTTATTATATTATTTATTATAGAATTTACATACATACCTAGTCAAGCCGTTTCCTTTCAGGGTAGTCTACCTTGGTTTGTAAACCTTACGTCGTACAATTTCTCTGCTCGTTTTTTTTTCTTATTGATTCCAATATCTATATATCTGGTCATGCATGCTTTCTTATTCTTTTTACTTTATATTTTTATTTTTTGTTCGAATTCATCTACAACATTCAACCAACTCTAAATTTCTCTCAACATGGTTAAACCAACGTAAAGTACTACGTTTGTACTGGTCTATCGGTGTTACCAGAAGGTAACACCACATTCGTTCATTACTCACTTATTTCTAACTCATTTCACCGTTTAACCCGATTCTACAATTACTGAAAACTTTTTATCGAAGACCATGATATTAGTTTTTGCTACATTTATACAGAAATCCATTTTATTTGCTACAATATTTATTTGGTTTAGTATATTCTGTAGGTCATTTTCATTCCTACACACTATCACAGCATCGTCGGGGTATAACAGCACTCTTATATTCACATTATCTAACTGTACTTTGCTAACGCTTTCAGTATTTATCCATAAATATGTTAAACAACCGCGCATCACTGTTTGACACCTTGTTTGATGTTGAACCAATTGCTCAATGTACCAACCATCCTAACGCACACTCTGCTACCATCTTGAAGCAATAATGGCGTTTATTACATTTACCGTATACTCTTATAAAACGTGAACGAACATACTTTTGTTCACTTTATAATATGCTTTTTCTAGATCAACAGACGCACAGTATAAATTTGATCCATGCAGCCCATATCTGCTCAGCTGTTACTTTACGCACTCTTTTAATTAATACTCCTATACTTTAAGATTTTACTTGTAATCTCATTTACACTCGCGGCTTTACTATTTCTTAACAATTTTAAAGAATTCATTATTTTGCCTGTGGTTTAGACTATGTTTCTTAGGTCTTTCTTTTGTCTACTATAGTATTCACACTATCATTATACAGTTGCTTAAAATAATCGTTCGAAAGCTCTCTAAAACCATCTTCATTACAGATCATTTCTTTACGATTATTTTGAATGCCACAACCTTTTTCTTGTACCTCTTGTTTTGTTCTCTTCATCCACTTCTAAAATATTTTTTTAATTTTCTTTAAAATAATTCTGCATTTTCATTGATTTTTTTAATTTTTACTACTTTTTTTGCAGTTAGTTTTTTTTCATTGTACATTATGCAAAGTGTGTGCTTAAACCCTGCGTTTGATAAGATTTTTTCTTTATTTATTTATTTTTTTCAATATTTCATGATTTTTGCCAAATACTCTTTTTACATTTTAAGTACCAATAGTCTATGTCTTTGCTGAGTCAATAGATGGGCTCAGTTCTTTTGACCACAGCTGCCCATTATAGTTCAGTCACCCGAGGCTATTGCACATGTATTTTGAGTAGTATGCAGTTAATGGATTAGACCAGGGTACTAACATGATTATATAACATAAATGCAACCATTGCTCACAGTGTTCCTAATAATATATTTTGTTTTGTAGGTCAGTTATTATTTTTTTAAATATTTAGGAATTACTTAATATGTTACGACAATATAAAAATACATTGTTCTTGAATATTTGCCGATCATAAGTTTTATGTAAATACTGAGTTTGAAGTTTATTCCATGTGTCCGGTTAAAAAATCTCTTTTAAAAGTTTTGCTCATCTCTGTCAGTGAATATTTGTTAGAATTTGTAGCAAGTTTTGTTTTTATTTGAATAATTGTCTATGGAAATAGTTATAGAAAATGCAATTCAGATGTTTTTTGTCATACAATATTCAATACAAGGATGTATATAAGTTTTATATATATATATATATATATATATAAAAACCGAGACGTTCTCAGGCTCGGCTTTGGGTTTGACAACGATTACATGTGTTTTTCGTTATTTTTTGACATAATATAGCAGTAGACAAAACAACACCAAAATTACCAAAATTTGGCAGACGAGGGCGCGCTTGCCGTATTTGTATACACACTGCATGACGTTATTAGACCAGCCATGCCGTACCGACGTTTTTAAACCAAACATTTGCAACGTTGTAATAAGCTATAATATACTTATACATCTTAAAAACTAAAACAAGCAAATGCAATTGAATGATCAGAGCCTCGCAGCTGACTTGGCTTTGTACCTTGCCAGACTTTTGGGCACGCAACGAAACTTAAAAAACAGCACACATTGCAATGAAACCTGCGGGCTGGCGCGGATATAACTGAAACGAAACATGTGAGCGGGCACTGCAACTTGAGTATCCCAGGTCCGTAAACTTTTTTTTTAGTTCGCCAACTGTGCATTAAATTACTTACTTGATTTAATTGTTGCTAATATGCTTTTTTAATTATTTTTTTAAACATGTGCGCTGCATTAGTGTCCAAATATCCGATCAGGTGTCCCGTACACCTGTGATTGTATAGAAAATATTGTTTTTTTTTAATAATACTGTTTTTTGCGTTTTTATTATAGGTCATATCCGCTTTTAATTTTCTTTTTATGCAATAACTATTCAATAACTTTGGATAGAAAATTAAATAAAACAATTACTGTGTTTTATTTTATTTTTTATTAAAGATTATAATGTAGTAACGGTCAACTCTATTCCTTTAGATGTCTATTACTTATAACTTATAATTTTAAAATAAGAGTTTGTTTTTTTAGTTTTATAAGTTTATTAGACTGTTTTTAATAGTTATTATACAGGATTGGTTATATGTATGGAAACATCCAATTTCTGACTGCATTTTTAATTTCTTTTAAAAATGACCTTAATAAAAGTTTTTGTATATGTTTTAATCTATAAGGTGACGTGTTTTGATTTTCAATGCATGCTTCGTTTTGCGTGATATAACGTCATCATCAGTTTTTTTTAATAGAACACCCAGTGTTTTTAATTATTTAAAAAAAAAAAAAATTCAACATTTACAATGATATAAGGTTTAATGGGTCTACGACATATGATTTTAGAAATATTCATTAATAAAATAACAATACGTTTTAAATGATTTATAGTAATAATATTAATCATATTTAATTGTAGTTGACTTTTTGCTTCAAATATTCACTTATTTTGAAGTTTTTTTTAATTGTATTGAGAATAACAGAAGAACAATAATGGTTTTTACTTGTTGCTATGGTAATTGGAGCTTAACTTACTACATTTTGTTTGATAGTTTTAATGAATATTTCAAAAACCGTAAGTCCATAAAAACTTATATCATTATAATTGTTAAAAAATTCTTTTTCTAAAAATAAAAGAAAATACAGGGTGTTCCATTTAAAAAAAACTGATGATGACGTCATATCTCGTAAAACAGGGCTTGTATTAAAAATCAAAACACATGACTATGTCGATTAACATTTTTACAAAAACTGTTATTAAAGTCATACATTTACTCAACCCTGTGTATTTTATTAATATACTTAACTTTGAGCCGCTCGAGCTGGGATTTGAGCCGGGCCCAGAGTTTAAGCCTGGCATTGAGCTGAATTTTGGACCGGATCGGGTTTTAATAAAATAGTTTATTAATAATAACTTAGCTTCAGGCCGGGTTGTGTTGGGCGTTGGGCTGAGTTTTAGACCAGGCCGGGTTTTGACAAAATTAAAAACGCCGACTTCTAATCTCATCTCTTATAAAATTAATAACATTGATGTTTTTTATATTATATGCAATATACATACTTTAAATTTATTATTTCTTTATCCCAAAGCGGCTGTAGCATTCCGAGTGACACGGAAGCAAGACTACCGTTTGATTTTTGTATTGCATGCATTGGTGCTAAATATTCGATCAAACAAGGGACATCTGTGATTGTATAGAAAATATTGTTTCTATTTCAAAGTTCTAGTTTTTGCATTTTTTATTTTGTCTACCTACTTTTAATTTTTTTTAAGCGATAATTATTTCTTAGATGTTTATTATTTAAAACTTTTAAAACATTTGTTTATTTTTTAGTTTAATCTATATCCTTATTAGGAACTGTTATTAGAAACTGTTATTATATATTTTATTAATAATATACTTGTTGAAACGCCAAAAACTAACAAAGTAAATTAAAAAAAAAAAACATGTAGTTTAAGTTTGAAAGTTGCATTTGACAAATTGCAACATGTTTTACTGTACAGTGTCACCATTAGGCAGCAGATAACCAATAAAAAAGCTCAAAAACTAATAAGTTAAATAGTTTAAAACGTTTTTAAAGTATTACAAAAAAAGATTAGGCTATAAATTATTAAATATTAATTAACGATAATTTATTTAAACCTGTCTGATCAGATTAATAAAATGTTTATTAAATTTATTTTTTTAAATTTTTGTTTTTTATTTATTACATTTATATAAAATTTTTAATTTTATCAATATTTGACTGAATTAAATGACATAACATATAATATGTAAATATTTTGCTTTTTTTTTTTTTTGGTTTGTTGACAAGCAGTAATTAAAAATTAAAATAGAAAAAACTTTAACAAACGAATAAATGAATACAAAACTGAAATAAACTTGCATACACATTTCAAAATTTCTTAAATTTCTATATAATTTATTACATGCAATAGACACATAAAAAATAGACATACACAAAGAATATGTGCTACATACCTATCTAGGCCACAAAACATGGCAACACTGCTGGGTCTAAAACCGTCGGGTCTACTATCTGGGACTAACAGAGATTGCCAGACATCTACTTTTTGTTTTCTTAATAATTGTTTACCCCTCTTTCATTGCTTTTAGAGTTCTTAATTAATAAGTCAAAATTACTTAATATACACACACTTACTACAAAGATTTCTAGTGGGTCTGTGGTTGCCTGTTAAACATAGCGGGTCTAAAAACGACGGTTGGATTTATATATATATATGTGTATATATATGTTGCTATTTAAAAAAGTAAACTTAATTGTTTTTGCAAAATAACTAAAAACAGGACGTACCTTCATAGTACTCAGAAACTATTTAAAATAATTTTTCAAATCGGTTTAAAAATAATAAAGTTATTCAAATAACGTAAAAAACATACGACGTTTTTTACGTTATTTAACTTTTTTTATTTTGTGTTTGTTATATTTAAATAATTTTTAAATTTTATCATTAATATGTATAATAAAATGTAATTGATATTTATGTTAGTAATACACAAATGGAAATTTTACTATTACTTTATTTATTAAAATACTATTTAGTCATTTTTTTTTTTTAACAGAATTGGTTGTGTAAATATTTGCATTTTGTAGTTGCGGCATCTTCTTCTCTAAATCCCCTGGTCACAGTGACATTTACGAGCGCATCGAATTGAATAAAAACATAAAAGATTTGCCAACAGTACATGCCTTAGAAATGTAAATATGGTTATTGCGACTACTAACTAAACTTGAAGTTCTTTCTAATGAATCTAAAAAAATATTGTTAAAATAATATAAATCGTAACGTGAGAAACGTGAGAAACGTCTGCTAAATCATAATCAATATATACAACTTTAAAATATTGATTGCGTATGAGCTAGCTAAACTAAAAACTGCTCTTATGTATTCTTATATGAAATCTCTTACGTAGCTTTTATGGCCAGTTTCTCAGCGGTCTTTGAAACAGTAATTTCGGCTTTTAATAGTAAAAAACTAAGTTGGATATTGTTTTAAGATTTTTGTTTATAAATACTAAAGATTTTAGTCTAGAAATTTTAAGACGTTTGTCATATTTGTTGATACGGTTTTTAATTTTATTCATGTAAATGAAAAACAGAGATATTGGAAATTAACCTAGTAATCTAAATTTTTTATTTAAAATATTGAAATCCAATGTACCGGAACGGTAGGAGGGGTGTGAGTAAAAATGACTGGCTTAATACATTAAAGTATATTTAAACCTCATTCCTTACAATAAAGAGGGTGAGTGGATCTTACAGTTAATTAATAACAATTTGATATAATTTTAGAATATTAGGTGATGAGCATGTTTCAGGCAAAAGGCCCGATTAAAGCCATGCTGGGATCACAAAAGGCAGATTTACATATAACCCATAATCTTATAATTAGCATTTAACAACAATAAACAAAGAGCATGTTTTAGGCAAAAAACCCAATTAAAGCCTGTGCATTTAAAACAAGTTCAAATATAACCCACAACCCATATACAGTAATTACACCTAAACCACGTGCGTCAAAAACACGTGCTAATATATCCTGTAAAAGGATGTTAACAAACAACATATAAATAATAAGATAAACCAAACATACCTGCGCAACAGCCGAAAAACCTTTCTAATTAAAATGCCACGGTAACTGCTAGAAGCAGCTGGGTGATTACAAGTGCGTTTACGGTACAAGATGAGCAACAAAAGGCCATTTTAGTCGTTTCCAAAAACAAAAGTTAAATTGTTAACAAAAACTAGTTTTAAAAAACGGCAGCAACTGGTTTGCGGTAGTGGCCACAGATGGCGCCGCATGTCTTACGAGTAAATATAACAACAGCGCGTGGAGTTACGAGCACGCCTAGAGATGGCGACATGCACCGCCACATTCCGTTCCACTTTACCAATATATTTTAAGTATTTAAGTTTTTATTAATCAGCATGGTCTAAAGACGGCAGTGCGGATTAGTTGCTTAGGTGCTTACCGCTCATGATGGTGAGTTTAAACCCTATACTGCCGTATTATTTGTGAGTTTGTTCAACGCTTTAAGATGAGGGTACCGAAATCTGGCGAGCGCTAGTGAGACGACCGCCTGAAAAGAGAACGAACGAACGATGGGAGGGGTTCTAGAGTAGACAGAAGTGGTCGCATCGGCATGATCCGATGTTACATTTGGATGCGTGTTTTCTAGTGTTTGTTCAGTTTTTGTTACTACTACTTAATTTAACATTATTATTTAAGTATGCAATAAAAATAATTATTAATTTTAATAAAGAATAAGTATGTATAATGCATATAATACATATTATATTTAAAATTTGATCATTTATTTTATTAGATATTCTGTCCAATTTTCTATCAAAATTGAACGGTAAAATAGCTTAGTTATAGAGCGTTATCGTAGCACGCCAACAGTCCGGGGTTTGATACCTGAATAAAATAATAACTTGCCTTTTATCCATTCGGAAATCACCTAATAAGCCGTTGGTTTTCCATCAACCTTCTTCGTCGTAAGGCTTCTGAGGCGATGTAACATAGCTGTAAAACGCGCAATAAAGAAGATATTGCTAAATAGTAATTTTGTTATCATGTAACAAGAACGACAATTTTTTGTAGAGTTTTTTTTTGTTTTTTTTTTAACCAAGCAAATAAAAAAAATATTTGAAATTTTGAATTTTTTTACAATTTTCAAAGTTTTTTTTGTTTTTTTGTCAATCAAACAAAAGTAAAAAAAAAAAAAAAAGTATTTTTTTTTTAAATTATAATTTTTTTAGAGTAAAATAAAGTAATACAAAAATTTTTAGCTAGCAGTACATACCTTGCTTACTTCTAGCAATGTGCCTAGAGAATATCCCCGTATAATATTATTATTGACTATAATATTATTATAATATGACTATAATAATGCTTTGCCCATGCAAACCCGAAAACACGCCCACAATATATTCACACATGGTCGTCTTCTATAGGACTCGCTGAAACTTGTCGGAGCGCTACATGCGAGCAACGCGTTGAACTAAATTTCGGAAATAACTTCAATCATTATTAACATATAGATTTCAATTTTGGAATTGATACTCAAGTAGTTGTTTTCTAGAGCATGAAACCAAAATAATTTTTTTTATAGTAAATTTATTCATTTAGAAACAATAACAAAATTTTGTATAAATTTTTTTTAAGAAATTATATATTTAAGCTTTTCATTGTTCATTTCTACATAAAAATTTTGTTTTTTTGAATTTGTTATGAATAATACTTTTTAAGAAAATTGCGAATTACAAACTAGTGTAAAAATTCACTGCCCTTAACCGTTTCGACATTCATAGTTTCAACGACAAACAAATTTACAAACATTAATCATTTTGCCTCATTTCATCACTCATACTCGGAAGGACTTTTGGCCTGCTAGAATGTAATTTGCACATATGTCAATATATATTTGTCTCACATTTTTATCAATAGAATGCTATTAATTATAATTCAATTTCGATCAACAGTTCAATTAAAATCGCATCCGTTTAGTATTTTATTTAACACATTTTAAATTTGTTTTCAATTTTAATTGAGTTTTTAATTAATTGTATGTTTCAAACAAGGCATGGAACTGGCAGAAAACCGCCTGTAAATAAAATCTCTCATATTTTTGTCACGATTTGAAAGCTTTACACATGAAAAATGTTGAATTGTTTTTCAAATCATTAATCACAAGTTTATTTATAGCAAAATGTACATAACAGTGCATTGTTTTATTTTTTTAAATTCTATACTTTATTCAGAAATAGGCGAAGCAAATAGGTAAGCGGTGTGTCTGTAATGTATACATTTTTTTGACCATATAAATATGGATAAAAAAATGTACAAAAGAAGAATTTTTAATGCCGTTGAAATGTGAGTTTAAAAATGAAAAAGATTTATGTAAAACATTTCTGTAGTTTGAGTCTGCTATAAATTATGAAATTGTTTGTGACATTTAAAATTTGTTGCAATTATAAAATTATTAACATTTCATTAAAATATATGATTTTCTATTGATATTATAAAAAAGTCTAAACTATTATTTAGTTAATTAAAATTTTAGTTGTATCCTGTATTTAAGAGAGAGATACTAAAAAACTTTTTAAATTAAATTAAATTTTTTAATTTTTGATATATGTAAACCAATACTTATTATAAAAAGTTATATTTGTTTAAAAAAAGTTTTATTTTTTATTTACACTTAAAATGATAATATAATGTAGTTAATACACAACAATTTTATTTTTATTTTATGTATTATACTTATTTAGAAGTGTTGTAAAATATTTGTGCAATAAAAATATGTTTAGGTCAATTTAATAATAAATTAAAAGTTGTAGCAGTGTAAATTTGAATTAGTGTGAATTATGTGTTATGCAAACTGTGAATTGGATGTTTAAGTTATATGTACAATAACGTTTATACAAGAACATAGTGCCTTTATAGTTGCAGTGATACTATCAATGAGGATGGCACCTGGTCGTACACTTTTTAGTCTCCAGAATTTCTTATAAAACGGAAAATTACAAATTATGCACCTATAAGAAGAAACCTTCTGACTGGCTATTCATTGTAACTGAAGAGGTGATTCATTATATCAATAATAATAAAATATTGAATAAGACCTTTTTTACTCAATTGTTATTTGGGTTACAATTTTAAGGCAAAACTAATGATTCTGTATTAGCCTAGGGGGCAAATGCAGGATTTTTTTTGCAACTTTTATATGAAACTCCAGTTTGGGCAGATAGTTTACTTATTGATTTTTGTGGACTTTGCTTTAGTTGATGTTGTATGTTGTAAATAACCTCTACAGTTAAAATTGATGGCTTTCCAAATGGTTTCTTTTACAAATGCAGTTTTTTTTAAACCTTTCATTAATTTGTCTTTTACAAATATTTTATTAAAAAAATTTGTATTAGAAAAAGCTTTATTAAATTGATTCAGGCACAACTAAAGAAAGTAGAACTTTTGCCATATTTATTCATTGTTCTACTGGGATAACAAATCTTTACTACAAAGGCAGTCTGTTTTTGTGTAAATACTATTATACAATAATTTAATCGTTTAATTTACAATCTTCTACAATTACCTATTATTATTATGGCACCAACGTAAAGCAAACACCCTAGCTTTAGTGCAAACAATCTTTACCTCTGCGCCTCTGCTTCCAATAAAACGCCCAACAAGTGAAACAAGATTAATACCATTGACCAAATACATACAGCAAGTATGTATTCTGAAAATTTTAAGACAAACCGATTACTTTGGTGCTCTTACAATCAATACGTCCAATTCTCAACAAAACAGGATAAAAAATATTAATTCTGTTTGTTGCTATTATTAATTTGATTTTATTACAAGATTCAAAGCCAATAAGCTGATTATGAAGCTTTAACATTGTACGGTGTACTTTGCTGTCACCTCTTTTTTGAGCCTCACCACGAGCAGATCTAATTGAGTCACTTTTATTCATGTGTCCTAACATTATTGCAAGATTTAAATTTGCCGCCATTTGTGCAGTAAGTTATTAGCAAACTTGAAAAAAAAAATTTGATCTAAGGGTTAGTTTTTACTAACCTATTGTGTAAGACTTTATTTTTATAAAGTCTTACACAATACAACAACGTGTTTTTATTATCTCAAAAATAATAAAAGTTTGGCGGCTACAATTTGAAAATTTTGGTGATCAAAATTGGCTCTCTAGATTGTGTGATTTAACACCATTAGATTTGTTCTTAAAGATCTATGTTAACAAGCTCACAACTACCTTTGCATTACAGAAGGAAATTAAACGCTGCACCAACGAAATTTAGCTACATTTTTGCAGAATGGCTATAGAAGATGTTGACAAAATAGTTCGTATGTGTCAGCAAAGCCGCGGAGGCCATGTGCCCAATGTGTTATTCCATAATTAACTCTATTCTATGTACTTTATGATTTAATAAAACAAAAACAAACTAAAGACTAAAAACTGTGTTTTCTATTTAATTCAAATCTTGCGAGTGCTGACGCTCTTAGCGAGTATGGCACTATAAGAAGAATTGTTTAATATTTTATTATGAAAAGCCTATCTACAAATTATTTTGCTGCATTACTAATATTAGCGCTCTGCGAGAAATATGTTTTGTGCTCTTGGAGCAACTTATGGTCTACTTAATCGGCTTACCAAACCCACAATTTGCTGTACCATAAAAAAATTTGAAACCAAATGTTAACAGTAAGTTTTGTTAGCATTATTTATAATACTTAATGTTTTATAAACATTGTTATTTGCGAACAGATAGAGCGTCTGAGATTGTGTTAAAGGTAGACAAGTAATAGACTAGTTATAGATTGTTATATTTGTTGACAGAAAGGTTTGGTAAATCTTTTGCAAAAAAATGATTAGGAAAGCTTTTAGAGATATATTAACACATGAACCGGTCTTAGAGGTGTGTAATACAAAATACATTAGTAGTAAGGTTATTGAGGTACTAATGGTATGCTTAGAGGGCTTGTAAAAGATTGTTATTTCACACACGTGCAGCCGAGTCCTTAGAATTATGTGATAATTGTGTATTTTTTTTATTAGACGTAGTGAGGTGTTGGTCAAGTGGCCTTTAAAAAAGACATCCTGTTGTTATAATGTTCTTGTCAGACTAGTTTAGATTTGGCAGTAGTTTGAAGTAAGCTGGTTATAGCCTCGCGGATTTTTACACAAAATTTGCGGCATGCATGCTGCTTTCTGTCTTTCTATAGCCCTTATCTTTTGTCTGTTTTTTTACCTTTTTGTATCTTTTTTTATCTGCACTGACATCCAGCTTTACATTCTCTTCTTTCTCTAATCTGTGTGTTATTTATTTTAATTACTTGATTTGTCTTCAGATCCGTCTTTAATTTTCTTAAGTTTTTGTTCACTTCTTTTTCATTGTATCTTCTCTTCTTCATGAATAGTTTATGCAGTTCCACTAGTTGTATTCCTTTTTGCAGTCCCAAATTTGTTAGTTTTGCTTTAAGTAAAATCTTTGTATCTCAATCTGGATTTACTTCTTTGTGTTCTCTTGTTGCCAGGTATATTTTGATCATCTTTAAAATTGTGTTAACCTCAAGATAGCGTATTTACCAATTGGTATTTGACTCGTTATTTTGGTTTGGTATTGTAATCTCTGTAAATGTTCTTTTATTTTTTTTTATTTCTTGGTATGCGCAATTGTCTTGTTCTTTCTTATTCTTTCTTTTTGAGCTTTTTTTGTTTCCATTTTGCTTCTCTCGTTTCTCTCCTTTCTTTTCTATGGCTTTTATTTTGTGCGTTTGTTTCTAGTTTTTTTTAATCTTTTTTTGACGCTTTGCATTTTAATAGAGTGTGTTCTGCATTATTGTGTGTTTATTCCTGACAGAATATACATTTTTTGTCTTCCTTAATTTTTTTAATTTTTTGCAAGAACTTTCTATGTCTTATATGTTCGGTCAGTATTTGTGTTGTATAATAGCACGTCTTGGGTTTGTTCTCTACCCACTCTTTTATCTTCGGGATTAGTTCTCTTGTCCATTTTTTTTTCTTTTCTATTTCACTGTCTCTGCCATATTTCTATCGTCTTTTCTCTTGCTCTTATTTTTTTTTACTGGTTGCTTTTTTTATTAGTTTCTTTATTTTTATGTTTTCTTCCACCATTATATTTGCGGGAGGTGTTGCCGCATTCACCTCTACTGCTTCTTGTGACACCGTTCTGTAAGCCCTGCTGATTGTTAACAAACTGGCTCTTGTAGCTTCTCTTATTTCATTCCTTTTATTTTTGTTTTTATGCTTTCACCATATGTTTTTGCAGCAATTTGTTTCTTGCTGCTGTTTGCTATTAGCCATTTGGCTTCTTCTCTTGGACCTTCGTTGTTTAGCATGAGTCTGCCGAGTTTTTTCTCCATTTGCTTTGTTCCCATGACCGCTTCCTTAACCTGTTTATTCTATCCCTTTGATTCAAGTGTCACAACCCACGGTATTGGATTTTTTCCATATGGTTATCATTTGGTCTCCTACCTGTATCTTACCTGTTCTTCTATTAGTCCGCTTAGTCAATAGCCAAGCCACTTCTGTTTTTTGTGTTGCTAATTTTAAACTTTTATTTTTTTATCTATAACTCTATACTTAGCAGTAACGGCTTATACGTAACCGCTAAAAGTATGTTGTGCACTGGTATTAGAGTATAGCATGGGATGTGTTAATTAGGTAATTGGTAGTATACTATGTTTTGATATAATTATAGGGATTCTGGAATTCTGACAGTTGGTCTTGTGCTAGAGAGATATACAGGGAGTTTATAAATGAATAGGATTATGTAATCACTTTAAATATGCCGCCTTTTTAAAATTGTCCACTACTACATATGTTTGCTTGACAGCTGTCAAAGTTGATCTGTCAAAACAAATAGTTTAGTGAACAATTTAAAAAAAGCGGCACATTTAAAGTGATTACATAATCCCATTCATTTATAAACTCCCTGTATATTTATTAATTGAACAGAACGTTTTAATAATTGTTGTTAATTTACAGAAAAGTACAGGGGAACATTAGGGAGCTAATGCAAGAAAACAAGATGAACCGGTTCTTCACAAACGGATTGCAATGCAGTAGAATGGAAGTCGACTGAGAGACAAAGATAAAAGAATAATTAATTTTTGCGCAATAAAGAGAAGCGGTCGAATGGTTTGACGGGAAAAGCCGTTTCTTGGTTATTTAATAAATTAGTGTTAATTAATTAAGATACGACGTTCAAGCACGGTGTGGTGGTGGTTGAGACGTTCAACGTGCGTCAATTATATAAAAAAATAACATTATAAAATTATAGAATAAGACGCAACCAAATAGACTGTGGCGTAAGGATATGGGAATGATAAATTATTTGACTATTTTTGTGTAAGTTTATTTATTGAACGCCGTGAACTACTTTTTGTACTAAAATTGCATTTTATTTAGTTTATCTTTAGTTTCTTTCTTGTTAATAATGTTGCAATATTGATTTATTTTGAGGTATTAAGTTTTCTTCTTGACATTAATAATTGTGCAGGAGAACCCAAGTCAAATATAAATCTTTATCTTTTTTAAGACATTTTTAAATTAAGTTTTTAATGGTTTATACTACCCGTTTGGCTGAAACGTTTAATTGTGGATAATGCAAACTGGATATGATATGTTGAAAATTCTAAAAAATTTAAAATTCTTTAAACAATAACGAGGTCAATTGTGGCTTCTCATCTGTATATAAAATTTCAAAAATACCGTGCTGTGCAAATATGGATTTTAAATAGTTCATTGTTGTAGTTGAGTAGGTGCAATGTTGTCATTAAGTGCTTATATTTCAATACATTTTTACTGTCAACAAGAAATAAATAATTAGTGCTATTTAAAAAAAAAAAATCACAAAAAACCTTTTGATACGGATTATCTGGTACTGCTTTATTTAGCAATAGTTCCTTTTTATTTGATTTTTTGAATTTAACTTGTTCAACAAATAAAACTGGCCAATTTTTCAACTTGTTACCATTTCAGTCTTTGGGATCTTAAAATGCTTAAAGAAGATCAATTGTTTTTAAATGAAATTTTGTTCAGCAATGAAGCCCATTTTTGGCGTAAATTGGCAAAATTTTATTGTATTGTATGTATTTATTATTATTGTAAAACAATTTGTAATATAAGTATTAATTGACAGATATATTTGTGTATGCTAAATACAAAAATGATGTCAGAATACTAAATTTCATATTGCAGGCGGCACACTTATAACGACATTTTATGATTTAAATGAAATTTGGTACACTGAAGTATTTAAGCCTGTCGATTACTTTAAAAATATCAAAATACCAAAATATACATTGGGGGCGGAACATCAATGTTATTGTTGTAAAATAATTTGTAATATAAGTATTAATTGACAGATATATTTGTGTTTGCTAAATACAAAAATGATGTAAGAATACTAAATATCATATTAGAGGCGGCACACTTATAACGATAGGAAACCCAACATTTTATGATTTTAATGAAATTTGGTGAACAAGAGTATTTTAGCTTGCCAATTACTTTTAAGATGTCAAAATACCAAATTTACATTGGGGGCGGCACATCGATGTTATTACTGTAAAACATTTTATAATTTAAATAAATATTAATAGATCGATATATTTAAGTATGCTAATCACAAAAATGATGTCAGAAAATTAAATTTTCATATTGGAGGCGGCACACTTATAACGTTAGTAAACATAACATTTTATGATTTTGATGTAATTTGGTAATCAAAAGTATTTTAGCTTGCCGATTACTTTTAAGATGTCAAAATACAAAATTTACATTGCGGGCGGCACATCAATGATATTATTGTTAAACAATTTGTAATTTAAATAAGTATTAATTAACAGATATATTTAATTTGTAAAACATTTTATAATTAAAGAAATATTGATAGACACATATATTTAAGTATGCTGATTACAAAAAAGTTGTTAGATTACTGAATTACATATTGGAGGCGGCACATTTATAACGATAGTAAACCCAACATTTTATGATTTTAATGAAATTTGGTAGACAGGTCTATTTAAGCCTGCCGATTACTGTAAAAATGTCAAAACACCAAAATTTACATTGGAGGCGGCACATCAATGTTATAATTGTAAAACATTTTATAATTGAAATAAATATTGATAGACAGATATATTTAAGTATGCTGATTACGAAAATGATGTCAGATACGGCACACTTATAACGATAGTAAACACATCACTTTATGATTTTAATTAAATTTGTTAGGGAGGAGTTTTTAAGTCAGCCAACTACTTTAAAGATGTAAAAAACCAAAATTTACATTATTGGCGGCACAATAATGTTATTATTGTAAAAATATTTTATAACTTAAATAAATATTAATAGACAGATATATTTAAGTATGCTAATTACAAAAGATATGTTAGAATACTGAATTCCACATTAATTGTAGGTGGCACACTTATAACGATTATAATCACAACATTTTATGATTTTAATAAAGTTTGGTAGACAAGGATACTTCCTGCTGATTATTTTCAAGATGTCAAAATTCCAAAAGTTACATTAGGAGCGGCAAAATAGTGTTATTATTGTAAAACATTTTATAATTTAAATAAATACAAATATATTTAAATATGTTGATTAAATTCTGATGTCAGAATAATAGATTCCACTCTGGAATCATTTTATGATTTCAATGAATTTTGCTAGATAGGTTGTAATTAAGTCTGCCAATTACTTTAAAGATATCAAAATACTAAAATTTACATTGGTGGCGGCACAATAATGTTACTTTTGTAAAATTTTATAATTTAAATAAATATTAATATTTTTTAATAATAATTTTTTTTCTTCTATTTGTCCGGCTTTATGCAAGTATTGCTTTAAAATTCCAACTTTAAGTATACTGCCTGTGATATAAACAACTCTGAAATTAAGTAATAATTTTATTGCAACACATTGTTATTTTTGAAATTTTTAAACTGAATTTTGTTTATGATTAACATTTGAATCATAAAATAACTAATCAAATTGCAACAAGGTTGCTCGTAGATCTAATAAAAATAGCATTCTCGGTACTCTCTTTTTTACGTGCTTGCGCTGCCGTCGCTTAACGTATATAATTTTTAAATTAAAAATTACTGATTTTTATTGCAATATTTGTGTTAATGTTTTATAAACAAAACCTTACTTTTTTGCTAAAAAAATGAGATTTCTACAAACCTTGACCGTGACCGTGCTTGTTGTACAATATGCAATTATTATTTTACTTTTTAAGGTACCGCCGAATTAAGTGATAATTAAAAAATACGTTAAGGTAGGTGTGTGTCTTTATATATAATTGAGGTAAGTAAACATTTTATGCTGTATTAGAAGTTTTTAAACGTTATTGGAAGCTCATAGGTTTCAACGCGTTTCTTGACCTTTTCCAATACTGTTCTATTGAATTATTATATTCTATAAATACGCAATTTTGGTGGTAGGTTGATGACCCATCATAGCATCATAAAAGGGTGAATAACAAAAGTTAATTTTTTTTAGCTTCAAAATAGTATGTTCTCTCAGATAAAATTTTGACTTCAACCAAGACAGAAGTCTTATACACGCGTTTATATTTTATAAAGTAAATGTGTGGATATTAATTCAAGTTATGTTTGTGAATTTTTATTTGTATTATAATAGTTTTTAATCAGTTTATGTTATCTTTATAATAAGAAAGTTGAATAGGAGCAAATACATTTTGCAATTAGCTAAAGCTGGAAATGAAGATAAGGTGAGTTTTTTTTATAAAAGCTTGTAAAGTTATATTATTTAATATGCAATAATTGTGTGCGTTTAGCAAAATATGTAAAGTTGTTTTGTTTTATGATTTGTATAATTAACTTAGCTTTCACTAAGTATTAAAAAAAATTATATTTGTTTTAAACAATCCAATACTTAGATAAATATACAAATTCCAGTTACTTTGCAAGTAGTATGTAATACATGCGTAATTCAATACATGCAAGATGATTTGAACTGTTATAGTTTCAGCAAGTATTTTAGTATAAGTGGTAATATAGTACACAAATAAACCGAATATTTTACGCGTCTTCTTTGTAATAATTATAAGCACATCGCTACTTGCAGCGTAATTATAGCGTAGAACTGGTCAGCATAAGATAATTTTAAGAGCGGAAAGGTTAGCCCAAGAAAATATAATTAATTAATTAATTTGTGAATTCTTTGATAAAATAATTATCTAGTATATTTATACAGTGTGTGATATTTTATTTAAATATTTGAATTAGATGTCAGTTCAAAATATGGTATACTAAATGAAATTTGCTATTTTGCTATTATTTGCAGTTAACCTACTGACAAACATGGTGCGTAAAAAATATATTATGCAATATAATTTGATTGGTAAAAAATTGTTTTTTTTTTTGGTTTGCAAAAACATTTAGTTTCAAACTTTAATGTTATTGTAAATGCTTAAAAAATATTATGCAGAATATTTATAGATAACAAATCGATTTTTTTTTAAGTTAGATAGAGACTAAACTATTTGTAAATTTTATAATACAACATATTTAAAAGTTAAAAAAACCAAGATGTCAATAAAATAAAAGAAAACTACGACTACAAGCCTTTTTTGCCATTTTCAAAATAGTTAACATTTTTTATTATTGTTAATCACCTTGTACATTCGATTACGTTTTATATATGATATTATTGTTTTTTAAACATGCTTTGCATAACTTTATTTCTTAAAGTTGATTCCGGGACACACTATATAATTTTATTTTTAGTCGTGTCAAATAGTTTACTAGCAATATTAAGATTTTAATTTTAAAAATGACAAAAATAGCTATTAAGAGAAATATCAAAACCAGACATTTGATTTAAATATTGCATATTTTATAACTTTTAATGTTATAGCAGTCAGTTTGAGTTAACTAAGATGTAATACTTTTATTAAGGTCAAGTTAATGTTTGTAAATTAGAGTATAATTTTATAAATATATTAAAAAACAAATTATATAAAAACAAAACCAATAAACATGGTTTTATAAAACAGTTTTTTTATACATTTAATTTTTTTTTTGAGTATTACAAAGGCATTAATATAGTTACAACTAACTTATTTTTTTTTTAATATCAACATACATTTTAAAATTCATTTTTATAATTTTTGTAATATTTCAAATACATTAGTAAAGTAATAATATTTTATGATAAATTTAAAAATCATGTTATTTGTTTTTTATTTAAAATTATTGTAATTGAATAGTTGGCATTATAAATAAGTAATGTTTATTTTTTAAGGTGTTTTTATGTTATTATGCATAATAAAGTAACATAAAAGTTGACGTTTTTAAAATTAAAAAAAAAAAACTTAAATAAAAAAAATTACTATTATATTATCATAATAACATAAAAACACAATAGAAAATAAACATTAGTTGTTTTCAATGACAACTATTCAATTACGATCGTTCTAAATAGAAAACAAGTAATATGTTTTTTTATTTTTCATAAAATATTGTTATAAAAGTATATTATTATTTTACACGGTTGTAATTAAAAAACTATAAATTAAAAAAAATATCAAATGTTGCCATTTAAAAAAATAAAGTTGATAGATAGTCATACCAACTATATTAAAAATCAAAACATAAATGTCTGTACCTGTCTTTATAATACTCAAAAAACTATTTAAAATGATTTTTGAATCATTCAAATCGGTAAAAAACAGAGTTATTCAGCCGTACGTTTTTTGTCAAACACCGTGTATATTAGAATCAAAATGCAAACATTATTTTAAATATGTAATTGTTTAAAAACAGCTTGTCAAATATGATAAATAGTTAAAAAAAATTGTAACTCTGGTAAAATAAATTGATACTACGTTGATTAAATAAGTATGAATATTAACAATATTATTTTGTAGGTTACTTCCAAGCAAACACCAAACTTTTTATTAAATGACATACAAGGTATGAAATTTTTATAAAAAATAAATAGTTTTATATATTAAATTATATTTTAGATCAAATTGACGTAAAATTGAAATTCGATTTTGATACTGAAAATCCACTTGATATAACAAAATTTTCACCAAGTAAGTAAACACTTATATGAGTTTGTTTTAAAGTCAACTAAATTGTATATTAATTACAAACTAAAGTTTTAGATTATTTGAATCAACCGCTTGAAAATATGTAATATTAAAACAAAACCTACAGTAGCTCGTCAGTTATTCAAACAAAAATCTGTTGCACTTGATAAAATAGTAAGTAAAACAAAAACAGCTTTTATACAGCAAAACTTTTCATTTCAACTGTTTGAAGAAGAATATTCAATACCGGTCCTGTTAACAAAACCCACACAAACTATATCAGAAACTAATAAATACCCTGAAACCGTTAAGGAATTGCAGGATAAATATCAAATAAGAAATAAGCATGTCTGCGTTTATTGCAAAAAAGAGGTTTTAAATTTTGCAAGACATATTGAAAGAGTATATATATAACGAAAATGAAGTGCAAGAGTATGTTTATCTAACCAAGGGGTCTTTAGAACGACGGCAAGCAATTGATAAAATAAGAAAGAAAGGAGATTTTGAATTTAATAACAAAGTTGATACTAATTTAGTTGTTTACGGACGTACAAATACAACACATCCTCCAACAAATTATGTTTCATGTGGAGAATGTAAAGGTTTTAAAAAAAAATCTAATTTAAGAAAGTATTATGTTAAATGAGCAGAAAACATTAGAAAAGGAGAAAAATCATCAATGGCAATGTCTAGAAAAGTTGGCTGTAAAATTCATGAAGTAGCTTCTGCAGTATTAAAAGATAAAGTTTTTCCTTTTCTAAGAGATGATTCATTAACACAGTCGATTAGACAGAACAAATTAGCAATTCTTTATGGAAATTGGATGTGTGAAAAACACAAATCAAAACATCATCACAAAATAACTAGAGCTAGATTGAGAGCCGTTGGTACATTTTTAATAAAAATTAAAAAAATTAAACCTGACATATCTAACTACTCATTATGTTTCTACCCTGAAAATCTATCCAAAGTTATTCAAGCAATACATGCAATGGGTGGCTTGAATAAAGTTACGGGAAAATATAAATCACCAGCTACTGCTAGTGATGCCTAGCACTATGATAAAAAACTGCGGAAAACTTTTAGACAGAGATTTATTTATTTTAAAAAAAGAACAAGAAAGAATAAGTTTAAAAGATTTTCTTACTTTTTTTGTACAAGATTTTTTATTGTCAGTTTACTCGTCTGTAGTAGAAACTAAACTTGATATGCAGAGAAGAAAAAAAAATATTACCAACAATGGAAGATATAAAATGTCTGAATCACTTTTTAAAACAAAATCAACGATAAATTTACCAAAAATTTGTATTTGAACATTTTAAATATCTCCAAGAACTTACACTGATTTACAGATTTTCAACAGAAGGAGACCAAAAGAATTGGAAAGATTAACCATTGAAGGTTTTAATAATCACCAAATGGCAGATGTAAACAATAAAGAAATTTTTAATTCTTTGTCTACCGATGCAAAAAAAATTGCACAATTGTATTTAAGAGTACCTATCAGAGGAAAACTTGAACAAAACATTGCAATTATTATCAACAAGGAATTATTTAATAATATTAAACTAATATTAAAAACTAGAGGTGAGGCGGGAGTGACTGTTGATAATCCGTATGTTTTTGGCATACCATCTTCAGGTCGAATTATGCACCTAAATGCCTGCAACTTATTGCGCAAATTTTCGCAAATTTGTGGTGCCAAAAACCCTACTACTTTAAGAGCTACCGAGTTACGAAAACACATAGCTACCAATTATTATTGCTATTGGAATTAGACGAACATGACGTCAGTGATTTGGCAAATTTTATGGGACACGCAGAAAAAATTTACCGCGATCATTATCGGCTACCAATAGTAGCAAGAGAAATCACCAAAATAACAAAGTTACTAATAGAAGCGCAAGGTGATGATAATGACAAAATTATTTCGGAAGACAAGTGCGCAAACGTAAATGAAGACGAAGACGCAAACGTTAATGAACGTAGTTTACAAAAACAAATATATCATTCTCCAGTTTGAACTGATAGAGACACAAGCATTCAGTATGGTAAAATTTCTAAATTTATTATTTATATAAATTATTTTAGCTTGTTCTAAAGTTATAAACATATTTTGTAGTTCTAGGTTTAAACTTTTAGTCAAATTAAATGATGCATGAGATTAAAATTAATTCATTTTTGTTAAACTGTTTTAGAATCTTCCAAATGCACAATTGTTAGAAAAACTTGGAAATCTGCAGAAAAGGCAATTTGCAGAAAGACTTTCAAACAAAACATTAAAGATGGAAGTTTACCAAGTTTGAAGTGTTGCCAAAATGCAATTGTAAAAAATAAAGACCTACTTGGAAGAACAGCAGAACAGGTTAAAGCCGGGGTCAATAACCAAATTGTAGCAAAAAAATGACAATTAACTAAAACTACAAGTAAGGGTAGTAAATTTATTAAAAAAATTAAAAATATTAATTTCTTTCTTCTTTTTTTATATTATCTTTTGTCTTTCAATATATATTATTTAGATAAAATTAATGGACGGAGTATAGAACTATTGACATTTATTAATTACAATACAACAATAAATGACAACGTTTTGAAACCTATCTGGCTTCTTCCTTAGCATTATTTATATATATATACATATAATAAAGGGAGTCGTATTTAAAACATATTGTTAAAACATTAAATAATTGGTGTCAAAATTAAACATCTAAAAAATTATCTTTGTATTGTAATTAATAAATGCCAATAGTCCTATATGCCGTTCATTAATTTTACTTAAATAAAAAACATTAATGTTATTAATTTTTTTAGCACCATGGAATACACCGGAACGACACATAGTAAAAAAAATATTTAAATCATCAATTGACAATGAGAAACTTCCTTCAATAGCTGAATGTAAAGAAGCAGTTCAAAAACATAAGGTTTTATCTAAAAGAAAACCAGAATTGATAAAAGCATATATTAATAATGACATACAAAGACGAAGAAAAAGTCATTAACTTTAGTTTAAACTTGCTAAAGTTATGTTTTTAAAAACAAATAAATACAGTTTGAATAACATGTTTTATTATTATATTTAGAACCATTTATTTAATAAATTTATTATTACATAACACCGAAGTAAACTAAGCTTGCAGGTTGTTTCAACAAAATATATGTACAAATAGTATAGATATTTTGTTAGTTATTGTAGAATTTAAATCTTAGCATAATCTATAATGATAAACAATGGAATAATTATTATGTTAGTGTTAGTTTTGGTGTTTTGACATTTTTAAAGTAATCGGCAGTCTTAAATACCTCTGTCTACAAAATTTAATTAAAATCATATAGTGTTGTGTTCACTATCGTTATAAATATTCCGCCTGCAGTGTGGAATCCAGTATTCTGACAAATTTTTTGTAATCAGCATACTTAAATTCATCTGTCTATTAATTATTATTTAAAAATGAATGAGTTTTGATATTTTCAACAATTTTAAAGTAATCGGCAGACTTGAATTCTCTTGTCTACCAAGTTTCATTAAAATCATAGAAAGTTGTGTTTAATATTGTTATAAGTGTGCCACCTATAGTGTGGAATGTAGTAATATAACATCATTTTTGTGATCAACATACTTAAATGTATCTGTTTATCAATATTTGTTTAAAATATAGAATGTTTTATAATAATAATATTATTGTGCCGCCCCCAATATAAATTTTGCTATTTTAACATCTTTAAAGTAATTGGCAGACTTAAAAACCCCTGTCTTCTAAATTTTATAGACATTATCATAGAATGTTGTGTTTACTAATGTCATAACATAAGTGTGCCGCCTCTAGTGTGGAATCCAGTATTTTGACTTTATATTTTTGATTAGCATACTTAAATACATCTGTCTATCAATATTTATTTAAAACAGATAATATTTTATAATGATAACAAAATTGTGCCGCCATTGTAAATTTGAGTATTTTGACATCTTTATAGTAATCGGCAGACTAAAATACTCATATCTTTCAAATTTCATTAAAATCATAAAATGTTGTATTTACTATCGTTATAAGTGTGGCGCTTCCAGTGTGGAATTCAGTATTCTGATATTTTTTTGTAATTAGCAGACCTAATCATATAAGAATATCAATGTTTATTCAAAATATAGAGTGTTTTACAATAATAATATTATTGAGCCGCCCCCAATATAAATTTTGCTATTTTAACATCTTTAAATTAAATGGCAGATTTAAACACCCTTGTTTTCAAAATTTTATAGACATCATAGAATGTTGTTATTACTATTGTCATAACATAAATGTGCCGCCTCTAGTATGGAATCCAGTAATTTGACTTCATACTTGTGATCAGCAAACTTAAATACATCTGTCTATCAATATTTATTTAAAACATATAATATTTTATAATGATAACATTATTGTGCCGCCCCCTTTGTGAATTTTGGTATTTTGACATCTTTAAAATAATTGGCAGACTTAAATACTTCTATCTTCCAACTTTCATTAAATTTATAGAATGTTGTGTTTACTATCGTTATAAGTGTGCCGCCTCCAGTGTGGAATCCAGTATTTTGACTTCATATTTGTAATCAGCATACTTAAATACATCTGTCTATCAATATTTATTTAAAACATATAGTTTTTTTAATAACAACATTATTGTGCCGCCCCCATTATGAATTTTGGTATTTTGACATCTTAAAAGTAATCGGCAGACTTAAATGCTCTTATCTACCAAATTTTATTAAAATCATAAAATGTTTTGTTTACTATTGTTATAAGTGTGCCGCCTCCAGTGTAGAATCCAGTATTTTGACTTCATATTTGTAATCAGCATACTTAAATATATCTGTCCATCAATATTTATTTAAAACATATAATATTTTATAATAATAACATTATTGTGCCGTCCCCATTGTGAATTTTAGTATTTTTACACCTTTAAAGTTATCGGCAGACTTAAATACCCCTATCTACCAATTTTTATTAAAATCAAAAATTTACTATCGTTATAAGTGTGCCGCCTTCAATATGAAATATAGTATTTTGACATCAATATAGTAATCAGCATAGTTAAATATATCTGCCTATCAATGTCAATTAAAAATATAGAATGTTTTACAATAAAAACATTATTGTGCCGCCCCCAATGTAAATATTAGTAGTTTAACATCTTTAAAATTGTCGACAGACTTAAATACCCCTGTATAAAAAAAATCATTAAAATCATAGAATGTTAGCGTTATAATTGATAATGTTTTTAATTGCATTATTGTGATTCCTCCATTATGCTAAATTACCTTTGTCTACTTTTCAATAAAATCAAAGAATGGTAATTAAATCAAATATATGAGTCGATAACTAATTTGAACACAAAAAATGAATACACAATCTATATAATATGATAATAAATATTAGGCTCTGCTCTTTGAAAAACATAATCGATAATTATTATGAAATAGAATTTTTAACAAAAAAATCTTACATGTAAACGCCCCCATACATACATTTATAAGAATCTGTAATGTCAGTAAAAGTTAGTTCCAAAGTGTCCGTATTAGAGTGAGATATCCTAAGAGGCAGTATACCTCGATTAGTATCAAATTCTTACTGCACAGGACGCAGTAATTCCAAAAGAAAACAGTATACCTGGATTGGTGCCAAAAAAGGCAGCAGTAATTTGCGTATTTTCGGACGCATTTTGAAGGCTTTGTGAATTTGGATTTGGAAATTGCCGTAGTGGAAGCCCACATCAACAGCACACCGTAGCAGAAGAGGAACAAATAGTTGACAAAGTTCTTGAAGCAGTTTTCTAAGTAATGTGTATTTTTTGATTATCTCAAAAAACGAAGCAAGATTGACAAAAAAGTTATTTAGATTTTTTGTTTGAAATTAAAAAATGTACTTATGTTTTATTCATTGTCTCTTGTTTAGGAAACAATTTTTATAAGCATACTTTAAAACTTCTGAATGCTGTTTTTATCTAAACTTTATTTACATATATCTTAAATTTGTCAGCATCAAAGTTTGCTTATTTGTTATTGAATTATATATTAGTCACTAAACGTAAAATAACACTAAGAACCTGTAGCCCAGTTTTAAAATCAGTTGATTAGTTTCTAATTTATAATAAAATATGCTTTGAGTTTGTCAGCGTAGCGTTTTCAACAATTAAGCGATTTTGAACCCACTAAATGTAATCAGGTTCAGAGAAAGAGGTTTGTCAATTTGTTATATTGCCCAACAAATTGACATAATAGATTACAACTTGGATATAAATATAAAAATATATAATTAAACAAATTAAAAATTAAAAATTAAATAAACAATCAAATCTAGACATGTTAAATAACAAATGATTCATTAAATTTAAAGAAAGAACCCAATGCAACCAACAATGACAGATCCACATCTTCTGCAAAACTGCAATTATTTAAAATTGAATTAGATTCAATTCTATGTTTTGAAGGCAATAAACATGAATTAAATGAGTTCCTTCTACGTTTGTTATAGCTCTGTAAAGCAATAAATTAAAAAAATTTTAATAAATTTTGAGTTAAACCGCGACAGTTTTTAGCATTGAGAGACGTTTTAAAAGTATGGGTCATTTTAAGAAAAGCAATTATTGAACAATTGACTAGTAAACGCAGTTTTGAACAATTTGTTACAGATTTTTTAATTATTAAAAATAATAAGAATGTGAACTTAGTCGAGTTAGATAATCAAATTTGCAAAAATTAGCAAAATTTATTACTAAATTAAGTCTCACCAATTTAGAACATAAAAATCTTAGACAAAAAAATGTTACAAACAATGCATTAGAAATATATTTTAGAAGTCTTTACATAAACTGTACAATAGTTACTGTATGTTTTATGTAAATTATGTTTTTGACCAGTGCGATGCTAAATACACTAATAATGAGTGCATACACTGAAACAACCTTTTCAAATTATTCACATTGATTTATTTTTTGTAGAAAACCGATTGTATGGTTACCATTGTAGATTACTTGCTCTCTGATAGAAATTTAAAAACTATAATTGAAAAGATAACTTTATAATTCTCTAATCTAAAACTTTTTAATAAATTAATAACTGACAACAAACCAAGCTTTTGCCGTAATTTAGTATTTGAATTTCTAAAATTTTATAAAATAGTTCATTATTAAACAACAGAAAATCTAGATCCAATAGTATTCTTAAATTTTTTAATTCTTTCTTAATCAAATCTTTAAAAACTTTAGTTAGAATCAATGAATCCTCAAATATGACTAAAAATAATAACTTGCTCTATATTTACCGAGGTGATTTAGAAGTCACCTAATAAGCTGTTGGTCCTATCAACCTTCTTCAAACAAGTTGTAAGACTTAAGGCGATGTAAATAGCTGTAAAATGCATAATAAAGTAGAAAACAAAAATTTTGGAACACAATTAGATTTAGCAGTAATTGGATTATAACCAATAGTTTACATTTGACAACAAAATTTATTCTGGTTGAAATTATTTAAAGTTAAGCTAAGTACTTGCCTATTGACAAAACCGAAAATAAATTAATAGAAGATTACATTCACAAACGTAGTAAAGCTATTCAAATAATAAACTCTAAAGTTTAAGAAAACTTTTAAAAAGCCAAAAAAAATATTCAGCCAAGACTAAAACTATAAAATATTAAACCAATTAAAGAAGGTCTATCTAGAAGTAATTTGAAAAGGACATTAGAACTTTTAAAAGTTGTAGTTTAATTTGTTGCAAGACGAATTTGACAATAAACCTGATAATAACAATAGGATTGTTGCAAGAACAAATGAAGATTTTGCAGTTCAGCCTTAAGTTACTATATTTATATAATTACATTAATTTTTAATTTTTAATTTAAAATATTACCTATCAATATAATAATAGTAATTAAATAAGCGATTACTTTTTGATTTTGTAAGTAACGCAAATTGGTTGTTTGATTTAGTAGATAATGAAAAAAAAAAACAAGAAATTGATCAAAAATCAATTTTTTTAATGATAATTAAAATTAAATAGCTTATTAAGTTAACTTAAAAACATTTTTGTTAAATTTTATTAAAAACAAATTTAAAAAGGCCAATATTTACTTAAAAAAAACATGAAATTCATTGAGAACAACATTAATCTGCGTAAAGTTTCTTTAAATAAATGAGTTATTGCTTTACTTGAAATTAATATTAGAACTAGAAATCTTCTTGTCTAATATACATATCGCTTTAATATTTGTATTTCAAATTTACCGCTATGAGTAACTACGATTTATTGAAATTCACCGACGTTTGTTTATAGTGAGCCTGTAACTTTTTTTTTTATAAAAACAACAAAATATGAAATGTTAAACATATGATAGGCTCAACTCTCATAAGTTTATTTATTACAATTTATAGTTTAATATTTGTCATTAGCGTTAGTTCAATTTTTTTAATTTCAGTGCTTTATTCTAGATCAGGGGTGGACAACCCAAATGATCTTGCGGGTCACTTTAGAAATGCATTATAACTTTGCGGGCCGCATGGAAATAAACACAAGTAAAACAAAGACAATGGTAGTAGAATTGGATCGACAATTAATTGAACAAGTAAAATATTACTACTTTGGTACAATAATAGAAGAAACAAGGAATATAGACATGGAAATAGATGCAAGAATTGGAAAAAGAGGAAGAATATTCAATGCATTTAAAAGGCAGTTTTAAAACCAGCTTTTAATATACTTGAGCAAATCTTGGACAACAACAGAAAAAAATAAAAGCAAAATTAATGCAATAGAGATGATATTTCTAATGAAAATTAAAGGAATAACAAGAAAAGATAAAGTGAAGAACTCGGAAGTAAAAAATATACTAATGAATTAAACCTATAGAAAGAGTATTAGAGAAAAGACAGCTAGGAAGCCTAGGACACATACATACAGGACAAAAACAAAGAGTTGGTCCAAACAGACTCACAAAGCAGCAGAAAATAGAGGAATGGATTGAAGAGAGATAGCAAAAATGGTCAAAGATAGACAAACTTGTAAAAAAAATAAAAGAGTTATAAAATAATACAGTCCAATACCCGAAAAGGGTATTAAGGACTGAAGATAACTAATAATAATATTCTGCAAATTCATAACTGTAAACTCATAAATAAAACAGGCAGTATTATATCATAAAGGGTGGTCCATCTAGTAGTCCCTTTTTAAAAATTCAAAAAATGAACAAAAATCAATTTTTTCGGTATATTATTAGTTTATTTAAAAGAGCAAACATTTTCATTATTTATGAAACACGATTTTATTCATGTAGCTACCTCGGCTGGCTTTGCAGTAGCGCATCCTGTTAATCCAGTTTTCCAAAACTTTAGTGACGGTTTCTGGCTTTATCTCACAAATGGATTGCTCAATATTAGCCTTAAGGATTCAAATCGTTAATAGATTGTTCGCATAAACCAAACTTGGCGCGCAAAAGATTGATTGTGGCACGGGCTGTGTGGCATGGCGCGCCATCTTGTATGAAACCAAAGATTGTCCAAGTCCATGTCTTCAATTTTCGGCCACAAAAAATTGTTTATTATGCCTCTGTAGCGCTGACCGTTGACCAAAATGGCGTTTTTAGCAGCATTAAAAAAAAATGTCACTCTTGGAGGATGCATTGGTTTCTTAACAATCACGTGCGGGTTTTCTGATCCCCAGATGCGACAGTTTTGCTTGTTAAAATAGCCGCCAAGATGAAAATGCGCTATGTCAGAAAAGATGATTTTTTGAGCAAAATCGTTGTCTATTTCAAGCTGCTCTAAGGCCTAAACTGAAAAGCGATAACAAACCGGATGGTCGTTTGCCTTCAATTGCTGAGTCAATTGGACCTTATAAGCAAATAATGCGAGGTCTTTGTGCAAAATTTGCACAAATAGCGAGTCGATGTTCCAGGACTGAGTTGCACACTCTCGGCTACGGCAGCCACATTTTTGTCAGTACGCATCGTACGATGCCGGGGATCGTGTGTGTTGGCCACTAGCATGCCAGTCTCACAATCTTTTTGCACAAGCTTGCAAGGCCTCATTTTGGCCAAAACTTCTTTTTAATAAACGCTTTTGGGGTACACAACATTGACTTTGAAAATAAGTTTGCAATGTTTCCCAACGTTGTTCAAGCGTAAAGCAATTTATTTTGTTTTGGGAAAATGTGATGACTTTCTGTCAAGATTTTCTACGAGAAAAACCTGTCACTGTCAAAATAACAAATAATTAAAAAGATACCACTAGATAGACCACCCTTTATTTGCGCAAGAATATTATTTTAAAATGAAAGTTATTTTTTTCTCATAATTTCTTCAGTTAGTTTTTGAATATATGGATGCACAAATATTGTATTTTTTAAATAAATTGGTTTTCACTACTTTGGCCATAATAAAATAAATATATTTTGTAAAAGTGTTATAAATCTCGCATGCCGCAAAAATAATCAAGGCATGCGGCCCGCGGGCTGCGGGTTGGCCACCTCTGTTCTAGATGATTGTATGTATTTATTTACCTGCTTGTACAGTAATTCTAATACAGGTTGGCCGGTATAACAGGCAACTAAACACAACAATAATATTTGCTCTGTTGTACTCATGCCTTCCCAATATTTGTTCACTTTTGTTGCATTTTAAATTTACCGCCATGAGTAACCACGATTTATTAAAATTAATAATTATTGTATTAACCTGTTTCCAAATAATCTGCATTTTGGTCGCTTTGGTTGATATACGGAAACGGAACGCACTATAAACTTCAAGTTTTGTGGAGGCTTTCGATGCAAACGAGTCGTATTTTTAATTGAATTTTCCACGTGTTTATTTTGTTATGAATATCTGTTTTTTTTATCGGATTGTTGTGAAATTTGCTGAGGACTCCGAATGACTCGTTTCTGACATGTTCATATTATTCTATTGGAGATATTGTCAATCACTTTAATGGTTTTCTTTGGTTTGAAATGTATTAAACTGGTCTTTTTAATTAGTTCTGTATAAGTCTATGGACTTTACGTTATGCCCGATAATCGACCGAACAAGGACATTAAATACGTACGGTACAGAAAATTGAAAATAGATGGAAAGGTATACAACTGGAGTGATCTAGATCAAGGAGTTTCAAAAGAGAGCGAACGCAAAGCAAAAAAAGTAATTAGTAGCATAAACACAAAAAAAGTAGACAACGCATGCAAGGACAAAGGACATGACTTAGTTACACGAGATAGAAAAAACAAAAAATAGTAAAAAACAAAGACAGTGAAAAAAAAAACAGACAAGCAGAATTTTGTTTTGGAACGTAGCTGGGATCGACAACAAAGATCACGAGTTCTGGGAGTACATAAAAACCTTTCACATAATTGGAATGGTAGAGACGTGGATAGATGACAAGAAATGGGAAAATTTAAAGCTTAACATGCCAGCCGAATACATCTGGAAATGCTAACCAGCTATCAAAGATAAAAAAAAGGAAGTGCTAAAGAGGGCACAATTACCGGAATAAAAAAAAATAAGTGATGAAGAAGATGAGGTTATTGAAAATGAAGGTATTCAAGAACAAAACTTTATAAGGGAGGAGAAAAATATAAAGCAATAATAGTATATAGCAGAGGCATGAAAAGCACTAGACAATAGTTAGATAATACCAGAAACTGAAAAAGAAAATTGATTATAGGAGGGGACTTCAACTCAAGAATTGGAAAAAAAGGAGAAAAAATCAAACAAGATGACACAAGAAACAGAGAATCAAAGGATACCACAGAAAATAGAGAAGGAAAGGAAATGATTGAAATGATAGAAGAGAGGGGTTGGTACATTTTAAATGGAAACATCACTGGAGATGAAGAGGGAAAATTTACTTATATAGAGACAAACGGACAATAGGAATAAGAGTTGAATCAGACCACCAGCCTTTAGAGCTCAGCTTAAATGGAGAAACTCTAAGGAGACAGGAAAATAAAAAAAAAATGGAAAAGAGGATAATATGGACGGAAGAAAGTGTTATAATGTACAAACAAAATCTGAGAGAAATTAGAAAAAACGGAAGCAATGTCGAAGAGATAATGATGGATTTAGAGAAAACAATCAGGAAAGCGGTAGTAAAGAAAACATGTAAAAGGAAAGAAGAAAAAATGAAAAAGAGCAATTGGTGGAACAACGAATGTACTAAGAAAAAGAGAGAGGGAGAAAAAAAGTTGAGGACTGGAAATGGAATGGACAAGGTATTACGGAAGTAAAATCTTTTAAATATTTGGGATATGTTTTTTGCACGAACAACACTGAGAGCGAACACATTAAAGAGATGGCTCGAAAAGCAAATAAAGTAGTAGGACAAGTTTGGGGGATAAGTGAAAGAAAATTTGAATGTATGAGAACAAGAGGACTTATGTTTGATAGTTTAGTTAGGAGTATGATATTGTATGGGTCAGAAATATGGGGATGGAAGGAACAAGAAAAATTAGAAGCAATACATGTGAAATATTAAAGATGGGTGCTAGGTTTAAATAGGGAAACTCTAGCATATATTGTGCTGGAGGAAGTCAAAAAAGATAAGTTAAGAGTAGAAACAGGAAAAAGAGCAATGAAATATGAAGAAAAAATGAGACAGAGACACAAATGTAAAATCTTACAAGAATGCTAGCTAGCCAAAAAATTGAAAGAATGAGAGAATCTGGAAGGGAAACATGGTACAAAATTATGGAAAGAGATAAAGATATACAAAGGCAAGAAAGGAGAATACGAGTGAAAGAGTCTAGGTGCAACGCAAATTATGAACATATTATAGATAGCGAACTGCCAATGTACTTAGAGAGCGATAGATATAGTAAAAATGATAAAAAGATGATTGCAAGATTCAGATGTGGTAATGAAGAGCGAGTGACAAAATTTTGAATGAAAGAAGATTTGAAAATGTGCAATTAAAAAACGAAGAAAAGAAGTAGATGAACAGAAAAGAAAATACTTTTAGTTGTATTAATTTTATAAGGATTAGGTTTTATAATTTTGGGTTAAGTTAAAAATGTATTTGTAAATGTAATTTTCAAGGCCGAAAGGCAAGAAATAAACGTATTAATAATAAGGACATTAAATGGAGCAAACACCAAAGCTTATGATGCAGACATCAACCGTAGGTAAAATTATACCAACAATATTAATTTGTGATAATGAACAATATATAAATAACAAACATCTTTTTTTAGCTCCTTACAACATTTGTGGAAAAGAAAATTAATCTGGCATTGCTCCTATAATAAGATATATGAAGTTCAATAAGATAATTGAAGAAATATATTCCTGTCCAGAACGGTATGTGATAAGATATATAACAGATAAGTATTAAATAAAACGGTAATATGCAATTTTTAAACAGTTTTTTTGTAACCAAGCTTGCCGGAGAATAGAATGTAATAGCGTCAACTTTCATGCAACAGAACAATTTATTGTTTTATACATTATATTTAGTAACAATTTGATTAACAAAGTTTACTTGCAATTATTTTACCAAAGTTTTTTCGCAGTTATTTTACCTAATTTTAAACATATTTTCTAACTATTTTTTGTTTGTTTTAGTAAACATTTAATACTTTTTAACAAAATGTTTAACTTATTTGAAATATTTTCTAACAGGTTAGATTGATTGGCTTTTTAGAATAAGATAAACAAACGGATAAACGGTTGTTTGCACGACACTAATTTTTAAATTACGTCCCTAAAAAGTTTTGCACTACACAAAAATATATTACACAACAAAAAAAAAATACTTTACACGGAAAAAAAGTATTTTAAACAATAGTAAAATATATTTGGCAACAGTTAATTACGTTGTATGACAGAAAAGGGCAATACACGGTAAGAATATGAAAGCCACAACAACATATGAATTGTTGATAGAACAATTCAATACCAAAACAAGTTTTTAGAACGATATCTTTAACCGGACAAACACTATGTATAAAATCTCATTTTAATAGGATTTGGATTGAGCAGTCAAGCTCCTTGCTAAGTGAGCTAACGACCAACCGTATGCAGGCTTACAAGTGTTCACGTAAATGCATCTAAAAGCCGTGTCTTGTAATATACTTTTTTCTATGTTAAATATTTAATTATTTTTGAGAGTTTATTTATTTTGATATATTATAATTTATGTAATATTAGATGTGTGATGGTAAAGAAAGCTATTAGATGCGGGATGCATACTCAGTTTATTTATTCTATTAATTTTGCCGATACAGATATATTTGTGCGCGACTTATGTCGTGAAATATACAATTCTGTTGTGGAATATACTTTTTTGTCGTGTCATGTATTGTCGTGGATTGCATTATTTTGGCGTCGTAAAATTTATTTGATTAGATTGGCATTGCATTTTTTTGTTGTTGCAACACTTTTGTTTTGTCGTTACTTAATGTAATTGTTGTGCAGAGTGGGTCGTGCAAAAATAAAAAATCTGTCGTTGTTAGACTATTAGTGTGTTGATTTGCTGTCGTGCAAACAACTTTTTTTGTTGTGCCATTAATATTTCTTCTTTTCTAACTATTTCTTTACCAAATATTTTCAACATTTTTTTAACAAATTTAGTCAAAATTTTAACACTATCTAACAAAATGTTTAACATATTTGTATTATTTGTAACAGTTTCTTTTTAAATTTAAATATAACTTTAATATTGTTTGTTGGTGTCTGTTTGTGCGTGCGAGTATTTGTTTACATCAATATGAGGATTATAATATTTTATTAAATAATCTTGCTTCAAATGAAGATTATTACTGGACTAAAGATGATTATGTTTCTATAAACTTGAGGATTATTGCAGTAATAATCTTGATTAAAATAAAGATTATTACTGGAATAATGATGATTATGTTTGCATCAATTTGAGAATTATAATATTGCAATAATAATCTTAGTTAAAATGAAGATTATTACTGGACTAAAGATGATTTTGTTTGCATCAATTTGATGGCGCGTTCTGTTGGACTACACTAGACCAGATTAATCAAAGTAGAATTATTTTGTTTAAAAGTAATCACTACTATTCATTATAGCAAATTAAAATCAAAATTGATGTAGATAAATTATTGATGTTTCAATAATAAAAAATAAAAAAGTGTTATTATACAAAATTGTAAATGTACCTTATGAATTCAGTATAATTAGAGAAAAATGTAAAAATTTAGCTACTGAACAGATGTGTAAAGACTTTTGTGGAATTAGAAGATAAACATAATTTAAACGATTTTAAAATCTAAGAATCAAAATAATTGTATAATTAATTTGTTTGTTGTTTAATAAGTTCAATCAAAACAAACAATACAATTTAATAATAATTTTATGAAAATTTATAATGAAACAGAATTTTTAAATTATAATTTAAAACACAAGGAATGTTAGAACAATCAAAATTCACCAGTTAAGTTACTATTTCAATGTTTAATCAAATTTCAAAACAAAGAATATATTAATGTTATTGATTAAATAACTATAGATGTAAAACTACTTATATTACAAATACCTGTTAAGTTAATATATTACATTTGACAGAACCGATGATTTTGACATAGATTGATGAACACTGAAAAAAATACCTATTAATCGTTCTAAAAAATATTAAATTTTTCCAAAAAATCATCTAGTGAGGGAGGATATATATATATAATATATTGGGTCATTTATTTAGAAGTACTTTTCTCAGTAGGGATTTTATGACATATCAAACGTGCGCCGAGTTAAACTGTCATGGTATTTTTGTTCAGTATTGTTTGATATTGTTTGATATTTTATCATTATGGAAAGACTTAGCTCGGTACAGAGTATACAAATTCAGATAGTATTACAAAAATTAACGCTCTGTGAGGAATGTGTTTTGTGCACTTAGAGCAATTTTTGGTTCACATAATTTGCATACAGAATGCACAATTTGCTGTATTATTAACAAGTTTTTTTAATTGTTGGATAAACGCGACTAAATAGACCACATCCAGCACGTAGTGAAGATATTATAGCGGCGGTAGCTTTTACGTAAAGATCTTGGTTTAAAAGCTTACAAAACAAGACGCTACTTGCCTGCTACACACCCCATAAAACCATGGTTTTATTGCGATAATAATTTGGTAAACAGTTAATTTCAGGCTTTGAACCTAGATCATGTGATATCACATTTCTAGATTTTTTCTTTAGGATTACTTAAAGTTAAAAGTCTACTTAGATAAACAGGCTATTGGCTACGACTGAGTAATTAAAAGCCAACATTACTTGCGTCATTTGCTAAATACCACTCAAAATGCTCGAACGCGTTATTGCAAATTAGAACTTTAGAACTGACCTTGTCTGCTTCAGTTATGGCAAACATTTGAAACAAATAATTTTTAAACCATAAATGTACAGTTTTTTTGTTTTTAATTTTTGAAAAAATTACTTATTATATATTTTTTAGTCTATTCTAAGAATATTTGGTTCTATGATGATTTCTGAAAAACCTCTTTGTTTTGAAGATACAGGTTGAACAAAATTTGCGACAACCATATTTGATATTTGTTGAAATCATTAATGTAAATAAAAGTATGCCAAATCAAGTACAAAAAATTAATGACTTTATCAAGTACAAAAAATTGTTAACGATAACTTGGAACGGTTGTTTTATCTATTAATGTACAAGTCGATTTTATTTGAATACGTTTTGTCATTGATCATTACAGGTATTGGTCGCAATTGTTTAGGTTGAGTGACGTTTGGCTGTTTGACGTGTCTTTTATAGTTAATGAGTTCTTCTAATGGCAATTCATTACAAGCTAGACGATTGTACATTGAACGGTTTCCTGGCTGTAATATTCCCGACTAAAAAATCATCAAAAACGTTTATTGACGTCTTTGTAAAACAGGTACATTGAAACAAAATGGAGGGCCAGAAAGATCAATGACAGTAAGAACTCTTGTCTTGTCTTGTCTTGACTTGTCTCAAAATGAACGACCATAAAACAAGGGCATTCCTTTGCCCTTGTCTACAGCAGGCTTTAAAAGCGGATGAACCAATGGATGGTAACGACACAAGAAAGGCCAGAGGAAACCACTGAATTAAAAATTAAAAGGGATATTTTTAGTAAAAATCATTGTGACTTTATTCAATTTAAAATGTTTTGGAGTTAAAACTCCTTTAATCAGTTCTACGGGGAGGAGGGAATTGAGCAAAGTCAAACATAAAACAAATAGTAAAATTGCAACAATGGAACGTCAGAAGTTTTTTTATGCCTGGTAAAATAGACAATGTTGTCCTAGAAATAGAAAGACTCAACATAAACATACTTGGCCTCATCGATGTGCAATAGATAGGGTCAGGCAAACACAAGACCAAAAATGGCACAATATACTATGCAGGAAATAATAACCTAACCCATAGATACGGGATAGCAATCATTGTAGACAAAAAACACATCAATCAGTATCTAGTGTCGTCCCATATTCTGACAGAATTATTCCACTAAAATTGACATCAAACAAAGTACCATTGAAAGTAATGCAATTATATGCCTCTACAGCAGATAAAAAAGAAGATAAAATAAAATCATTCTACTAAAACTTAAACAAAGTCATTAAACAAATAGCAAAACACAAAATCCTTATTATAATGGGAGACCTTAAAACTAAAGTAGGGGAAGTAGAAGTAACTGGAACTGTCGGTAAATTTGGTTTAGGCAACCGCAACAATCAAGAAGATAAACTTATTGAATATTGCCAAAAAGAAAAATTAGCAATAACCAACACCTATTACCAACTACCTCTACGAAGTCTATATACTTGGAAAGCACCAGGAGACAGGAAGACAGGCATAATTAGAAATCAAATCAGTTATATCATGATCCAAAAAAGATTTAAGAACTTGATCAAATCAGTAAAAACATATCCTGGAGCAGACATAACATCTGACTATAACCAGGTGGTAGCTGTAATCAAAAGACTAATACACTCTAAAAAGCTAAAAAACAATATAATATACAAAACAGTTAAGGAAAACATAAATAACAATATAAAAGATTTGAAATACAAGAGGGAAAACCAAAACCAAAACACTCAAAATATCGACAGCACCACCATAGATAATCAATGGAAAAATATAAAGGAAGCACTAAAGAAAGCAGGAAACAAAGAGTAGGAACCGACAAAAAAAAAACAAAGTATGAATGACCGCAAAGATACTAAAAATGATGAAACTACGTAGGGAGTACAAAGAAAAAGACATTAAAATTTACGCAAAAATAAATAATGACATCAGAAGAGAAATAAAACTAGCCAAAGAGGAATGGCTAATAAATAAATGCAAGGAAATAGAAACCTATGAAAAAAAAAAATTACTATTTTAAAATGCATAAAAGGATAAAAGAAATGAGCGGAAGAACGAAAATATGTCAACCAGAAATAATACTAAATAGAAATGGCAACCTGATCATTGAACCGAAATAAAAACTAAAGAGGTCGTGCGAATACATAGAAGAACTATTTAATGACAATTGAACAAAACCGACAAACTCCAAAACAAAATATACTGGTCCAGAAATTCTGAAAGAAAAGCTAGAATACGCAATCAAGAACACCAAATCCGGAAAAACACCTGAACTCGACAAAGTGCCCGTCAAATTAATAAAACTTATGGATGAAGACTCTATAGATACCCTACTACAATTATTTTTTTTAACAACATATATACGATTGGAAACTTACCAACCAAATGGTCAACCTCAACTTTTGTGACGTTATCCAAAAAGAATGGAGCCAAAGAATGCTCCGACTATTAGATCATTGCCCTAATAAGCCACACCTTAAAGATCTTTCTAAAAATAATACTTAACTGCATCTTCAAAAAACTAGAAGAAGGAATCAGCGACACACAAATGGGGTTTAGAAAAGGAATGGGAACCAGAAAGGTTCTTTTTGGTTTAAACGTATTGAGACAAAGATGTTTAGACATGAACCACAATATGTACATATGCTTCATTAATTTTCAAAAAGCGTTCTTTGAGTCCAACACAATAAACTACTAGAGATACTAAAAAAGAAAAACATCGATAGCAGAGACATAAAAATAATATCCAACCTCTACTAGAACCAAACAGCAAAAGTCAGAATCGGTAAAGAGCTAAGCAAAGAGGTTAAGATACGACGTGGAATAAAACAAAGATGCGTGTTGTTGGCTCTTTTATTTAACGTGTATAGTGAAGCGATATTTGAAGATGCATTATCAAAAATAGCGGGAGGTATCGTCATAAACGGACTAATCATAAACAACATACAATACGTTAACAATACCAGCATAATTGCAGGTAACTTAGTGGATCTACAACACTTAGTCAAACAAGTAAACACTTACTGCAAGCTATACGGTCTAGACATCAACATAATGAAAATAATAGTCATAAACACCTTAAAGGACATACACGTAAATACACACCATAATAGACCCCAGGTTTATATCAACAACAACACTATAGAATGAATATTCTGTTACAAACATCTAGGAACATAACTAACCAAAAACACGGAACACACAAAAGAAAAAGAAATTAAAAGCAGAATAGAAATAGTTTGCAATGCTTTCACAAATATGAAAAAAATTCTCTGTAACCGCGACATAAAACTAAAGCTAAGAACTAATATTTTAAAGTGTTATATCTTTCTCTATGGACTGGAAACATTGACCACCAAGGCAAACAGCATCAAAAATCTAGAAACATTTGAAATATGGTGCTACCGGAAGATGCTCAAAATCTCATGGACCGACAAAATCACCAATGAGAAAGTACTTTGCCAAATGAAGAAAACAAGAGAGATTACCAACACAATAAAGAAGCAAAAATTAAAATAACTTGGTCATATTCTAAAAAGGAACAGGTATAACATTCTAAAATTAATTATTCAAGGAAAAATTAAAGGAAAAAGGTCAATTGGCAGAAGAAGAATTTCCTGGCTTAGAAACTTAAGAGAGTAGTTTGAATGTATCTCTGTTGAACTATTCAGAACAGCTGCCAACAAAGTCCGCATAATGGTTTCCAATCTCCGTTAGGAACGGAACTCAAAGAAAAAAAAAGCACTACTACCTGCTGATTTTCTATTACGTATTGCGTTATGTTAATGGTTTTTGTAAACATTACTTCTAACCTTTCAATTTCTGACACATATTTTTTTTACTGTTAAAGCCAGTTTCTCAAGAAATTCAATAAAGAATTTTTATAACAACTATGTGTGGGCAGTTAAAAATCCGCATCAAGTATGTGAAGATTGTTTTCAACATCAGTTTGTCTTGAATGTTTGGGTTGGAATTGTGGGCAACTGTCTAATTAGACCAGTATTTTTACCAGGAAGACTTACCGGCAAGGTGTATTGCAACTTTTTGGAACACATGCTACCTCAGTTTTTAGATGATGTACTATTAGCAACAAGAATTGCAATGTTTATGCACGATGGTGCACCACCACATTTCAGTTTGGTTGCTTGTGATTATTTAACAGCAACATACGGAGATTGCTGGATTGTTCTAGGTAAGCCACACCTATGGCCTGCTTGATTCCTAGACTTAAATCTTTTGGATTATTTTTTATGAGGCTATCTGAAGTTTTTACTTTACGCTACTTTAGTGGAGAATTTGGACGACTTGCAAAATCGAATAATTGCTGTGTGTAACTTAATTAGAAACAACCCTGGGGTGTTTGAAAGAGTTAGAGAGCACTTAATGACAAAATATTGAATGCTTGTATTTAGGCTGGAGAAAATTATTTCGAACATTTATTGTAGATTTAGCAACTTGCAACTTTACATGTACTTTTTAATAATAAAATGTTGTAACTGGCGCAAATTTTGTTTACCCTGTATCTTCGAAACAAAAAGGTAATTTAGAATTTTTTATATGACAAAATATTCTTAGAATAAGCCAAGGAATAACCTTCTAAATTTTTGCCGCATGTTTACCTAATTTGTGTTTTTTTTTTTGTGTGCACAAAGCTTACTTTTTTTTGCATAAAAATCACATTCTGAGAGTGCACACAAAAAAATTTTACAACATTTTTTTAAGAACCTGTCTAATATATATATAAGAGTTAAAAGCTATTGAGGATGTGGCCAAATTTTACACAATGTCACTTCATATAGTTATTTAATCTATGCGGATATTTTAGAGAATTATTCTTTTTTCTCCTCTTCATGACAAAGATATTGATGTTAGCAACAAGTAATTAATTATTAATTATAATACACGCACGTACAACGTCAATAACAAATAACACATGTCAATAAACAATTAAAAACACTTCAAAATTGTAATAAAATAACAGTTAAAAACAATTTTGATTTACATTTACGCAATATTGTTGACAAATACTAAACTAACCTAATTGGATTTAATTTAATTTAAAATGGAAAATATTGTATATGATAGATTAAGTTATAAACTAGACTGTTAGAGAATAAAGTGATCGTTAGTGATGCTGTTTGAATATTAATTTTATATTAGTTTGTAGCTGCTTTTAAAACTGTAAAAATTATTGTTAATATGATTGGTTAAGCAAATATACTTGGGTTATTTCTAGTTTTGTCGATTTCATACAATTTTAGAATAAACATCTTTAGTTCTTTTGGGCAGTAAAATATAATCCGCAACTATTATAAGTCAATGCTAATTTTGGTAAATATGATTTCACAATTTAAATATTTAGGCATAAAAGAACGCAACCGATAAGTTAGTTTTAGACTGGTTTTCAAAAACAAAGCAAAGCAAAAAAGGCAAAAAAGATTACAATCCAATGTAAACTGGTATTAAAGACAAAAAAAACATAAAAACCAACTTATACCTTCAGTAAAAAGTATAGAAAATGATCGTACTGAGTAAAGGCTAATAGAACAAGCTGGGTGGACATGCATGCAAAAAATGGGTGTTGTCTTTTATTTACTATGAATACTTAAAATTAGTTAAAAGTACAATTTCTTTTACTTAAAGTTGTTAAATGTGTTGTGTTGTTAAAAATTGAAAGTATGTCTGTACATAGCAAGCGTAATAACCAAAACCAAAAACAAACTTTGCAAAATTTCAAAATATGTTTAAGGTAAAACATTAAAAAATTACTATACCTACAACATCACTTATATATAACATTTTTATTGCACAAGTAATTTACAACATTTTGAACAGGTATAATACATAGACGGAAAAAAAATGTTTTGTACAAACGGCTATCGACCGTAGTCTTTCAGCCATTGAAATAAGGTAAATTATATTGTAATTTTAATTAAAAAAACAAAAAAAAAACAAAAACAAAAAAAATGATGCATGATGTATGATATATGATTCAGTAATATGGTTTGTCAGGTGATATTGTTAGTTAGTCGTTGTCATTAGCGAGAGTCAGGATATGTTGGAATAGTGAAAGAGCAGGTTTTTTATATTTTGCAATAATCCCTAGATTTCTAGGAATTATTAGATTATCTAGAATCTCTGGGTTGTTAGGATTATTTGCAAATTTGGTTTGAAGTGTGTTGAGTCTTTCGGAAAGTGGGATGAGGTTGGTTTTTTCATACAGTAGTTTGTTTGAAGGATTATGGAGGGGGTTGTTGGGATGTCGGATTTTGGTAATAGTTCTAAGAGATGCCCTTTCTCCTACATAAAGGGGATTGAGAGTTGGTTTATTAGAGTTCAGGAATATTATGGATGCGTAGTCAAGGATTGGGCGGCAGATCGTCTTGTATATGTGCGTGGCACATTTAATGTCAATTCCATTGTTTCTATACGTAAGGGATCGGAAGTGTTTTGCTCGGGATCTGATTTTACATTTAATGGAGTTAGTGTGAAACTTAAAACTTAGTTTAGGGTCAAAGTTTACTCCTAGATATTTACAAATATGAGATGGATTTAAGGATTGTTGGTTCATTTGGATACTAGGTGAATTTTCATGGATTTTGTGGTAGGGAATTAGTAGTTGGGTTTTTAGCGGGTTTGCAAAAAGGCGCCATTTATTGAACCACAAATTTGTAATATCTAGCAAGGATTGCAATTGATCCATAGATTGGTTTAGAGATTTAGCGTGAGAAACCAATGTTGTATCATCAGCATATTGTAGGATGTAGGAGTTTGGATTAAAACAGGATGGGTTAGAACTATATATATCAGAGCAAAAAATATTATATAGGAGAGGAGACAAGGGAGATCCTTGTGGAACACCTTGTTGTGGAGTGAAAGGATCGGAGTAGGTATTAGCTATGCGAACCTTAAGAGTTCGATCATTTAAAAAACCTATTATTATATTAATTAAATGGTTAGGCACCTCTAGGACTGATAGCTTAAATAGGAGGCCTCTATGCCAGACAGAGTCGAATGCCTTGTTTATATCCATAAACAAGACGCTCGAGTGTCTGCCTTCGAGGTGGGATGTTTGGATGTTAGATGTCAGAATAGTTAATGGATGGCTTGTGGATCTATTTTTTACAAAACCAAATTGTGTAATGGGTATTTTATTGTGGATACATTTTAGAAGTTTATTTTGCAATATACCTTCAAATAGTTTACCAAGAACTGGGAGAAGTGTGATTGGGCGGTAACTAGCTGGGTAAGAAAGGTTAGCATCATTTTTAGGGACGCATACAATTGTTCCCACTTTCCATTCATTAGGAAAATATTGGTGAAAAAAACAATAATTGAAAATTTTTAATATGTAGTTATGAACAACATCACTTAAAATTCAAATTATCACACAAAAAATATAAAATGAAACGAGTAATAAAATATAAATATGAAGAGTAATAACTAAATAAAAATATTGATAACCGTATTTTTATCAAATATAAATTTTAGATTGTTTATCTGGTAATTTTTTACAGAAATTTACCAAGTAGAATTAGATTACAACAATTTTTATAACTTTAGATTTTAGATTATCATTTAATTTAAATTGTTAAATATATTGATCTAACGCATAACGCATAATGAGTCATGAGTATTGATTAATTTATCATTATCAACAATTTGATGGTATCAACAATTTGATAGTATCAACAATTTGATGGTATCAACAATTTAATAGTATTGTTCTTAAGAACAATTTACCAAGCCATAATTAAAATTTAATTAAAGTTTTAAATAGACTTCAAAATTAATCTTATTTAGTATAATTCTCATCAATTAGAGTTTCAGAAGTTACACATTACAGTAAGGAATAGAAAAATAATATCAAAATTTAATTTATCATTAACTCGTTAACAAGTTAAGTGATCAACTGTGTACAGTTTATACTATTGAGCACATTTTCACAATTTCCTAGTTACTTTGGCAATTGTGTAAATATTGTTCAATGTATGTATGTATTATTGTTATTTAGAACCTATTTCCAATGTAAGCCATATAAATTAAAAATATAATAGTTTACAAATTGTAATAAAATGTTATTTTGGATGAGAAATATTACTCATAAATATCTCGTTTAATGTATTTTACATGCGTAAAATATTTTCCAAAGCTTTACATTGAAATCATTGGGTTGTTTAAAACTGGAAGAACTAATGAAATTATTCCACTCGATCTGCCCGAGCGCTGTAAATATTAATTTTGCGTTCGATTCTCTCATTTCGAGACTTTGTGTAACGTAGAAAGTTTATTTTTTGCATTTGCTTAATTTTAAAGTATGATTCATGGCGGCAGTAAATAAAATAATTTTGCGATGGATGAAGCGAGAAGGCGTCGCACTAGAACTTTTATTAAATTCTATTCAAAAAAATAAAGATCGTTAAATTATTCACAGCGGTAGAAATTAAGTGACGCACACGCTGGTTTCAGCTACTCTCGTTTCCAATTTAATTAAATTTATTCTTATTATTAAAGTTCATAATTGATTAAATTTTTAATTAATTTCCTTTTTATTATGGTTTCCGAGATAGACGGAGTTGCAAATATAGTTCGGCCAATAGTTTTGCGGAGTTTGGCTTAATGTAATACGAATAAAAAATTACGGCGAAGAGAAATGCAGATTTAAGAAAAAATACTTTGTTTCAATCTTCAAAACTTTGTAGTTTTATTACAGAAGTTTTTGACATGGGTTTATATTTGAAATCTTAGTAATTAATTCTGCTTTATACTTGCATATTTATGATAGTACGCTTCAAGCATTTTACAAAAATTAATGATTTTTTAGTATTAGTAATTATTTTTTATTGAATAACTATTGATATTGATAAGTTTAAAATTATATTTGAACTAATTATATTACCAAACTGATTATTGCATTATTTATCTATAACTATTAATAAAAATTCAATTGTCTTATTAATAACAATTAAATAATGGTTTTCATTATTGAATACTGTTATTATTTAATTTATAATCTTTAAATTTTAGCACTTGCTAAAACTATTACATTAAAGACAAGATTTCAGCAGTCTATAAGCATTGATCTTAAATAAATGTAGATTACAGTTGTTTAAAACAAGAAATTAAAAACCAATTCTCTTTATTTTATTACAATATTTAATACAACCATTTATTTTAGTATGTTGATTACAATGATGGTGTCAAAATACTGCAATTAATATTAAAAGCGGCACAATTTATGACTATATATATAGTAAGTTTTATGATTTTGATAAATCTACAACATAAATAAAGTTTGCGTATAGATAAATCACATTACAAGTTCATTAAAAATTACAAATTACTATAGATAGACATATAAACTTGAAATGGTATGTTAGAAACATTAAATCTGATTACAACGTGACATAAAAGATAATTAGTAAAATAGTATATATATATATATGGGTAATTTTATTCCTTTTCGACCAATTTGAAAGAGTCGACCTCTTTGATTTTGCTCAAATTTTCAGGGACCAAAATATAGATTAAAAAAATGAGATTTCCAAAATTTTGAACCTTAGAATATTGCCTGTTCAAAATGACACACATTTGAAAGCCAGAAATTTTACAATAAAACGTCATTTTTAGCTTAATTTGTATCTCAATTTTTGGGCTTCTGGAAAATGATAAAAAGGTCTACAATAGCTCAAATTATTCCTTATTACATGTACTTTAAAACCCATATTATTATGTTTAATATTGTGGCAGTCATTTTGATATATTAAGCTTTAAACATTATTCCAAAAAAAACCGTAAATTTAGCAAAATCGCAAAACTTTGCTTTCTTTAAACCGTTCTAACTTTGTCAAATCTTAACAAAATTTGATTCGCAAGGTCTAGAAATCCTCGTGTTTAATCTCTTTTTGAAGTGATCACACAATCTTATAGAATCAATACGTATACACCATTATTTTGATGCAGGAAGTTTGCACATGTTTTCGTGATCTTCAAAACATGTAATTTTCAGGTCCCGAAAAAGCGCTGTCACCCTATGTCGACTTTAGTCAAAATTTCAGTAAATACTCTTTAGAACACAAGAAAAAAGGTTATTCATATGAGAAATGGTATATCGGGCATTATCAAGAAATTTTTAATATTCAAAAATTGTCAAAATCTGCAAACCGCACATTTTTGTATCTCAATTTTTGGGCTTCTGGAAAAAGATAAGAAGGTCTACGTTGGCTTAAAATATTCCTTATTGCATGTACTTTAAAACCCATATTCGTATATTTAATGTTGGGCAGTCATTTTGATATATCAAGCTTTAACCATTAATTAAAAAAAAAACGTAAATTTTGAAACATTGCTAAATTATGCTTTGTTTAAACCGTTGTAACTTTGTCGAATCTTAAAGAAAATTGATCCACAAGGTCTAGATTTTTTCGTGTTCAATCTTTCTTTAAAGTAACTACACTAGACTTATAGAATCAATTTATATTCACCACTATTTTGATGCAGGAAGTTGCACATGTTTTTGCTATTTTCAAAACATGTAATTTTCAGGTCCCGAAAAAACGCTGTCACCCTATGTCGATTTTAGCCAAAATTCAGTAAATACTTTTGAGACTACAAGAAAAAAGATTATTTATATGAAAAATGGTATATTGGGTATTATCAAGAAGCCATTGAGAAAATGCAAGTCGTTGTGCTGCGTCGCCTGGTTGTAGGTGTTTTACTTTTGATAATAATTTGAGTGAACATTTTCACTAAAAAACGCGTCAAAAAAGTTGTTTTCTGTCAGGAAATCTCAATTGCTAGGGCATTACCATTACAGAGTCCGTAAACAAAAATGATATTTGCGTATTCTCTATGTTGAACAGCATTTTTATCAAATTTCACTTACCGAACCAAATAAAACTGTTTTAACAAGTATCAAAAGCTTGCATCAATGCACACTTGTTAAAGTAATGATGTTTTGTTTGTGTTTTTTTGCAAAATAAAAAGTTTTTTAAATATTTTGTATTTGTTGACTATCTCAAAAACAAAGGATAGACAAAAAGTGATTTAGATTTTCTGAATTTTGACGATTTTTGAATATAAAATTTTTTTTGATAATGCCCAATATACCATTTTTCATATAAATAACCTTTTATTTGTGGTCTGAAGAGTATTTACTGAAATTTTGACTGAAATCGACATAAGGTGACAGCGGTTTTTCGAGACCAAAAAATTACAAGTTTTGAAGATCGCAAAAACATGTGCAACTTCCTGCACCAAATTAGTGGTGAATATGTATAGATTTTATAGTCTTATGAAATCATTTTAAAGAAAGATTGAACACAAAGAAATATAGACCTCGTAGATCAAATTTCTTTAAAATTTAACAAAGTTAGAACGGTTTAAACAAAGCATAATTTTGCAGTTTTGCTTAATTTACGGTTTTTTTTGGTATAAGCTTGATGTATCAAATTGACTGCTCTAACATTAAATAGACAAATATGGGTTTTAAAGTACATGTAATAAGGAATATTTTGAGCCTACGTGGACCTTCTTATCTTTTTCTAAAGACCCAAAAACTGAGATACAAAAATGTGCGGTTTGCCAATGTTGCCAACTTTTGAAAATTAAAATATACTTGATAATGCCCAATATACCATTTCTCATATAAATGCCCTTTTTTCTTGTGTTTTAAAGAGTATTTACTGAAATTTTGACTAAAATCGACATAGGGTGACAGCGCTTTTTTGGGACCTGAAAATTACAAGTTTTGAAGATCGCGAAAATATGTGCAATTTCCTGCATCAAAATAGTGGTGTATACGTATAGATTCTATAAGTCCTGTGTGATCACTTTAAAAAGAGATTAAACACGAAGAAATCTAGACCTTGTGGATTAAATTTTGTAAAGATTTGACAAAGTTAGAACGGTTTAAAGAAAGCAAAGTTTTGCGATTCTGCTAAATTTACGGGTTTTTTTGGAATAATGTTTGAAGCCTAATATATCAAAATGACTGACACAATATTAAACATAAAAATATGGGTTTTAAAGTACATGCAATAAGAAATAATTTGAGACATCGTGGACCTTTTTATCTTTTTTCAGAAGCCCAAAAATTGAGATACAAAATAAGCTAAAAAAGTCGTTTTATTGTAAAACTTCTGACCTTCAAATGTGTGTCATTTTGAACAGGCATTATTCTAAGGTCCAAAATTTTGGAAATCTCATTTGTTTCATCTATATTTTAATCCCTGAAAATTTGAGCAAAATCAAAGAGGTCGACTTTTTCAAATTGGTCGAAAAGTAATGGAATTACCCATATATATATATATATTATTTTTTAAATTTTCTCGGATATAATTATTTTTATTTAAATTTATTTTCGGATTATCCCGCGTTTTTTCTTTGAGATGGACTCGACGTTTCGGCTGAATCTCATCTGCCATCATCATGAGTGATTTATTATATCTATTTTTGATATAATATAATATACATCAATATGACATTGATATATAAAACTAATTTTGTTGTCAAAGCTAACTTACAAGAAACTTTATTGTGTGTAAAATTTCTTTGTTTGACTTCTGGTAGTTGGTCGATTAATTGATCTTTCTACAGTTAAAACTTGTAAAGGAACTGATTGTGATTTGGGTGCTGTAATTAAATTAGTTGTTGTTGGTAAAAAAGCTGTTAGTGGTTTTTTTTGAATTTAATTTAGTTGTTGCCAATGCTGTTTTCCAAGTAGATGGTAAACGCAAAGCATCATCTCTCTTATTGAGATTGTCTGGTCTTTTTTCAATTTCGATGGCTTCTCTTGTTATTCTAGTATGAAAATGATTAATTTTTGCTAAAATTTTAGTTCCTTCAAAGTTAATTTTGTGATGACTTGAATTTACATGTTCCGTTAAAGATGAAGTAGATTCATTTTTTTGAACTGCTCGAATATGTTCTTATTTTCTTGTGCTAATTTTGCGGTTAGTTTGTCCAATATTTAGAAAAAACTACCAAAGCAAAAATTAAAAATTCACTTATTGACAAAAAAATCATGGTTAATTTGATACCAAGAGAAAAATCTTCAATATGTCCTAAATTATATGGTTTACCAAAGATTCACAAACAAAATATTCCTTTACGACCTATAGTTAGTTCAATCGGATCTCCAACACAAGAACTTGCTAAATACATTGCTAAACAATGGCAGCCTCATGCTGAAGAAGCCAGATCATACGTAAAAAATTCAAAACATTTTCTTGATATAATAAAAAACATAAATATTGATAAAAACGACATTCTGGTAAGTTTTGATATTATTTCCCTTTTTACAAAAATTCCAATAAATGATGCTTTATAAATAATTAAATTAAAATATAATCCACCAAACTATCTTATGGACCTAGCTAATCACTGTCTTTCAAATACATATTTTATTTACAACGGTCAACGATATAAACAAATAGAAGGCGCACCAATGGGTTCTCCATTATCCCCTGTCATAGCTAATTTATTTATGGAAGATTTTGAAACTAAAGCTATTAATTCTGCTCCACTAAAACCAAAATTATGGCTTAGATATGTAGATGATACATTTGTAATTTGGCAACATGGTAAAAATAATTTAGATACTTTTTTAAATCATCTAAACAATATAAATAATAAAATTCAGTTTACAATTGAAATTGAAAAAGAAAATAAAATATTCTTTTTAGATATTTTATTAATTAAACAATCTAATGGTAGTTTAGGGCATACTATTCATAGAAAATCAACTTATACAAACCGTTATCTTAATGCACTTTCCCATCATCATCCAGTCCAAATAAATTCAGTAACAAAATCTTTATTACATAGAGCTTTAACATTATGTGATCAAAATCACATAAAAGAAGAAATTGAAACGTTAGAAAACGCCCTCTTACAAAATGGTTTCAATAAAGCATCATTAAAACTGTTATTAAACAATAAAATTACAAACAACGACAAAGAAAAAGATGAAACACAAAAATACGCTTTTTTACCATTTGTCAAAGGTACCACAAACAAAATTTCTAAAGTTTTAAAAAGATACGACATAAAAACAGTTTTCAATACAAATTTAAAAATAAGTCAAGTTTTAAAAAGCCCAAAAGATATTATCCCTTTAGAAAGTCAAGGCGTGTACGAAATTCCATGTGCAGATTGTACGAGATCTTATATTGGACAAACTAACCGCAAAATTAGCACAAGAAAAGAAGAACATATTCGAGCAGTTCAAAAAAATGAATCTACTTCATCTTTAACGGAACATGTAAATTCAAGTCATCACAAAATTAACTTTGAAGTAACTAAAATTTTAGCAAAAATTAATCATTTTCATACTAGAATAACAAGAGAAGCCATCGAAATTGAAAAAAAACCAGACAATCTCAATAAGAGAGATGATGCTATGCGTTTACCATCTACTTGGAAAACAGCATTGGCAACAACTAAATTAAATTTAAAAAAACCATTAACAACTTCTTTACCAACAGCAACTAATTTAATTACAGCACCCAAATCACAACCAGTTCCTTTACAAGTTTTAACTGTAGAAAGATCAATTAATCGACCAACTACCAGAAGTCAAACAAAGAAATTTTACACACAATAAAGTTTCTTGTAAGTTAGCTTTGACAACAAAATTAGTTTTATATATCAATGTCATATTGATGTATATTATATTATATCAAAAATAGATATAATAAATCACTCATGATGATGGCAGATGAGATTCAGCCGAAACGTCGAGTCCATCTCAAAGAAAAAACGCGGGATAATCCGAAAATAAATTTAAATAAAAAAAATATATATATATATATATATATATATATATATATATATATATATAGATTTGTTAAACCGCCTATACAGACCCAATTTGCTATATACTAATGACGTTCCCAGACCAAATCCGACGTTCTCAGGCCCGGCTTAGGGTCTGACAACGTTTTCATGTGTTTTTCGTTATTTTTCGGCATAATATAGCAGGAGAGAAAACAACACCAAAATTATTTTGGGACTGAAAACGTATATAAAATATGTCAACACATACAAGTTTAGTTCATTAAATATGGCAGACGAGGGCGCGCTTGTCGTATTTGTATATGCACTGCAAAACGTTATCAGACCAGCCATGCCATACCGACGTTTTCAAACCAAACATTGGCAACGTTGTAATAAGCTATAATATACCCCGCAGCTGACTTGGCTTTGTGCCCGGCCAGAGTATTGGGCAGGCAACAAAACTTAAAAAACAGCACACATCGCAATGAAACCTACTGGCTGGCGCGGATAAAAACAGAACATGTGAGCGGGCACTGCAACCTAGGTGCCCTGGGTCCGTTAACTTCTTTTTCATTTGCGTACCGTGCATCAAATTACTTACTTGATTTAATTGTTGATGATATGTTTTTTTAATTTTTTTAATAAAACAAATGCGTTGCATTAGTGTCCATATATCTGGCAAACACGGGACACTTGTGATTGTATAGAAAATATTGTATAATAAATAGTATTAATTTTTGCGTTTTTTATTATAGGTTATAGCCGCTTTCAATTTTCTTTTTATGCAATAACTATTCGTTTAGATAGAAAATAAAATAAAACAATTACTGTGTTTTATTTTATTTTTTATTATGAATTATCACGTAGTAGCGGTCAACTCTATTCCTTTACTTATAATATAATTTTAAAATAAGAAGTTCTTTTTTAGTTTTATCTATATGTTTATTAGAAACTGTTATTAATAGTTATTATATATTTTAATAATAATATACTTGGTTTTGGGCTTCCCGAGTTGGGATTTCAGCCGGGCCCGAATTTTAAGCCAGACATTGAGCTAAGTTTTGGGTCGGATTGGGACTCTTATAAAATTAAGAATACTGATGCTTTTTTATATTATTATATGCAATCTACATACTTTAAAATTTTTATTTCTTTATCCCAACGCGGCTATAGCATTTCTAGTGACAAGGAAGCAAGGTTATTGTTTGTTTTTTGTACTGTGCATAATATTTCTTACTCAATTTAATCGTTGTTAATATGCTACATTTTTTTAATAGAACACATGCGCTGCATTGGTGCCAAAATATCCGATCAAACAAGGAACATCTGTGATTGTAGAAAATATTGTTCTTGTTTCAATAGTTCTGGTTTTTGCATTTTTTATTTTTAACTACTTTTAATTTTTTTTAAGCGATAACTGTTCCTTAGATGTTTATTGTTTAAATCATTAATACAGGTGATTTTAATGTATTATTTAAGCAAAAAACTAATAATATTAAGATATTAAATAAATCGAACATAGTAAATTGGTTCTCATATGATCTATTCTAAATGAAACAAAAAATTCAAGATCTAAATAACTTAAATTAGCATGTTTATTCTGATATTATAACTACTCAATTAAAAATACTCAGAAAAGACTATCAAGTTGCAATACGGTTAGCCAAAAAAAAAAAACACATGATGACTTTATTTATAAATAATATAATCCTCATAGGGCTATGTGGCAGGTAATCAAATCGCAAGGCAGTAGCTATAGCATTAACAATAATAAATCTTTCACACCGGATCAGTTTAATAAATATTTTTTTGACATATCTCTGACTATTTCTAATAACTTGTCTGTAAGTGCTACCAGTTTTATAAGTTACGCCAGCAAATCACCGCAACTTTCAAATCAATTTAATTTTAGAGAAGTTACCTTTATTGAACTACGTGATAACGTATCAAATGTAAAAAATTCTAGTTGCATGGATTGCTACAATATTAATAAGAAAATAATAAAATTAATTTTAAATATTATTTTGATTCCTCTAACTAAACTTATTAGTAAATCAATTATGTCAAATCAATTTCCAACGGTGAGATAGCTCAGTTATAGAGCATTAGTGTACCACGCTATCAGTCCCGGGTTCGATCCCCAAATATGACTAAAATAATAACTTTGCTCTTTATCCACCGGGGTGATTTGAAAGTCACTTAATAAGCCGTTGGTCCCATCAACCCCCTTCAAACAAGTCGTAAGACTTCTGGGGCGATGTAAAATAGCTGTAAAACGCGAAATAAAGAAGAAAAAGGTGAAATTGTCTGTAGTACTAACTAACTAATGCAACATTTGGAAGTAAATAATATTTTATGTGAAAATTAATATGGATTTTGCTGTCATAGACCTACAGTATTTGCAATAAAACATTTAATTGATGAAATTTTAAATGGATTTGAGGTTGGTAGCCATACTTATGCTCTGTTTTGCGATTTGAGTAAGGCTTTTGATTGTGTATCACATCATATTTTAATTAACACACTAAAACATAACATTTTTAGTAAATCTAGAATTGATCTTATGTCATCATATTTGAGTGACCATTTGCAGTATGTAACAGTGAACGCTATAAATTCAGAAACGCGAAATGTATGCATGGATGTTCCACAAGGTTTTGTTTTAGGGCCAATTTCATTCTTAATCTATATTAATGATTTGCCATATTGTGACACCCAAGCTCATTTTACACTATTTGCAGATGATACAATCATTGTAAGATCTAATAAAGATATAGTTGAATTAAAAGTAGATGTGTGTAATACACAATCTATTGTAAATGATTGGTTTTTATCAAACAAGTTAAATCTTAACGACTATAAGACTGAGCATCTAATTTTTTCACTAAGACAAATTAACACCAACACTGAAGTAGTTAAGTTTTTAAGATTAATGCTAGATTATAGACTTACTTGGATAACTCATACCACCTACGTAAGCTATAAAATTTCTAAGTATATCTATCTATTGAGAAAATTAAAAAATATTACTTATACTCAAAAACTATTGCTCACAATTTATTTAGTTGTAAAATACGGAATATTAAACTGAAGTCATGCACCTATCTTAGCAAATGTTTTTTAAGATACAGAAAAGAGCAATCAGAATTATAAATAGTCTAGGGTATAGATATGATTGTAAGCTCAGTTTTATTGCGTTGGGTATTTTAACCGTACCTTGTTTTTACATTTACTAATGTCTTTGTATATTAAAAATAATATTAACCAATATACCACACTGAGTTCTTTGCATAATTATGCGACAAGGCAAAAGAATCATTTAAGGTTTAACTTTAAACGTTTGCTTAAAAGTAGAGATGGATTTAATTAGTATGCGATCAAATTTTACAACAAGCTACCTCCATATACCAAAATTTTAGAGTTTAATAAGTTTAAAATATCAATCAAAAATATGCTGATAAGTAATGCCTTCTCTACCTTTACTGATTTTTTTAAGCATCATTCATTAGTTGAATAATCTATGTATTTGTAATAATAACTTGTATTATTCCTATTTTTGACGTGTGTAAATACTTTGTTTATAGAACACTAATAAATTCTAATATTATTATTATTTAAAACTTTTAAAACATTTGTTTATTTTTTATTTAAATTTATATTCTTTTTAGAAACTGTTATTATATATTTTATTAATAATATACTCGTTGAAACGCTTATAACTTTTTAGTAAATAAAAAAAAAAACATAAGTTCAAGTTAAAAAGTTGAATTTGACAAATTGCAACATGTTTTACTGTACAGTGTCAGCATTAGGCAGCAGATAACCGATAAAAAAAGCTCAAAAACTAATAAGTTAAAAAGTTTAAAACGTTTTTAAAGTATTATAAAAAAGATTAGTCAATAAATTATTAAATATTAATTAACGGCAATTTATTTAAATCTGTCTGATCTGACAATAAAATGTTTATTATTTTTGTTTTTTATTTATTACATTTATATAATTTTTTTAATTTTATTAATGTTTGACTCTATTAAATGACATAACATATATTATGTAAATGTTTTAATAATTTGCATAATTTTTTTGGTTTGTTGAATGAAAAAACTTTAACAAGAGAATAAATAAACACAAAACTGAAATAAACTTGCATATACATTTCAAAATTTCTTAAATTTGTCTATAAGTTGTCCAGGCTTTTATTACGTTCACGGCACGTATTTATCACATGCAATAAACACATAAAAAATAGACATACACAAAGAATATGTGCTACATACCTATCTAGGCCACAAAACATGGCAACACTGCTAGGTCTAAAACCGTTGGTTCTACTGCCTGGGACTAAAACCTGTATGACACTGTCTATAATTATGTCTTGAATTATATATATAATTATAGATCGACCATTTCCGTGTGCAAAACACACAAATTATCAAGGTCACAATTATATCTTGAAAAATTTAGAACATGTTCTATTTTCCCATCTATAATCGACGCGAACGTGATGTGCGCATATTATTTTGTATTTTGTAATTTTTTTTCAATTTTACCACTGCAGCTCTACATATAGCAATTGCTACTACTTTTTTAATTTGTTCTGCTTCCATTTTTTATTATTTTCATTAATTGTATAATTAACTGTAGCAATAATCATTTCAAAATAAATGACATAACCTACAAAGTGTAGTAACCATTGAAACTTGATTTGACAGATCATAGATAAGGCGCAGGCGTGGTTTTATAATTATATAAAGAATTATTTACAGTGTCATACAGGATATAAATTTTATATATGGAATTATGGCACAAATTCTAATAAAAATTATATATATAATTCAAGACATAATTATAGACAGTGTCAAACGGGTTTAACATAGATTGCCAGACATCAACTTTTTGTTTTCTTAATAATTGTTTACCCCTCTTTCACTGCTCTTAGAGTTCTTTATTAATAAATCAAAATTACTTAATATACACACACTTACAACAAAGGTTTCTAGTGGGTCTGTGGTTGCCGGTTAAACATGGGTCTAAAAACGAGGGTTGGACTTATATATATATATATTTGAAATTGTAACGACTTGTAGGTATTTATTAAAAAATTAACGGGATCAAGTCAAATAAATTTAAATTTAGTTAAATACAAAAAACATATATTTTAATAAATTTAAATACGATGCATCGTATTTGACTTAATCCCGTTAATTTTTTAATATATACAGGGTGTCCGGATAATACGTGTACAACGTTAGACGACAGACTCCTGACGTCAAAATAGGTCGATCTAAGCCGACTTAGTTATATCCAAAATTGTCTCGTTTAGCCGGTAGAGGGCGTCAAAAATTTGTAAATATTAAAAAGAAATTACCTGTAACAATAATTTTTTAAGTGACCTTGTTGCTATGGCGTTTAATAATTTGACAATTATTGACAAATTGTCACCAGTCTATAAAATTTACTCAAGTATACGATCAACATTCTTGAATTACAAGTTCATTTTACCATTAAAAATGGAAAATTATACAAACTTTCAGAAAGTTGACATGCTCCTGGTATACGGGTTTTGTCAAGGAAATGGGCGTCAGAGTGTTAGGGTTTACATGGAGAGGTTTCCTAACCGTCGAATACCAAACCACCAAACATTTGCCAATATTGAACGTCATCTTCGGGAAACGGGCAGTTTTGAGAAAAAGTTTGAAGGCAGGGGTCGTATGCGAACAACTCGAACTGTGAAAACAGAAGAGATGATTCTGGAAAGAGTTGAAGAAAAACCAAGTACTAGTACCCGTCTCTTAGAACGTGAGTTAAATGTTCCTAAAACGATTGTCAATGAGGTTTTAAGAGAACAGTTGTTACATCCTTACCACATACAAAAAGTCCAGGAACTTTTACCGACTGATCCCCCTATGCGGCTTACATTTTGTCAATTTATTAGAAACAAAAGAATCCTTTATTATTTATTGTTATTCCAGACAGGTTAGATGGAAATATTTATTTAAATTTTTTGCAAGACACATTACCAATTCTTCTGGAGAATTTGCCTCTTTTACTTCGGAGGGAAATGTGGTATATGCATGATGGTGCCCCGCCCCATTTTTCCGTTGCCGTTCGGCAATACTTACATCATCAATATCCCAACCGATGGATTGGAAGAGGCAATGATGCACCAGTAAAATGGCCACCACGTTCTCCTGAGTTAAATATGTGTGACTTCTTTTTGTGGGGCGCTATTAAAACAGAAGTTTACAAGACTCCGGTAATCACACGCGATGATTTATTGCAGCGGATTTTAAATGCAGGCAACCATTTTAATAATCCCGAGACATTAGATAGGGTCCAATATCATTTTTTAAAGAGTGTTAATAAGTGTATTCAGCAAGATGGCGGTCATTTTACACATTTGCTTAAGTAATGTTTTTGTTTTACTTAGTTTCATACAATAGATACTTTCAACTTTGTTATACTTTTGTTTTTTTTGACGCCCTCTACCGGCTAAACGAGACAATTTTGGATATAACTAAGTCGGCTTAGATCAACCTATTTTGACTCAGGAGTCTGTCGTCAAACGTTGTACACGTATTTTTCGGACACCCTGTATATAGAAGAAAAGTATGAGCTATCGGGTATGCGGCCAAATTACAATCAATAATCACTTCATATCATCATTTAATCAAAAGCCAGTATTATCAGATTCCCTTGCACTTCTCACTCTTCCGCAACTTGTTATTGTAATGGGCGTTGGTTCGTTGCGTTAGTTATTATTATTAGTTTTAATAATTTATTTAATCTGAATAATTTTAACTTTGATATTTTGTAAGTTTGGTTGATCTTGTAAAAGTATGAGATACATAATTTTATCATTTTTTTTTTCAATGCAGTTAACATAAGGTTTTATAATTAACGTTTGCAACATTTATATTTTTTATTTAGTTCTTTCCTAGCCATTAAATAACTGATAAAATTTTGATAATAAATTTAACAACAATCTGCAACTAATTGCATTGTTATAAACATATCAATTATAATTGATTATAATAATTTAATAATTTTACTCGCTCTGCGAACACACGTTTTGTTACGGCCGACAAACAACTCGTAAATACGAGACTTATCGCCAAAACAAAACGGGAAAAATCAATTTGATACTAACTCTAGTGTAAATGAAGTGCAGTGAGTAAACAAAATTTAAGTAAAAGTTATAATAATAATAAACACCAACAAATACAAATAAAATTGCCAGTCAGTGTGGAAGAGAGACAGACCCACAGCATGCGCGCCGCGCTAGAAAGAGAGAAAAGCGACTAGGGAACAGCTGCGACTCAACCAGACGACAAAAAAGTAATCTGCTAAGTAAAAAATTATACTAAAACAAGAAATAAAAGTGAAATAAATTATATTAAATTTATTTAATTAATTGAAATAAGAAAACTAAATAAATAAAATAATAAGGATTATAAAAGGATAGTTTGTACAGCGGTAATTGCGACGTTGCCAAGTATAAAACACGCCGAGAAGACAAAATAAATACAAATACAAGGAAGGAAATGGAGGAACTAAAAAACATGTTCAAGGAATTAATGAAGGAGATGGCAAAGAACACTAAGGAACTAAAAGAAGAGATTAGAGAGCTAAAGAAAGAAATGAAGGATAAAGAAGTAAAGTGGGAGCAAGAAAAAATACAGATGATACAAAAAATTGAAAATTTAGAACATAAAGCTGAAAAAGAAGAAAGACAGAAAAAAAGAAATAACATTATAATAACTGGCATAAAAACAAATGAAAATGAGGAACAAATTAAAGTGGAGAACTTCTTGAGAGAAATACTTCAGATTCAAGTCAAAATAGGGAAAGCTCAGCTAATACATAAAGAAAAACAAATAATAAGAGTCGAAGCCGGAACATGGGAAACAAAACAAAAAATAATGAAAGCCAGAAGAAATTTAAAAGGGACCAGAATTTACATTGACAGTGACCTAACCCATGAAGAAAGATACGTACAAAAAGAAATTAGAGACATAGCAAGAGAAGAAAAATCGAATGGCAAGAGGGTAAGAATAGGTTACCGTAAGTTAATAATTAACGGAGAGGAATATAGATGGAATAAAGAAATAAAAGGTTTAGAAGAAGTTGAAGATCCAAAAAACTAATAGGAAAACGGCTAGGAAAAAAGAAAAATACACGGCGAGAAAATGGTATAAGAAAGATGATAAACTCGACGGCAAACGATGTAAACAAAAGGAACAAAAATAGCAAAAGTACAAAAAAGAAAAATAAAGAAGAAAGAGTAGGAACATGGAATAAAAGAGGATACATGGGAAAAGAAGCTGAACTGGTGGAAGAAATGATAAACCAAAAAATAGAAATACTAGGAATAACGGAAACAAAAAAGAAAGGGCAAGGGATAGAAAGAATACATAGAGGTTATTGGTTAATGTGGACAGGAGTGGAGGAAAAGGATAGAGCAAAAGGAGGAGTAGGAATGATAATAGCTCCGGAAAGGATAAAAGATACAATAAGAGAAAAACATATAAATGAAAGAATTATGACAGTAGAAATGAAGCTAGGAGAGAACGAAACATGGACCATGATAGTAGCATACGGACCAAATGAAGACGCAAAAAAAGAAGAGAAAGACAGCTTCTATACAAAATTACAAGAAGAAATAGACGAGGGAGCAGAAAACATAATGATACTAGGAGACCTAAATGGGAGAGTAGGAAATCAAAACAACGGAATAGAAGAGGCTATGGGAAAAGAAGGAGAAGAAATTAGAAACAACAACGGAGAAAGAATTATTCAACTATGCATTGAAAACAATCTAGTAATAACAAACACTAAATTCAAACACAGGGAAGTTCACAAATACACAAGAACACAACCAACTAGAAACAAGAAATCAATAATTGACTACTACCTAGTTAACAGAAAGAACTGGAACAAGATAAAGAAGGTAAAAGTAACAAGACAGGCGGAAATAGGAAGCGATCATCATTTACTACGAATGGATATGAAATGGAAAGCAAAACTTAAACCAGACAAAAGAAGGAAAAAAGTTAAGATAAAAATAAAAACATACAAACTAAAAGAAGAACAAATACAAGTGGCATACCAAGAGATACTACAAAAAAAATTCAGAGAGAAAGAAAAAAGAACGTCCATAGAAGGAAAATGGGAAATTTTTAAACAAATTATTCTAGAAGCTGCAGAAGAAAGCTGTGGATCAGCAAAAATAGTGAACAAAGATACTAAAAAAACTAATTGGTGGACAGAAGAAGTCAAAAAAGAGATAAGGGACAAAAAAGAAAAATGAAAAAGATTCTTACAAACAAAGGAAATAGAAGATTACGAAAATTACAAAGAAAAAAGAAATAATACAAAGAAAATAATAAAAGAAGCAAATATAAAATCATGGACAAAATTTGGAAAAGAAATGAATGAAAATTTCAACCAAAACCAAAAACTATTTTACGGAACGTTAAAACATCTAAAACAAAAAAAAGAATACAATATGATGAACATAAAAGACAAAAATGGTAAAATAATAACGGAAGAAGATAAGATAATGGAAAGATGGAGGCAATACTTCCAAGAACAAACAGAACAAGAAGCAGAAGAAAACAAAACAATAGAAGATGAAGAATTGCTACAGGACAGAAGAACGGAAGAAATAGAAGAAATTAAAAAAGACGAAGTAATAGAAGCAATTAAGAAAATAAAAAACGGAAAAGCACCGGGAATAGATGAAATAACGCCGGAAATGATGAAATACATGGGAGATGAGGGAATTACACAAATAACGGAATTAATAAACGACATAATGAGGAATGGGAAAACCCCAAAGGAATGGAATAAAGGAATTATTCTACCCATACATAAAAAAAGGCGATAAAAGGAAATGTGAAAACTATAGAGGAATCACACTAACAAGCATACCAAGCAAAATATTCACAAGAATTATTGAAAAAAGAATGAGAGACAAACTAGAAACAACAATAGAAGACAGCCAATGTGGATTTAGAAGAGGAAGAAGCACACAGGATCTAATATTTATATTAAGACAATTAAGTGAGAAAATGATTAAAAAAAATAGAGTAATGCACGTATGCTTTGTTGACCTTGAAAAAGCTTTCGACAGGATCAAGAGAGAGGACATATGGAAAGAAATAGAAGAGAGAGGAATTGAGAAGAAAATAGTAAACGTAATTAAAAACATGTACACAGAAAACAAAAACATAGTCAGAATGAATAACGAAGAATCAAAAGAATTCCAAACAAAAAAAGGTGTGAAGCAAGGATGTGTGTTAAGCGCATTGCTTTTCTCAATTGTGCTAGACAGGGCAATAAAACACGCAAAGAAAAAAATGAAAATGGTAAAAATAGGATATTGGAAAATGGAAGTAACAAAAATAGCAGAACTGCTATTTGCAGACGATATGGCAGTGATTGCTGAAACCGAAGAAGAGTTACAACACAACATGGAAATAATAGAGGAGCAACTAAAGAAAATAAACATGAAAATAAATTATGAAAAAACAAAGACCATGATAATTGCAAAAGAAAAAATGAATCACGAAATAAGAATAAAAGGAAGAATAATAGAACAGGTCGAACAATACAGATACTTAGGAACAATAATACAAAGCAACGGAAAACTAGACAAAGAGATAGAGGACAAAATAGGAAAAACAGCAAAAATATATAACATGTTAAAAAATACTTTCTTTAACAAAAAAGAAATATCAAAAACAACAAAAACAGAAATTGTAAAAAAAGTAATCAGACCAACATTAACATATAGTAGCGAAACATGGACGATGACAGGAAAACAAATAGAAAGAATATATGCTATGGAGATGAGATTTCTTAGGAAGATTGAGAACAAAACAAGAAAAGATAAAATAAGGAACGAGACATATAGGACAAATTTAAATATAAAACCAATACAAGAAAAAATTATTGAAGGTCAAATGAAATGGTATGGACATATCAGAAGAATGAGTGAAGAAAGAAATACTAAGAAAGTTTATGAGACAAGAGTAACAGGAGAACAAAAAAGAGGAAGACCCAGAAAAGAATGGAACAGCGCAATAAAGGAAGAAGCTACAAGAAAAGGAAACACGTGGGAAGAAATAAAAGAGATTGCCAAGGATAGGAAGAAATGGAGAAAATATTACACAAACTAATAATGTATACGCCTGACACCGAAAGGTAAAAACGCAATTGAATAAATAAATAAATATAATTTTAATTATATATTTAGCAAAACATTCAACAAGTAAAAGGTCATGTGTAGCAATTGTTTAGCTTATTTTGAGTTATAGTTTGAAACTTTAAGCAAATATCTTTCTCATTTAGTTCTTGTTATTTGAACACCCCCACATAATCAAGACTTTTTTATACTCTACAGGAACAAATTACTTGCTGAAATATTAAAATTATTGACACGAATAATGAATACCAGTTTTTTAAAACTACATGAATCAAAGTCAAGCTTTAGATTGTTCTAAAACAATAAATAATTGATTTATTGCAAATCTTATTGTTGCAATAGGGATATTTCAAAAAGTTTAAATTCATTCGTCTTTTTTGTTATAATTTATTTAGTTTGGTGGTAGTTATTATTATATTATAATTGCAATACAATAATCAAATTTGTAATTCTTTATTATTTATCAAGTGGTTTCGTTCTTTTTAATTCGGTACCATTGTTCTATTTTTTGCCGGTTATTACTGAATTTTTTCATGATGCGACAGTAAAAATTTATCCCGCTTGTTACTAATTTCTTAATGCCGCCAACTTATATGCATACAAATTAATAGTTAATCACGTGGGTGAATTCACAATTATTTCTGCACTGAATGGAGTTGCTTATTTAATTCTAATTTAGAGTTAATATTAATTAAAAACAAACATTATTTTAATTTTTTTATCTATCAGTCATTGTTATAACAGCAATTCAATTATTATATTTGTTATTTATTAATTATTTATCAATTTATTTAATTTGATAGTTTGAAACTATTATTTTGCCAGTTTTAATTATAAAGCTACTGAACTTAAATAATAAGTTTTTTTTTGTTAGCAGGACACACTTATTTTAATTTGAAGATACAAATTTATTGATCTTTGCAATAAATGCAATTTACTTATTAAATTTAAATTTTTACAAATTAAAATAGCAGTTAGTGATTAAACTAAATATATATACAGAATATTTTTAGGGCATAAGGCTGCAGTCTCACTGCACCACCGCCACCAACTATCGCCGTTTGCCACTAATCACCAAAATGTACTACGGTTTCACTGCAGCTACTGGTGACCACCAAAATTTAAATTTCCCACTCATTTCTATGTCAGTAAAAGATGCTATATTTATATATTTTTATTTTATTTAGTAATGTAATTAGTTTATCAATGTCGGGTGGTATCTATGTTTCTTCCATGTTACCGTTTTTAAAATTCTCAAATATCAAAGCAAAAATGACACATTATGTTTTGATTTGTGAAATATCAAGTTAGTATGTTTCAAATGACGATCAACTGTTGCCGCGCTACCAGCATCCGATTTGAAATTATGAAACGGTGGTTACCAAATGACAGATGCCGGCGAGAATAGTGAATCAGTCGGACCGTCGCCATATGATTTAACGTGTTCGAATTTTAGTTGGTGGCGGTGGGTGGTGCAGTGAGATTGCAGCCTAATGCCCGTCTGACACTATGCATTTTTCTGTATAACTTTCTATACAGTTGTCTGTACAATCCAAAAAGGTATAGTGTCATACACGAATACAATTTTCTATATAGTTTGTTATACAGAAATATATGGCAACATCATTTTATTGTATAGTTTCTGCGCAGAACACAAATTCACATATGTAAACAATAATAGCGGTGCATGTAATCAGCTGATTTTAATTTTAATTATTAATTTTACTTAATATAAAAACAAGCATGCTATGAATGAGGCATTAGAACAAATATTAGAGGAAACTTACGAATCATCCACAACAATAACCAAAATGTCCAAAATTAAAGCAAAATATAGTTTTGTAAGGGTTATTTTGAAAGGTTATGTCAACTCGATTAAAAGCGACGTTGACGTAAATAGGTAAATAAACATAACAATCTCGAACAGCTGACGCGATCCGCAGAAAGCAGTCAATAAAATGCCGCCTTTCATTCATTTTTGCTACAATAAACTGCATAGTATCATACAGGAAAATATTAACTGTATAGAAAATTATATAGAAACTACTCAAGGTCAATTTGTACAATTGACTATATAGAAAGTTATACAGAAAAATGCATAGTGTCAGACGGGCATAAAGAAGTTTTTGTTAAAATACTACAAATCAAGGTAGCGGTCGGTATGTTCTTAAGTTTAAACCCCTAAGTTTTAGTTATAAGGCGATTGTGCGATTTTTTATAGAACAAAATAAAAACAATGAATTGGCAAGTAAAATAAAACTGCATTTGCTTCAAAATACATCTGGTGGTGGTGCTACACTATATAATCATTTACCAGAGCAAAATTAAGGAATTAAATTATAGTTGTTTTATAGTAAATTTAAAACAAAAATTAACGGAATGTTGTTTTTATTCTGTTGAAGAATATTTTAATCATAATTTTAATGTGTAGTATACGTTTGTAACAACTATTGTTGTTATTTTATGTAATTTGTAAAATTTTATGTTTTTATATTATATTATATTATATACATTATTTTTAGTCAAATGTATCTATGTAAATAATGTAGTTTGTTTTTGTATTTTAAATTATATTTGTATATTGTATGACTTATCCCATATTATGAAAATGATCTAAGAGGGTTAATAGATTCTATTCTATTATATTCTACCTTAATTGACAAACCTTACAATAGCAAATCCAGTAATATGTAGTTAAAAAGATCTTGTAATTAATAGTTTAATTAGCAAATATTGCTATTTTGTTGTAAACTATACTTTTCAACAAATAAAACCATACTATAAAAACTTTTTTACTACCAAATGTACAGACAATCAATTACCATGGGTCACCAAAATATTTCAATTTTACTCTCACAAACTCAAACTCATATTATCATTTTCAAAATGAGTGACTATGTGAGAGTGAGACTCTCACATACTCACTCTCGCATTCTCACTTACATTCTTACTCTTACATTTTCTCTCACATTCTCACTCTTAATTTCTCACTCTTACAATTTTACAACTCTCACTACTCTTACATTGTTACTACTTTTACTACTTTCACATTCTTATTATTTCCACATTTTCACTATTTTCACATTTAAACTACTTTTACATTCTTCCTACTCTCAAATTCTCATTACTTTTACTACTCTCACATTCATACTACTTTTACATTCTTACTGTTTTTACTACTCTTACGTTCTCACTAGCTTTACTACTCCCACATTCTTACTATTTGCTTTACTTTCACATTTTTACTACTTTCACATTGTCACTATTCTCACATATTCCCTACTCTCACATTTCACTGTTCTTACATTCTCATTAATTTTACTTTTTCACTTATCTTATATTCTTAAATTCTGACATTCTTACTATTCTCAAATACACTCTACTCTCACATTGTCACTATTTTCAATATTATCACATTTTTACTACTCTTGCAATTTTATTACTTTTTCTTCTCACTACTCTTAGATTTCACTACTTTCACATTTTTACTATTTTCATATTGTCACTACACTCACATTCTCACTACTATCATGTTTTTCTTACTCTCACATTTTCACTACTATCACGTTCTCTCTACTCTCACATTTTTACTACTTTCACATCTCTTACATTTTCACTATATTCACAACTTTCACTACTCTCACATTCTTACTACTATCACATTCTTATTATTTTCATTATCAAATTACACTGTTTTTACTCTAACATTCTTACTACTCTAACATTATCACTAATTTTACATTCTCACTATTTTTACATTCTTACTACTCTCACATTTTTTTTAAGCTCATTAATTTCACTACACACAGATTGTTACTACTTTCATATTTTCACTATTTTCACATACTTACTACTTTTACATGTATAGTGTTCTCACATTGTCATTACATTTACATTCTTAATGTATTTACATTTGTACTGCTCTCACATTCTCACTTCTCTCATATTCTCACTACTCCCCCATTCTAACTACTCTTTACGTTTACGTTTTAACAACTTTCCAGTTTTCATTACTCTCTCATTCTAATCATTCTCACATTATTATTACTCTCACATTTTCACTACTTTCATATTCTCACATTTTTTCTAATGTTACATTCTCACTACTTTCATATTTTTGCTACTCTCACATACATACACTCTAACTACTTTCACATTCTCACTACTCTTACGTTTTTATTTCTTTTACATTTTGTTTAGTATCACTTTCTCACTATTCTCATATTTTCATACTTTCACATTTTTACTAATATTGCATTCGCACTACATTTTCACACTTCTCATATTTTTCCTAATACTATCACATTCTTACTATTCTCACATTCTCACGTTTTTTCTATTCTTACATTCTTTCTACACTTACATTCTCACTTCTCTCATACTCTCACTACTTTTATATTTTTACTAGTCTTACATTCTAACTACTCTCAAACTCTCATTACTTTCACATTTTAGCTACTCTTACAATTCTACTTTTACATTTTCACTATTCTCACATAGTCACTATACTCACATTTTCACGATTCTTACGTTTTTGTTATTCTCACATTCTCACTATTTTCACTATTATTCTCACATTCTTAAAAAAATCACATTTTTACTACTCTTATATTCTTACTAATCTCACATTCTGACATTCTTACTATTTTCAAATACTATCTACTCTCACATTGTAACTATTTTTATTATTTTCACATTTTCACTACTCTCACTACTTTTACATTCTCACTACTCTCACTACTTTTACATTCTCACTACTCTCACAATCTCACTTTTCTCACATTTTTACTTATTCTTACATTCTCACTACTCCAACAATTTCACATATTTTTACAATGTCACTACTTTCATATTTTTACTACTTTCACATTTTCATTATTCTCACATTCTCACATTCTTACATTTTCACTACCCGAAACAATACTTTTCTTGTAAGTAGTTCTACATTAGAAAAGTCAAAAATGCTTCTAAATTAAGAAAAAGAAAAAAGCTGGCAATAATATTTATATCAAAGTAACTAAATAAGGTGTTAAGCAGTGCTTATGTACTTGCAATCTTTTAATCTTATATTACAGTTTTTCTATTCACGTTTTAGTAATAACTATTTGTAAATTTTATTAAAATAGATGCTTTGTTGTTGTTTTTGTTGTCGTTTTAATTATAATAAATGTGCAGCAGTCAACTGATTTTGTAGAGTTACATTGCCTAACCTGATAGTAATTATAAAACAATTGAAAAATGATATGGTTAAATTATTTTCAATATATTTTTATTTTAAAGCATAATTATTATGTCCGTTAACACACAATATACATATAATACATATTATCAGTTCAAAAATATAAATTCCACGTCCTAAACAAACATCTTGATAAGATTTAAATAACTCTCTTATTCCATGTTAGTTGCACGACCCTCTCAGCAGGCGGTATCTATACGTATCTATAAGCCCGCAGGCTGATTTTTGTGTGTTAAGATATAAAGTGTAATGCTTCTACATACAAATGTAGGACGACAACACATATGATTATATATAAAAATTGTTGGACGAATACACTTCTAACATCTATATATATATATATATATATATATATATATATATATATATATATATATATGTATATATATATTAGGGTGGGGTTTCAAATTTTTATGAGCGCCGGGCAGAATTATGTTTTATGTAAAACACCAATAAAAATATTATTCTTAAAATTTGGTGCCAATTGATTAAGTCTAAATAGTGCCGCACATTTGACAATACTACTTTCAAATCCATAGCAAAAACAATGGAGAGACGAGAAATAGATCTTCTTGTCCAACAATGAATTTAACTTTATGCTTAAGAACCGGATTGTAACTATAACACTATATAAAAAACTAAAAGTTGCCGGAGGGTGCACACAGGGGGGCGTACTTTTACCCTACTGTGATGCTTAGTCATAGATAAATTACTACAGATACTCAACGACATGGGCATTTTTGACCTAAGCTACGCAAACGATCCTACTATCTTTGCTTCCAGGAAGTACGGAGCAACCGTGTTCAACATGATACAGAGTGCACTAAATATTGTAGAAAAGTGGTGCAAAAAAAGGGGTTATCAGTGAACCCAAGCAAAACGACAATTGTACCGTTTACAAGACGGCAAAGCTACGCTCCCAATGTCAAAAGAGGTAAAATATCTGAGACTAACGCTTAACACTAGACTAAACGTCAACATATACCTGTCAAATATATCAACAAAATTTGTTTGGGTGCTTTTTGCAACCAAAATGATGGTTGGACGTAGTTGGGCATTAACACCTAATATGACTAGATGGTTATATACGGTGATTGTAAGACTCATTATCACATACGGAACAATTGTATAAAAAAAAAACACTTTTAAGTGTACGGCCATAAAACTAGACAAAGTTTAGAGGCTAGCATGTTTGATGATAACGGGGGCAATGAGAACGACGCCCACAGCAACTATGGAAATACTACTATTGTTATCGCCACTTGGAATAGCGGAAGCTAGACAAGCAGCATACAGGTTGCAGATAAATGAATACAATGTAAACCTTGGGACCCACAGACCTAACATAACAAAAGTGTTGCATTAGTAAGAAATTTTAACAATAACACATTACAACGAATGGATAAAAAGTAGATACCTGAGAACATTTTAAAACACTATTTGGTACTCAGGTAGGTCCAAAGACCAAATGGGTGCCGGAGTTGGAATCTACAAAAACAAACACTAAAAAAGCAAACTTTGCTACCTCTGGGTAAACATGCCTCAATTTTTCACGCAGAGGTTGCTGCCATTGAGTCACCGCCAGGTACATGATTGAGAAGGGACTAAACCTAAACAGACTGGTAACTATCATGTCAAACAGTCAAGCGGCATTGCAAGCCTTGCAAGCTGTATAGTATTGACTCATTCAAAAACAGTAGTAATCCAAATGAGTTGCATCAGACTGCAAAGGCTCACAGGACTAATAGCCGGATTGGTAATAGAAAAAAACTTTCTATGCCGCGGATGTATGGAAGAAGACGAGACTCTAATACACTTACTGATTGATTGCAAAGCCAAAGATTGCTGTGCGTTGCTGTTTGAAGCAACGCACAACAATCTTTGGCAAACACAACTATATGTTAAAAACAACCTATTGGACAAAAGAGACAAAGCTGATAAAAGAGTAGAACAGCAGAGATGTACAACAGGCCCAATAAAACCGCAGTGCAAGGAGCGACAGGCAAACTATTTCAAGGTAAGGAAGAAAAAAGTGGTTTTTTTAGTCAGTAAAAACCTGAAACTACTGGACAGTACGGGCTGCCCAGTGTCTTTTGATGTTTTTTGCTATTTGCCGCAAGCGCAAAAACTACCAAACGAAAGCTAAAATTGGATCAAGCAACAAAAAAACTTTTGTTTTTTTATTATACGATGTGGTTTTCAATTAGATTTTATGTTTTTAAATTAAGTGTTACTAACTAAAAGGTTATACAATGCGTAGAAAAAAAGATATGTCAAATTATTTTATAAAATGATTAAAAATTAAAAAAAAAATATATAATGTTATAGAAAATCAAAGGGAAATTGCACAAACTTAACAAAAAATGGGTATTGTTCGTGTTGTCACATAAAATCTCAAAGATTACATGTTTAATCGGACATAAGAACTACAAAATATACAACTGTTAAATGCAGACAGACACTAACAACAACTACAACTATAAAGCAATACAATAATATACTATATGACAAAATATAAATTAAATAAATAAAAAAAAAAAAACAATTTAAACAAGCCCTCAATACCAATAGCCTGAGATAGGAATAAATACCCGCAAACTTCAGGACAATGAGAAAGGGACGGAATCATTTTTTTTTTATTTTGTAACGGGTTTTCTAATATGAAGTTTCATTTTGAATAGCAGGCTATTTGAGCAGCTGTCAATTTGAAGCTATTATCTTTTGACATTTGACAAGTAAAAACTACGCCATTATTAAAAATGAATCAATACACGCTCTAACAACGCATTGAAATGATTAAAATTTACTAAAAAAATGGTGAAAATTATTCAGTCACAGTTTGCAAAATTAAAGCACTTTTTGGTTGTCGTAAAGCACCTTCTCGGCCAGCAATAGTAAACCTGGTAAAAAAATTTGAGATGTTGGGACAAGTTTGTGATGTTGCTCAAGAACACATAAAAATATTGCTGATGTAGCCCGTAGGTTTGTCAAGATTCCTCGTCGATCTTTGTAATTAGACATTCCACAAACAACATAACACCGTATTTTGCATAAAGACTTAAATCTTAAAGCTTTTAAAGTTCAATTAACACAAGAACTCAAGCCGGTCGATCACCATAAACGTTGTATCTTTGCTGATTGGGTCCTTCAAATGCATCAAAATGATCCGGAATTACATTAAAAAAAACATCTTCAGTGCTGAGGCCTATTTTCACCTCGCAGGCAACGTTAATAAGCAGAATTGTTGCATTTGGGGCTCAGAAAATTTAAGAATGGTTGTTGAAAAGACTTTGCAACCTCAACGTGTCACTGTTTGGTGCGGTTTTGGGCTGGCGGTGTGATTAGACTCTACTTTTTTGAAAATCGCTACCGAGCTATGATTAATGATTTTTATGGACGGAGTTGGAAGATATTGATATGGACAACGTTTATTTTTAGCAAGACGGCGCTACGTGCCACACAATCAACAAAACAATTGCAATTTTGCAAGAAAAGTTTCCTGACCGTGTTATTTTTCAGAGGTGATCACAATTAGCCACCGAGATCTTGTGATTTAACACCTTAAGATTTTTTTCTTTGGGCCCACGTGAAAGATATGGTCTATTCCAATGCTCCACAATTGATTCAAAACCTTAAAGATAGAATTTGTAAAGTTTTCGAAGACATACAGCAGCAAATGTGCAAATTGGTCATAGAAAATTTCATGAAAAGAATGTGGTACTGCAACCGTAACCGTGTCGGCTATTTGACTGATATAGTTTTTAAATGTTAATGGCATATCTTCCTTTTTACAATGAAATAAACATTAATTGATTTCTCTTATATATAAAAATACATATTCATTTAATTTTAATTTTTAATTATTGCTAGAAATAGTTTTAATATTAGTTTTTTAGTTTAATGTATGTATGTATGTATGTATGTATGTATGTATGTATGTATGTATGTATGTATGTATGTATGTATGTATGTATGTATGTATGTATGTATGTATGTATGTATGTATGTATGTATGTATGTATGTATGTATGTATGTATGTATGTATGTATGTATGTATGTATGTATGTATGTATGTATGTATGTATGTATGTATGTATGTATGTATGTAATAATATTAACAATAAATTTTTTACTTCATAAAAAACGATTAATCTTTCTTCACTTGAATTTTTTTTTTTTTTTTTTGGTCAAGTAGACTTTTTTTCTGTGTATAACCTTCTAGTTAATGACAATTGATATAAAAACATAAAATTTAATAAAAAACAATATTGTATAACAAAAAAATTTCAATTCAAATGTTTGACGTTGATTTTGAGCAATTTTACTTCTTCTTTAGTAGTTTTTGCTACCAAAATTTAACAATTTTTTTTTTTTGATATTTAAATTAGTGATGCCGCCGGATCCACTTTTTGGCCAGAACCGGATACCAGAACCATCACCTACAAAAAAAACGGGAACCGAATCCAAGACCGGATCCAACCGGATACGGCCGGATTCATAAAAATATAAAAAAATAATCAATATTTATCAGCGCGGGCATCCAGCGTCTATTTTTTCAAGCTGCAGATGTCTATGAAATTAACTGACCGCAAATCATGGAAAAAAAAGTATATTCCTACATTATAATTTAAGTATTATTGATAATATTGATTAATTAGTCCCTTCAAATTAGACAAAAAAATTACGTTTTAAAAAAATTTACCCACAGGTTAGCGACGTGTATACTAAGTTGTGTTGGGACTGTCTGAAGATAATTTTTATCTGGCGTACGCATGAAAAAGAATGGTTTTGGAGTAATAGATAAAAACAAGTGAAATTTATTATTTGTTTTTTCTTACATTTTTATTCTACTTTCATTAGTTTTCTTTATTTAATAAAGTTGGCCGGATCTAGCCGAATCCGACCGGATAGTTATTAAGATCCGGCCGGAACAGAATCTTTTAAATATTGGCCGGATCACTAATTTAAATATAATTCCGCCCGGCGCTCATCAAAGTTTGACAAAAGAAGCTCTACAATATAGTACATTATAAAAGTTTAGAATTATGTAACCATCTAATGTACGTTTGTGCCACTCTAGTGAAATAGTAAATTTGGTGTGCGTAAATCTTGAGATTTAATAATAAAAATATTTTCATCTATACATCCTTGAGCTCGTACAGGAATTTGTGAGCAGGCTGCTCTTTAAGACCTTTTGTCACAAATCGGCAACGGTGAGCTGCCGTTTTGTTGTTTATTTCCGGGAGCAATAAGTACCGCTCTACAAGAGCGACCCGCTGTTATATTTCTGTCATGGTACGTTCACTCCCTTAAAACCAGCTGATTCCTTATTGAGGAAGAGTCAGTAATTTTTGATCTTACACATCACACACGCGCTAATTATAATTGCACAAACGGTTGTGCAAGTTTAATTGTCAATTATGCAGTTACGTTTATGGCCAGCATTATATACATATCAGTTTAATTTGTGAAATTAAACAATTTGCAGTTATTAGTGCGTTATTATTATAGACAATTTTAAGTGTTTTGTTTACAATTGTGTATAGCTTTTAAGGTTAGTACAAATTTACTTTTATATGTCAACATAAAGACGACATAACATTTTATATTGTAAATCATTTTGTAAAATTAGTTTTTTGTAATTATTTTAAAGATGTAATGTATGTCAATAAACACAAGAATAAACGCTAACATGTTTTTTATTTTAAATCATTAACATTTATTTTTATTAAGTAAAATTTTAATTTGCTGTGGGTTTCAAATTTACCGCTTGACGCAAATTAGTTCAAGTAACTCTCACGAGGGAGCGCAACCATGGTATCATAACCCCCTTTTCTTTCCAGTCTATATGTATATATGTTTTTTCTACTCCCTTCTATATATCGTACCAACCATAAAAACAAAAAATACAAATCACAATGTTTATTTGATTTCGTCGCTAAATACAAATTGTTTTTTTATTTGTAAAATGTCAAAAATAGATTAAGAACGTCTTATTTATTAACTGTTATTATACAATAAAGCTTAAAAACATTTTTAATTAAATATTTTAACAGCATAATTTAACTAAAATATAGGTAGTTCTGAATTTGATAATTATGCGAAACGTCAGATGTCATACATAACCTGAATTTATTTCAATATAAAATAATGTTTAATGAATAATTGAAAAGTTTTAAAATAATTTTTAGATTTTTATCAGTCGTAGAAAAAGTAAGCTGTACAACTCGAGTGGAATGCCCATATCCTGGACTTTTTGTATGTGGTAAGGATGTAACAACTTCTCTTAAAACCTCATTGACAATCGTTTTAGGAACATTTAACTCACGTTCTAAGAGACAGGTACTGGTACTTGGTTCTTCTTCAACTCTTTCCAGAATCATCTCTTCTGTTTCCACAGTTCGAGTTGTTCGCATACGACCCCTGCCTTCAAACTTTTTCTCAAAACTGCCCGTTTCCCGAAGATGACGCTCAATATTGGCAAATGTTTGGTGGTTTGGTATTCGACGGTTAGGAAACCTCTCCATGTAAACCCTAACACTCTGACGCCCATTTCCTTGACAAAACCCGTATACCAAGAGCATGTCAACTTTCTGAGAGTTTGTATAATTTTCCATTTTTAATGGTAAAATGAACTTGTAATTCAAGAATGTTGATCGTATACTTGAGTAAATTTCATAGACTGGTGACAATTTGTCAATAATTGTCAAATTATTAAACGCCATAGCAACAAGGTCACTTAAAAAAATTATTGTTACAGGTAATTTCTTTTTAATATTTACAAATTTTTGACGCCCTCTACAGGCTAAACGAGACAATTTTGGATATAACTAAGTCGGCTTAGATCGACCTATTTTGACGTCAGGAGTCTGTCGTCAAACGTTGTACACGTATTTTCCGGACACCCTGTATATTATGTATGATAGTTCATTCATGTATAATACGATTCATAATACAATTTACAGCAGACACGACTTTAAATCTTATAAAAATTTGTTTCTATTAGTACAATGTATATCAACTCTATACTAGACATTGTGGTAATTTTTTAATATAGAAATGAAAGACAATAAAGAATGAAAATTTGTATAAAAGGTTGTTGCATATTGGAAACAGAAAATAGTTTTAGAAAGAAAATCATCATTATCAGTGTGCTCGTAAATAATTTTATAAAGCGCATACACACGCATATATCTGTGTTTATTTTGAACTGTAATAAAGCTAAACTCTTGTATAAGTTGGTTATAAAACACAAATCTTTTAGGGTATGGTGTATACCTTGAAAGATTTGTGCTTTCAAAAATACATGTATTTTAAAACTATCTTCAATTTTTTTCTACAACATTTATATAGAGTTGGTAACCAAGTGACTGCATACAAGCGTAATAATTAATTTTACTTATGATAAACAAATTAAAAAGTTTTACGTAAAAAAATTACTAAACTTGCGACTGTTACAAAATACAAACCCGAGCAGTTTATAAGCTAAATTTTCAATATGCATATTATATTATTTGAATAAAAAAAATTTAAACCTTTAATCGTATCAGTTTTTTCTACAATAGACCTAGCAAATCATCTAGTACTCTGTAACATACATTAATTGTAAGATTGTTTTTACTACACCAAGCCGCTAGCCTATCCAAATTCTGCTGGAAATGTTGGTTTTTTTATATGGTTTAATATTATCCGCGTTTATGAGAAAATTGCAATTCAAAACATCTACCGCTTTGTTAATAAAGATTGTAAATAATTATGGTCTTAGGTTAGACCTTTGGGGTACTACTGATGTCGGTGAAAATGTTTTCGATTTGCCAACCACATAATACACAAAAAGCTTGTTTACAAGATATGACTGCACGGTATCAATAATGTCCGATGGTAAATTATATTGCATCAGCTTGTCAAACAGCATACAATCTAAAGCTTGACTAATGTCGGTATATACAACTTGGCTAGGTTAGATATGATTATCATGTTATAAACCCGGAATTTATAATAGATTTAGCATAGTAATTATATTAATGTACAAAATGCAGAATATGGGCTACCACAAGGTGGAGTACTAGCGCCAATATTGTATATATTATACATAAATGATATATATAATATAAACTTAGTTGGTGAAATATATACATATGCTGATGACACATGTATTATATATCACGGAATAAATAAAGAAGAGATAGAGAGAAACATAAATGAAGACGTTAAGAAATTAACTAAATGGTACGACGAAAACATACAAACAATAAATGAAGAAAAAACAACGTATATGATAATAAGACAAAAAAACACAAAAGATATTAACATAAAAATTGAAATAAATAACATACCAATTACTAGAACAAAACAGACAAAATACTTAGGAATAATATTAACTGAGAAACTCACCTGGGATACACATATTAACAAATTATTAAAAGAAAGCGCAGCAACAATAGGAGCTGTGTATAGAGCTAGGGAATGCATTACAAAAGAAACTGCATTAAGTATCTACCATTCACTATTTTTAGCAAAAATTAATTATTTAATAAACATATGGGGAGAAACAACAAAAACAAACATTCAAAAAATACAAAGACAACAGAACAAAATTCTAAAAATAATATACAAACTACCAAAACTAACACCAACAGAAGAAGTATACAAAATAATTAACGAAACAAAGATAAACGAAAAAATAAAAATAGAAAAATGCAAACTAATATACAAAATTAAAAATAAAGAAATTAAAACCAACTTCCAAATAAAATGCAACAAAGAAATTCACGGACATAACACAAGAAGAAGAAGCAACATACATGTACACACAACAAGGACAGAAAAAGCAAAACAAACAATACTAGGCAATGGACTTGTCACTTACAACCAACTGCCTGAAAGTATCAAGAAAATAAAGAATTATAAAGAATTCAAAATTAAAATTAAAAAACACTATATATTAACAAGATCTAATTAGAAGAAGACAGAAGCAGATAAATAGAAACATAAAATGGTGCCCCAAATACGAAGCTCTGCAGCCATCCACATGGAAACGGTGTAGAGCAGCAAGTGGGGAGAAAAAAACAAATAATATAAACTGTAAATATGTAAATATTTTATATTAAAAACTAAAAAAAAAAAAAAAAATAAACGCCACGGGATTTTTTATAGAAGCCTATTTTATAATTGACCATACTTAAAGGTAAAACCCAATTAAGTTGGTCAAACGCAGGTATTAAGTTGATCAACATACTCTATTTATGCATAATGAAATGCAAAAGTAATTAAGTAAGTAATTCATCAATGCTTAACATAATTAAACAAATAGTTAACAAAGTGGTAAATAATTGCAAGCTTATATAAGCAACATACATAAAAAAAGGCTTGATGATTATGGCTATCAAAGAAAGATGTAGAATCAATAACACTTAATACTGAAAATATTTTGCAAAAAGAAAATTGAAAATTAATAGTCTATTACTTCAATAGGTAATAGAATATAGAAAACCGTCCAATAACAAAAATGTAACCCCGATAAACGTAGAGAAGTCCAAACTAAAGTTAGACTCTTTGCAATATTCAATACTCAAGAATATTTATAATTTGTAGAAACTCGATAGTAAAGCTACACTGCTACGTTTATCAAAAATTAAGTGAAATACTCAGTTTAAAAAGATCAATTTAGAAAAGATTAAATGAAAGATGTAATACTCACTATTACTGTTGTCCGGAAATAGCGCTATTGTACGAGGACAAGTCCTGTAACAGAATGATTAGACAAGATAGCCGCACTAAATTTAATATTTAATTTAAATGTTTAGGTAAACTTTTATTTATCAGATGCAATAAGTAATGCGTTTACAAAATAAAATATAAATTTCTATATCTTAATGAAATGAAAAATTCAGCTTTGGTCAAATTTTTCATTTTTTTTAAGTAAACTCCACTTGATTGAGACGGTTAAATAGGTTTTAAGCAAATTTTAAGCTTCTAATCTTCACAACTGGTAGAGAGTAGAATCTGTATGTTTGTGTAAATATGTTTTTTTGTACAAATAAACAAAACAAACTTGGATTTATTGGCATCCTAATAGATATAGCCTTAGCGTTGGCATTTTTGGGTCAGTATGACTTAATCAAACAATATAGATAATAACATAAGTTGTAATGTGGTTGTTGCAAAACTCTTGTAAAGTGTTTTACGGGCACAAAGTATGGGTAAGTACAAATCTGCTCATGCGGTGGTGGTAAATAACAAAACCCCAAATATATTACATATACATATATATATATATATATATATATATATATATATATATGGGTAATTCCATTACTTTTTGACCAATTTGAAAAAGTCGACCTCTTTGATTTTGCTCAAATTTTCAGAGATCAAAATATAGATGAAAAAAATGAGATTTCCAAAATTTTGGACCTTAGAATATTGCCTGTTCAAAATGACACACATTTGAAGGTCAGAAGTTTTACAATAAAACGTCATTTTTAGCTTAATTTGTATCTCAATTTTAGGGCTTCTGGAAAATGATAAAAAGGTCTACGATAGCTCAAATTATTCCTTATTACATGTACTTTAAAACCCATATTATAATGTATAATATCGTGGCAGTCATTTTGATATATTAAGCTTTAAACATTATTCCAAAAAAAAAACGTAAATTTAGCAAAATCGCAAAACTTTGCTTTCTTTAAATCGTTCTAACTTTGTCAAATCCTAACAAAATTTGATTTGCAAGGTCTAGATTTCCTCGTGTTTAATCTCTTTTTGAAGTGATCACACAATACTTATAGAATCAATACGTATACACCATTATTTTAATGCAGGAAGTTGCACATGTTTTCGCGATCTTCAAAACTTGTAATTTTCAGGTCCCGAAAAAGCGCTGTCACCCTATGTCGATTTTAGTCAAAATTTCAGTAAATACTCTTTAGAACACAAGAAAAAAGGTTATTCATATGAGAAATAGTATATCGGGCATTATCAAGAATTTTTTAATATTTGAAAATTGTCAAAATCGGAAAACCGCACATTTTTGTATCTCAATTTTTGGGCTTCTGGAAAAAGATAAGAAGGTCTACGTTGGCTTAAAATATTCCTTATTGCATGTACTTTAAAACCCATATTTGTATATTTGAAGTTGGGGCAGTCATTTTGATATATCAAGCTTTAACCATTAATTAAAAAAAAACGTAACTTTTGAAAAATTGCTAAATTAAGCTTTGTTTAAACCATTCTAACTTTGTCAAATCTTAAAGAAAATTGATCCACAAGGTCTAGATTTCTTCGTGTTCAATCTATCTTTAAAGTAATTACACTAGACTTATAGAATCAATTTATATTTACCACTATTTTGATGCAGGAAGTTGCACATGTTTTCGCTATTTTCAAAACTTGTAATTTTCAGGTCCCGAAAAAACGCTGTCACCCTATGTCGATTTTAGTCAAAATTTCAGTAAATACTCTCCAGACTACAAGAAAAAAGGTTATTTATATAAAAAATGGTATATTGGGTATTATCAAGAAGCCATTAAGAACATGCAAGTCGTTGTGCTGTGTCGCCTGGTTGTAGGTGTTTTACTTTTGATAATAATATGGGTGAACATTTTCACTAAAAAAACGAGTCAAAAAAGTTCTTTTCTGTCAAGAAATCTAAATTGCTAGGGCATTACCATTACAGAGTCCGTATACAAAAATGATATTTGCGTATTCTCTATGTTGGAACAGCATTTTTATCAAATTTCACTAACCGAACCAAAGAAAACTGTTTTAACAAGTATCAAAAGCTTGCATCAATGCACACTTGTTAAAGTAATGTTGTTTTGTTTGTGTTTTTTGCTAAATAAAAAGATTTTTAAATATTTTGTATTTGTTGACTATGTCAAAAACAAAGCAAGATAGACAAAAAGTGATTTAGATTTTCTGAATTTTGACGATTTTTGAATATAAAAAAATTCTTGATAATGCCCAATATACCATTTTTCATATGAATAACCTTTTTTCTTGTGTTCTAAAGAGTATTTACTGAAATTTTGACTAAAATTACAAGTTTTGAAGATCGCGAAAACATGTGCAACTTCCTGCATTAAAATAATGGTGTATACGTATTGATTCTATAAGTATTGTGTGATCACTTCAAAAAGAGATTAAACACGAGGAAATCTAGACCTTGCGAATCAAATTTTGTTAAGATTTGGCAAAGTTAGAACGGTTTAAACAAAGCATAGTTTTGCAGATTTGCTTAATTTACGGTTTTTTTTGGAATAATGTTTGAAGCTTGATGTATCAAAATGACTGTCCTAACATTAAATAGACAAGTATGGGTTTTAAAGTACATGTAATAAGGAATATTTTGAGCCATCGTGGACCTTCTTATCTTTTTCTAAAAACCCAAAAACTGAGATACAAAAATGTGCGGTTTGCCAATTTTGACAATTTTTGAATATTAAAAAATTCTTTATATTGCCCGATATACCATTTCTCATATAGATACCCCTTTTTCTTGTGCTCCAAAGAGTATTTACTGAAATTTTGACTAAAATCGACATAGGGTGACAGCGCCTTTTTGGGACCTGAAAATTACAAGTTTTGAAGATCGCAAAAATATGTGCAACTTCCTGCATCAAAATAGTGGTGTATACGTATTGGTTCTATAAGTCTTGTGTGATCACTTTAAAAAGAGATTAAACACGAAGAAATCTAGACTTTGTGGATTAAATTTTGTAAAGATTTGACAAAGTTAGAACGGTTTAAAGAAAGCAAAGTTTTGCGATTCTGCTAAATTTACGGGTTTTTTTGGAATAATGTTTGAAGCTTAATATATTAAAATGACTGCCACGATATTAAACATAAAAATATGGGTTTTAAAGTACATGTTATAAGAAATAATTTGAGACATCGTAGACCTATTTATCTTTTTCCAGAAGCCCAAAAATTGAGATAAAAAATAAGCTAAAAAAAAACGTTTGATTGTAAAATTTTTGACCTTCAAATGTGTGTCATTTTAAAAAGGCATTATTCTAATGTCCAAAATTTTGGGAATCTCATTTTTTTCACCTATATTTTGATCCCTGAAAATTTGAGCAAAATCAAAGAGGTCGACTTTTTTAAATTGGTCAAAAAGTAATGGAATTACCCATATATATATATATTTATACAATATTTATGTAATAATTAGATACATATTTAATAACTTGCGTTTTATGCAAGCTTCTAAAACAATCTCTGCTCTAAATTTTGAGTATTTTTATAATTTAAAAATTTATAATTATTATTGAAAAATAACCATGTATATATTAGTGTATATAAATTTTATTTTCGTTTTACTCCATCGTCACAGAGACAAGCTTTATGTTCTTTGATTCAACTTTCAAAACTCCTGCTCGTTTGTTCGACATATGTTTTGAGGCAATCTATTTTTTACAGATATTTTGAAAGTTATTAATAAATTTTGACAATGCTATTGGTTTTGAAAGACAGTGAATATATTTTTTTTTTAATTTTATTGATTTTATTGATTTTATTTTAACAAATATTTGGCTTAAGTAGTAAATTAACTTAGGAAAACCTAGTGAGGTTGTTTTACGTTTTTGTTTTTGAAAAAGTATATTATTTCAGAAAGCCTGTTATTTTTTTGTTTTAGCATAGTATAAATTTTATTAAATTTTGTATCAAAATTGGTTTTTAAAAGGAAAGTAATTGATGTAATTTTAAATAAAATGCTGCTAGTTGATGTGACATTGGGTGAAAAGATTTTATGTGAATAGTTGTGTAGGTTTATGGTAAATTTTAAATTCTGTTTGTTATTTACTGGACTCTACTTTCAAAGTAAATTTAATATTATTATAAATGTTTTGTAAGTTTAAAAAAAAAATGTAATTGTCTATTAATGATTGTAAAGCAGACTAAGAAATCGTTTTTTGTTTTACAGGTTTACGTGGAAAGCATTCATTATTAATTGTTAAAAATTAATTAAGAACTGCATTCCAGACTTTATTGACATTGTTTTTGTTATATAAATTAGTCAAGTATTGTTTTTCTAATTATTAAGTTGTAAGTTTAATAAATCATGCGTCTATATTTTGATTAAATGGATAATATAAAGGAACGCTATCTGTACTGCTACTCTATGTTATAATAATGTAATTAATGATGTACTTGATTCTCATAATACATATAAATATTCTATCTGTCTATCTAACTATTTTTCAGGTTTAAATATTTTTCATAAACTATTTTAGATTATCCAAGTTTAATAATGCTTTATAAATAAAAAATACATTATTGACGTACATATTTTATACATTTTAAAAAAAGCAACAAATTTCAATTTGCGATTCAAAAAGTAATATAATTTAACGTCTAAACAAGGATGTGTGTGTGCTGTGTTCGCGCGAGTAACACTGAAAGCGCGAGGATGTTTTTAATGATTTTATAATTCAATAAAGAATGTACATGAGGTTTGCTCCTATATATAGAAGAACTAGAAGTAATTTTTCTAATCTCTTTAATACTTTAGAGTGCATGCCGGATTTATGAGATCCTACACCATGGTATCTGTGATTGGTATTGGCATCGGCAATATCTCAATATTCGGTTGGTAGAGTAAATGGGTCAAAGAAGACTAGTACATTCTCCTTTTAACGGCTCTCGGAATAAGATGTGAGGTTAGTTAAAGGGTCGCTCATAAATAGTTAAGAAGGAAACGGGTTCAATATGTGCCCGTTCTTTGTTATTGAATATTTTACTCTTTTACGTTTCTAATTAGAAAGAGGACTGTATCAACTTTACTTAAATTTTTAAAAAGGTCACAGCGTTTGTTAAGATAGATATATTAAAATATTTTAATGTTATCTATATTTTAATGTATTACACAAAAATCATTTGTGATCTTCATGCAGTCTTTTAAAGTTTTCTAATTTCTAAAATATAAACATAAACGTTTTTAGTAATAAAAAATATTGTTATTGAAATATTTATCATAAAATACGCTTTTCAATCAGATACAAGTTACTACTACTAACTAAATTATACAGGGTGTTTACTAACTGCGGCCACTTGCACTTGCACTCGCACTTGCACTCAGATAAATTTTACAATATTCAATCAAGGCTTATTTAATCTTAAAATTAACTTAAAATGTTAAGATTAAAAATTAAGTTTAAAAAAATTCTATTTCTATGTACAAACTTACAATATTTTCTATATCTCCACACTAACAATTTTAATTCATAAATCAATCAGGTTTTTTTATTAAATTAGTAGTGTGCGGACACAACGGCGATCCTCGCTCCAAACATAGCGACCCTGGAACACTAGAATTTGTTCTAAGCTTGGACCTTTGCTCATTGCTCTGATTTTAGTATTTACGTATTGATTTAAATCTTTTTTAGCATTGTGAGAATAAAATTATTTAAAAAGTAAAAAACACAAGATAAATTTTACCCGCACGTTGTTAAAAAAGTTTCACTTTAATATAAATACTAGAATCGGAGCAATGAGCAAGGGTGCAAGCATCGTACCCTAAAAAAATAGATTTTGTTCTAAGCTCGAACCCTCGCTCATTGCTCCAATTTTTGTACTTATATATTAAACTGAAACTTTTTTAGCGTCGTGAAAATAAAATTATTTTAAAAGTACAGAGTACAAGATTTTCTATCACTGATGCTATTATTCACAACTCATTTGCAATTTAAAAAAAATTCTTATACTAACAAAAACTATTTTTTTAAATCAAATATTTATTTGTAATCAAAAAACTGAAAAATAATCTTAAATAAAAGTATAGCAAATTTTACTTACTATCTACAAAATATCTAAATCGTTTTTTTTTTCAATATATGCAAATCAGTATATTTGAAAAACATACAAAACTGTCAAGTCATATTAATTAAAAAAGACCTAAAATAATTTTTAAGAAGAGGTTCAGTTATAAATACGATTTTAAAACTTTGCTTTGATTGTAAATTTGAAAAGATAAAAAGTTACAGTTTTTTTAAAAAATTGTAATTGTAAAAATTACTTTTGCGACTTTATTAGGTTCCTTGAAAAATTTTTAGTTGTTTTATTAAAAATGGCAAAGATATTTACTTCTAAATGGCCAACTCAAATATTAATAACAGGAGTTGCATGATAAGTTTTTTTTAAATTTATTTTAAAACATTTATATATAAATATTGATCAGCATCGCTACTGCTCCTGAAATATCAAAATTGAGCTTGAAATTTAGTATAGCTCCGACTATAGCACAGCGCACGGACACGCGGACATAATATGATTTGTTTACGTGTTAAACAACCAGTGCTCATACGCGTATGTAGTTATATATGTTGTTGCATGAGAATGTACACGTTTCTTATGCCACAATACTTGAACCAAAATTGCGGTATTAATTATTTTTCACCAATATTTTTTATGCGTATGTCTTAATTTTTTGTTTAATGAACTTTAAACTTACTATCAATTCATAAGTCTTGTCAGAAAAAGCACTGTCCTTTGGCAAATTGAATAAATTTGATGTTTTAAATGTGCATCTGTTGTTTTCTTTACAATATCAAACAAAAAAGAGATGATTTATACTATGGCAAGTCCTTTTGCTTATTCAGCAACTTGTGTAAAAGACACTAACCTTAATCTGTTAGAAACTGCTAAAATACTTACTACAACATAAATCATCATTTTTAAACTCCTTTAGATTATTAGTATTGCATTTTATTTTGCTTTACTACAATTTTTATATTATTTTTTTTGTATATATGCAATTTTTTGTTGTTCAATAAACATATTATTATTTAAGACTATACCGACCGCTACCTTGATAATACTACAAATTTGAGAAAAAATGGCAACTTTGGCATCATTGTTATTTCTACATATAATTTGATAATTGATTTATTTTTTCACTAGTACATTTAGAAAGGATTAAACTGTAATATGTAATATGTTAGGAAATATCCTAAAAAACTATTTAAATATAGAAATAAATTCGTTTTTATGTATTTTTAAATGCATTTTGTTGCTATTTGCAAATATATTTTTACAAAAAAAAAACTTGAAATATCATTTTTCATGGATGATGCATGTTTTTTCTGCTTTTTTCTACGTAACTGCCGTCAACAGCAGGAGAGAGCCCCAGAGTGATTTACCCTTGATTCAAATTATCATCTTTTTTTGCATTTGTTATTGCTCTTTTATAAGTGTTTGGTAAATCTTTTGGTTAAAAGTTAATTTTATCGATAGTTTAAATTTTTTTAATATGTTAGTAGTTGCAAATTTTGTCTGAGATTATGAAGGTGTAGTGTGAACCAGTTAACAACATTGAAGTTTTTATTAAAATTTTGCACTATTTATCTGTTCTTCATGTTGGCAAATAAATCTAGGATAAAAAGCAGTACCAGTCATGCAAAGTATTGTAATTGAAGTACTAAATACGGAATGTAATAGTTGATGTCTAATATTTAACATGGTGGACCAAGAGCAAGTTATGCTGCTAACTGTTTAGCTAAATAAGTTAAGAAAGTATAAATTAATTGAATTAATACTTAGAAAAATAAGTGAAAGTAATATAATAAAGTATATAAACAATGTTTTGTAAATAAATGTATTATAGTATTATTATAGAGGATCACAGAAATAATCTATTTTGTTTAATTACTTCCTTGATATGTTGTCATGGTTATTTGTTTAGAATTAAATTAACATTCAATAAAAGTTTGAATAAAAGTACAGAAATTTTTACAACAAGTTTTTATTGTGTTTGAAACCAGTGAAAATGTGCTTTGGTTTGCCTTTGCTACAAATATAATCAATCACAATCCAACAAACCGCTACAAACAATGAGAAGAAAATAGCGATAAACAAGAAGCAAAAGAAGAAAGTGATACATGTAGTGTAATGAATAAAGAGTTATATATAAAACTCATCAAACAAATGGAAAGCCGCAAGACAACAAATGTAGAAAGTGCAAAACTCATAACAAAAATATACAGCACATAATATCAAGTTGTTCTATTATTGCAAATACTGAATATAAAAATAGACATGATAATGTAGCTAAAATTATTTACCAAGAGATTGCTTTTCAAAATTCTATAATCACTGATTAAATACTATGTTATAAATATACACCAGATAAAGTTTTGGAAAATAAAAATTACAAATTATATTGGGATAGAACGATTTTAACGGACCAATCAATAAGCCACAATCACCCGGATATAACGTTTGTAGATAAAATTAACAAAATCACATTTTTGATTGATATTACAATTCCAAGTTTAAACAATTTACAAAAATCATAAACAGAAAAAATTACTAAGTATAGAAATTTGTCTATAGAAATTGAACAACTTTGGAACATGAAATACGTATAATTCCTATTGTGACATCTGCTACAGGCATTATTCCACTAACATTAAAAAAATTAAAACTGGAAAAAAAAGATCTACATCCAATTGCAGCGTGCAGTTATATTAGATACCTGCAGCATCGTAAACATTTTTTAAAATAATAAATATATAATATATTTATTTACTTTAACCGAAATGTTTGTAAATTAATTTACCTTCCGTATTATGTATTGCAAGTTTTGAAAAATAATAATAATATTAATAATAAAAAAAAAATAATCTTGATGCAAAATGTTGCCGAATACGTAAAACACATGATAAAACTATCGCGCATGTTATATCCAGGTGCCCAATATTGGCAAAAAACAAATATGTACAAAGACATGACAAGGTAGCAAAACTTTTACATTACAATATATGCGTTGATCTAAAAATACAAGTAGAAAAAAATTGGTATGACCACAAACCAGAACAAGTAACAGACAAGGATGAAGTCACGATACTGTGGAGACATACTGACAGAGAGATAAAAGCAAACAAACCTGATTTGTCATAAAAATTATCACAAAAGTATGTGCACAATTATTGATGTTGCAATATTGATGACACAAGTACTAGAAGTAAAGAAGCGAAAAAAATTCTAAAGTATTGTGACTTGTCAATTAAAATTTCGAGGATGTGGAATATGAAAACCGAAATTGTTCCTATCATAGGTGGTACCACTGAGACGGTCACTAATAAATTAGCCAAAAATATATTAAAAATTAGAGGAAAACATAACATACAGCAACTACAAACAACTGCAGTACTAGAAACAACTCACATAACCATAGACCATAGACCATAGACATACGGTGTTACATTAATCACCAGCATGTGAGACATACTGTGCATACACTACATGATAATAATAATGAATAATTTTTATTGTCAAAACAGTAACAGAAAAAAATATAATAGTATTGACAATAAGGTACATGATCAGAATGAAGTAACTAATATGAGGTCTAAAAATTTTAAAAATTTTGCATTGTGCATTTTTTTTTTAAACTTATAGAAAAACAAAGTTGTAGAATGAATAATTTCCAATCAATGTGTACTAATGTTTTTTTTTTTTAAATTCTGCTTAGTTTTATTGCTAGAGGGCACACAGAGAAAAAAACTACAAATTTGACTGAAAGATAACGATATTCATAATTAAATTGTTCAATTTCAAAGAAGAATGACAGATGACAGATGACAGATGACAGATGACAGATGACAGATGACAGATGACAGATGACAGATGACAGATGACAGATGACAGATGACAGATGACAGATGACAGATGACAGATGACAGATGACAGATGACAGATGACAGATGACAGATGACAGATGACAGATGACAGATGACAGATGACAGATGACAGATGACAGATGACAGATGACAGATGACAGATGACAGATGACAGATGACAGATGACAGATGACAGATGACAGATGACAGATGACAGATGACAGATGACAGATGACAGATGACAGATGACAGATGACAGATGACAGATGACAGATGACAGATGACAGATGACAGATGACAGATGACAGATGACAGATGACAGATGACAGATGACAGATGACAGATGACAGATGACAGATGACAGATGACAGATGACAGATGACAGATGACAGATGACAGATGACAGATGACAGATGACAGATGACAGATGACAGATGACAGATGACAGATGACAGATGACAGATGACAGATGACAGATGACAGATGACAGATGACAGATGACAGATGACAGATGACAGATGACAGATGACAGATGACAGATGACAGATGACAGATGACAGATGACAGATGACAGATGACAGATGACAGATGACAGATGACAGATGACAGATGACAGATGACAGATGACAGATGACAGATGACAGATGACAGATGACAGATGACAGATGACAGATGACAGATGACAGATGACAGATGACAGATGACAGATGACAGATGACAGATGACAGATGACAGATGACAGATGACAGATGACAGATGACAGATGACAGATGACAGATGACAGATGACAGATGACAGATGACAGATGACAGATGACAGATGACAGATGACAGATGACAGATGACAGATGACAGATGACAGATGACAGATGACAGATGACAGATGACAGATGACAGATGACAGATGACAGATGACAGATGACAGATGACAGATGACAGATGACAGATGACAGATGACAGATGACAGATGACAGATGACAGATGACAGATGACAGATGACAGATGACAGATGACAGATGACAGATGACAGATGACAGATGACAGATGACAGATGACAGATGACAGATGACAGATGACAGATGACAGATGACAGATGACAGATGACAGATGACAGATGACAGATGACAGATGACAGATGACAGATGACAGATGACAGATGACAGATGACAGATGACAGATGACAGATGACAGATGACAGATGACAGATGACAGATGACAGATGACAGATGACAGATGACAGATGACAGATGACAGATGACAGATGACAGATGACAGATGACAGATGACAGATGACAGATGACAGATGACAGATGACAGATGACAGATGACAGATGACAGATGACAGATGACAGATGACAGATGACAGATGACAGATGACAGATGACAATAGATTTATTTTAATAGATCATATGCGCGATCGTTTTGCCAATATGCGTGTTCGTTTTGCCAATATCACTAAAATTTTGATCACTTGGTTATAATAAATTAAACAAATTCGGTGACATAAATTTAAAAATATGACGAGTAATGAATAAAACAATTTGAGATAAGGTGAAATTGGTCGTTCTTTGTTATGTACGATGTTAAACAATAATTAAGTAATATTTTAGGTCATCACCAAGTGATCAAAATTTCAGTGATATTGGCAAAACAAACGCGCCTAGTATCACTGAAATTTTGATCACTTGGTGATGATAAATTAAACGAATTTGGTGACATAAATTTAAAAATATCGCGAGTAATGAATAAAACAATTTGAGATAAGGTGAAATTGGTCGTTCTTTTTTATGTATCATGTTAATCAATAATTAAGTAATATTTTAAGTCATTGCCAAGTAATCAAAATTTCAGTGATATTGGCGAAACGAACGCGCCTCATAACAGATATAGGAAATGTCATAAATAATTACAAACTAAAAATTAAATTGCACAACAAAATTTAAAATAAACAGAAAAACACATAAACATAGGTATAAAATACATGTATACATATTATATATATATATATTAAATTAATTTAAAAATAAACTATAAAATAATACAATAAATGTAACATGCTCAAAAATTTGTTTCGAATAGAAAATTATTTACAGAATAGTACGCTTTTTGTAACAATTATTGTTTTGTTTTGATTTTAAACTGTTGTTTAGGTTATATTTTGATCTGATTGGGTAATTTGTTATAACACTTAATTGCTATATATTTACGACATTGCTCATATTTAGACGTTGAGTGCTTAGAAATTTTGAATGTACTTTCATGTCTTGTTTTATAGTCATAGATGTTGTTTAAACATTTAAATCAGTTTATATTACTTCTTGCATAAATAAGAAGTTGATGTATAAAAATACAAGGCAATGTTAGTACATTCAGTTTTATAAACAATTTAACACAATGTGTCCTACTTGAAACTTTGAACATGTATCTAATAGCTCTCTTTTGCAATTTAAACAATTTATGAAAATCGCTTGTTGTTTTCCAAACAATAATTCTAAGTGACAATATAGAATGAATACGCCAAAAACAAAATTAATTTATTATAACACTTAATTGCTATATATTTACGACATTGCTCATATTTAGACGTTGAGTGCTTAGGAATTTTGAATGTACTTCCATGTCTTGTACTATAGTCATAGATGTTGTTTAAACATTTAAAACAGTTTATATTACTTCTTGCATAAATAAGAAGTTGATGTATAAAAATACAAGGCAATGTTAGTACATTCAGTTTTATAAACAATTTAACACAATGTGTCCTACTTGAAACTTTGAACATGTATCTAATAGCTCTCTTTTGCAATTTAAAGAATCTATGAAAATTGCTTGTTGTTTTTCAAACTATAATTTTAAATGACAATATAGAATGAATACGCCGAAAATAAAATAATTTTAATGCTGACATGTCAATTATGGGTTGAAGTTGTTTGACCATGAAGCACAAAGAATTAACTTTATTGCACAAAACATCAATGTGATAATTTTATTTACAACATTCATCAATGTGAATCCCCAAAAATTTTACATTTGTTTTCTTTGCAATGCTAATTTCATTACATCTAATTAGATGACTCATGTCACTTAATCTGTTTTTAGATAAATCAAATTGCATACAAACTGATTTTTTGTGTTTATAATTAAGCCGTTGTTTTTGAAATAGTTAGTTATTTCTGCTACGTTGGTATTTGCTTGAATTACAGCATTACTAAAAGATTTTTCTGCTATTAAAAAAGAGGTATTATTTGCAAAAATTATACTCGCAATACTATTTATATCATTTACATAGATGATGAAGAGTAGGAGCTCAAGAACTGATCCTTAAGGTACAACCCACCGCATCTCCAATGAACTAGACTTAATTACATAATGATATCTGTTTTTTAAACAGCTTGTAAAAAAATTTAAAATCGTTTTTATAACTCCATATTTTTCAAGTTTATTTAATAAAATGTTATGATTTACAAGATCAAACGCTTTTGTTAAATTAAGGAAAACACCAAAACATGCGTTTTTTGTCTCAGAATACTGATATAAAGAATTTATAAATTTAGTAACGGCAGAACATGTTGATCTCCCTTTCAGATATGCAAATTGGTTTTTGTTAAACAGGTTACATTTGTTAAAGAAGATGGTAAGTTTTTTAGCTACAATATGCTCAATAACCTTAGAAGAGGTATTGCATGTATACAAAGATCTATTATTTGATACTAGATTACACCCGTTTTTATAATGTGGAATTATTTTTGACAATTTAAGCATATCTGAAAATTTTTCTTGACTTAACGAAGCGTTGATTATAGCAGTAAGTGGTTTCCAAAATGACACGGCACAATATTTTAAAAGATTTGAACTGATTTTGTCAGGCCCACTAGAATTAGTGTTTTTTTAGAGCAGATATTGCATTTTGAACTTCAGGCATTGTCACTGGATGAAGAAAAATGATTTGCAGTTATGAGGAATATTGTCGCAATGGAAGCTATTTTCTAGTTTTAATGAGTCAGTCATAAAATTAAAGAACTTATTAAAGGTGTTTACAATTAAAGAAATATTGATAACTATTTTATTGTTGATTTTAAGTGTATTTGTGGCGTCTGATGACTTTGAGTTGACGTAAGAATTATTATTAATTATTTGCCATGCGGCTTTTGAAATATTAGGAGAATTTCTAACTAACACAGTATTATGTTTTTGTTTTCTAGCATTATCAGTTTATTGTATATATTCTTATATGTTTTATAATGTTGTTTAATCAAATCTAAATTTCACAATGTAAGACAATAAAGGTCTTTTAAAGTAACGCACAACTTTTTCAATCCCTTTGTCATCCAACCATTATTTAATTTTGTTTTTGAATAAATGGTTATCTTAATTTTTGGAAATGTTGTTTTAAAGTTTATGTTTAATTATATTACTAAAATTTTCGTATGTTGAATTAACATCATTGGATGTAATATCTGATCAGTCCTCGTACATTTTTTCATTAAAAAGTTTAATATTGTCTATTTTGTTTAGTTGTCTAACTTATCCTTTTTATTGCATTTTTTTAAATTTATTTCTATAAACTGCATATTATGATCAGACAGTCCGTTTTCTATGATACTACCAACATACTTAAAATTTGATTTTTGAATGCAAATATTATCTAAACAGTTTTTTTTTTCTAGTAGGAACAAATATGATAGGTACTACATTAAATGTATTGAGGAAATCAGTTAATTTTTTGTTATAATTGTTGACTGTGATAAAATTTACATTAAAATCACTACAAAGTAATATAATTTTATTTTTTCTATTTATGTTTTGCAATACTTTATTTAATTTATTTATAAATACATCAATATCTCCACTATACACTATAGTTTTAATAGAATAGGAACATTTTCTAAAAATTACAACACCACTATTTTTGCAAGTTGTCCTGCAATAAATGTTATTTAAATTAAACCTATCAAGCTTTATTGACTGTACCTGATTTGGTTGTATTGCATGTTCAGATAGACACAATACATCACACTGATTATTATTTAAAAACAATTCTAATTTTTCTATTTTATTAGTAACACATTGCATATTTTGATGCAAAACTTTAAATTTATTTTTTAATGGTATTTTAATCTGTTCAACATCTGTTTGATTTGATCTGATTGATATTATTTATTGATTGCTATTTAATAGCATACTTAGCCTTACGAATTTGATTTTGTACTTAACTTTAAATTATTATATCTCCTAAAGTACTTGAGTGATCATAGAAAACCTTAAACATTTGGAAAGGGTAATAAATAAAAAACATTTTGAGTTCTTGTGAATCTAATTTTATTGTGATTTTGCAATGTGGCACTACTTTGATGTCAGGTCAAATTTTATAAAATGTGTTAACAATCTGAGCTGTATCTACAAGATATCTCAATATGGAATTTTCAAATTAAAGTACATAAAATAACAAATCATAGCCTTTTTAAAGTTATTTTTTGGCCTTTTAAAAAGTCTAAAAAAAACAAGAAAAGGTCTAAAGGGCTAAAATTTTGGAAATCCTTTTTTTTTATCATACTTTTATACTTTCATGTACTAAAACTTTGAGAATTGTACAAAAGTAATAGAATTGCTTATATATAAATAATTAAAAAAAGACAACATTTTACAAGTTATTAACTAATTAAAATTATCTAATACTAAGTTGCTGCTTGAACAATTATTTAAAAAAATTATATTTAAAATTAGCGGGTGATTTATAAAAATTCAATAACGGCGTAGTTTCAGTAAACAAATAGTTTGGTATTTTGTAAAATAAAACTTAATGTTTTATAGCATTTTTTGGTTGTATTAACGATATGCTGCTTAGTTGTTAATTTGGAGTCAAAGAAAATCCCTTAATTAAATTAATATTCTCCAAGATACAGCTTTTTTATAGTGTTTTTTACGTCTATATTGTAAACGATATCAATATTTTTTTGCGCGGTTCATGCGCGAATCCACGCGTTTGAGATGCGTGTCTTACTTAAGGCCTGAAACTAACCTCGTCTATTCTTTTCCGTGTTAAGAAACGTGCACGTGTGTGTGTTTTCAAACCTCCAAACCAGCTCGTGCTTTCTGGTAATTAAACCCGGTATAATTCAAGCCTGCGTTTAATCTGCACAGGTATGTAAATTCCCCAAGTAAATAAATAATAATTAATTGTATTAATTATTTGCGCAGGTTTGTTTTAGGGTTGTTTTGTTCAACACGCCACGTGTACCCGTACATGTAATAAAGCTGTAATCTAACGAAGAATAAAGTGAACTTAAATTGTATAATACTGAAAATAATTTCTCTACACCTCCGCTCTGTTACAATATTAAAATGAGTATTACAATTATACCAAATTTTTTTTTATTATTTTGTGTATTTGAGAAGTACTGTTAAGGTAATCAAATTGTTAACAATTTTATAATATTCTTAACATGCAAGTTGGAATCGCTACAATTAACTACAGAATTCTAGTTTGCCAACTGAATCAGTTTGTAAAGCCTGGAGTAGTTAGCTTTTTTATAATTATAAACTACAGCAGTAGATATTAGAGCTTTCATAAGTACGTTATCCACGCATGTGAAAGTTATTTTAAGACCAGGATGATGTGTTTTTTTCTGTACTAACAAAAGTGTGGAATGACTGACTGTACACTTAATACTATGAGAACAAATTAACAAATCAAGTAATTTATTATTCACGTTTCTGAAGTCATTGAACTATATAGATCCATTAAAGTAATTAAAACTTGAAATGACATTAGACTTTGAACAATAGGCTGATTGGTATGATGATGGCGATTTTAATTTGTTTACTTCACTTCATATGTTGTTATTAGAGATTGTGGTGGTATCTACAAAGCAATAACATTACATACAAAAATTCCGCAACGTAAGCTAATACAAACAAAATTAATATTAAAGTCATCAAATTCTTGATCACAAATACGTATTTTATTTGTAGAAAAAATTAAGTTGACTGCAATTTAGACACCACTGCCGTGAGACTTATCGTTATAAAAAACGTTAACATTTGTAGTAAAAAGTTTATAATCAGATTTATTAATCCAAGTTTAAGACAGCATTATAATATCTAATTCATCAGTTGCAAGTAAGTTTTTAATATATAATTATAATTTATACATATTTGAACTAGCTTATTTTACAAAACAAAACAAAATTTAAAAATTATCAAACTAATGCAGAGTTACTGTACTAGAAACCGTACGTATTTTGCCATCTTACTAAAAATTGAAAATGTTGTCATATATTCAACTTAAACAAAAACTTTTTAATATTTTATGAACTTAATGAATTTTACGCTAAGTACTAAATTTAAAATATAATTATTATATATGTTTTATTTTATTTTATATTTTAATGTGTAACTACTGTATTGTAATAAACTGAGTATATTAATGTGTTACTTTTGTATTGTGAATTTTTACTTATCTGTTGTATTACTACATTTTTAAGATTTAAAATATATTATTGATGTGGAATAAGAGGATCTGCACATAGATAGATAAGCTCATATCTCACAAATAAATCTCAAACTACACATATTGAAGTAAATGGAGAGAAATTTAAATCAAGACAAAAAACAGTTACAATGGGTGTTCCTCAAGGTAGCATTATGGGTCCATTACTTTTTATAATATACCTAAATGACTTATCAAACTTTTTGTTAAATAGTCCACATAATATAATAAGTTACGCTGACGACACTACTATGCTATTGCGTGGAAAAAATATACTACAAACAGAATCCGAAGGAGCAATATATTTTGCAAAAATGGAAAACTGGCTAAACGACAACAAACTTCTTTTAAATGTAGGTAAAACTAACTGCACCGTATTTAAAACAAGTCGATCAAAAAACCCATCACCACATCATGTCAACTTCAATGATCTCAAACTGGAAGTTACAACATCAACAAAATGCCTAGGCATCAAAATTGATGAAAAGTTAAACTGGCACGAACACATTATATACCTGGCAAGTAAACTGCAACCAATCATCTACGGGCTCAGATCACTAAAACATTGTGTAGATATTCAACAACTTAAATGTGTATACTATGCATCTTTTCAATCTTTATTATCATTTGGGATAATATTGTGGGGCAGCAGTACTAATTTAAATAAAATTTTTGTTCATCAAAAACGAGCAATTAGAATAATATGTAGCATGCCGTATCTAAATTCGTGCAGAGGAATTTTTATAAAAAATAATATTTTAACCGTTTACGGTTTGTATATATACGAATTATTATTATTTAAATTTAAAAATAAAAATAAGTATACCGATTATTGTAAGACTCAGTCACATAATACAAGATCGAATATTTATATTTATCCTAAACACAAACTAGATATAACAAAATATTCTCCAATTTATATGTCAATTAAAATGTATAATTGTTTACCAAATTTATTTAAACAAGCTCCCAGCTACAAACAATATAAAAAAAAAATTATATCCATTTATCTTGAAATGTGAACCATATAATATAGAAGAATTTGTTGATTATTGTAAACAAATTTAATACTTAAACTTATGACGTATTTCACTTTACTCTAACTTATGTATGTAAAAATATGTAATGTACAGTCTTTTTGAAATAAAATTATTATTATTATTATTATTATTATTATTATTAATAATTTTTTTAATATATTTAATGCAACGCCTCAAACCTGCAAATCAAAATGTTTGTGGTTTTTTTTTTGGCGTGCGTTCTATTGCGTGTGTAAATGCACATACTGTAATGTCAGCATATTCTTTGAAAATGAATTCTTCATTAAGTAAAATTAAATTTAAATTTTAATAAATTGTGACATAAATTTCGACATTTTTTAACTTAAATATTTTAAAATTGCTTTAATTCGAAACACAGACAGATAAGACCTACGTTTATATGAACATTTTTTCATAAAATTAATTTTTTTTAGCCAACGTTTGTATAGACACTAATGAGCCGTATGTATATATAAATTGCCATTAGATTATAATTAAAAGTTATGATTTGATACATATACTATTTTTGTTACAACTATCTAAACAAATTTCAATAATTCTTCGAACTCTTGCTGCTAATGAGATAATTTATTACATACTTCTAATGAAATAATCCACTATATACTTTACATAACCTAATTCTAATTTATACTCATAAACTACGAGCTTTTACCTATTTATCCAGCTACTGTTCGATACTACACAGCTATTATTATTAATTAAAATCAAACTTGATTATTTAATTAAATATTTAATTGATGTTTTGTTAGCAGTAGTTTTCAATTATTGTTTGGCTAATTGGAAAAGTATCCTTAATCAAATAAAATGTTAATTAGATTTTAAAAATTATTAAGAAGCATTTATTAGTACTCTTTAAAAGATATATACATCAATAAATCTATAATTTCTCATAACATAAAATATATTTTTTGTATAAGAATTTTATAGAATATATTTTAATAATATATATCACGGCTCTTTACAACTTTGGCAAGGATTGGTTGACAACTCTTATAAAATATATTAAACTTTTTTATTATAATTTTGCATAATTAATTAATTGTATTACATAAATATATTTATTAATTTATATAAATTGGGTATCCGGAGAACATGACCATGCAGCAGGTTGAATTATATATCGACCGAACAGCGCTGAGCTTTCAGCGAACATTTTGAAAACTCTGGAACTTTCACTTTGTTGAAAATGCATTACATAAAATATTAAATGCACATTTTGCTGGCTGCATAATAGGTAAACACAGAGATTACAAAAAAAGTAGATTAACAAAACTTAAGTTTGAATTGAAGTCAATAACAATTCAATAAATTTATACATAATAAATTTGAATAGAAATATTGTAATCAAATTTTGTAACTTCATATTAAATAGCTACAAAAGTGTAATAATTTGATTTTTTCTATATTTTGTTATACAATATAATATAACTATTACATGCACGGTAAGATTCCCATTTTCTACGAGTATGGACGTTGCATACAAGCCTTGGTGAGTTACTTATAACGTACACAAAAAGAGTTAAACTATTTATTAAATATCGTAATATGACATATGTATTTAAAGAATATTTATCACTTTTCTATGGTTTTCTAAAGTGCGTGGATATACTCATTTTGCACAAATTCAATATACGTAATGATGAATATGTGAATAACAGTTTCATAAATGACATTACAGTAAAAAGTAGAAAAGTATACTTTATAAACTTGTATTTTTATTTGCTGTATATAATTTATATAGTTGTGAGATAATTGCGTGCATTTTACTTGAAAATTAACTCTAGAAATGCATATATATTTGTGCAGTTGCAGTCTAACTAACATGAATGATAATCGCTTGAGTAGATAAAACAATCGGGCTTTTGGTTTGTGAGTGTGGATATATATGTGTATATAGAATATATGCGCCGAGTTATTTATCATGGATAACACGTTATCTATATGCGTGCTCAATGGGTGTATTAGAATATCAGATAAACCTCCCTAGGGAGTTATGATATAGGAACCATCTGTTTTCTAAATTAGCAAGTCTAATGACGATTGTAATATTAAACTTTACGCCACCGAACAAAACGTGTGTATATGTAGGATGAATAAGTTGTAGGTATTGTTTGTGGAAGTTAAGAAAGTAGATCTGGAAGTAGATGAGAGATCCGCAATCATCGGGCGCGCTTACAATGCGAGTATTAGATTAACACGAAGTGTGCTTGAATCTAAAGTAGGCCCGGCTAGAATTATACCGGTGCTCTCTCTGCCACTGCTTATAACTCCCCGTGCCCCATTCAATTACGCCACTTCCATTCTCCACTTTCCTTACGGTGAGTGCCAAGTTGAAACATTATTTAACTGAATCTTTTTCTAATCATCTTGTTCTTCGGTTAATCATATTTTGTATTAATTCGTTCTGGGAAGGCACTAAGCTGTAATTATCTGTACTATATCTGCTATATTACAGCATTAAACTTTATTATTCAATTATTAAGCAATTCTGCTTATGAACAGGTAGTTGTAGCAGTGATGGCGGGCACAAACTTACACCGGATATTTGTATATTCTCTATAACTTTCAACAAAATGATAAAATTTCCAACAGCAATGTTATATTATTATACAAAAATAGACATGACAGTAACTTGAAATAAATATAAATGCGTAGTAAGTTATTATTTTGTTTTATTAAAAATTGCCAATTGAATCTTTTGTTTCAATTTGCAGCTTGTGGCTGTATTGACACACAACTTGAAAATTCTGTTAATCAACAATTTCAATTCCATATATGATTATCTTAAACAACGTGTTTTTTATTACAACTACAATCAAATACATATTTTAGACAAATGACAACATTTTTGAAATGTTTATAATAAAAAACATCCCCCTTGTGGGTACTACCTTGTCGTGGTGAGGGGGCTGAGTAACTTCTGCTCGAGCTACGCCGGTGGGAGTTTTAAATTCTTGGCAGGGCCACCCATGCCGGAAGGGTCAATGAGCAGAAGCCAAACCAAATGTACCCAAAGCCATTCCTGGCTACCTTCCCTATTTATCCTGTCATTTCCATTTCTACCCCTACCCTTCTTTTCCTTTCATTCCCAACCTGGCGGTAGGTAAAACGCAAATCTTTTTTAATGATGTCAAAATCAAATTCACGCCCCCAGTCCGTGCCGTTAGTTGAATCTGACAAGGGCTTCATAATCGGCACGGGTTTGGCAACTACCGGAGTGGGAGAACAATGCTCCGGTAGCGCAGTAGTGAATTGTTCGGAAGTTGGTGCAACTGATCAGGTTGTGCCAACGGATAATGCTACCCGGTCCCCTTCCGATGACAAATCGGACCCCCCAGCTTCTTCTTCGACAAAAGGGAAGAAGTCTGGCAAAGCTATTTTGTCAAACAGTGCCAGTGATGAGAAGGCGGAACCTGTTCCTCGGTTCATCCTGGTCACTAGAGAAGAGGGCAACTTTGATAAAGTAAGCCTCTTCTTAATAAGTAAGTGTTTATACGGACTGATCGGTGATACTAAATCTATTAAGAAGGTCAGAGATGGCCTTCTTGTAGAAACGGTTTCAGCCGCTCAGTCATCGAAATTGCTAAAATGTAACCGTATCTCAGATATGAACGTGACAGTCTTAGCTCACAAAACATTGAATTTCTGTAAGGGGATTGTCTACTGCAGAGACTTTTTAAATTGCACGTTGGAGGAAATTGTAGAGAACATGAGTGGTCAGGGGGTTATCGAAGCGCGTCGCATTTCTAGCATGCGCGACGGAAAACGCGAAGAAACCCCTTATCATACATTGACGTTCAACCGCCCTCAACTTCCTACCAACGTAAAAGGGGCCTTTTATAGTCTCCCAGTCAGGGCATATATTCTGGCACCAATGCGCTGCTTCAAATGTCAGAGGTTTGGACACACAGCTGCTCGTTGCTCCAAAGAGCAGATTTGCGCGTGTGGAAAACCACTGCATAATGGTAGCAAATGTCAACAGCCAATTACGTGTATCAATTGCGAAGGAGAACACTCCGCAAGATCACGTAATTGTCCGAAATATAAAGAAAAATTCGCTATCAAAGAAATCATGACCAAGAATAAATTATCGTATTTTGAAGCACGTAAATTGGTATCAATCTCTACACCAGTTGCCGGAATATCATACGCCAAAGCGACGACTGCATTGAAAAGCTCAGTAGACGTTAACGAGCTAATAAACAAACTTTTTCCGCCTCTTATTGCTGCACTTAGCGGACAGATTCAGCTTCCTGTAGCAAAGAAATTACCAATACCGGTCATTAAGACCAACATGCCCCCACCAAATCCTTCGGGGCAACAACGGTTGAGGAGAAATGTAGTCTCCTTAACCAAAAACGTGGGGGAATCACCCCCCTTACATTCTCAGGTTGGTCTTAAAACCGACCTGACCAAACTTGTTTTGGCAGATACGCCAAAACAATTAGATAAGGATCAGTCTGATCCGGGTAAACGAAAGAGGGATGGACCCTTTTCCAGCAACGGTGACGACGAATCCAGTTTGGCATCAGAACTTTCTGTTGTCGACAGTGGGAGTAACCGAGGTAGAAGAAGAAGGAAACCTGGCTGGAAAAAGGGCAGATCACGCTCCCAGCAGATGTAGGCCTTCTATTACATTTTTTAATTAAGTGTTGTTATGTATCGGCACTGCAGTCCTTTACAACTGCAGTGTCATTTGTGTACTTGTATTGTCTTTTCCATTTTAAGGTTCTGGCATTAAAGATTTTTTTGTCTTTGATGTCATCTGTAATATTAGTTTTAAGTTTTATTTGTTTTATGGTTCTGGCATCGGAGTCTTTTACAACTCCGATGTTATCTGTGATATTAGTTTTAAGTTTTATGTATTTTATGGTTCTGACATTGGAGTATTTTACCACTTCGATGTCATCTGTGATATTAGCTTTAAGAATGTATCTTTTGCCTTGTCTACGTCCAAACATCAAAGTCTCTTTACAACTTTGGTGTTTTATTTGTTTTGTGTTAACTTATTTTAATAGCTGTCCGTCTATTACGTGTTATTTATTTCTTAATTTATTTTATTTATTTAATAGTTATCTAAAATTATGGAGACGATAGTACAGTGAAACTGCAACGGTTGCAAACGCAGCTATTGTGAGCTGAAAATGATCCTGGTAAAGCACATGCCTTTTTGCGTGTGCTTACAGGAAACGCACTTCAAACCCCAAGAAAATTTCTATCTTCGGGGCTTTACGTGCACAAGAAGTGACGTTCTGCCGGTTGCCCGAGCCTAAGGTGGAGTCGCTATTTTTCTGAGAGAAAGTTTACCGTTTACGGAAATAACCCTCAGAACTAGACTCCAGGCAATCGCAATCCGGCTTACCATTCCGATAAAAGCCACAATAGGCAACCTGTATCATCCGGAGTTCGATTGGACTCTGGAAGATATACAAGAACTTACTTCGCAGCTTTCACAGCCCTATCTCCTGGTGGGCGATTTTAACGCCCACAATCCGCTGTGGGGTTCCCTTAGGAAAAACACGCGAGGTCGTTTGATTGAGGATTTTCTCGATCAAAGCGACGCTGTCCTTCTCAACACGGGTTCCGCCACACACTTTGGAGGTAGGGGTACAAACTTTTCGGCAATTGATTTGTCTCTATCGTCCCCATGTTTAGCCACACGTTTATCGTGGCATGTATTAGAGGACCTTCACGGCAGCAATCATTTTCCCATCGCAATTAAAACCATTGTCAAACGAGTCAGACAGTCCGTCCCCCGTAGATGGTGTTTTGACCGCGCAGACTGGCAAGGTTTCCAAGTCAGTCTGGTCCCACCAGAATCAAATGGTAAGGATGTCGAGACTAATTGTATTGTCCGAGCAGCAGATGTGTTTGTCCCAAAGTCCAGCGGGCAGCTGGCCGGTCCGTCGGTTCCTTGGTGGAACGACAATATCCGTGTAGCTGTGGAAGAGAAAAAGAAAGCTTTTAATTGTTTCAAAAGATCTCCGACGCAGGAAAACATGATCGCTTTCAAGAAGAAGCGAGCCGTTGCGCGCCGCAAAATTCTTGAAAAGCAAGCAACAATCATGGGAGAGCTACGTATCGACAATCACGCCGACCACTTCGGTCGGCGAAGTGTGGAAAAAGGTGGGAGCCGTGTCGGGAAAGAAATTTCCCTCTGTGGCTTCCATCCTAATCGTCGACGGACGCGAAGTCACCGAAGCGGCCAACATTGCAGACGCATTGGCAACTCAATTTGCGTCTGCCAGTAGCTCTCAAAATTATAGTGAACAATTCCTGCGTCAAAAAGGTCAATTAGAAACTCAGCTAAATTTTTCTTTCCCGGATTTTTTGCCCTACAACTCTTTCTTTTCCTTAAAAGAGTTGGACACGGCAATTAACGGTATGGGTACCTCCTCCGCACCGGGACCAGACGACTTATCAGGTTATCCGGCAGCTTTTCTCCCGCATGACGGAGCGGTTGCTGGAAATCTACAACCTGATATGGAAAAGTGGCGTCTACTCGGAATGTTGGAGAGAGGCCATTATCCTGCCGTTGTTAAAGCCGGGCAAAGATCCAAACAACGTCAACAGCTACAGACCGATTTCATTTACCTGCTGTCTCAGTAAATGATCAACAACCGTCTGGTGTGGATGTTGGAAAGTAACGGTCTTTTAGCTAAATACCAGGCGGGTTTCAGACGAAATCACAGTACCGTTAATCATTTAATCTGTCTAGAAAATTCCATCCAAGACGCCTTCCTAGCAAGAAAACACCTAGTAGCGGTGTTTTTCAACCTGGAGAAGGCGTATGACATGACTTGGCAATATGGAATATTGCAGAAGCTGCACGCATGGGGATTCAGGGGCCGCATGCCTCTTTTTCTTGAGTCTTTCATGCGCGATCGCAAATTTAAAGTAAGGGTGAGAACCACTAACTCAAAGGCATTATGTCTAGAGAAAGGTGTTCCTCAAGGGTCGACAATCAGCGTCACCCTTTTTGCGATTGCAGTTAATGATATTGCGGCTTTGGTGGTTTCACCTGTACAAAAATGCCTGTACGTTGACGACTTGGTGATCTACATGGCGGGAGATACCATCCCTGCCATAACACGTCAACTCCAGATCACCATCGACGAAGTGGACAGGCAGAGGCGAGAGGTTTTCGCTTCTTTACGACAAAAACCTCGTGCGTGCATTTTTGCCGCCTCAGAAGACCTCGCCGGGACCCCGCGCTTGTCTTGCGGGGTTCCAGAATTACTTGCGTCGAAACAATTCGTTTCTTAGGGCTCGTGCTCGATAAGACCTTATCCTTTCGGGCACATATTGATGAATTAGTCACAAAATGCAAAAAAGCCTTGAACGTGCTTGGCCAACATCAACTGGGGAGCGCGGAGAGAGGTACTGTTGCGGCTGTACATGGCTCTGGTTTTATCCAGGGTCGACTACGGCTGCGCGGTATACTCATCCGTCAGAAAATCCCGGTTGAAAGCCCTAGACGCAGTCCACAACGCAAGCATAAGATATGCCACGGGAGCATTCCGGACGAGTACTGCACCAAGTCCTTGTTGCAAATCGGGTGTACCTCTTCTAGCCGCTCGTAGTAGTCGCTCATATTTACCGCCAACGAAATGCAGCAACGCAAATATAGACTCAGGCCTACAGTCAGTAGGCCGGTGTGCGTCCGAGCGCAGGAGCTAGAGGAGAGTCTTAATGTTGATTATCCGATGGTATTCGAGGTCGGTTCTGGCAAGTTTTCACCCTGGCTGATGCCGAGGGTTATAGCTCGTCTTGATCTGACCTCCCAGAGCAAACGAGAAACTTGCCCCGACGTCTTAAGGAGCAAGTTTCTTGAAATTGTTGCCGAATACCCAGACTCTCAGCGGTTGTATACGGACGGTTCGAAAACGGATCGGGGAGTGGGAAGTGCCTTCTTTTTAGATGGTACGGCCCATTCTTGGTCTCTCCCTAAAGAAGCCTCCGTATACACCGCAGAATTATAAGCATTACATAAAGCCCTGCTAAACTGTGAGACGTCATCTCACAGATTGTTCCTCCTTTGTTCCGACTCGCTGAGTGCCATCCTGAGTATACAGTCTATGTACTCGGTCGATCCGCTGGTCTAGCTCGTACAAACTTTGATATTCCGCTTGGCCGGGTTTGGACAGAGAGCTATCTTTGCATGGACACCGGGTCATGTGGGTATCAAGGGAAACGAACTGGCCGATAAAGCCGCCCGTCAGGCGGCTGACGCGGATCCTACGGACAACATTCCCGTAAGACCCGATGATCTCAAAGGTTACGTCATATCGAAGGTCATTGAGGATTGGCAAAGAGTAGGGAACGGCTTCGAGAGCAAATTAAAGGAAATCAAGCTCTCCGTGACGGCATGGAAGTCGCCGGTAGATCTCAACAGGAGAAAGGAGGTCGCCCTATGTCGCTTGCGCATAGGTCATACCAACTTGACCTCTTTGTATCTCCTGACCGGCGACGAACAACCAGAATGCCAAACATGTCACGACCCTCTAACGGTGAAGCACATTTTGGAGGAATGCCGAGCCTACCTTCTCCACCGTAATCGGCTCGAGCTCCCTAACAACGTGGCGTCTATTTTATCAAATAGAGAAGAGTCCATGGGAAGGTGCGTCCAGTTCTTGAAAGACGCAGGACTCTAAACAGGTGTAACCAAATTTTTGTGTTGTCTTATAATGATTTTGGTGTTAACTTATTTATTTATTTTTATTGATCAGTTTGTGTTGTTGAGTTGTTGAAAGCATCGTAGTCTTTTACAACTTCGGTGCAATCTGTGATATTAGGTTCAGTTAGTTTTAAGGGTCTGGCATCGAAGCATTTTACAGCTTCGATGTCATCTGTGATATTAAGTTAGGTTGTGATATTAGGTTAAGTTGTGATATTAGTTTGGTTTAGTTACTTTAGTTTTTAGGGTCTGGCATCAAAGCATTTTACAGCTTCGGTGTCATCTGTGATATTAGGTTAGGTTAAATAGTAAGTTTTGTGATATTAGTTTTTAAATTTAGTTTTTTAATTTAAGCAACTGTAATATTAGATTTAGTATTTATTTATTTATTTATTTAACCATTTTAATGTGTTGTTTTGTCTCCTCAGGTCTATAACCTAAGGTTATTATTATTAAAATAAATAGCTAATGACCTTAGTAGTCGACGCTAAAATACAAAAAAAATAAATAAATAAAAAACATTTTTTACAATTTTTAGATTAATACAATACGACAATATACGTAATAATATAATAAAAGCTATAAAGTCCGTCATGTCAGTTATTAGTTATATTAACTTAAAATAATGTAGTTTGCTTAAATACTTATTTTTTGTATGTAGAATGATGTCTTTTTAGCATGTTTTGTACCGTAATAAAAAACATTTTTGGTTAAGTAATTTTTATGCTGCTTATATTGAAATATAGAGTTTTAGATTAAAAGTAAATTACTACAATGTGAATAATTTTGTTAAAACATATTGTATACGTTCCCTAATGTAATTTAAACTTTATCTTTATTTTTCCAATTCTGCATTATCATATAAAATAAATGTGGTGGTTTCTATTAGATGGAAAGGTAAAATAGTTATCCAAAATATAAACAATACTACAAAAATGTTTTGTGACACGAAGCAGCTTACAATTGCATTTTCAACGTAACGTCCACTTTAATAACTCTGGAATATAATTGTAAATCGGTGAAAGACAACAAACATCTTGGAGTTTGCAGCTTACGCGTAATTCGAGATTAATTGCTTGCGTTAGTCAATGCCAGACCATTATATATCACAGGATTAGGCCGGAGATACTGAGTATACAAAGAGAGAACTGCTGTAAAATGTGTTAAAAGAGCTTACATTCTGATAAATTATACCACCACTCATTTCTTCGTTTACTGTAAAAATAAATAACACTACTATATTAATTTATTAGATCTATAATAGAGATTTTTAAGTTGTTATTCTTTACTCGAAACTATTTATCTTTAACTAACAGTTGGAATACACTGTGCACTCATCGTAAAGAAACTAAATGCATTTTATAGTCTTTCTTCTTTACAACAATGTTATTTTATACTACAGACATATACACGAGTTTTACAGCAAATGCTTATTTCTACATTCTTACCATTACTTGGCATATTAAAGTTATTATTTTATTTCACTCTGCATTAACTTCATTATTTTCTCATACATATAAAAAAAAAAGTTTTATGAGAATCATTTCTTATAAATATTTTGAATGTGCCGTAATGCAACGTATTATCTTATCACTCAAATAGTTACCTTGTTTAGATGTGTTGATTTGGGTTAACTTAATAATATTTTATTAAAAATATATAATTCAAAGATAGTAATTCTATTTCACAAATATTTGTTTAGATAGAATGCATATAAAATTGTTTTGTTTTGCAAAATGCTATTAATAATGCGGTACTACTTGTGATTTTCATTAAACTCAAATGTGATACAAACTGTTTTTTTTTTTTTAATTTATAAGGAATTTTGGTTACTATAAAATGGACATACATAATGCAATATGCTGTCTTTTAATTTAACGGGCTTTTTCTGGACATATTTTAACATCGATGTTTGCTAACATTGCGGTTAAAATTAGTTTTTCAAATACTATTTAGTAATCTTAAAAATGGCTATAAAAGTATGATTTGTATGTTGTAAAGTATTTTTGAGTTTCAAGTAGTGAACTAAACTATCACATTGTACACAAGATTATATTTTGTATACCATAAATATTTGGCATCATAATGATTAAAAAACAATAATTAAACAGTCTTAATTTCATTTAAACTTAATAAATAATTTTATTTAAAGAGACTGGTTTTGTAGTTTAAAATAACGTTGTCAATATAATATTGCATCAATTTGGATATCTACTGTATAAATGTTATTAATTATCAAAAATTAAAAAAAACATAAATACCTGTATATTGTTAGCAATCATTATTTGCCGTTCCTTGAAGATGTATGTGAGGCGGGAATCGATGTGGCAGAATTTCCTGAGCTAGGCGATATTACAACGGAGTAGGCGGATGTAAACAAAAACAGAAAAATTGACATTGACGTTGGGAAAATAGAGAAAAGAATGAATCGACGCGTTGTACATTTTCACTGTTTCCAATATCAGAAGTGGGATTCGCTCAAGTGCCGGTGACTCGTGGTGTGTTTAAACCTGACTGTGGTGCATTTGTGTTGTAAGAACAGTGAAAATGGCGGACGCACAGCAATCTGTGTTAGTTGATTTAGTGCGAGCATTGCAAAACTTTAGAACGGCTCCCGAACAGGTGGATCTGCCATTGTGCAAAGAAATTGGATGACATTTTGTCGAGATTTTGTGGAAGCGTTTCCGCCTAAAAGATATCTTGGCATGTTGTTGGAAAAAACCGCTGCTTTAAATAGCACACGTTTCAACACGTACGAAATGTATGTACACAAAAAAGTTTCGCTATTGAAAAATTTACGAGCATCTTGAAGTGAAGCTGATATGGTTGAGCTGGTAGTTCATAGCATATTTGAAATTGATGTGCGTAATTCAGCTGTCAATCGTAACTGTAAGACTGTATCGTAGTTGTTGATGCATTTAACTACGTTTATAAAAAGGGTTGCAACTGAATTTGCTGGTTCGTTTTCTACTGAACGTGATAATTTGAACTTGATTTCACGTAAGGGTTTGTATCCAAGCTGTAAAGAACAGCAACGTTCAGCACCTAAATGTTTTGGTTGTGGCAAGATAGGACACATTTGTGCAAATTGTAGTAAAGCGAGAAGACCACCGGAGTCAAGCCCTAGTACGTTTTACAGAGACACCAGACAACAAACTGCTGCTTTATCAGGTGTGGGAATTTCTTCTGGGGAAGCTAATTGTACTTTTTGTGGAAAACAAGGACATACGGTTTTGAATTGCTTTACAAAGGCTGCTATCGATAAACAAAAAAATGTGAACTTTTGTGAGTCTGGTTATCCAATGGGAGCGACAGAAGTTACAATAAATGGTAATTGTTTCCGTAGACTGATTGAAACTGGGTCTGACGTATTGCTCATTTCGGATAGATTTGTTTTATTGTTTGAACACAAAATCAAACCATGCAGTATGTCATTGAAGGAAATTGTACCTGGTAGTCTGTTAACGATGAAAACATTTACTGGATTTACGGAAATTACTGGACATAGTACGACTATCAACTATTTGATAGTACCTGATTTTGCTCTTGATTACGATGTGTTTATTGGACGAGATCTTTATGAAGATACCTCGCTGGCTACGATAACAGATCATGAAGGTTCGAGAGTGGTTCGACGACAATTGCCTGGAATACAACGAGTAATGGAGTCTACTGAAGAACACGATGTGATTGTTCCTGAGGAACATCGTTCGATGATACTTGACATATTGCAAAAGTATGCTGGAATAATAACATCGGGTAATAAAGTTGGCACCGTGAAGAATGCAAGTTTTGAAATTTGTTTAGATAAGGACATTATTGTTAATCGTGCTCCTTATCGATTAGCTGCAATTGAGAAAGCTGCTGTACGTGAGATTATAGTAGATTTACTTAAGAACAACATCATACGAGAAAGCGACTCTCCGTTTGCAAGTCCAGTTATTCTTGTAAAAAAGAAGGAAGGATCTTATCGCATGTGCGTCGATTTTCGTAAATTGAACAGTCATACGGTTAAATTGAGGTACCCTTTACCACTGATTGATGACCAGTTTGATCGGCTAGGAAAAGGCAAATATTTTACGTCATCAGATCCCAGTATGTGAGGAGTCTATCTGCAAGACAAGTTTTGTGACGCCTGAAGGACAGTACGAGTACTTGAAAATACCGTTTGGTTTGGCAAATGCGCCAGCTGTGTTTCAGCGAGCAATTAATGATGCTCTTGGAAGTTTAAAGAACAAGATTGCGGTAGTTTACATCGATGACATTCTAATCCCCTCTGAGACTCCGGAGGAAGGTCTAGATTTTCTTTGCCAAGTGCTTGATGCACTGGAATTAGCCGGTTTTTTTCTCAACATTAATAAGTGCCGATTTCTTCAAACATTGATTGAATATTTGGGACGTGAAATCTCAGCAGAAGGTATCCGATCAGGGAAAAGGAAGATTGATGCGCTGATAAATTCACCAGTTTCCACGAATGTCAAACAAGTTTGTCAGTTTATGGGATTAGCAGGATATTTTCGAAAATTTATTTTGGAGTTTGCATCTTGTACTGCCAGTATTACAAAACTTACAAAGAAAGATAAAGTGTTTATTTGGGGAGAAGAGCAAACTGCAGCTCGTGATTACGTCATTTCTCACTTGACGTCAAGACCGCTTCTTGCATTTTATAATCCAGAATTGCGAACAGAACTGCATACGGATGCAAGTAGTCTGGGCTATGGCGCCATTCTAATGCAGTACCATGAGGGTGAAAAACGTGTCGTGGCCTACTTTAGTCGGAGAACAACATGTGACGAGTCAAAATATCACTCTTATGAGTTGGAAACTTTGGCGATTGTGAATTCGTTCAAACACTTTCGAATTTACCTCCTGGGCATTAAATTTACTCTGGTAACAGATTATAATGCTGTGAAGTCCACTGCTTTGAAAAAAGACATTGTTCCACGTGTTGCAAGTTAGTGGATTTATATGCAAAACTTTCATTTTAATATCGTGTACAGAAAAGGTAGTGCGTTACCTCATGTAGATTATCTAAGTCGCAACCCTGTTGTGCGACGTGTTGCCAACAAGAATTGGCTTTACATCGAGCAGAAAGGGAGTGCTGAAGTTCAGGATATGTTGGAGTCCTTACGCGATAGAACTTTGGACAGTAATCAATATGAGGAAAAGGACGGACTTTTGTATCATAAACGTAAAAACGCGAATGGTACTGTCGGTTACCAATGGTTTGTGCCTCGTCAAAGTCGACTGGGACTTCTCAGAATTTTTCATAATGAGCAATGTCATGTTGGGACAGATAAGACGATTTTTTCGATAACTGAACATTTTTGGTTCCCTCGACTGCGGAACTTTGTGAAGAATTGTGTTGGTCATTGTCTGGTGTGTGCTGTGAAGAAAACGAGGACAGGGCCTTTGCAAGGTTTTATTTACCCCATGGAAAAACCTTCTGAGCCATTCGATACTCTCCATGCGGATTGTCTTGGTCCATTGCCTATTACAGCGGATGGTTACAAGCACATATTGGTGGTTGTAGATGCGTTTACAAAATATTGTTTACTACTTCCGTTGAAATCTGTAACGACTCAAGAAACAAAAGAGCAATTTCAGGTAATAATTGGTTTATTTGGGACACTGAAAAGAATAGTAATGGACGCTGGTTCGAATTTTAAGAACACTACGTTTCCCAAATACTTAGAATCGTGGCAGATTGAGCAGCATTATATTACACCGGATGTGCATCGTGGTAATGGTCAGGTCGAGAGATATATGAGAACCATAATGAATATTATTCGAATTGAAGCTAAAGTGAAGTCAGAATGGTCGAGCAGTTTGTAGAAAATTTAACTGGTGCTTAATACCACTATACAGAAGACTATAAAAGCAACACCGCTGCAACTCCTTCTTAGTATAGAAAGTTCTACACCATTAATACAAGGGTTGTACTGTGACAGATTTTGGTGATGTAAATCGTAAGCGTCGAAATACGATTAAGTATTCGAAGGGAGACTTTGTGCTTATGCATCGTGATTCCAAGATGCATATCAGTAAGAGCGATTATGAGTTTATGGGTCTTTATGAGATTTTAAGTTGTCTTGATGGTGACCGTTATGAGATCAAGAAAGTTAGCACGAATATTGTCAGTAAAGCTGCTAAGCAGCAGTTGAGACTATGGCCTGCAGATTAGTCGTTGAATTGTGATACAGATTATTTGTTGGAGTGTTTTGAGTCAGGAAAAACTGACAAGTTGCCTGATAGAGATGAGTTGTGTTAACTGCCATGTTAGCAAGTTGAATAGTTTTGTGTTTGTTTGCCGATCTCTGTCCCTGAGAGGAAGAGTCGAGGTGATAACTGCGGTCTCACATGTGTTATGTTTGTTTGCCAATCTCTGTCCCTGAGAGGAAGAATCGAGGTGATGGCTGCGGTCTCACATGTGTTATGTTTGTTTGCCAATCTCTGTCCCTGAGAGGAAGAGTCGAGGTGATGGCTGCGGTCTCACATGTGTTATGTTTGTTTGCCGATCTCTGTCCCTGAGAGGAAGAGTCGAGGTGGTGGTTGCGGTCCCACATGTGTCATAGGTTGTTTGACGATCTCTGTCCCTGTGAGGAAGAGTCGAGGTGGTGGTTGCGGCCTCACCTGCATTTTATGTTCAATTTCTTGTTTTGAGCGAGTGAGTTGTAATTAATGCTTGAGTATTTTGAAGCAGGATCCAGCCATACGGACGCCTAGTACGGCTTCGAGAGCGAAGCTTCCATCTGGGTTGGCCGTGTTAGCAATCATCATTTGCCGTTCCTTGAAGATGTATGTAAGGCGGGAATCGATGTGGCAGAATTCCCTGAGCTAGGCAATATAACAACGGAGTAGGCGGATGTAAACAAAAACAGGAAGATTGACATTGACATTGGGAAAATAGAGAAAAGAATGAATTGACGCGTTGTACATTTTCACTGTGTCTAATAATATACATTATTTAATAAGATCGGTGCTTGGAAATACTTTTAAATTGATGTAATATTATGTAAAGAAATTGAGAATATGATACAGTTGCTATTTTGTTACAATATTTGCGATCAATATTTTTAAGTTATATTTAATTAATTTTAATTGTGAAATGAACATAAAAAATGCTATCATATTTCATTTTATATGTGAGACAAAAAAAACAATTTATTTATGTATAGAATGATTTAAAATTGCACAGAAATCTTTATCCGTGTCCGTGTCCACAATTTTGTATTGAAAATCAAGGCTTGCATTTATTAATTAATGGATGTTGATATAAATGTTGTGTTTGTAATGGTTATAAAAGTTGTTAATTACTTATTTAAGGGCAATTCCACGTCAAGTGAGCAGTTCATTTCACGCGGCCCTCTCCGATCTTGCTCAAATTTGTACACTTATTTGAGAACCCAAAATATGACTTCATGCCAAATTTCAGACCTGTAGGTCACATAGTTTGCTTCGTAGACCCAATTGAATTTTACGGCAATTTTTAAATTCAACTTTTAACTTTATGTATCTTAATTGCATTTTAGCCTGGAAATTTTTTAAAATAGTCATAACCGATGGGAAATTTACCAAGGAATCAAATGCAATAGTCACATTTTTGTTAATTTGTCCCGCACGCGCAGAAAACGCAAAAAACAGTTGTTTTTCAAAAATTCATTTCTCAAAAGTTGCCACCGATTAAGACTGCAAATTTTGGAAAAAGACAGCCAAAAGTATGTACTTTAAGATGCTTAAATAAAAATTTCCCACACTAGTGGTGGTTTTCGCTCTAGAGTCTCTTGAACTCACAAAACCATTTTTCAATCAAAGTTTTAGCACATATTGATTAATATACAGGGTGTTAATGAATAGGGGTAACAAACTTTTAGGGTGGGTAGGGGGGTTTATTTGAGACACTTTTTAATCATAAACTTATAGGCAAACATGTTCTCCTAGAAGCTGCACGTCAAAAAATTTTTGTTTTTTTTATGCAATATTCGAAACATCTCTCTTAAAAGTCTAAATTAAAAAAAAAAACAATAAAATATAAAAATTATAGGCAATTAAATTTTCCATCTTTTTTAAACAGCATATGTGGATCTATCTCTACCCGTACTTATGTCATAAATTAAAGAATGATTTTTAAATATTTTTTTTGTAATTTTTGTTAAAAATTATGTTTACAAGTCAAAAATTAAAAAAAAAATGAAATTCAAAATTAAAGGCCAATCAATTGCGCATTTTTCACCTAATAACAAGTTTTAATGTAGCTCCTACCGATTGTGTGCTATTAAAGAAAAACTTCAAGCATTTTTTAACCTTACTTAAAAAAACATTTATAGAATGTTACAAATTTGACAAAATAAAAAAAAATATGTACAAAACGTCATTTTAAAAGTTTTTTAAATAAAAAAAAAATTATAGACCTAAGCCTTATTAAATTCTAATCATTTTAGTTTACGAGTCTAATTTTATGTACAAAATTTAAAATATAAAAAAAAAATTATAATTTGAAAAAAATATATACAGAGTATATTGTTGTAAGAAACCCAGAGTCTGACACAAATCTGGAAGCTAATGATACTTATTAAGTATATTAATTTTAAAAATTCAATGGTAGTGCGACACGTGTTCTTTTGAATCTTAAGTTCTAAAATTCTTCATGGCATACTTATTTTGTATAAAAATCACTTTCTAAGGGTGCACACAAAAAAAAATTCCACAAAAAAATATAAAAACCAGTCTAATATCAAAAATTTTGATTAAAAAATGGTTTTGTACGTTCAAGAGCCTCTCGAGCGAAAACTACCACTAGTGTGGAAAATTTTTATTTAAGCATCTTAAAGTACATACTTTTAGCTGCCTTTGCCTAAAATTTTGAGTCTTAATCGGTGGCAACTTTTGAGAAATGAATTTTTGAAAAAAAACTGTTTTTTTGCTTTTTCTGCGCGTGCGGGACAAGATAACAAAAATCTGGCCGCTGCATTTGATTCCTTGGGAAATTTCCCATCGGTTATGACTATTCTAAAATTTTTCCAGGCTGAAATGCAATTAAGATAAATAAAGTTTAAAGCTGAACTTAAAAATTGCCGTAAAATTCAATTGGCTCTACGAGGCGAACTATGTGACCTAGAGGTCTGAAATTTGGCATGAAGTCATACTTTGGGTACTCAAATAAGTGTACAAAATTTGAGCTAAATCGGAGAGGGTCGCGTGAAATGGACTGCTCACTTGACGTGGAATTGCCCTTAATTATTATTTGTTTTATTATTTATACTATGTTACGGTCCATTTTTCATCTGGAGATCGGCAACCAAATGTACATCTTGGACCTGAAACGATTAAGGTAGTTAATAGTTTTCAACTTAATTGGAACTATTTAATTGTTAAATTAATTAATAGTTTAATTATCAGATATGTTAGGGATTAAGTGAAGTTAATTAATTAGTTGCTTACCTGCCGATATTGATGATTAATTGCTGGATGAGATCTGATATCGATAGTTAGCCGATCTTGGATTCCACTAACTTCCTTCTACCAATGTAACATCTGGAAAAATAGAATTGTTATTAGTTGATTATAATTATTATTAGTGGGAATTATAATTAAAAATTGTTTAGTGTCAATAAGTCGGATTATCAACCAATTTTGTTGTTATTATTAGTTTAGGTTATGTGAGTTATTATAAGTTCACATCTTAGTTGAATCTTAGTTATTGGGGAATTGATTTTATTATTGCTTAATTAATGTCTACTTACCATTATCTGATATTTAATCCGTATATTGTGCACATACACAGGCACTGTCACTTCACTGTCAGTGTTGTTGTCAAACGCCATATTGATTGGGCGGCGTGAAGTTGCTGGGACAGGGCGTGGTTGGCAATCCTGTGTACTGATGAAAGGGTGACAGCATTCACTTGGTTGTTGATATAGAGCAAGTGGAATAAATCCATGGCCATCCGAGCCGATTAACTGCTCTAGAAGATTTTTGTGGGTGCACAATTTATTGTGGAGGATTTGGTTTCCTACCAAATTAATATTTTGTGAAAAGTTTGGTTAAATGCAAATGTGCAACCCAACGCTTGGTGCGGATTATTGACCTTACGTGGACCACGCGCGAACACTACGAAGCCGCACAACAACTTAGGTAGGATTAAAGTTTAAGGTAAAGAGACATTAATTAGTTTTAGTTTGTGGTTATAGGCTTCGAATTCACATTTATCTTCAGATTAAATGTAAAATCTGATTGCTTCATTCTCCATACTCCATACTGCCGTATGCTTGAGTGAGCTGGTCAAGCAAAAATGAATAGGAGTGAATAGGAATTATTATCCGACTTGGGAAATGGGTAGAAAGAGTCGAGATCCAACGACTATTAATCAGGAGCTGTGACAACTGGATCTGGTTGGAAGGAGCTGTCCGTTCCTTGGATTTGTATTAATTTATATGTGTATTTTGTCGAATATCAGGTTCAATTTCAATTAAGTATTAACCAGTTAGGCAGGGTTTTCTTCACTATTTTACTATTGTATTAACCGTCATATTTTAACTGGCAACTGAATTTAAATTCATTTATTTCATATTCAAATCGATAATTCAATTGAACATCGGGCAACATAAATAGTTGCTAACATCCATGTTTCACATGAACTTAAGTTTAGCTTTAAGCATTTTAAAAATCTTATTCAGTTTTAAAGTAGAATTCTAGAGTACAATTTTATTGTTAAGACGTTGAAGTATCTGTGTCGGGTTAAACCATTCTATTACAGGGTCTTGTGCAGGGATAGCGCTATTCCGGACATAACGACAGTGAGTATTAACCATCTTATAATTTACTTTTATGTATACCTTACCCAGATAATTCAAGTCTTGTTATTTTACAAAATTGTGTTGTACTCAACAAATATTGATTTTGAACGGTGTATTATTTATATCGAATTTTTGTTTTGAAGCATTATTGGCATTACTTTATTGGTTTTGCAAGTGTGCTTGATTTTGGATCTTTTTTTTTTTATTCGACTATTGTTGACTAATATTATAATGTTTTGTGTACGACCTCTCTAACAATATCAATGACATTTAGTCATTGACATAGGTTTTTTTTTATTATCATTGAAGCGGAATCTTTCTAATAATTATATTTTTTTTTTTAAATTAGAGTTATAATCTCTAATAAATATACTTTTTTTTTGTGTTAAAATTAGAGCTATTAATCTCTAATTAATTTACTTTGTTTTAAATTTAGAGTTATAATCTAATAAATATTAGATAACTTGGCCTTTTTTTTTTTTCTTAACATCCATATATGGTATCGGGTTCTACTCTCTTTTTACCACCCCCGTCAACACTGAGCTACGGCGGCAAGAGAAGCCCTGTCCTCCTCATACTCAATAAAGAAGAAAAGAAATATAGTAGGCCAAAGGGAGCGTGACAACTAGATGCCTTGACGTGTGAAATGAAAAATTGTTTTAAAACAATGGTATTTAAATATCAACCATCTGCTCATAGCACTTTTATTTATTTATTTATTTATTTATTTGTTTGTTTGTTTGTTTGTTTGTTTGTTTGTTTGTCTGTTTGTTTGTTTGTTTGTCTGTTTGTTTGTTTGTTTGTTTGTTTGTTTGTTTGTTTGTTTGTTTTTTATTTATTTATTTATTTATTTATTTATTTATTTATCTATGTATTTATTTATTTATTTATTTATTTATTTATTTGTTTGTTTGTTTGTTTGTTTGTTTGTTTGTTTGTTTGTTTGTTTGTTTGTTTGTTTGTTTGTTTGTTTGTTTGTTTGTTTGTTTGTTTGTTTGTTTGTTTGTTTGTTTGTTTGTTTGTTTGTTTGTTTGTTTGTTTGTTTGTTTGTTTGTTTGTTTGTTTGTTTCTCTGGCAGCAACGTTAGAACTGCTGTGGAACCCAATGATGACATTGGTGAGCTTACTGAACATTTTCGTACGTTGTACGGAGAGATCGGTGGAGAAGAAGAATTTATTAATGAAGAGAGCGTTCCAGAAGGTAGTCACAGTACTACGCAAGTTAATAACGAAACGCAAGAAGGAGGACGAGAAGAACGATTCTGCCATCTCATACAACGCATTCGAGAGAATCCTACGCGACGCAGAATTGTTCACAACGTTCTACCGAACATTACTGCGTCCGGAGGAGCGAGAATTGTTGCTAGAAACTGCGCAATCCCTTATCCAGGACAAATCTGCTGGATCTCATTCCACACCGACCACCTCCACATCGTCCACGACTGCGCCTACTCCAACCAATCGTGCCGTTGCCAAAGAATCCGATCCATCCTCAGAGGACAACGGTCCTTACGGAGAGTTGTTTGGCGAAGCGATATCTCAAATCAATGGTTCTGCAATCTCGCAGTTTATCTCCAAAAGGATCAACGACGATTGCTGCACTTTGAAATCGGAGGGAGAAACTGGCGCATACACCGTGAAACTGGACGTTTATCGGACCAAAGAAATTGCTCATGTAGACCCGGGCCAATGGTGGAAGAAAGCGGAAATGCGAACGAGGTTCCTAATTTCATCCAATGTCGACCCGTTGATGATGAAGGTAAAGGAGTTGGAGGCATCAGTTGTCCAACACTTCAAAAAGCTATCAAACACAAAAAAAGAAGTAAAGAAGATAGGCTCCTGGAGTGGTTCCTCAAGTTTCCGACAAGCCCCTTACTCAATATAACCAACTCTGTTCACTGGAATAACTGTATGTATAAATATCTTCGCAAAGGTACTCCCTTTTTCCAGTCTGTATTTGAAGTGTATCAGCACACATTTATCGACAAAAGTATCGAGGAAATTTATACATACAGTACCGATGAAAATGTAACACTGTTGTATGCAGCTCCTGCGGGAGATGTATCTTCAGTTTATTACAATATTGAAGACAGCGTTATTATTTTGGAGAATTTATTAATGTATCAATTTTACAATAGTTCTGATGCAGTTCTAAATTTCTTAATTGATTTATATAAAGTTTTAGACCGTAAATTACCTAAAGTAAACTGTTTTTTTGTAATGTCACCACCTAGTTCTGGTAAAAATTTCTTTTTTGATTGTATTATTCATTATTTTTTTTCTTTTGGACAAATAGGAAACTTCAATAAATATCACTCATTCCCTCTACAGGAATGTGTCAATAAACATATTCTACTGTGGAACGAACCGAACTGCGAACCGGACTCATTTGATACGTTGAAAATGTTATTTGGCGGAGATAATTTCAATGCTAAAATTAAGTACCAACAAGACGCTGTTGTAAAACGAACTCCAATAATTGTCCTATCAAATAAAAATGTTTTTCCAAAGGACGAAGCATTTCATTGCAGAATGATATCATATAAATGGAGAGCAGCACCTTACCTTAAGGACTATACGAAAAAACCATATCCGTTGGCGTTCTATAAGTTGTTATCAAAGTATAACATCTTCAGTTCATATCAAGCAGCAGAAGTGGAAATGGATGTAAAAGCCGCAGCCATTAATGAAGAATGTAATGTTGGGATAGAGGACACTGAATTATTTTTTCAAAATGATTGGTTTACTTCTAATGATTATGAACAGGAAGTTAATGAAATTGATAATTATGTAGATGATTGTTTTAATGCTGTATTTCAATAAAATTCAATGTTTAGTAATTATATATTTTATTTATAAATTTCAAGAGCACTCATGTTAATACATCCTAAACCTACTATTGCATCTGGTACATATTCATGTAATCCACCGGATAATACAACTTCCTGTGGATAATAATTCATTTTACCCTTGCTATATAATGAAGCAAAGTCGATTGCAACCTCCATCTCTGCCGTTACTTCATAATACATGCACGATGTTTGGAATGTAGTTAATTCAGTAGATGGGTTTAATTGTGGTATAGCCATTAAACCAATATGTATTTGAGGTTGCAATGTATTCCAATTGGAGGGCCTCTCATTAACTTTTTGGTGATTACTTTTCTCAACGTACGAATGATATGTTGAAGGTCCATTTATATAATTCCGTGCATCAGTTTGGCTATGAGACTTACTAACCATGATTCCATCCTTATTTTGCAGCAACTGCCATTTTTCAAGTGTAAGTATATCATGTACATTTTTACTGAAAAAATCAATAGACTTTCCAAAATTACCACCAAACTGTTTCCCTTTTAATTCTCCATGTTTAGGTGTGTACTCATAATTAATAAGCGTTTGCCCAATAGAGGGAGCAACGTTGAATCTTTGTACGGAACGATCTAAGTGGCACCAACCGTTCGTATGCGGTAGTTCATTATCAGAAGCTGTAGTTTATAAGCATAAGTATATACTTAAAGATCTTGGAATGCCTATTAAATGTGGGGTACCGTCGCTATATAATTTATCATTAATACTTGCTGCAGTCGGATTAGTAGTTGTTGTTGGCATCATTGGGTTTGCAGCATCTGCAGTATAACTTTGGTTTTCAACTTGTAATTTCTTATTGAGTCCTACACCGTACCACCCTATGGCGACGTGTTCTGTATTGGCTGAACCACTAGTAGTTTTTGCAGTTTCAAAACTTGTTCGAAGTCCCAATACTTTTACAGAACAACGTACCTTAATTGCTTTAGCTGAACATGGTAAATCATCATATTCCTGCGGAGATAAGTAGTAGGGCACATAATCAACCGGTATTAGTGCCAATGATGTTGTTAATTTATTAAATTTGGTTGTTGTTTCAATCGCATTGCAAGCGTAACCGTACGAATAACATATTCTTGTTTTTGAAAACTTAAATATCTGCGGTGTAGGTTTTAAAGAGCGAGAAATAAACAATGTAGCTGCATTATTTGCAGTGGTACCTCTTCCGCTACTGTTAGCTCCTTCATCACTATTTTGTGCTCCTACAATTCCCGGTACTCCTGTATCCATGGGGATTTCCATATTTTCCTGATCCAAAAACCAATCGTCAAAGTCAAAATCGTCACTGTTAAGATCAGAACCCCCAACTCTAGCGCGTTTTCTTGATGAACCTTCTTCAGCAGCTCCGTCACTTGCTCCTGCAGTCTCTGCAACGTTTCCTCCACTGGGGCCGGCGGTGTTACTGTCGTTGGGTCTATCGGTGGTGCCATGAGTTTTATGACGTCCTTCAGCATAAAAACGTTTCTGAAATTGCAACCATGTTTCACTTTTGTCGGCTCTAGCGTGATATTCCTCAGATATTTGTTGGTTCTTTCTCCCGTATGAAATATGTCCTGTATGATCTAACTTACTTAAATCCTTCTTACGCGGCATATGACTAGGGTAAATTACTCCAAAATGTTTCTCCCATAAATTTTTTAATTTTAAACCACTTGCACCAACTAAACTGTGCCAATTTTTATTCCTTTTAAAATCTTTCCAAAATTCTTCACCACTTTGTTCATCTGCTTTCAATATATCATTTTGGGTTTTTGCTAATATATATTTTATATCGTGTTTACGGGCTATTGCATCATCACTGTCTACTGGAACACCTGCATTTAACTTGTTGCCAGGTCCCAGGTACTTATGCCCGGGAAAAGTAAATTTCATACTGAGCCAATACGTTCACTAACACGCCTTATATACTACAATATACGTCATAATCAACAATCCGCATAGCAACACATATCCGGTAATTATTATTATTAAAACACTCTGTTTTAACGTCGACGACTACGACTACGTCAGCAGGGTCAGGGTCAGGGGGGGCACGGCACGGCAACATCGTGCGATCGTGCGAAGCACATGATCATGCACATGATTGTGCCGTGCCGTGTTTGTTTGTTTGTTTGTTTGTTTGTTTGTTTGTTTGTTTGTTTGTTTGTTTGTTTGTTTGTTTGTTTGTTTGTTTGTTTGTTTGTTTGTTTGTTTGTTTGTTTGTTTGTTTGTTTGTTTGTTTGTTTGTTTGTTTGTTTGTTTGTTTGTTTGTTTGTTTGTTTGTTTGTTTGTTTGTTTGTTTGTTTGTTTGTTTGTTTGTTTGTTTGTTTGTTTGTTTGTTTGTTTGTTTGTTTGTTTGTTTGTTTGTTTGTTTGTTTGTTTGTTTGTTTGTTTGTTTGTTTGTTTGTTTGTTTGTTTGTTTGTTTGTTTGTTTGTTTGTTTGTTTGTTTGTTTGTTTGTTTGTTTGTTTGTTTGTTTGTTTGTTTGTTTGTTTGTTTGTTTGTTTGTTTGTTTGTTTGTTTGTTTGTTTGTTTGTTTATTTATTTATTTATTTATTTATTTATTTATTTATTTATTTATTTATTTATTTATTTATTTATTTATTTATTTATTTATTTATTTATTTATTTATTTATTTATTTATTTATTTATTTATTTATTTATTTATTTATTTATTTATTTATTTTATTATTTATTTATTTATTTATTTATTTATTTATTTACAAAAATTATTCAATTACAGATTGTAAGATTCTTAATTCATATACATACTAAAATTTACAAATAGGGATAAATACAAATCATAAACATGATATTACATTCACATGAATATATATATACGTATAACAAGACGTAAATACAATAACTACATGTATCCGTGAACACTGACTGACTGGACTGACCAGAAGCACTTACTAAATCTTAAATTAAATTTTAAACACGTACTACTTTAACTACTCTGCATGGTTGAGACAATATGATAACAGTAATTCAGTTTCAGTTTCACTCATGAAAATCCTAAAAAGATTAAATAAAAATATTATTATTTAAGTCTATCGTTGTCAATTATTACGAAGTAGCCGAGGACATTCTCAGAAAATGGGGTTTTGATATTTTAAATGATATTATGTACAATTTACCACAATACCTGGTTATTAGAATTATTTAACCTACAATTTTACTTAAGTTTGCTTTACTATGTAGTAATCATAACAATAATAATTTTTTTTTTTTTAATATATTATAAATGTTAATCATACCTTCTCCACATTAATAAAAATAAAATGCTTCACAATTATACAATAATAATACAATAATAATAATAATAATAAACTTTATTTATCCAGTGGATCATACATACATGATATAGGACAAGTCATATAAGAAATTCACAAATATAATATAATAATACAATGTACAACACAATATGAAAAGTTCTATGTAGACTTAAAAATAATAATATGAAAAAAGTATACTTAAATATAAAAGATCAATAATTGAAACTTAAAAAAACAAAACAATAAATTACAATAATATAAAACTGTTATTCAATAAAAAATCATCTATAGAATAATACGCTTTTGTGTAATGCTCGTATGACACTATGCATTTTTCTGTATAACTTTCTATATAGTCGATTGTACAAATTGACCTTGAGTAGTTTCTATATAATTTTCTATACAGTTAATATTTTCCTGTATGATACTATGCAGTTTATTGTAGCAAAAATGCATGATAGACGGCATTCTATTGGCTGCTTTCTGCGGATCGCGTCAGCTGTTCGAGATTGTTATGTTTATTTACCTATTTACGTCAACGTCGCTTTTAATCGAGTTGACATAACCTTTCAAAATAACCCTTACAAAACTATATTTTGCTTTAATTTTGGTTATTGTTGTGAATGATTCGTAAGTTTCTTCTAATGTTTGTTCTAATGCCTCATTCTTAGCATGCTTATTTTTATATTAAGTAGAATTAATAATTAAAATTAAAATCAGCTGATTACATGCGCCGCCATTATTGTTTACATATGTGAATTTGTGTTCTGCGCAGAAACTAGACAATAAAATGATGTTACCATATATTTCTGTATAACAAACTATATAGAAAATTGTATTCGTGTATGACACTATACCTTGTTGGATTGTACAGACAACTATATAGAAAGTTATACAGAAAAATGCACAGTGTCAGACGGGCATTAGATAGTTTTTACAGAATATTTAAACTTTTTAAGATCTAATTTCTTTATGCTGTTTGGTAATTTGTTGTATAATTTTACTCCCATGTAATGCGGACTTTTTTCAAATAGTGACAATTAATGTTTGGGGTACTCAACACAAAATGGAATAGTGTTGTTCCATTTTGTGTTGTATAAATATCGTTATTTATAGTATTAAAAGTTGTCAAATTAGATTTTACGTATACCAACATTTTAAATATATATACACTATACAATGTTAATATCTTATGCTTAATAAACAGTGATTTGCACGTGTTACCTGAGGAGATGCCGATGCAACAGAATTGCATGGACCTCTTCCCAGAAGACGCTGCCGCACCACCTGCAGTTACCTGAGGAGATGCTGATGCAACGGAGTCGCGTGGCCTTCTTCCCAGAAGCCGCGACCGTACCACCTGCAGGTGACGCGGAGGATTCCAACACGGATCTTCCCAGAAGCGGTGCCATATCAGCACATTGTGTTGATATAAATAATTAACATAAATGTATTAGTTTTTAGTCAGTAATTAATATTCGTAACATACGTTACATATATATAAATGTATCTTTAAATATAATAATAAACAATCGAAGTTAATCGATACTTAATTGGCGCAGTCGGTAAGATAGTTGGAGTTTTGTGTATCGAACACTCAACTTTTGTTTTAACGATCAACCAACTATCGAACATAAATTGAATAGTAAACAGTGAAAGTTAATTCATTGACGTCCCACAACGTGGCTCTTCAAACATCAAGACACCACACATCTATAGAAGAATTGGGGGAACATCAGTGAAGAAATCGATCACGGGAAAAGGAAAGAAAAATCGTCCTCTTCCACAAGGATTCGAAACGTCGACGGACTAGAATCGCCGATCAACGGGAAGAACCCTTACAGTATTAAGAAGTAGAAAAAGATGCAAAAAATTATTATCATATTAATGTAAGTGCAATTTATAAATTAATGTCCCTCGAAAATTCATTCGAGCAATTAAATTTATCGCCTTTAACTGACTCAGGTGAAAATATTGTACCCGTTCTAGAAACTAATGTTAATTTAAATACTAATAATACAAACTTAAATAATCCAAATTCAAACCTTATTAATATTGTTTCAATTAATTCTACGATGACAGAATTTAAGCCGGAATATTTGCATTGCGTTCCACAATTTGATGGAAACGCTAACAAATTAAATAGATATTTGAGTATCTGTGAGAGTATTATTACAAAATTTTACGATACAGCTAATACAAATAGTTTTCAAAACATCTATTTATTAAATTCAATAATAAGCAAATTGAGCGGAAACGCAAAAATAGTGACGAATATTCAAAACATTTCCACTTGGAAAGAATTAAAAGAGACACTGATACGAAATTTTGCGGATCAGCGCGATGAAACCTGTTTAAATCGAGACTTAGTTTTACTTAAACAATACCCAAATGAAAAACCTCAGCAGTTTTTTGACAGATGCTTACAAATTTTAAATTTATTATGTTCCTATATTGATCTTCATGAGGAAACAAATGAAGCAAAATTATTAAAACGCTCTTTATATAATAAACTCACATTAAAAACATTTTTGTCTGGATTAAGAGAACCACTGGGCACTACAATTCGTTGTTTGCGCCCCAAGGATATGCACGAAGCATTAAATTTTATTACAGATGAAGAAAATATTCATTATTATCAAAACACAAATAATAGAATAAATAAACAAACTCCCGCTAAATACAATAATCAACAACCAAAAATAACAAATCCACAATTTAATCAAAGAAACGAAAACGCTTTTCCATCAAGTCCAATTCACATTCAACAAAGAGTAAATAATCAGCCGCAACGATTTTTCAGGAACTCCGAAATTTTCAAACAACCACAACAAAATCAAAATGTTTTTAGACCTAATCAAAATCAAAATTTGTCAATCGCAACTCCAATGAGTGTATCAACTAGACAAAGTTTTAATAACAGCAAAAATGTTCAATCAAATCAATTTAAAGCCCCGCAAAGAACATTTATTTCTGAAGAATTGTATAACGTCGAAACAGACGATAACAACGAACCATTACTAAGCGAATACGACTATCATTATAACCAAGATAGTGAAACTATTGACCATGATAACGAATTAATTTATGAACAACATGAAAATTTTCACGTGGACCCCCAATTGGACAACATAACATAGAACCCCCTTTAATTTCAATAAATAACATCAATACAAGCGAATTGCCTTATATTACCCTTCCAGAAAATAACTTAAAAATATTAATCGACTCCGGTTCAACCAAATCATTTTTGAGCCCAAGTATTGCTAATAAATTTTATTCAAATTTAATCAGAAACGATCCATTTATTGTTTCAACTGTCTTTCAAAAATCTGCCCACAAATACAGTGTTCAATTACCAATATCCAAATTGTTTAATTTTCCACAACCAAACAAATTAAAATTTTACTTGTTTAAATTTCATAACACATTTGATGGTTTAATTGGTCATGATAACCTTAAAAATCTTCAAGCAAGTTTGGACTTTAATAAAGGTCTCTTAATAACCCTATATTCTAAAATAAAACTTCAATATCACCAGATTAAAAACGACCTGAATTTAATTACAATTAAACCACGCTCAGAACAGGTAATAAAAATTAAAACATCAATAACGGACGGACAAATAATTATACCTTATCAAAAAATTCATAATTGCGAAATTCCCGAATGTATAAGTATTGCTAAACAAGGAGAAGCAATCACTACCATATTAAATAATACAACAAGCTCAATTAATTTAGATTTTTCGGAACCCATAACAGTAGAAACATTTATTGAAACTAAAATTCCAGAAACTAATCTTAACAATTTTGATGAATCTAACAAACACATCTTAGACCTATCAAAAATTCGCACCGATCATTTAAACTCAGAAGAGAAATACCATATTGAACAATTATGTAAGGAATATTCAAACATTTTTTACCAAGAAAATACTCCATTGACGTTCTCCAATCAAATTAAACATCAAATAAAAACCAGCGATGAAACACCAGTATATTCAAAATCATATCGGTACCCATTTATTCACAAGCAAGAAGTGAATACACAAATTAATAAAATGCTAGACCAAAACATAATTAGACATAGCAATTCACCCTGGTCGTCTCCTATATGGATAGTCCCTAAAAAAGTTGATGCATCCGGGAAACCAAAATGGCGAGTAGTAGTTGACTACCGCAAACTAAATGAAAAAACTATAGACGATCGGTACCCTTTGCCAAACATTACCGATTTACTTGATAAGCTAGGTAAGTGTCAATACTTTACAACCCTAGACTTAGCAAGCGGATTCCATCAAATTGAAATGGACGAATTCGATGTCGCAAAAACGGCATTTAACACCGAAAACGGGCACTACGAGTATCTCCGAATGCCCTTTGGCCTTAAAAATGCGCCAGCTACATTTCAACGCATAATGGATAACATTCTTCGGGGAATCCAGAACGAAAAGTGTCTTGTTTACTTGGACGATATCATAATTTTTTCTACGTCATTACAAGAACACTTGGATAGATTAAAATCCGTTTTTCAAAGACTTAGAACCACTAATTTTAAAATACAACTTGATAAATCCGAGTTTTTGCGCAAAGAAGTGGCTTATTTGGGTCATATAGTTACGCCAAACGGCGTCAAACCGAATCCTGATAAAATTAAAGCTATCAAAAATTATCCTATTCCTGCAACTACAAAACAGATCAAAGGATTTCTAGGCCTTTTAGGCTATTACCGTAGATTCATTGATAATTTTGCTAAATTAACAAAACCACTTACTAAATGTCTTAAAAAAGGAGCTAAAATTATTCACGATGACGAATTTAAATCTTGTTTTGAAACTTGTAAAAACTTATTAATCAACCAACCAATACTTCAATACCCGGATTTTTCTAAATGTTTTAATCTAACAACAGACGCAAGCAATGTTGCTGTTGGTGCTGTTTTATCACAAGGGCCAATAGGTAAAGATTTACCTGTGGCTTACGCCTCACGAACCTTAAATAGTTCGGAACAAAATTACAGTACAATTGAGAAAGAGCTTTTAGCTATTGTTTGGGCAACCAAATATTTCCGACCGTATCTGTTTGGCAGAAAATTTAACATCATTACTGACCATAAACCACTTCAATGGTTATTTTCATTGAAGGATCCAAATTCTAAGCTAGTTAGATGGCGTATAAAACTAGATGAGTTTGATTACGAGATAACTTACAAAAAGGGAAAACTAAACGCTAATGCAGACGCACTATCAAGGATAGAATTGCATACTAAAGAATTAATTAATATTGTTGAAAATACTAACCAATTTAGCAAACAACCTGATGATGAAACCAAAAATATGTCTACACAAGTTATGCCGGACGATGAACATGATGACGACATAACAATTCACACAAATGCCGAACATCATCCTATTGTAGAAATTCCTATTTCGGAAACTCCAGTCAATCATGGACGAAATCAAATTATTATAACATCAGTTTTACATTCCCCTGCTCAACCAAAAATTAAAATTCTTTTTGAAAGTAAACAACGTTTTTATGTTCAAATTTCAAAAAATGAATTTGAAAGAGATGTTGTAAATTTTGTAAAAGATTACATAGCCCCTAATGTTCAATACCATTTATATTTTGAAGATCCAAATGCATATGAACCATTTTGTGAAATAATAAGAACAAATTTTAAATGGCCTTCATTAAAATTTAAACGATGTAAATTTAAATTAATTGATATAACAAATAAAGAAGACATCAAAGATATTATTCTTAACTACCACGAAGGTAAAAGTAACCATCGTGGCATCGACGAATCGGAACAACGAATAAAAAAAATGTATTATTGGCCTAAATTAAAAAATTCGATTCAAACCTTTATAAACGAATGTGAAATTTGTCAACAAAGCAAATATGAGAGAAACCCAATTAAAATTAAAATGAATGTAACTCCAACAGCAACTAAACCTTTTGAAATTATTCATTTGGACACTTTTACCTTAGAAAAAACAAAATTTTTAACAATAATTGACACATTTTCAAAGTACGCACAAGCATACAAATTAACATCTTTAGTTGCTATACAAATAGTAGATAACCTTATTCAATTTTTTTCACATCATGGAGTTCCTCAACAAATTATTACTGATAACGGCACAGAATTTAAAAACACTGTCATGAAAGATTTATTGACTTTGCATAAAATTAAAGTTCACTTCTGTTCACCTAATCATGCTCAATCTAATGGAGCAATAGAAAGATTTTATTCAACGTTGATTGAACACATTAGATTACTTAATGCACAGGGTTTTAAACATACACCTATGGAACAAAAAATTATTTACGCAATTCTAGCGTATAACCACTCTATTCATTCGGCAACCAAATTTAAACCAATAGATGTTATAAAAGGTCATATTACCAACGAAGACCCCTTTAACATAGAGCTTGACAAAACTTTACTTAACGATTATATTAACAACCACAAAGAAAAAACAAAAATTCTTTATACAAAAATTAATCAAGATTTACAGCAAAACAAAGAGAAACTCATTACAAAAATTAATGAAAAACGTGACGATCCAAATTTATTTGAACCTAACACCGAAACTTATATCAAAAAGCACATAAGACAAAAGAACGCCGATAAATTTAGCAAACCTATTTTAATAACTGAAGTAAATAAAGAGTCTAAAACAGTTGCTAGTACGTCTCAAAACAAAATACATATGGATAATTTAAAACGTCCACTTAAAAAAACTTTCGAATTTTAATACAACTGATTTATTTCAGATTCCCTCTTGTCATGGCATTGCCTGACAAAATTAAAATAACAAACTTGGAAAACAATCCAGGATTAATACCTATAAACCTAGGATATGCAAAGGTACAAGATTACACCCACACCCTAATACATTATTTTGACTTAAACCCAATAATACATGAAATTAATAAATTAAACGCACAAACAGCCGAAGTCATATATACAATTAGCAAAAACAAAAATTACTTTTTTGAATGTTCCAATTATGTCAAAGTTATTAATTTAATCAAAGAAAAGGTTGTCAACAAATTAATAGAAATAATTCCACACCAATTAAGAACAAGAAGAGGTTTAATCAATGGTCTCGGATCACTATTTAAATCAATAACAGAAAATTTGGATGCTTCTGACGGAGAACGATATGAACAACTAATTAACCAAATTCAAAATAATGAAAAAAAATTGACCACAACAATATTAAAACAAAATTCATTATCAATAAAATTAATCAATAAATTCAATAATACTATCACACAGATATTTAATAATGAAAAGTTACTGAACTCAAAACTTGCACAAATAACACAAATTGTTGAACGCGAAGCAAATAAAGAAAACATAAGTTTAATCAAAGATATGTTAGTCCAATTTACAAATATGTACGAAATAATAAATTCTATCTTACAAGACATTGAAAATTCAATTGCTTTTTCCAAATTAAAAGTTTTACACCCAAGTATAATAAAAACAACAGAACTATATGACGAATTGTCTAAACTACAGCACAATTTATTACCGGAACAACTACCTTTTCAAATCAACCTAAAAAATTCTATTTTATTTGAAAAACTCATTGAGATTGAATGTTTCATTTTAAATAACAAAATAACATATTTATTACAAGTGCCAATAATGCACCAATACAAGTTCAATTATTACCACTTATATCCTATCCCGGTATTCAACCAGAGTCAATTCAAGGCAATAATTCCAAAAAATAAATACTTATTGAAAAATAAATTGCACTATTCATTTCAAAGTAACATTTGCACTAAAATCATGCCTCAATACTACGTCTGTAAACCTGTCAACATCAACAACATTGGTGAAAATAGCCCCTGTGAAATACAACTCTTGGAGATGAAGAATACATCCACTTGTGAACCAACCCAACTCACAATAAGAAAGTCAATCATTCGACAACTTGAAGAACCATCACAATGGATTGGATTGTTCCCTCAAAAAGAAATCACTCAACTGAGATGCCAACAACAAGAAGAAATTGTTAACTTAATTGGTTCATACTTGATAGAAATTCCAAATGGCTGTAAAGTAATCACCAATAGACAAACAATTATAAACGAAGAAGAAATAACAAACAAAAACCAAGCAATAATGTTCCCACAACTGGACCATATTCATAAAAATCCCAAAAAGGTTGTAGGCAACGTTCAACTCGAAGACATCACCCTTGATGAACTTCAAAACGTTAAAGAACAAATTATTAATGACCAATTGACATTCGAAGAAAGTGTAATCCCGCATATTCCTAGTATATGGACAATCCTTTTATATATTATAAGCTTACTAATAATCATTTATTTTTGTTTCAAAAAATATTCAACAATGAGGCGACCTGCTCAGATTGGAGAAACAGAGGAAAATATCGAACTACCAAATGTTCAACTACCTCGCTTTACTGCGTAGTCGAATCTTAGAGGGGAGGTGTTACCTGAGGAGATGCCGATGCAACAGAATTGTATGGACCTCTTCCCAGAAGACGCTGCCGCACCACCTGCAGTTACCTGAGGAGATGCTGATGCAACGGAGTCGCGTGGCCTTCTTCCCAGAAGCCGCGACCGTACCACCTGCAGGTGACGCGGAGGATTCCAACACGGATCTTCCCAGAAGCGGTGCCATATCAGCACATTGTGTTGATATAAATAATTAACATAAATGTATTAGTTTTTAGTCAGTAATTAATATTCGTAACATACGTTACATATATATAAATGTATCTTTAAATATAATAATAAACAATCGAAGTTAATCGATACTTAATTCACGAGAACCTCCATGGTTTGTTAAACATATTTCGAAGTATACGTTTTTGTAATTTAAATACTCGATCTACTTCACTTGACGCTCCCCATGCTACTAAGCAGTATTGCATTATGGATTCGAAATGGCCATGATAAAATCTTCGTAAAGTTGATTCTCCTACTAGTTTGTAAAGTCGACCCACTACATAACATAATGGCGCAAGTGCCTTACATACTTTCTTTATATGTGCCTTCCAGCAGCAATTACCATCAATGATGACTCCTAAAAACTTTGTTTCATCTTGATTGGGTATAGATTTTCCATTGCATTTTATTAAAAGTGAATGGTCGTACGTAGAGGTGTTAGCACTGAAACGTATTGTCGTTGATTTTGTAGAGTTTACATGCAACTTGTTAGACTTAAACCAATCATTTAAATTTGACATAATATTTGAAGATGTATGTACTAAATCTTTGATACAATTTGAACTAACAATTAATGATGTGTCGTCCGCATATAGGACTACAGTATCAATTTTTATATCGTTGACATATATTAAGAACAAAAGCGGACCAAGTACCGAACCTTGATTTTAATTAAATTCAAAGTTTTAGTTTGTATTTTAACATATTGGTATCTATCGTCAAGGTAACTTTTAAATAAATTGTTTGCTTGCCTGCTAATACCGTAATAATGCAATTTGTTTAATAAAATTGAGTGATCAACAAGGTCAAATGCCTTTATGCTAAGATCAATGAATATTGCTGCGCATTTTTTCCCGTCATCAAGGTTTTTGAGCATTTTATTAAGATATTCCACTATAGCATCTGATGTAAATAATTTTTTACGAAAACCAAATTGAAAGCAGTTAAATAAATTATGTTTATTAAAAAAATTATAAACTTTATTTGCTAGTAAACTTTCTATAACTTTAGAAAATGTATTTATTATTGATATAGGTCTGTAATTTTCGGCTAATTTTGCGTCTCTTTTTTTTAAAAATAGGTACTATTTTTGCTAGTTTTAATTTTTGGGGGTAGATACCTTGACTTAGTATATTGTTAATTAATGCTTTAAATGGAGTAGCTATTACATGAATACATTTTTTTAGTAAAATTGTGTTTATGCCATATTCACCTGATGATTGCGTATTTTTTAAATTGTATACAGTTTCTAATATTTTATTTTCTGATACCAGCATTAAGTAGATTGAAAATGGATTAGTATGGTGATTAAAGATTTGATTTGTAGAATCATTTTTGTCAAATAGAGAATCAGCAACGTATTAAAATAATAGTTAAAACCGTTAAAACTATTTGCTATGTTTAAATAATTATTGTCTACTTGATTATTAATATTTAATGAAACTATTTCAGAACTGATTTTAGTTCGGAGTTCTGTGAATTTAATATAAGCCAATTGTTGTAGTTTCGTTTAGCTAAACGTGTAACTTTACTATATACAGTTTTATATGTTTTATAAAATAGTCTATCTTGTTCATTTCCATTGACTGAACATTCTACGTTTATAATATGTTTACTTACACATATATTATCAATACAGTTTTTGTTACGTGTAGCTTCTTTTATTTTTACATCTAAATTAAAAGAACTTAATAAACTATTATGTTTTTGTTTGCACGTTTTTGTAAAATTTTAAGACATTCTTCTAATTTATTTAAAATTATGCATTAAGCTTAATCTGTTAGAAACCACCTAAAATTATTAAATAAAACAATGTAATTTTTTTGCTAATTTACCGAATGAGCAAAAGGACTTACCATATTATAAATCACCACTTTTTAAATCCTTTCAAATCATTTATTTTTTTCTCGTTTCAATTTCTACTTGACTTGGCTTTTAAAAATCGAAACTTGATATGTGAACTTTTGTTTGTATTGATATATAGTGTGTAGATTAATTGGCGAACAAACGCTATGTAACTTTGTAGACCGTGCCAAAAGAAAACAAAAATCTTAATTTCAAAATGCTGAGAAACTCTCCGTTTAGCCTCATGAGGCTCTCAAAGTTTCAATTTTGACAATACAAATATTGTTTTAATTGCGTATTTTATATACTAAGTCTTTCTTTTTTAGTATAATAAAAGTTACAAGGTTTATTAAAAATTAATAATAAAAAAATATTGAAAAATGTGCAAATTCTTTCCAAGAATAAATCAAATTTAAATTAAAAATACCCTTGGCAACTTAGCAAATTTTTTAATAAAACTTAAATTATAACGTATATGTATATATATATTTACATCTCGGTATCTATAAAGCGTCCGCTATGAGAAACTGTCATTGGGCGTCCCTTAAAAATAAACGTACTTCTAGTGCTCGCAGGTGAATATACTCGAGCTTAAAAAGATTAATGCGGTTTTCTTATTAAATACAAACTAAAACATTTTTCTATTGTACATAAAACTACCTTTTAGCGTCCGTACATTTTTCTGTTTTTGAGCGTCTTACATATACACAAAAATACATGAATATGTGTTATAGAGCGTCCTGTTTGCTACCTTAAAGCGTCCGGCAGTGTTGCAACATGTTTTCTATTGTAGATATACATATTTGACACGGATTGTGCATACTATAAAGCGTCCAAACCAGTTTGACCAGTCTATTTATAGAATATCTGTAGTAAATTAACTATACGGCGTCCAACAAAAAATAAACAATAATATACCCACTTAGTACTGATTGAGTAACTCTTTTGGTTTTTAGATTTAAGTAAAAAATAATATAAAATTTACTGCATTTTTAGTGTCGGAAACATTTTGAATAACTTAGGCTTTGCAAATCCAACGATGCTCTCTAACAGGTGTCCTGAATTGAAAAAAAGTTTGATACAAATTACGACGTTAGAACTTATTGTTTCTGATCAGGGTAGTTTTCGTAAACTACAAAATGCAAAATATTAAAATTGTATCTGCTTTTTCTTTTTCATTTAAGAAAAATTAATAAATGTTTATTTCATTGTAAAGAGAAAGGTATGCCATTAACATTTAAAAACAATATCAGTCAAATTGCCGCCACGGCTACGGCTGCAGTACCACATTCTTTTTATGAAATTTTTTATGACCAATTTGCACATTTGAAGCTGTATGTCCTCGATAACTTCACACATTCCATCTTTAAGGTCTTGAATCGATTGTGAAGCATTGGCATAAACCTTGTTTTTTATGTGACCACAAAGAAAAAAGTCTAAAGATGTTGAATCACAAGATCTCGGTGGTCAATTGTGATCACTTTTTTGAGAAAAACACGGCCAGGAAACTTTTCTTGCAAAATTGCAATTGTTTTGTTGCTTGTGTGGCACGTAGCGCCGTCTTGCTGAAAATAAACGTTGTACACATCAATATCTTTCAATTCCGGCCATCAAAAATCATTAATCATAGCTTTCATCCATTCACCGTAACAGTTGCACCAGCCTCATATTTAAAAAAGTAGGGTCCAATCACACCGCCAGCCTAAAAACCGCATCAAACAGTGACACGTTGAGGATGCAAAGACTTTTCAACAACCATTCTTGGATTTTCTGAGCTACAAATGCGACAATTCTGCTTATTAACGTAGCCTCCGAGGTAAAAATGGGCCTCATTACTGAAGATAATTTTTTGATAAAATTTTAGATCATTTTGATGCATTTGAAGGACCCAACCAGCAAAGAAACGACGTTTATGGTGATCGACCAACTTGAGTTCTTCTGGTAACTGAATTTTAAAAGCCTTAAAACTTAAGTCAAAAGTGCAAAATACAATTCAATGTCGTTTGTGAAATGTCTAATTCCAAAGATCAACAGGAATCGACAAACCTGGGTTTTTTTCAACACTACGGGCTACATCAGCAATATTCTCATGTGTTCTTAAGCGATGCACACGCTTTTGATTCTTTACATCACAAACTTGTTCCAACAGCTTAAATTTTTCCACTAGGTTTACTATTGCCGGCCGAGAAGGTGCTTTACGACGACCAAAAAGTGTTTTAGTTTTGCGAACTGTGACTGAAAAATTTTCACCATTTTTGTAGTAAATTTTAATAATTTCAATGCGTTGTTGAAGCGTGTATTGTTTCATTTTTAATAACGGCGTAGTTTTTACTTGTCAAATGTCAAAGATAATAGCTTCAAAATTGATAGCTGCCCAAATAGCCTGCTATTCAAAATGAAACTTCTTATTGGAAAACCCTTTACAATAAATTGTTATTAAGTTTGCAAAATTAAATGTGGTATGTAATAAAGTCGACAGTTGCGTTTTTTAATCTTTCCGCATAACGTGGATCATTAATTATATTGATATTATAACGAGACTATACAGTTTTAAATTTATTATGAATAGTTTCACCAGCATGTTCCGACCATCGACCCAAACCTAAACTCAAGTAATATAACGCATGAGGTAAATGGTATAAAATAATATGAAATTTTGTTTCGATAAAGTCTTTCTATTTCTAAATTAAACATTTTTTCATCCGGTTTTGATGTAGAGAAACATAGATTTACATTTTTATCCATTGATTTAAAACATACTACGTATGGAATAATTATCAATGAGCTGATATTTCCTAGTATATTGTCACTAACAAAAATATTAGAGTTTTTCAACATTGTTCGGCAAGCATTTCCCGCAAAAACATTACCATAGCAATTTTTTGATATAATTTTTAACTGTTTTGGCCAAAAATGAGCTTGTTTACGAAATAATTTTTTTATTAATTTGTTCCAAACTATGAATTTTGAATAACAGTTACATCATCGTATTCATTGAAAAGTAGAAGATTCACTACTGATTTGCTTAACATAACAAATTTCTTATTATTTCCATTAGATTGAAATATTTTGAAGAAATTTCTTAAATTTCCGAACGGCTTCAGCCTGAAGCATTTGTTTTCAATTTTCAAATTTGCAATTTTTAACAATTAATTTAAGAAATGTAAAATTAAATTTAACTAAACTGCAATAAAAACTTATTAATGTTATTGTTTTCTTCCTCGTCGTTATTTTCAATACCACCTATTAATTCATTATAATGTACAGAACAGTTGCTTACATTTTCTTGCAAATATACATAGCAGTATAGGCTAGGATACTTTGCAGAAGCAATTTGTTGACCGTTTACAATGAAATTTATTTTTAAATCGCCGATGAACTTGAATGAGAAATCATTCAAAATTACAAGAATTTAGATTCCTATAACTTTTCTTTACATCGAGAACAATACATAACAAAATAATCTTTTTCACATTTGTAGCTTTACCAAATTTTTCAAGTCCGCACTGTTCTTATACATAGATCTCAACAATCTTTCATTTGTGTTATATTCTAGCTCAGGTAATATGCTAAGACATATTTAAAAAAAATGACGTCTGTCCTAATTTTAATGTCAACATTACCATTTTCTCCACTTTTATTAATTACCATATCAAATATTTCAGAAACGTTACCCCACACTATTGGTCTTTTAATTGTTTTGGTTGAACTTCCATTACAACATCAAACCTAGGAAATCAATTTTTATAATGGAATCAAATTCTAATTTCCTATTCTTCATATCTTCAGAGAAATGGGCAAGAATTCATTTGCGTTGACCAGTTGGTGACCGAAAAAAGTTAGTTCGATTTTTGTATATATAACGCAGACACATTCATGATAGATTTATAATTCAATAATTTCTCCAAACTGATCTGAATCTTTTTAATTTGTTTGGGATTGATAACAATTCTCTTCATTCTTTTTTTAGAGCTGCTGTATGATGCAATTCTTTACTGATCAGACAGTTCCGCAACCATATTGTTTGTTATGTTACTGGTTGCTTTTTTTTAAGAACATTAATGAAATTGTTTTTTTTTCTATGGTTGAGAAACATTTTGTACAGACAATTGTTGCAGTGTTGGGTTTAGGATTTTTTTTTCATTTTCTGAACTGATTTTTCATAATTTACTGATGCTATTCTACCAAACTTAATTTGTTTATATACTTTTATATGTTCTCTACCTTTCATTACTGCAGATCTAAAGTTCTTTCTTGCAGTTATACTTATTTAGCAATTACAATCAATTTTATTTCGAGTTCCTTTAAGAAAAACATTTTTTTCAATATTCGGTATTGTAGAAATGTTTCTTTTAGGATTATCATTCTTTCTATTTCTTAGCGCTAAACAACAAGTGGTACATATAATTTTTGGAAAATGTAAATCTTGAGTATTAAATTTAGGATTTGAATGTCTTATTAATTCAGCTGTGTTTTTATTAACATGAAAAAAAAATCCTATTCTATTTGTAAAAAAAAATCCACAATACATATAATTAAAACTGACTATTATTAATAGTAGTAGTATGAGAAACCATTTTCACAAATTCTTTATCACAAATAAGTCAACACTTTGACAATATACTCACTAAAGTAATTTTTTTATCATAAATATTTAATTTTAAAAAATCAAATTGTTAATATTTAAAACTATTCACATCAGCCAAATCCTTCAGATCAGAAAGTACAACTGACTGCTTATGGAATCAAGTAAAACTAAGATACAACAACAAAATCCTCATAAAAACAAATATAATTTTTTAATTTGTATTGTATCAGCCTACTTAGAACAATAATCGTATTGTTGTTGAATTTTTTATTTATGCTAACTTAAGTCAGACATTTTGTGAAATTTAAATTTTATAAACTTTTGGGCACCACTGTGCTTCAAGAAGGAGCAAATACAATATTTGTATTCAGTATTTTTTTTATCTTTGCATGCTACTCTAATCATTAGAGAAGAGATTTAGTGACGTCATTTTAATTTTTCAATTATTTCGATTTGGGACCAATTTTTTGATAAATTTTATAATTTCTAAACTTTTGGGCGGTACTGTTTCCAAGAAAGAGCAAATACAATTTTATTATTTTGCATTTTGTAATCTACCGAAGCTACCCTGAAATGATGAGTTCCAGCGTTATTTTTAATATTTTTTTTTTTTAATTTAAGACACTAATTTGCTTCGCCACGTTGAACAAAAAAGTTATGACTATACGATGGTGGCCAAGACCAAAAATCCGACGGCTCCAATCAAAACATTTTTTTTTAGTATTTTATTTGGGCCCAGATTTTTGGTCAAAAGTGCAAAAAGAGACTTTTTTGGATTAAATTTGGAGCAACATTTAAAACAAAATTTAGGCAACTTATATAAAAAAAATCATAAAGATGCTGCGTTTATTAGCTATTCGACAAAAAAAAAGAACTTAGCTAAAACCCTTACCGAACTACGTTGGTCCAAGTCGGGCAAATCACGATTTTGGAGTTACTTTGAGCGGGACGCATTTGAATTGCACTGAAGCGCTTTGACACAGCAGTCGGAACACTTCCAATTTTTAGTATCAGAAATATTTTTGCTAACTTGTCTTCCAATTTCAATGGTGTTTTCGGGTTTGCTCTGCAACTTAAGACAAGAAAATTATGTCTATACGCACAAGGCGTTAAAATATTAAAGCCTCGCCCAGTCCCGATTGGACTTGACTGAGCATTGAGGCAAGAAGACATGGCCAAAAATCCGACGGTTCCGATTAGAACAAAGTTTCTAGTTGCAACCGTTACTTAGCTACTTCGATCCAAATCGGACGTGTCGCCTTTTGGGATCGTTTTGAGCGCGACGCATTTGAATTGCACAGAGGTGCTTTAACCGTTACTGCTTGGTCGGATCACTTCTGATTTTTAGTGTCAGAAATATTTTAGTTAACTTGGGCCTTGCAACGGGGTCTGGGCTTGGCTGGGCAAATTGAATCGGGAAAACTCCAATTAGAACAAAAATTTTGTTGAAGTTTTTTTATTTTTTGAAAACCATCCTGTTTAAGATTTTTTTTGATCAAAAAATTTAGACAAAATTTGGGCAGTTAATTAAAAAAAAAAATTGAAAATAGTTAGTTTATTAACTTTTTAACAAACAAACTATCTAGCTGCAACCGTTACCAATCTTCGTCTATCCAAGTCAGACGGGTCACTTTTTGGAGTTTTAAACGCGACGCATTGAATTGAACGGATGCGTTTTGACCGTCACAGCTCGGTTGGATCACTTTTGATTTTTAGTGTAGAGACTATTCTGGCTTATTTGAGCTTTGCAAATTTATTGCTGCCTCAAAATTGCTTTACAGTTTTGGACAAAAAAGTTAGAACTTACTGAACAAATCAGAATCTTTTTTGAACGTCCCAGAACGATGCGATTTCCACCATTTCTTTTTTATGCCAAAATTAGACTGATGTTTATTACATTATTATTTAAACCCAAATATTATTGATAAATGTTAAAATTTTGCACTTTTGCAATTATGTAATTTTTTAACACCGTTGAGTTTGGTACTTCATTAATAAATTTTGATATTGCCATTACAGTTGGCAAACTCAGTTTACTAAATTTTATTTAAATCCATAGTTATCCAACACATGACTTTGCTCGCCCGGCATTAACTAGCAACCAAGCCAAGCAAATTTTGCCCGTCAAATTTATCTTGCAACTAGCAGGGATTTACAGTCTTTAACTCGCTAGGCTTTTAGGCATAAAAATTGGTTAGTCTGTAACTAGATCGAGCAGCACAGGCTTCCGCCCGCCGGTTTTACATAGGACCTAATCATCTATTAAGGTAAGAAACTAATTATATTGCAAACTCAGCCCCCGCTGCTGTGTTTCTGAACGGCCACTTACACGGACATTATGCCGTCTCAATGCCGCTCGACCACGGAACTCCTGGTTGCACCCACATCTGGAAGTTTCCGACCAACGGGAAGCTCAACCAGACAATCCAAGCCATGCTATATTAAACCGAGGATAACTTCTCAACGAGAAACTTTTTATGGGAGATTACTCAAAACCCGGCCCAACACAGCACCGGGCAAACAACAAACAATTCATTTTCATTTTCAAATAAATCTTTAAAATCCAAAACCACCTGTGTTTTAATTATTAAAATTTTTACAACGCCACTTTAAATATTCAAAATCTTATATTATTATTGTAACCGGGAGTTTTCAATTCTTTAGTAATTATTATATAAATAAATTATTGTAATGATTATCCCAACGGCCAAAGCTTTTTTATCTGTAAATATACAATTTGGCGTCCGTTAGATAATATATGCCGACGTGCCTATAAATAGAAAAAGTAATTCTAATTTTAACTTGCGATCGATATTTTAAATGCTGTGTTGCCATATTACGCGGACGCTTAGTAATGCATTTTTTGTACAGAAAAATATACTTGTAAATATACGTCAAGCTCTTTACCGCCTCCTTGCGGCAAATGGTGTGAACTAAAAATATGCACGAAAATATACATTTTTACACAAATCGCCATATAGAGCGTCTTAGACTGAATTTTTTTTATATGTATCTTTCGACTCGCCTTGATGCACAGAATCGATTTATAAAGGTTTCCTTTTGGCGTCCGTATACGGACGCTCTATTCTTCTCGGACGCTTCAAAGTGCGTAAAAGGACAATGTATGGACGCTCTATAGTTAGGTTGATGTAAATATATATGTCTATACATTGTCCTTTTACGCACTTTGAAGCGTCCGAGAAGAATAGAGCGTCCGTATACGCCAAAAGGAAACCTTTATAAATCGATTCTGCTCATCAAGGCGAGTCGAAAGATACATATAAAAAAAATTTAGTCCAAGACGCTCTATATGGCGATTTGTGTAAAAATGTATATTTTTGTGCGTATTTTTAGTTCACACCATTTGCCGCAAGGAGGCGGTAAAGAGCTTGGCGTATATTTACAAGTATATTTTTTTGTACAAAAAATGCATTACTAAGCGTCCGCGTAATATGGCAACACAGCATTCAAAATATCGATCGCAAGTTAAAATTAGAATTACATTTTCTATTTATAGGCACGTCGGCATATATTAACGGACGCCAAATTGTATATTTACAGATAAAAAAGCTTTGGCCGTTTAAATAATCATTACAATAATTTATTTATATAATAACTACTGAAGAATTGAAAACTCCCGGTTTCAATAATAATATAAGATTTAAAATATTTAAAATGGCGTTGTAAAAATTTTAATAATTAAAACATAGGTGGTTTTGGATTTTAAAGATTTATTTGAAAATAAAAATTATTTGTTTGTTGTTTGCCCAGTGCTGTGTTGAACCGGATTTTGAGTAATCTCCCGAAAAAAGTTTCCCGGTAAAAAGCTACCCTGCGGCGTCTGTGTGATTATCGGCGTCGCGGGCAGTGCCGCCGGAAAGGCCTCCGTTTAATCTACCGTGGCGTGGATCGTCCGGTTGAGTTCCCCGTTGGTCGGAAACTAGATGTGGGTGCAACCAGGGGCTGCGTGGTTGAGCGGCGTTGAGACGGAATAATGTCCGTGTAAGTGGCCGTTTAGACACACAGCTGCGGGGGCTGAGTTTGCAATATAATTGGTTTCTTACCTTGATAGATGATTAGTTCTTATGTAAAACCAGCAGGCGGAAGTCTATGCTGCTCGATCTAGTTACAGACCAACCAATTTTTATGCCTAAAAGCCTAGCGGGTTAAAGACTGTAAAGTTTTGGTAGGCAAAATTTGCTTAACTTGGTTGCTAGCCGGGCAAGCAAAATCATGTGTTGTATAACTTTGGATTTAAATAAAATTCAGTAAACTGAATTTGCCAATTGTAATAGTATTATCAAAATTTATTAATGAGGTACTCAATGGTGTTAAAAAATTACATAATTGCAAAAGTGCAAAATTTTAACATTTATGACAAATATTTGGGTTTAAATAATAATGTAATAAACAACAGTCTAATTTTGGCATCAAAAAAAGAATGGTGGAAATCGCATCGCTCTGGGACGTTTAAAAAAGATTCTGAGTCGTTCAGTAAGTTCTAACTTTTTTGTCCAAAACTGTAAAGCAATTCTGAGGGCAGCAATGAATTTGCAAGGCTTGAATAAGCCAGAATATTCCCTACACTAAAAATCAGAAGTGATGCAACCGAGCTGTGACGGTCAAAGTCAAAGCGCATCTGTGCAGTTCAAATGCGTCGCGCTTAAAACCTCAAAAAGTGACTCGTCCCACTTGAATAGACGTAGTTTGGTAACGGTTGCAGCTAGATAGTTTGTTTGTTAAATAGCTAAGTAACGCAGCTATCTAAATTTTTTATTTTTAATTAACTGCCCAAATTTTGTCTAAATTTCGTTCTAAAGTTGACCCAAAAAAGTCACCTTTTGCACTTCGGACAATAAATCTTAAACCAAAAGTTAAAAAAATCCTTAAACAGGATGGTTTTTAAAAAATAAAAAACTTCAACAAATTTTTTTGTTCCAATTGGAGTTGTCGGATTTTTAGTCAAAGCACCTCTGTGCAATTTAAATGCGTCGCGCTCAAAACGACCCCAAAAAGTGATCCGTCCGACTTGGATCGACGTAGCTATGTAACGGTTGTAGCTAGAAAGTTTGTTCTAATCGAAACCGTCGGATTTTTGGCCATATCTTCTTGCCTCAATGCTCAATCAAGTCCAATCGGGACATAATTTTTTTGTCTTAAGTCGCCGAGCATACCCGAGAGCACTGTCGAATTTAAAAGACAAGTTAGCAATAATATTTTTGATACTAAAAATTGGAAGTAATCTGACCAGCTGTGTCAAAGCGCTTCAGTGCAATTCAAATGCGTCCCGCTCAATGTAACCTCAAAAGCGTGATTTGCCCGACTTAGATCAACGTAATTCGGTAAGGGTTTCAGCTAAGTTCTTTTTTCTTTGTTGAATAGCTAATAAACACAGCATGTTTATGATTTTTTTTAAATAAGTTGCCCAAATTTTGTTTTAAATGTTGCTCCAAACTTAACCCAGAAAAGTTCCTTTTTGCACTTTTGACCAAAAAACTGGGCCCAAAATTCAATTTCAAAAAAATTCTTGGCCGAGCAAATCAGTGTCCTAAATTAAAAGCTTTGGTAGATTACAAAATGCAAAATAATAAAATCGTATTTGCTCTTTCTTAGAAACAGTACCGCCAAAAAATTTATAAAAAATTAGTCCCAAATCGAAATAATGCAAAAATTAAAATGACGTCACTAAATCTCTTCTCTAATGATTAGAATAGCATGCAAAGATAAAAAATACTGAATACGAATACTGTACTTGCTCCTTTTGAAGCACAGTGGTGCCCAAAAGTTAAAAAACCTGAAATTTTACAAAATGTCTGACTTGAGTTAGCATAAATGAAAAATTCAACAACAATACGATTATTGTTCTAAGTAGGCTGATGCAATACAAATTAAAAAATATTTTTTGTTTTTATGAAGATTTTGTTGTTTTATTTTAGTTTTACTTAATATCATAGGCTGTCAGTTGTAGTTTCTGATCTAAAGGATTTGGCTAATGTGAATATTTTTAAATATTAACAATTTGATTTTTTAGTATTATATATTTATAATCAAAAAATTACTTTTGTGAGTATATTGTCAAAGTGTTGATTGATTTGTGATAAAGAATTTGTGAAAATGGTTTCTCAAATTACTACTACTAATAATAGTCAGTTTTAATTGTATGTATGTATTATAGAAAAAAAAATATTTTTTTTACACTCGGAATAGGATTTTTTTTTCATGTTAATAAAAACACAGCTGAATTAATAAGACATTCAAATCCTAAACTTAATACTCAAGGTTTACAATTTTCAAAAATTATATATACCACTTGTTGTTTAACACTAAAAGATAAAAAAAATGATAATCCAAAAACAACAATTTTTCTACAATACCGAAATTTGATAAAATTGGAAAAGAACTTGATATAAAATTGATTGTAATTGCTATATAAGTATAACTGCCTATAAAGAACTTTAGATCTGCAGTAATAAAAGGTAGAAAACATATAAAAGTATATGAACAAATTACGTTTGGTACGATAGCATCAGTAAATTATGAAATATCAGTTCAGAAAATGAAAACAAAAAATCCTAAATCCAACACTGCAACAATTGTCTGCACAAAATGTTTCTCAACCATAGGAAAGAAACAATCTCATAAATGTTCTTAAAAAAAAAGCAAGCAGTAACATAACAAACAATATGGTTGCGGAACTGTCTGATCAGCAAAGAATTGAGTCATCAATAATACAGCAGCTCTAAAGAAAGAATGAAGAGAATTGCTATCAATCCCAAACAAATTAATAAGATTCAGATAAGTTCGGAGAAACTATTGAATTATAAATCTATTATGAATGCGTTATATATACAAAAAACTAACTAACTTTTTTTGGTCACCAATTGGTCAACGCAAATGTATCCTGCCCATTTCTTTGAAGATATGAAGAATATGAAATTAGACTTTCCATTATAAAAATTGATTTCCTAGGTGTGATGTTGGTAATAAAAATTCAACCAAAACAATTAAAAGACCAATAGTATAGAGTAACGTTTCTGAAATATTTGATATAGTAATTAATAAACGTGAAGAAAAGGGTAATGTTGACATTAAAATTATGGCAGATAGCAATTTTTTCTTTTAAATATCTCTTAGCATATTACTTGAGCTAGAAAATAACACAAATGAAAGATTGTTGAGATCTACGTATAAGAATAGTGCAGACTTAAAAAACTTGGTAAAGCTACAACTGCAAAAAAGATTATTTTGTTATGTATTGTTCCTGATGTGAAGAAAAGTTATAGGAATCTAATTTTGATAAAAATTGTTTTGAATGATTTCTCATTCAAGTTCAACGGCAATTTAAAAATAATTTTCATTGTCAACGGTCAACAAATTGCTTTTGCAGTATCCTAGCCTATACTGCTATGTATATTTGCAAGAGATTTATTAGTTAGTATTGAAAATGCCGACGAGGAAGAAAACAATAACATTGATAAGTTTTTATTGCTGTTTAATTAAATTAAATTTTACATTTTTTAAATTATTTGTTAGAAATTGCAAATTTGAAAATAGAAAACAAATGCTTTAGACTGAAGACGTGTAAAAATTAAAGAAATTTCTTCAAAATATTTCTATCTAATAAAAGTAATAAGAAATTTGCTATGTTAAACAAATCAGTAGTGAATCTTCTACTCTTCAATGAATACGATGATGTAACTGTTAATCAAAAATTCATAATTCCAGAACTTCATTTCTTCTTTATTTCGCGTTTTACAGCTATTTTACATTGCCCCAGAAGTATTACGACTTGTATGAAGGGGGTTGATGGGACCAACGGCTTATTAGGTGACTTCCGAATCACCCCGGTGGATAAAGAGCAAAGTTATTATTTTAGTCATATTCGGGGATCGAACCCCGGACTGTTAGCGTGCTACGCTAACGCTCTATAACTGAGCCATCTCACCGTCATTTATTACAAGGTTTCGTAAATCATTTGTTTTGAAACAATTTCGTAAAAATTTTAGATCGTAAAAAAGCTCTTTTTTGGCTAAAACAGTTAAAAGTAATATCAAAAAATTACTATAGCAAAGTTTTTGCGGGGAATGCTTGCCGAACAATGTTGAAATACTCTGATATTCTTGGTAGTGACAATATACTAAGAAATATCAGCTCATTGATAATTATTTCATACGTATTATGTTTTAAATCATTGGATAAAATTGTAAATCTAAGTTTCTCTACATCAAGGCCGGATGAAAAAATCTTAAATTTAAAAATTGCTTCTTTCTTTCTTATCGAAACGCTAAAACTTCATATTATTTTATACCATTTACCTTATGCGTTATATTACTTGAGTTTAGGATTGAGTTGATGGTCGGAACATGCTGGTGAAACTATTCATAATGAATTTAAAACTGTATGGTCTCGTTATAATATCAATATAATTAATGATCCAAGTTATGCGGAAAGATTAAAAAACGTGATTGTCAATTTTAATACATACCACATTTAATTTTGCAAACATTCTATTGTAAAGGGTTTTCCAATAAGAAAATTCATTTTGAATAGCAGGTTATTTGGGCAGCTGTCAACTTTAAAGCTAATATCTTTTGACATTTGACAAGTAAAAACTACGCCGTTAATAAAAATAGAACGATACACGCTTCAACAACGCGTTAAAAATATTAAAATTTACTATAAAAATGGTGAAAATTTTTCAGACACAGTTTGCAAAACTAAAGCATTTTTTGGTTGTCGTAAAGCACCTTCTCGGCCGGCCATAGTAAACCTAGTGGAAAAAATTGAGCTGTTGGAACATGTTTGTGATGTGAAGAATCAAAAGCGTGTGCATCGTTTAAGAACACTTGAGAATATTGCTGATGTAGCCCTTACTGTTGAAGAAAACCCAGGTTTGTCAATTTCTTGTCGATTTTGGAAATTAGACATTCCACAAACGACATTGAACCGTATTTTGCATAAAGACTTAAGTCTTAAGGCTTTTAAAATTTAGTTAACACAAAAACTCAAGTTGGCAATCACCATAAACGTTGTATCTTTGCTGATTCTTAAAATGCATCAAAATGATTCGGATTTTCATCAAAAAATCATCTTCACTGAAGAGGCCTATTTTTACCTCAGAGGCTACGTTAAGCAGAATTGTTGCATTTGGGGCTCAGAAAATCCAAGAATGATTGTTGAAAAGTCTTTGCATCCTCAACGTGTCACTGTTTGGTGCGGTTTTTAGGCTGGCGGTGTGATAGGACTTTACTTTTTCAAATTTGAGGCTGGTGCAACTGTTACGGTGAATGGATATTGCTACCAAGCTATGATTAATAGTTTTTGGTGGCCGGAATTGAAAAATATTGATGTGGACGACGTTTATTTTCAGCAAGACGGCGCTACGTGCCACACAAGCAACAAAACAATCGCAATTTGGCAAGAAAAGTTTTCTGACCGTGTTTTTTTTTTTGAAAAGGTGACTTTTTTCTTTGTGGCCACGTAAAAGACAAGGTTTATGCTAATGCTCCACAATCAATTTAAAACCTTAAAGATAGAATTCGAGTAGTTATCAAGGACATACAGCCTCAAATGTGCGAATTGGTCATGAAAAATTTCATGAAAAGAATGTGGTACTGCAACCGTAATCGTGGCGGCTATCTGACTGATTTGTTTTCAAATGTTAATGGCATACATTCCTCTTTACAATGAAATAAACATTTATTGATTTTTCTCAAAAATTTACCCGTTTTTTTAAATATCAAATGAATTGAAATGAAATGAAACCTCTTATTGGAAAACCCTATATTTCAAATACATGTTAATAAATTAAATACACAAATTATTTTGAGTAATACACTTAGACATAAACTGTAATTATTTAAAAAAAAAATCAATTTTTTTTAATTTTTAGTGTTTACAAACTTTTGGACACTACTGTTTTCAAGAAGGAACAAATACAATAATTTTTTTATCTTTGCATGCTACTCCAAACATTAACAAAAAAAATTAGTGTAAATTTTTGCATTATTTCGATTCAAAAAGACCAAATTTTCTATAAATTTCAATATTTCTAAATTGTTGGACGGTATTGTTTCCAAAAAAAAGCAGATACAATTTTAATATTTTGCATGTTGTTGTTTACGTAAACTACCCTGATCAGAAACAATGAGTTCCAACGTCGTATTTTTATCAAACTTTTTTTCAATTCAGGACACCTGTTTCCGACACTAAAAATGCAGTGAATTTTATGTTATCTTCTACTTAAATCTAAAAACCAAAAGAGTTACTCAATCAGTACCAAGTGGGTATATTATTGTTTATTTTTTGTTGGACGCTGTATAGTTAATTTACTACAGCTATTCTATAAATAGACTGGTCAAACTGGTTTGGACGCTTTATAGTATGCACAATCCGTGTTAAATATGTATATCTACAATAGAAAACATGTTGCAACACTGCCGGACGCTTAAAGGTAGCAAATAAGACGCTCTATAACACATATTCATGTTTTTTTGTGTATATGTAAGACGCTCAAAAACAGAAAAATGTACGGACGCTAGGTGGTTTTATGTACAATAGAAAAATGTTTTAGTTTGTATTTAATAAGAAAACCGCGTTAATCTTTTTGAGCTCGAGTATATTCACCTGCGAGCACTAGAAAACCGTTTCTTTTGAAGGGACGCCTAATGACAGTTTCTCATAGCGGACGCTTTATAGATACCGAGATGTAAATATATAGATGTAAAACAACTAATACTCCTTCAAAATATATACACGCTGATAGTACTAGCCTCCGGAACGGAGGCAGCTACGAGTATATCAATTTAATTCAACATAATACTTTACTAGAAGTCATTCTACAAAATTTTGATCGGTGACCATTTCGACTCATACACATATACAGTTATACATTGTAGTAAATTAAAATCAACACTACGTGGCGCTAAGCTTTTATACTGATATACATATTTTGTTGCGGGTCAGTTGAATTGGCTTCCTCATAAGTTAACGTTCTAATACGCCTCTTACAATTGGCAACATAGCAAATACAATTTATAAAAATAATTTTATACTTTTAATATATCTAAACGGTTCACGTTGTTTATTAGTTTTGTATAGAAAATATGTAAAAATAAAACAGAAAATATTATTCAACTTTACGTCCAATGAAACAAATAAATAACATTTTTTATAATATATTATAAATATTTTTTAAATTATTCTATCGAGGTATTGTGCTAATTAGAATGGATTTAAAAATATTATAAAATCTCAGATATAATACTATTTAATATTTATTTAATAATAAATTTTTAAAATGTGCAAACAAAAAAAAATTAATTATTTTTAAATATATTTTTTTAAATAAATTAAATAACAATAATATTGTTTATATTAGTTTTAAATTTTATAAAAAATTCTAATTTTAGTCTTGTTTAGTAAACTTGACATCATTTGCATGTTAAATTAAAATTAATTCTTTTCAGTTTATCGCTAGAGAATTGCCGGGTTTAGTCGCACCGTCCTGTTGGGGTGCTACTAGTAGTATTGTTATGAAAAAATATTAAATCCTATCACATCTTTGAGAATATCGGTGAACCTTTTTCTCTAGATAAATATTGGCACGTACAGCGCCGTTTTTAAATTAAAATTGGTTTTTTTGAGACAAAACGCCAACCAACTCAATATCCAAACGATAAGATTTTAATCATGCTGAGTTTGATTCTGTAAAGCCTTATAGTAGCGCAACTATTCTCTCCCCTTAATTAAACTTATCATTATTTTTTTATCAATTTGAATAAATTGTTAGATCATTAATTATGGAGATAAATATAACTATCCCATATTTACATAATTAAAATTATGGTACAAAAGAGGTTTTTTATGTTATCTAACTAGCTAGGAGAATAATATAATATTGCAACAAAAAAATTATAGTGTCATCTTCAAGTTTAGTTTCAACTGATTAACACTTGAACACAAAAACGCCATAATTTTTTTTTTTTTACAAAAGGCTGTAAAGTTTTTTTTAATATAAACCGGTTGAAGATCTACATTAAGGTTCTAACTAATTTAATTAGGTAACTCATTGATTGCTAGTAGTGACATGTTGGAGAAGGTTGACAGCGTACGTGTTGGTATGATATTCAAACCAAGATAAGTATTTGCTACTAGCGTTCTTGGCGCCTTGTAGCACATTAGAGATGTTCAAACTTTTGTAAAGAGATTTATTGGTGATAAATATTGAACTGTTTGTAATTGATATATCTACAGCTTCAGAATGTTAAAATCTTACTGTCCCATAGTTAAGAACAGTTGGCCCATACAAGTTTTAAAATTTATTTCAAGGTACTTTGCATTGGTAGATTGTAATAATTGTTTGCCGGAGAGTGACGGTGACATGCTGAAATTTACTTTGATTCGCCTTAATTTTTAAGGTTTTAAGCTATTTTTGGATGTTTTTAAAAAAAGTCTGAAGTTTCTTAGAGTCAAATCTTGGAATTTCACTAACTGTTAGAATGACTGTGCCAATGGCAAACGTAACTCTTGAAGGTTTTTTGTAAAAAGTAGATATAGCACCGGTCCAAGAATACCTTCCTATAGTACCGCTGATTTGATGAGGTATAAGTTAATTACTTTTTCTTGATGTTTAACCATAAAAAATGTTTGGTGTCAGACTTTTATAAAAAGCTTGGGTGTTGTCCAGAAAAACAGCCAAACAATATTTCTTTTTTTTGTGTTGTTAATTTGCTTTATTACTCTGTAAACCTGCTCTGTAGTTGTGTGTTAGTTTAAAAAACTAAATTGGTGATTTAGAATTAGATGAAATACTTTTAATTTCAGTCTTTTCAGAAACATATTTTCAAAGATTCATTTTAAATAAACTTATAAAGCAATAGAAAAATGTTTCTGTTACAGGTTTATCAGAATGATTTGTGCCACTTTTCATTGAGATTGAAAATGTTCAGATCTAAGTAGTATAGCATTGAAAATATGTGTGAGTGCTTTTTGCACATTTTTTGGAAACTATTTCTAATTGCTGTAACTTTTTTCATGGAAATATGGAGATCATAGCCATGTTTTAATCACGTGTTTGACTCACATGGTATGATGGCGTTAATAAACAATGTCATTGATAAAGATATTCCAAGACTGCTTTTTTGTCTGCTTGTAGTAGTGGTAGTTTTTTTAGAAAATTTTGGATTTTTTAGTTTTTTTCTCTAAGAGTACGCTTTTAGCGGGTTGTTGTATTTAGTTTTGTTTTGTGAATTTCTAGTAGACTTCCATATTCTTCTCAACTTTCTATTTATTAGTAGTGGGTTTTTAGCTACTTTTAAATAATTTTTTAGCTTGTCTGTAGTGTTTGTGGGTTCCAAAACTGCTTAATGCTTAAATGATGTTTTAAGCAAGACATTTGGGTGTGTTTCTTTTTTTAATATGCTTTAAAACTGGTTACAGTTATTTTATTGGTTAAAAAATCTGGTTTTTGTTTATGGTGTATGTGTGAGCTTAAGTAGATTAGAACAAGGAAATAGTCTGAAAAAATATATTTTTTTTTACTTGCAGATAATTTAAGGGATAACTTTTGTATACAAAAAAATTGAAGACATTTGATTTTTAAGTCACATGGCCAGTGTGTAGTTGCTTTGGGCTGTCTAAGTTCTAGGTCTCAGCGCTGGAAATTATGTTTGCTGCACTTTCTTGTAGACTCTGATCATGAATGCAGTAATTTTTTGTAAGTCTCAGTTGAAAGCAGTTAGCACATTGAGGCTTGACTTTTGTTTTGTTAACTGATTTTGATATGTATTTGTAGTGATAAAGTTATTGCAATTCATGGATGATAAACTAGTTGTTACGTTGCGGTTTTAATAATAGAAAAAATGTTTGTTAACATTACATAAAAACTGCGTTCTTGGTTTAAATAAAAGGTGTGGTATTGCACATTACAATTTTTTGTAATATAATATATATCAGTTTAAATGAGGCAGGGAATCCATTTATAAACCGGTAACAAACAGTACAGTGTAGTATTTACTATTAGTTGTTAATTGTTTTGCAACGTATTTTTTTTATAATGAGTGTTAAAATACCACAGCAGTAAGTCACCGCTTAAAAAACGCTTTAATGTAGTAACAATTAATCACCGGTAGCATAGTATAGTTATTGTAATGTACACTACATAAAAAATTAAAATCAAAACAACTTCAAAAACTGTTCGTACCTACATTCGATAATTTTTTTAAATAACCTTTTATTGTAGACTGTGTTACGGTTTCAATATTTTTATAATCTTATACACACAAAAAACAACTAAACTAAACCACCTCCTGAATAAAACATAAATGCCTACTAATAATAGAAATTTACAAAATACGATATATTGATAGTGGCAACATTGGCAGAGGCGTATTCGACATTTTCACATATATATTTTATACAACTGGAGCCTAAAACGATGCTTTGGCATTTGGAGTTCTATTGCTATTATTAATATATCATTCTTTTTGTATATAATTAATGTTAGATTTCTTTACCCCTCTTTGTGCATCCTAATAAAGAATATTTTAAATAACTAAATGCAAAAAAATACACAGTTAAAACTATTAGATTTAGGGTGGAGGCTAGGTCGCCTGATGCGTGTACGGAGGCGAGTAAGATAGCTATGCACGTATATATATATATATATATATATATATATATATGTATATATATGTTTCCGGCGACAGGATAGTGAGACCAATTGTGCCTCAAATCGCAGGATAGTGAGACCATTTTGGATAGTGAAACCTGGTCTCATAAGCAACGCTTCAAATCACAGGATAGTGAGACCAATTTCAATAATGTGAAGTTGTCGACAAAGCGTATATTCATAGCGGCAAGAATTTCGCGGTTAGCATTAGGAGACCAGGCGATAAACTGTGACTTTCACACATTTATTTGATTCCTAGAAAATTATAAATGCATTTTAAATGACAACGTTATTAAATAAAATCGTATTTTAATAAAATATTGCTTAAATGTAATATAAGTATCAAATAAGAGCAAATATGATAACATGCAAATATTGTAGAGTACCCCAGAAGATTGTACCCTATCGTCCCCTGCAATGCAAATTAAGGGTACAAATATTGCATAAATGTAATATGGATATCAAATGAAAGCAAATACGGTAACAAACATTTATTTTAAAATACCCCTGAAGATTGTACCCTATTGCCCCCTTGCTAACCAAATTAAGGGTACAAAATATTATACAAATGTAATATGGGTATCAAATAAAAGCAAATAAGGTAACTTATAACTTTTTTATAGTGCCCCAGAACATTGTACCCTATTGCCCCCTTGCTAACTATATTAAGGGTACAAATACTGCACAATTGTAATATGGGTATCAAATGAAAGCAAATAAAGTAACATACAACTATTTTATAGTGCCGCAAAACATTATACCCTTTTGCACCTTTGCTAACTAAATTAAGGGTACAAATATCGCACAAATGTAATATGGGTATCAAATAAAAGCAAATAAGCATTGTATCATATTACCCCTATGCTAAATAAAATAAAGGTACAAATACTGCACAAACGTAATATGGGTATCAAACGAAAGCAAATAAGCTAACATACAACTATTTTATAGTGCCCCAAAACAATGTACTTTATTACCCCCTTGCTAAACATAGTAGAGATACAAATTCTGCACAAATGTAATATTAGTATGAAATGAAAGAAAATGAAGTAACATACAACTATTTTATAGTGCTCCAAAAGATTGTACCCTATTGCCCCTTTGCTAACTAAACTAAAAGTACAAATATTGCACAAATGTAATAAGGATATCAAATAAAAGCAAATAAAGTATCTTACAACTGTTTTATAGTGCCCCAAAACTATGTACCTTATTACACTTCGGCTAAAAATTAAAAAGGTACAAATACTGCACAAATGTAATATGGGTACTTAATGAAAGCAAATAAGTTAACATACAACTATATTATAGTGCCGCAGAACACTGTACTCTATTGCCCTCTTGCTTACTAAATTAAGGGTACACATATTGCACAAATGTAATATGGGTATCAAATAGAAGCAAATAAAGTAACTTACAACTATTTTATAGTGCCACAGAACATTAAACCTTATTACCCCCTGCTTATCAAAATAAAAGTACAAATACTGCACAAATATAATATTGGTATCAAATGAAAGCAAATAAAGTAACTTACAAATATTTTATAGTGCCACAGAACATTGTAACTATTGCCCCTTGCTGACCAATTTAAAGGTACAAATATCTCTCAAATGTAATATGGGTATTAAATGAAAGCAAATAAAGTAACTTACAACTATTTTATAGTGCCCCAGAACATTGTACTATAGTGCCCTTATGCAAACTAAATTAATAGAACAAATATTGCACAAATGTAATATAAGTACCAAACAAAAGCAAATGAGATAATTTACTTTTTTATTTTACAGTGCCCAAAACATTGTACTTTATTGCCTTCTTGCTACCTAAATTAAAGTTACAAATATTGCACAATAGTAATGTGGGTATCAAATGAAAGCAAATATGCTAACTATTTTATAGTGCCTCAGGAACATTGTACCTTATTGCCTCCTTGTTAACCAATTTAAGGGTACAAATATCGCTCAAATGTAATATGGGTATCAAATTGTACTTTATTACCTCCTGCTAAACAAAATAAAGGTACAATTACTGCACAAATGTAATATGGGTATCAAATGAAAGCACATAATGTAACTTACAACTATTTTATAGTGGCCTAGAACCTTGTACCTTAGTACCCCTTGCTATACAATACAAAAGGTACAAATACTACACAGGTGTAATATGGGTATCAAATAAAAGCAAATAAAGTACCTTACAACTAATTTATAGTGCCCCAGAACATTATACTCTATTACCCCATGCTAAACAAAACAAAGGTACAAATATTGCACAAATGTGATATGAGTATCAAATGAAAGCAAATAAAGTAACGTACAACTATTTTATAGTATCTTAGAACATTGTCTATATTGCCTCTTTAGTAAACAAATTAAAGGTGCACATATCAAATGTAATATTAGTATCAAGTGAACGTAAATAAGGTATTATATCATTATTATAGTGCCTCAGAACATTGTACTCTATCGCACTCCTGCTAACAGATTGAGTATCAAATGGCAACAAGTATAGTAACATAAATATACAAGGTTGGGTAAATGTATGGGAACACTCGATTATTGGTTTCATTTTTAGTTTTTGTAACATATGACATTAATAAAAGTTTTTGTAGGAATTTTAATCTATATATTGATGTATTTTGATTTTTAATACAAGCTCTATTTTACGAGATATAATGTCATCATCAGTTTTTTTAAATGGATCACCCTGTATTTTCATTTATTTTTAGAAAGAGATTTTTTCAACAATTACAATGATATAAGGTTTTATGGGTTTACAACTGACGGTTTTTGAAATATTTATTAAAATAATTAAACAAAATGTAATCGATTATGTTCTTATTACCATAGCAACAAGTAAAAACATATATTGTTATTTTGTTATTCTCAATACAATTAAAAAAAAATGTTAATATAAGTGAATATTTGTAGCAAAAAGTCAACTACAATTAAATATGCTTATTATTATTACTATAAGGGCCGCTTTTACAACCGTCGGATAAACTAATCCACAGTTATACCTAGTTTAACACGCAAAGCATTTTACAAATGCTAAGTTAGTTTATTCTCTACGATAACCTATTGAAACGTCAATTGTGCCGTAAATTATTTATAAGCAAATTTATATTGTCTTCTCTATAACGTAAATATGTTTAAATCAGATAGTGACAACAAAAAGACAAAAATCGGAGCAACAAACCTTACTTTTTTCCTTATTTATTTTTACTAATATGATATGTGCGGCGCTTACGAGGTTATGTGCGTTAAACTAGGTATAACTACTGCTTCGAGCACCGGATAAGTTAACCCCGGGTTATTCCCCTCCAAATCCAAACTATGCTTTAACTGGAGGTTGTAAAAGCGGCCCTAAATCATTTAAAACGTACTGTATTTTGTCTTATTATTTTATTGAATATTTCAAAAACCGTAAGTATTTGTAATTGATCTAACAAAAAAAAAATATACTGGGTATTCCATTTAAAAGAACTGATAATGACGTTATATCACGCAAAACAAAGCATGCATTCAAAATCAAAATACGTCACTGTATAGATTAAAAAATATACAAAAACTTTTATTAGTCATTTTTGAAATAAATTAAAATTGCAGTCAGAAATAGGGTGTTTCCATACATTTACCCAACCCTGTATAATATTCCAGAACACTGTACCCTATCGTCCCTCTTGTTAAACAATTTTAGGATATAAATAATGCTTCAAATGAGAGCAAACATATTACATGGTATGTATAACTATTTTATAGTAACAAACTGTGCCCCGATGTAATTCAATTAAGAGTTCAGGTAAAACACAAATAAATTATAGGTGTCAGATAACAAAAGTTATAAGTATAACTACAATAGCATCATAATTGAGCAAGCTAAATATCAATTCAATTGATTCTAACATTATCATTATAAATAATGACTGATTCCATTTTGCAATCGTTAGATTAAATTTGAATAAATTATTAATTTATTTTATAATTAACATTGTAATTAACATTCTTAAAAACATATGTGTACTTATTTTATTTTGATTTTAATGTTTTGTATAATAATGTATTAACTGAGCCTACCGCCATAAAAATTTAGGATAATTCGAAATCGGTATACTTAAAAACTCATATGTACTAAATTTCATTTGGATCTGAAGATTAAGTACAATAATATCATAATTGAGCCGCCCGCAATATGAAATCTACAGTAGTGTGAAAAATGACTAAGAGTTTTGAGAGTCATCACACCTGTGTTTTTATATGTAACTAACTTGATAATGTTATGATAAACTTAATTTGATCAAAAATATATTGATAACTAACTCTGAAAGAATAAATGAGAATCAACACTATATAATGTTTACAGCAAAGATTTTGTTATCACATTCATATTTTTCGGTTTTATGCAGCACGTACGCTTGCTTGTCCTTGCCACACTTAAAAGGCACAAAAGCATCAATAGAATACCCTTTTTTATACGCATTTATGTTTTTATTGCTTTCCGCTCTTACATTCCTAATTACGGAAATATTTTAAATGTTATATTATAGAAGAAATAGGTAGAACAAAATAATTTCATTTTGTTTACTTATTGATTTAGTACATATACAAAATTACAATTTTATTAGAAATATACAAATATTTTATTTGAACACCGAAACTCATCGCGTCGAAACGCTTATAAAAAGTGTATTTGGCCAGGAACATGAGTAAACATTCATACATGACCGGCGGATTTTTTTTTATTATAATTATTTCACTCAACAAATATTTCATTCAAAATAGAATTTATTTTTTAACATGAATGATTTTACTTTTTAATCTAATTAGAAATCTATAAAAAGATAAATGCTTACAAAATTGTTCCTCTGTAAACTGTAGCAAAGCCAATTACAAAAGAAATATAAAAAGAGATTTCCATACATAACCGATTTTAAATTATGTAAATTCATATTAGGGGCGGGTTAATTATTTATTATAATATGTTATAACATCTTCAGATCTAAATGAAATTTAATAAACATTGGTTTTAAGTATGCGAATTACAATGGTGATATAAGAATATCCCTTAATAAACTTAGATAAAGGCAATAGGGTACAAAGTTATTAGTTTTATAAAAAATGTACAAATTAACATATTTACTCTAATTTCAAACTCTTCTTACATATATATTTGAAAATTTGTGCGATACATTTACCTTTAAATAATTAAACTCAAAAGACAATAAGGTAAAAAAAAATTTAACATAATAATTATGTTAAATTTTTTTTTACCTTTTTGAAACCAAAGATATATTCGATTTTAAATCTTGGTGGCCAAAGTACTACAAAAAAACGTCAATATCTTTGGAAACACTGAAACAACCGAGAGCGAACAGAATGTCATTTTCCGTTTTAAAATATCATTATTTTAAACATGATAGTACAAAGTCTGGATGCGTTATTGCTTCAGAGTATATTGATAGTTTTTTTAGTAATACTTTCTTGTTTAATATGCCAAAAACTACTGAAAAATTGATGATGCCAACAAAAAGAGCATATGCTGCTAAAGTGCCAATCTTAGTGACAAAAGTTGAGCATTTAAATAAAATGATCCCATACATTGAAGAATGTTATTTAGATTTTTATAATGCTATACTTAACTGGCCTACCAAAGCAAAAAATATCAAACCGGCAGCTAATCGTAACGAAATAGAAGAAGCAGAATAAACATTATGTATTAAGTTGAACCTGTAATATTTTTTTGAACATTAAATGTATTTTTTTTTAAGTTTTTGCTTTTATTTTAAAAGTTTAGCAAGACATTACATTGTATTCATCAAGTTTATTTCATAAAGGGGTTAAGTGCATTTTGTTTATTTTGGCATAACTTTTTTTAACAGGATATTAAATTTTATTTTTAACTCTTAAAAGGTTTGCAAGTGGCTAATGTAACAAACTAGAAAGTAAAAAACATGAACTTTCTACTACATTTTATGGAAAACAGTTTTCTTCGGTTTTCTCGAAAAGAGTAAAATGTTACTTAATCCCTTTATGAAATAAACGATTCAATTGTACAAGATAACATTTGTTTTCATTTGACACTCAAATTACATTAGTGTCATATTGTACTCTTAATTTGATTTATCAGGAGATGATAGGCTACAATGTTCTACGGTACTATAAACTAATTGTATGTTACCATAACTTAACTTATTACATTGGTGAGATACTTGTACTCTTAATCTATTTAACAGGATAGAGGGCACAATTTGTGTCCTTAATTTGCTTAGCAGGGGGTACAACAGGGTATAATGTGTTTCGGTATTGAAAATAATTCTACGTTACTAAGGTTGCTTTCATTTGAAACCCATATTTAATTTATACAATATTTGTACCCTTAATTTGTTTCGCAAGGGGGACAATATGGATCAATGATATAAGGGCACTAGCAAATAGTTGTAAGTTACATTATTTGCTTTTATTTGTTACCCATATGAATTTGTTTAATATTTGTACCCATATTTTGTTTAGCAGAGAAGCAGTAGGGTACAATGTCCTGGGGTACACTACAATAATTGTATGTTACCATATTTGTTCTCATTTGTTACCCATATTACATTTACGCAATATTTGAACCACTAATTTGCTTAGCAGGGAGGACGATAGAGTACAATGTTCTGGGGTACTTTAAAATAAATGTTTAATATCATATTTGTTCTCAATTGATACCCATATTACATTTATGCAATAGTTGTATCTAGAATTTGGTTAGCAGGAGGGACAATAGAGTACATTGTTTTGGAGTATTCTACACCAATTGTATGTTTTTATATTTGCTATCATTTGATACATATATTATAGTCGGTACACACTTGCAACAATCTGCCGTACCGCAACACCGTCGCGTAACATCCTCGCGCAACATTTCCTCGCAACATGGGTCTTTTCTAGCGTCCCACCGCTTGTCGGTTTTATGCCGTCGGATCAAAGGAACGTTGCGCGATGATGTTGCAGCTCTCTTTACAAGTTAGTACGGCAGGGCGCAACAATACGGCAATGGAACGGCATTGTGTTGCGGGAGTATGTTACGCGACGATGTTGCGGTTCGCAGTTGTGTTGCGGAGTGATGGTACGCGACGATGATACGCGACGGTGTTGCGATACGGCAGATTGTTGCAAGTGTGTACGTAGTATAACATTTATGCAATATTAGTACCCCTAATTCGCTTAGCAGGGGGGACAATGGGGTACAATGTTTTGGGGTACTCTATAATAATTGTATGTTACCATATTTGTTTTCATTTGTTACCCATATTACATTTACGCAATATTGGTACCCTTAATTTGCTTAGCAGGGGGGACGATAGAGTACAATGCTATAGGGTACTTTGAAACAAATGTTTGTTACTATATTTGCTTTCAATTGATACCCTTACTACAGTAATGCAATATTTGTATCATAATTTGCTTAGCAGGGGAAACGATAGGGTACAATATTTTGAAGGACTGTACAATAATTGTATGTTACCATATTTGCTTTCATTTGGTACCCATATTACATTTATGCAATATTTGTACCCTTAATTTGCTTAGCAGGGGGACAATAGGGTATAATGTTCTGGGGTACTTTGAAATAAATTTTTGTTACTATATTTGCTTTCAATTGATACCTATATTACAGTAATGCAATATTTGTACTTTTAATTTGCTTAGCAGGGGGGATGATTGGGTACAATGTTTTGAGGTATTCTAGAATAATTGTATGTTACAGTATTTGCTTTTATTTGATACCCATATTACATTTAAGCAATATTTGTACCCTTAATTTGCTTAGCGGGGGGGGGGGGGGGCGATAAGGTACAATGTTTTGGGGTATTCTAAAATAATTGTATGTTACCGTATTTGCTTTTATTTGATACCTATATTACATTTAAGCAATATTTGTACCTTTAATTTGCTTAGCAGGGGGGACGATAGAGTACAATGTTTTGAGGTATTCTACATCAATTGTATATTTTTATATTTGCTTTCATTTGATACCCATATTACATTTATGTAATAATTGTACCCCTAGTTTGCTTAGCAGGGGGGACAATAGGGTACAATGTTTTGGGGTACTCTACAATAATTGTATGTTACCATATTTGTTTTCATTTGTTACCCATATTACATTTACGCAATATTGGCACCCTTAATTTGCTTAGCGGGGGGGACGATAGAGTACAATATTTTGGGGTACATTAAAATAAATGGTTGTTATCATATTTGTTTTCAATTGATACTCATATTACATTTATGCGTTAGTTGTACTTATAATTTGGTTAGCAGGGAGGACGATAGAGTACAATATTTTGGGGTATTCTACACCAATTGTATGTTTTTATATTTGCTATCATTTGATATCCATATTACAAATATGCAATATTTGTACCCCTAATTTGCTTAGGAGGGGAACAATGGTGTACAATGTTTTGGGGCACTTTGAAATAATTGTTTGTTACTATATTTGCTTTCAATTGATCTATATTACAATAATGTAATATTTGTACCTTTAATTTGCTTAGCAGTGGGGACGATAGGGTACAATGTTTTGGGGTACTCTACAATAAATGTATGTTTCCCATATTACATTTAAGCAATATTTGTACCCTTAATTTGCTTAGCAGGGGGGACAATGGGGTACAATGTTTTGGGGTACTTTAAAATAAATTTTTGTTACTATATTTGCTTTCAATTGGTACCCATATTACAGTAAGGCAATATTTGTACCTTTAATTTGCTTAGCAGGGGGGGGGGGCGATAGGGTACAATGTTTTGGGGTACTCTACAATAATTGTATGTTACAGTATTTGCTTTTATTTGATACCTATATTACATTTGTGCGATAATTGTACTCTCATGCTTATATTTGGTTGGTGCAATGTTTAGGAAGGAGCAGGGGGATTACATTAAAATTATATTGTTTGAAAGTACTAAAAATATTTATACAAGTTTCTATTTTGTTCTTATTTGATTACTATAGTACATTTGTAAAATAAGTTTACTTAAAATTCATATAGTTCAAGGGTTTGAAATCAAATTTTAGGGCTACTACGTAATTTTTGTATGAGTTACTAATTTGTTTTAATTTATTACCTTTATTACATGTTACCCTAATTTATTTGAAATCATTCGAATAAGTTTAGCCATTTATTTTAATTATAAAATATAGAGTAACATTCTAAGTGTGGTGTCACACTATGCGTTAAAAACGCTGCGGTGAAAACGCATCCGGTGGGAAGGATGCCGACCGAGCATTGTTTTAAATGAATGGCGACACATATGTGCGTTTTCAACGCATCCACCGGACGCCACCGCATGTAGCTGCCGCAGCTCGGACAAAACAGCAAATACACAAAATATAAAAAAACATGAATGTAAAATAATTAAATTTTTTTATTTTGTATCACTGATGAAATATTCAACACTTTTATAATAATTTAATAATTAATAAAAATATATTTACACTTTTAAAATAACATTATAAATAAAAATTATAATGCTATAATGTAAATTATGTTTATAAATATATACTTGTCTTATTATATATATATTTGTCTTATTATAAAATAATAATATTAACAAATAAATAATTGTAAATTTAAAACGCATCCACCGGACGCCACCGGACGCCACCGCATGTTTGCTGCGGCAAACCGGACAACCGCATGTAGAGCAAAAACAAGGTTTTTAAAAAAAACGTTTTTTTAATTTTAAATAAAAAAAAATTTAATGTTTTATTTTGTTTAAAACAGTTTAAAACAAAATAAATAAAAAACATGTTGTGCAATATTTTTTTATAATTGTTTGTCGGAGGAAGCCGCGAGCAGAAAATGTCTTGTTTTGCTATTGCCGCTTGAAGCATGTATATTGCTAAAATTGTCAAATCAAATCAAAACAAACCAAATCAACTATTAAAAAAAACAATGTTTTAAACATCTTTAAAACTGTTTGAAACAAAATTGTCAAAACAATGCTTTTTGTTTTAAACTAGTTTAAAACAAAAGTTTTTTTTTATTTTTATTTTATAATCTAGTTTCGTCTATTAAGGCATCATCAGTATAAGTGTATAATAATATATAAAAAATATATTTGATATTAATTATTAATGTCAAAAATATTTAAGTATAAAATTTTATAATTTATACAATTTTAAAATATTAATTTTTTGACTCTAGTTTGACTAATTTTTATTAATTTAATTATACTTGCGGTTGCGTTTTGACGGGATAGTGTGACTCGTTGAAATCATCCGGTGAAAACGCACCGGATTCACCGGCAATGGTCTCATAATTCCTTAGTCTCATAAACCCTTATATATCAATAATGATATATATATATATATATATATAGATCTAAGAAGTGTATTTGTCCAACAATTTTTATATATAATCGTATGTGTTGTCGTCCTACATTTGTAAGTAGGAGCATTACACTTTATATCTTAACACACAAAAATCAGCCTGGGGGCTTATAGATACGTATAGATACCGCCTGCTGTGAGGGTCGAGCAAGTAACATGGAATAAGAGAGTTATTTAAATCTTATCAAGATGTTTGTTTAGGACGTGGAATTTATTCATTTCAACTGATTATATGTATATTGTGTGTTTATTCTAACGGACATTACAATAATTATGCCAATTTTAAAATAAAAATAATGTGCAAAATATATTGAAAATATTTTAACCATATCATTTATTTTCAATTGTTTTATAATTACTATCAGGTTAGTAAATGTAGCTCTACAAAATCTTATCAGTCAACAGCTGCACATTTATTACAATTAAAACGACGACAAAAACTAGATAAACAAAGCTTCAATTTTAATAAAATTAACATGTGGGTGATATAATATATATTATACAAGTGTTATTACTAAAATGTAAATTAGAAAAACTGTAATATAAGATATCAAGTACATAAACACTTTATTTAGTTGCTTTGATATAAATATTATTGCCAGTTTTCTTCTATTTCTTAATTCAATAGCATTTTTTACTTTTCTAATGTAGTGCTACTTACTAGACAAGTATTGTTTTTATGTCAAAATGATATTATATAATGTATGTACGTATGGGTGTCTGTGAACACAATTGCACAATTGCACCAGTGTATGAAAATGTGAGCAGTAAGAGTAGTAAACGTAGTAAAAGTAGTGAGAATGTGTGAATAATGAAAATGTGAAAGTAGTGACAATATGAAAGTAGTGACAATATGAAAGTAGTGAGTATAGTGAAATCGCTAAAGTAGTGAAAATGTAAGAATAGTAAGAATAGTAAGAATGTGAAAATGTGAAAGTAGTAAAAATGTGAAAAAAATTAGATTTTGTGAGTAGTAAGAATGTAAGAGTAGTGAGAATATAAGCGTAGTGAGAACTTTTACATTCTCACTCACTTTTAGTCAGTGTAGAGAAAATGTGAAAATATTGAAAATAGTGACAATGTGAGATTAGTAAAAATGTGATAGTAGAAAGTTTTTGAGAATAGTAAGAATATAAGTGTAGTAAAAATGTGAGTTTAGTGAGATTGTGACAATAGTGAGAGTGTGAGAATAGTAAGAGTGTGAGAATAGTGCGAGTGTGAGAATAATGAGAGTGTGAGAATAGTGAGAGTGTGAGAATAGTAAGAGTGTGAGAATAGTGAGAGTGTGAGAATAGTGAGAGTGTGAGAATAGTGAGAATATGAAAATAGTGAGAATGTGAGAATAATGAAAATGTGAGAATACTGACAATGTGAGAGTAGTGAAAATGTAAAAGTAGAGAAAATGTGAGAATAGTAAAAATGTGAGAGTGGTAACTAGTGAGAACGTAAGAAAAGTAAGAACAAAAGAGTAGTGAGAATAATAAGAATGTAAGAGTAACTAACATGTGAGAGTAATGAAAATTTGAGAGTAGTTTAAATTTGAGATTCGTGAGAATGTGAGAGTAGTGAGAATATGAGAGAAGTGAGAATGTAAGTGTAGAAAAAATGTAAAATAGATAAAATGTGATAACGTGAGAATAATAAGAATGTGATAGTAGTGAGAACGAGAGTAAGGAGAATGTGAGAATAGTGACAATGTGAGAGTTGTGAAAATGTAAAAGTAGTGAGAATGTAAAACAATAGAAATTGTAAGAAATGTAAAAATGTGAGAGTATTAAGAATGTGAGAGTAGTAAGAATATAAGAATAGTGAGAATGTGAGAGTAATAAGAATGTAAGAATAGTTAAAATGTGAGAGAAGTAAAAACTAAAAAGTTGTTGGAATGTGAATGTAATTAGAATTTTAGAGTAGTGAGAATATGAGAGTAGTGAATGTAAAAGTAGTGAGAATGTAAAAACAGTAAAAATGTAAAAGTAATGAAAATGTGAGAATGTGAAAGTAATATACATGTAGAAGTAGTAAGTATGTGAAATTAGTGAAAATGTGAGAGTAGTAAGAGTGTTAAAGTAAAAAAAGTGTGTATTGAAATATGAGAATACTGTAAATAGTGATAATGTGATAGTGAGAATGTAAAAATAGAAAGAATGTGAGAATAGTAAGATGGTGATAGTAAAAAAGTAGTGAAAGTAAAACGATAATCAAAATAGTAAGAATGTAAGTGTAGTAAAACTAGTGAAATTGAAAAAAAATTGAAAACGTAAAAGTAGTGAAAATAATGAGAATGTAAGAGTAACTAAAATGTGAGAGTAATGAGAATATAAAAGTAAATAGAATGTGAGAATAGTGAGATGTGAGAGCAGTGAGAACGTGAGAAAAGTAAAAATGTAAGTGTAGTGAAAATGTAAAAATAAAAAAAATGTGAGAATAGTAAAAGTGTGATAGTAGTGAGAATGTGAGAGTAGGAAAAGTTTAAGAATTAATAGTAATAATGTGAGTGTAGTGAAAATAGTGAAAATGTGAAAGTTGTGGAAGTAGTAAGAATTTGAGAGTAGGGAGAATGTGAAAGTAGTTTGAATATGAGAATAGTGAAAATATGAGAATAGTGAGAATAGTAAAAGTAGTAAAAATGTTAGAGCAAAAACAGTTGTAAAACAGTAAGTGTAGTAAGAAAATGAGAATAGGGAAAATGTGAGAGTAGTGATTAGATAAAAGTAAAAGTAAAAGTAAAAGTAAAAGTATTGATAATGTGAGTGGAGAGAGAATGTAAGAACAGTAAGAATGTAAAAATAGTAAAAATGTAAGAATATTGAGAATGTGAAAGTAGTGAAAATAGTAAGAATGTAAGAGTATGAAAAGTAATAAAAATGTAAAAGTAATGAAAATGTTAGAATAGAGAAAATATGAGAGTAAGAATATAAAAGTGAGAGTAAGAATTTGAGAGTAAGAATGAAAATGTAAGAGTAAAAATATTAAAGTGAGAATATGAGAGTGAAAATGTGAGAGTAAAAATGTAAGAGTGTGAATGTGAGAGTGAGAATGTAAGAGTAAAAATGTAAGAGTAAAAATGTGAGAGTAAGTATGTGAGAGTGAAAATGTAACAGTAAGAATGAAAATGTAAGAGTGAGAATGTGAGATTGATAATGTGAGAATGTGAGTGTGAGAATATGTTAGTGAGAATGTAAGAATGAGAGTGTGACAGAAAATATGTAAGAGTGAAATGTAAGAGTAAGAAAGAAAATGTAAGAGTGAGAATGTGAGAGCAATAATGTGAGAATGTGAGTGTGAGAATGTGAGAGTAAAAATGTAAGAATGAGAATGTGAGAATAAGAATGTAAGAATGAGAATGTGAGAGTGAGTATGTAAGAGTGAAATGTAACAGTAAGAATGAAAATGTAAGAATGAGACTGTGAGAGTGATAATGTAAAAATGTATGAGTGAGAATGTGAGAGTGATAATGTAACAATGTAAGAGTGAGAATGTAAGAGTGAGAATGTGAGAGTAAAAATGTAACAGTAAAAATGAAAATGTAAGAGTGAGAATGTGAGAGTAAAAATGTAGCAGTAAGAATGAAAATGTAAGATTGCGAATGTGAGAGTGATAATGTGAGTGTAAGAATGTAAGAGTGAGAATGTAAGAGTGACAATGTGAGAGTGAGTATATAAGAGTGAAAATGTAACAGTAAGAATAAAAATGTAAGGGTGAAAATGTGAGAGTAATAATGTGAGAGTGATAATGTGAAAGTAAAATAGGGAAAGTGAAAATTTGAAGAAAAAAATGTAGATTGTAAGAGTGAGATTGTAAGAGTGAGAATGTGAGAGTGAGAATGTGATTGTAAGATAGTGACAGTGAGAATATGAGAGTGAGAATGTAAAAGTAAAAATTGAACAGTAAGAATGAAATGTAAGAGTAAGATTGTGAGAGTGATAATGTGAGAATGTGAGAATGTGAGAGTGAGAATGTAAGAGTGAGAATGTAAGAGTGAGAATGTAAGAGTGAAAATGTAACAGTAAGAATAAAAATGTAAGAGTGAAAATGTGAGAGTGATAATGTGAGAGTGAAATAGAGAAAGAAAAAATTTGAAGAAAAGAATGTAGATTGTAAGAGTGAGATTGTGAGAGTGATAATGTGAGAGTGAGAATGTAATAGTAAGAAAGTGACAGTGAGAATATGAAAATAAGAATGTAAGAGAGAAAATGAGAATGTAAAAATGTAATAGTAAGAATTTGCAAGTGAGAATGTAAGAGTGAAAATTAAACAGTAAGAATGAAAATGTAAGAGTAAGATTGTGAAAGTGATAATGTAAGAGTGACAATGTAAGAGTGAAAATGTAACAGTAAACATAAAAAAGTAAGAGTGAAAATGTGAGAGTGAAATAGAGAAAGTAAAAATGTGAAAAAAATAATGTAGATTGTAAGAGTGAGATTGTGAGAGTGAGAATGTGAAAATGAGAATGTGATAGTAAGAAAGTGACAGTGAGAATATGAGAGTGAGAATGTAAAAGTAAGAATTTGAGAGTGAGAATGTAAGAGTGAAAATTTAACAGAAAGAATGAAAATGTAAGAGTGAGATTGTGAGAGTGATAATGTGAGAATGTGAGAGTGAGAATGTAAGAGTGAGAATGTGAAAAAAATAATGTAGATTGTAAGAGTGAGATTGTGAGAATGTAAGAGTGAGAATGTGATAGTAAGAAAGTGACAGTGAGAATATAAAAGTGAGAATGTAAAAGTAAAAATTTGAGAGTATAAATGAGAATATGAGAGTGAGGATGTGAGAGTGAAAATGTAAGAATAAGAATGTAAGAGTGAAAATGTGAGAGTAAGAATGTGAGAGTGATTGTGAGAATAAAAGTGTAAGAATGAGAATGTGAGAGTGAGATGGTAAGAGTAAAAATGTTAAAGTGAAAATGTGACAGAATGAATGCAAATGTAAAAATAAAGTGAGTTTGAGAATATAAAGGTGAGAATATGTGAGTGATAATGTAAGAATGTAAGAGTAAGAATGTAAAAAAGACAGTGTGAGAGTGAGAATGTGAGAGTAAGAATATGAGAGTGAGAATGTGAAAGTGAGAATGTAAAAGTAAGAATGTGAGAGTGAGAATGTGAGCGTGAAAATGTAAGAGTGAGAATGAGAATGTAAGAATGTAAACGTAAGAATTTGAGAGTGAGAATGTAAGAGTGAAACTTTAACAGTATGAATAAAAATGTAAGAGTGAGTAAGTTTGAGAATGTGGTGGTGAGAATATAAAAGTAAAATTGTGAGAGTGAGAATGTAATAGTAAGAATAAAAATGTAAAAGTGAGAATGTGAGAGTGATAATGTAAGAATGTGAGAGTAAGAATACAAATTTAAAAATAAAAATGTGAAAGTAAGAATGTAGACTGTAAGAGTGAGAATGTATAAGTAAAATATTTTGGTGACCCATAATAATTGATTATCTGTACAAGTCAGAAAGTTTTTTATAGTATGGTTTTACTTGTTGAAGTAAAGTAGTAAAATGAATTTTAGCACCAAAATAGCAATATTTGCCAATTAAGCTATTAATCACAAGTTTTTTTTTCAACTACATATCACTGGATTTGCTATTTTTAAATCTATCAATTGATGTATTTGGCAAGCAAACGCGTTTTTATATAATCTAGTTTTGATGCTAGTGGTTGCTAGTGCTTTTCGTTAGCATATTATTATAGTATTTAATAGAGACAACTCAGAAAAATATTACTATAACCGTCATTTTATTTGTCAATACATCTATTTTATTTTGCTTTTTTTATCAAAAATCGTACAATCGCCTTATAACTGAAGATAATCGGTCTAATCTTAATGCTTTCAAAATAAACTGTATAAATTTTAGTTTAATCACTAACTGTTATTTGAATTTGTAAAAGTTAAATTTAATAAATAAATTGAAAGTATTGCAAAGATAATAAAATAGTATCTTTAAATTAAAATAAGTGGGCTCTGCCAATAAAAAGAAACTTATTAATTACTGACAAATTCAGAAATTTTAAAATCAAATCTGGCATTTATTTATAACCGGCAAAATAATAATTTCAAATAGTCAAATTAAATAAATTGATAAATAATTAATAAATAACAAATATAATTAATGAATTATTGTTATAACAATGACAGACAGATAAAAAAAATTAAAATAAGTTTTGTTTTTAATAATCATCAGCTCTAAATTAGAATTTAATAAAAAACTCCATTCAGTGCTGAAATGATTGTGAATACACGTACGTGATTAACTAATAATTTTTATGCATCATAGTTGGCAGTATTAAGAAATCAGTAATAGCCGGGATAAATTTTTACCGTCACATTACTTACTTGATTCAGTAATAACCGTAAAAAAATAGAGCGATGGTACTAATTTGAAAAGAACAAGGCCACTTGATAAATAATTAAAGAATGACAAGTCTGATTATTGCATTGCAATTATGATAATAACTGGCGCCAGACTTTCTAAGATATCCTTATTGCAACAATTAAGATTTGAAATAATTCAATTATTTATTGTTTTAAAATGATTTAAAGATTGACTTTGTATCCAATAGTTTTCATTATTTGTGTCAAAAATTTTGATATTTCAGTGAATTATTTATTCTTGAAGAGTATAAAAAAGTCTTGATTATGTGGGGGTATTCAGATAACAAGAACTAAATAGTAAGATATTTGCTTATAGTTTTGAGCTATAACTCAAAATAAGCAAAACATTGCTACACATGATCCTTCACTTGTTGATAATTATTTTTAAAACTGCAAGTTGCTACCTGTAGGCTGCTAAAATAGTAAATTGTTTTGCCAAATATATAAACAAAATTATAATTGATTTGTTTATAATTATGCAGTTAGTTGCAAACTGTTATTAGATTTTTTATCAAAATTTTATCAGATTTTTTAATGGCTAGGAAACGACTAAATTAAAATATAAATGTTGCAAACGTTATTTATAAAACCTTATGCTAAGTGCATTGAAAGATGAAATTTGATAAAATTATGTATCTCACACTCTTACAAAATCAACCAATCTTACAAAATAACAATTTCTAGTTAAGTTAAAATGTCAGTATAAAAATATATTATATGCCGTATAAATACATATTGATTATTCAGATTAAATAAATTGTTAAAACTAATAATAATAACGAACTCAACAAACAAACGCGCAGCGTAATAACAAACTGCAAAAAGGCACAGAGTGCACAGGAGCCTTGTGCAATATTAAAACATGCTCACCGACGGATAAAGATGCTTCACCCGTCTGTCGTCCGCACTTTATCTGCGGTATTGTTAATGTCAGGATATTTGCAGTTATTAAATACTACTATGGCAATGTTATCTTAGTAATACTACTATTATCAATAACTACTTGACAATAATTAGTTTGTAATACATAGTTAATAATTTGCTATATTAAATTATTTGTAAATAATAAATAATCAAATGTATGCATTACATAATAAATAGTAGAGATGTTATAAAGAAATTTCTATTTCTAAATCATTCAACTATAAAATTGTATAAAAAATAACGATCAAATTTCAACAACAGCTTACTATGTAAAAATAACATGAACGAGCATTTGAAATTTATTGCACAAACAAAACGCAACGGAACATAAAAATTTGCCGCAGGGCAGACGTTAGTCCTACACAAACACAAAGTTTGCTTCCGTCGGATCACTGAAAAATGTAGCACAAAACCACTTTAAACGCAAAACGTTACTCCTAGCGCACCGTGTAGGACTACAACGCTTTATTCACTCGAAATGTAGGACGAATACACTTAAAACAAACCTATATATATATATATATATATATATATATATATATATATATATATATATATACGGACATTCGCCTATTTACGGGCGATACATTTTCTACCTTTTAGAGGCGATCAAAATTTTTAGTTAAATAACAGCATCACGCTATTCAGCGATACTTATTATAACATGAAGCAGTAATATATTTTTGATCCAACCATTACATTCACAGATATTTACAAAATAAATTTAAAAATTGAAGACGAGGTTTATTTTTTGGCCGAGAGAGTTTCATTTGCTGCCGATTATTTGTGGTTTGTGTCTTAATAACTGTGACCATGCTAAAATGCAGTAGGAAAAGGTTCAACTAAATGCCACCAGAATTAAGATAAATTGCAGTATTGTATAGCTATTATAAAATGTGTGTAAAAGACCACTAGGCGCCTTGAAGTGAGCGTTTATGTGCGCTTGGAGCGTGCGGTTGCCTCAAAAGTTTTAACGCCTGCATCAGGTTAAAAGCATGCGCAAAAACGCCTCCATAAGGGATTTAACATTTGTTTATTCTATAAAACAATAAACATTTTATCTAGTTTATGTTAACTAAAGTTTTGCATCTACTTTCAACCACTTTTTTTGCCTGACTCTACTGAAATCGTTGTTTTGGCCCAAAAATGCGGGTTGAAACGACAAAGGCTTGTAAATTATTTGCGGTATTTAATTAGCTGTAAATCACGATTTCACATAATGACGCCATACTTTAAAATCTGACAGTAGTGACAGATTAAAATTAATCTTGAAACTTCCTGAAAAATGTATTTATTTAGGGCAGGCAAAAAAATATTGAGTGTAATTCGTACCAAAATGCTTAAGCAGCCCTTCGCTTTTAGCAACATGAAGAAGCAAAGCAATAGCAAACTGCTAAAGCCTATTTTCAACCCTTGATACACGATTCACTACATACTATAGGCGTTTTAGCTTTTAGTTTGATGATTGTTTGTGTAGAAAATATATATTTCACAGCTAATTTTAAACACACACTTTTAACTTGTTCGAGGCGTCTAAACTCTAACATATTGTTTATATGCCTCTGATGCAACTATGATATTTGTATTACAAAAAAGAACAAACAATAATTGCTTATAAATTAACAACAAACAAAATGTGTACTAAGGTCAATAAGTACCAGTAATAATAATAATAATGCATATTATTGTGATAACTACTACTGTCGCGTTAAACCGGCAATTTATACTCATTTTTTGGTAGTTGTTTTATGTACGTCATATATCTTGTTATAATTTTATCAAGTTGTCATATATTATGTTATTTTGTTAACAAGAATGTTATAATGTTATCATGTTATAATGTTATCCTGTAATCGTGTTATCGTGTTATCAAGTAATCGAGTTATTATGATATTAGGTTATCATGTCTTAAAGTTTTTTTTGATAACATGTTTTCACATTGTCAAGTTTTCATGTTAGTATGTTATCATGTTATCAAGTTATAATGTTAACAAGTTATCATGTTATCATAATATCATGTTATCATGTTATAATGTTATAATGTTATCATGTTATTATGCTATTATGTTATCTTGTTATCTTGTTATCTTGTTATCTTGTTATCTTGTTATCTTGTTATCTTGTTATCTTGTTATCTTGTTAACTTGTTATCTTGTTATCTTGTTATCTTGTTAGCTTGTTATCTAGTTATCTTGTTATCTTGTTATCTTGTTATCTTGTTATCTTGTTATCTTGTTATCTTGTTATCTTGTAATCTTGTTATCTTGTTAGCTTGTTATCTAGCTATCTTGTTATCTTGTTAGCTTGTTATCTAGTTATCTTGTTATCTTGCTATCTTGTTATCTTGTTATCATGTTAGCTTGTTATCTTGTTATCTTGTTATCTTGTTATCTTGTTATCTTGTTATCATGTTATCATGTTATCATGTTATGATGTTATTAAAATGTCTTGTTATTGTGTTATCAAGTAATCATGTTATTATGTTATTATATAATCATGTTATCATGTTATCATGTTATTATGTTATTATGTTGTCATGATATCATGTTATCATGTTATCATTTTATCATGTTATTATGTTATCATGTTATCTTGTTATCTTGTTATCATGTTATCATGTTATCATGTTATCAAAATATCATGTTAACAAAATATCATGTTATCATGTTAAGATGTTATCATGTTGTTATGTTATCATGTTATCATGTTATTATATTATCTTGTTATTGTGTTATCAAGTAATCACGTTATTATGTTATCATGTTATCATGTTATTTTGTTATTATGTTATCATGTTATCATGTTATCATGTTATCATGTTATCATGTTATCATGTTATCATGTTATCATGTTATTATGTTATCATGTTATCATGTTATCATGTTATCATGTTATCATGTTATCATGTTATCATGTTATCATGTTATCATGTTATCATGTTATCATGTTATCATGTTATCATGTTAATAAAATGTCTTGTTATTGTGATATCAAGTAATCATGTTATTATGTTATCATGTTATCATGTTATCATGTTATCATGTTATTATGTTATCATGTTATCATGATATCAAGTTATCATGTTATCATTTTATCATGTTATCATGTTTTCTTGTTATCAAGTTATCATGTTATCATGTTATCAAAATAGCATGATATCATGTTAAGATGTTATCATGTTATCATGTAGTCATGTTGTTATGTTATCATGTTATTATGTCATTATATTATCTTGTTTTTGTGTTATCAAGTAATCACGTTATTATGTTATCATGTTATCATGTTATCATGTTATATTGTTATTATGTTATCATGTTATCATGTTATCATGTTATCATGTTATCATGTTATCATGTTATCATGTTATCATGTTATCAAGTTACCATGTAGTCAAGTTATCATGTTATGATGTTATCATGTTATCATAATATCATGTTATCATGTTATCATGTTATCATGTTATCATGTTATCATGTTATCATGTTATTATGTTATCATGTTATCATGATATCAAGTTATTATGTTATCATGTTATCATGTTATCATGTTATCAAGTTATCATGTTATCATGTTATAATGTTATCATGTTATCATAATATCATGTTATCATGTTATCTTGTTATTATGTTATCATGTTATCATGTTATTATGTTATCATGTTATCATGATATCAAATTATCAGTTATCATGTTATCATTTTATCATGTTATCATGTTATTTTGTTATTATGTTATTATGTTATCATGTTATCTTGTTATCATGTTATCATGTTATCAAAATATCATGTTATCATGTTAAGATGTTATCATGTTATCATGTTATCATGTGGTCATGTTGTTATGTTATCATGTTATCATGTTATTATAATATCTTGTTTTTGTGTTATCAAGTAATCACGTTATTATGTTATCATGTTATCATGTTATTTTGTTATTATGTTATCATCTTAAAATGTTATCATGTTATCATGTTATCATGTTATCAAGTTATCATGTTATGATGTTATCATGTTATCATAATATCATGTTATCATGTTATCATGTTATCATGTTATCATGTTATCTTGTTATCATATTATCATGTTATCATGTTATCATGTTATCATGTTAACATGTTATCACGTTATCATGTTATCATGTTATCATAATATCATGATATCATGTTATCATGTTATCATGTGGTCATGTTGTTATGTTATCATGTTATCATGTTATCATGTTATCATGTTATCATGTTATCATGTTATCATGTTATCATGTTATTATGTTATCATGTTTTCATGTTATCATGTTATCATGTTATCATGTTAATAAAATGTCTTGTTATAGTAATATCAAGTAATCATGTTATTACGTAATCATGTTATCATGTTATTATGTTATCATGTTATCATGATATTAAGTTATCATGTTATCATTTTATCATGTTATCATGTTATCTTGTTATCATGTTATCATGTTATCAAAATATTATGTTATCATGTTAAGATGTTATCATGTGGTCATGTTGTTATGTTATCATGTTAATATGTTATTATATTATCTTGTTATTGTGTTATCAAGTAATCACGTTATTATGTTATCATGTTATCATGTTATCATGTTATCATGTTATTATGTTATCATGTTATCATGTTATCATGTTATCATGTAATCATGTTATCATGTTATCATGTTATCATGTTATCATGTTATCATGTTATCATGTTATCATGTTATCATGTTATCATGTTATCATGTTATCATGTTGTCATGTTATCTTGTTATCATGCTATCATATTATCATGTTATTAAGTTTTCATGTTATTATGTTATCATGTTACCATGTTATTATGTTATCATGTTATGATGTTACTAGGTCATCATGTTATCACGTTATCATGTTATCATGTTATCATATTTTCATGTTATGATGTTAGCATGTTATCATGATATCATGTTATCATGTTATCATGTTATCATATTATCATGTTATCATGTTATCATGTTATCATGTTATCATGTTATCATGTTATCATGTTGTGATGTTGTCATGTTATCATGTTATCATCTTATCATGTTATTATGTTATGATGTTTCTATGTCATCATGTTATCACGTTATCATGTTACCATGTTATCATGTTATCATGTTATCATGTTATCATGTTATCATGTTATCATGTTATCATGTTATCATGTTATCATATTATCATGTTATCATGTTATCATGTTATCATGTTATCATGTTATCATGTTATCATGTTATCATATTATCATGTTATCATAATATCATGTTATCATGTTGTGATGTTGTCATGTTATCATGTTATCATGTTATCATCTTATCATGTTATCATGTTATTATGTTATCATGTTATCATGTTATCATGATATCATGTTATTATGTTATCAAATTAACATGTTATCATGTTATCATGTTATCATGTTATTATGTTATCATGTTATTATGTTATCATGTTATCATGTGGTCATGTTGTTATGTTATCAAGTTATCATGTTATCATGTTATCATGTTATCATGTTATCATGTTATCATGTCATCATGTTATTATGTTATCATGTTTTCATGTTATCATGTTATCATGTTATCATGTTATCATGTTATTATGTTATCATGTTTTCATGTTATCATGTTATCATGTTATCATAATATCATGATATCATGTTATCATGTTATTAAGTGGTCATGTTGTTATGTTATCATGTTATCATATTATTATGTTATCATGTTATCATGTTATCATGTTATCATGTTATCATGTTATCATGTTATCATGTTATCATGTTATCATGTTATCATGTTATCATGTTATCATGTTATCATGTTATCATGTTATCATGTTATCATGTTATCATGTTATCATGTTATCATGTTATCATGTTATCATGTTATCATGTTATCATGTTATCATGTTATCATGTTAATAAAATGTCTTGTTATAGTAATATCAAGTAATCATGTTATTACGTAATCATGTTATCATGTTATTATGTTATCATGTTATTATGATATTAGGTTATCATGTTATCATTTTAACATGTTATCATGTTATCTTGTTATCATGTTATCATGTTATCAAAATATTATGTTATCATGTTAAGATGTTATCATGTTATCATGTGGTCATGTTGTTATGTTATCATGTTAACATGTTATTATATTATCTTGTTATTGTGTTATCAAGTAATCACGTTATTATGTTATCATGTTATCATGTTATCATGTTATCATGTTATCATGTTATCATGTTATCATGTTATCATGTTATCATGTTATCATGTTATCATGTTATCATGTTATCATGTTATCATGTTATCATGTTATCATGTTATCATGTTATCATGTTATCATGTTATCATGTTATCATGTTATCATGTTATCATGTTATCATGTTATCATGTTATCATGTTATCATGTTATCATGTTATCATGTTATCATGTTATCATGTTATCATGTTATCATGTTATCATGTTATCATGTTATCATGTTATCATGTTATCATGTTATCATGTTATCATGTTATCATGTTATCATGTTATCATGTTATCATGTTATCATGTTATGATGTTATCATGTTATCATGTTATCATGTTATCATGTTATCATGTTATCATGTTTTCATGTTATCATGTAAACATATTATCATGTTATCATGTTATCATGTTTTCATGTTATTATGTTATCATGTTACTATGTTATCATGTTATCATGTTATGATGTTATAATGTTATCATGTTATCATGTTATCATGTTATCATGTTATCATGTTATCATGTTTTCATGTTATCATGTAAACATATTATCATGTTATCATGTTATTATGTTATCATGTTACTATGTTATCATGTTATCATGTTATTATGTTATGATGTTATCACGTTATTATGATATCATGTTATCATGTTATCATGTTATCATGTTATCATGTTATCATTTTATCATGTTATCATGTTATCATGTTATCATGTTATCATGTTATCATGTTATCATGTTATCATGTTATCATGTTATCATGTTATCATGATATCATGTTATTATGTTATCATGTTATCATGTTATCATGTTATCATGTTATCATATTTTTATATTATCATGTTATCATGTTATTATATTATCATGTTATGATGTTACAATGTTATCAAGATATCATGTTATCATAGTGTCATGTTATCATGTTATCATGTTTTTATATTACCTTGTTTTCAAGCTCTCATGATATCATGTTATCATGTTATCATATTATCATGTTATTACGTTTTCATGTTTTCATGTTTTCATGTTTTTATGTTTTTATGTTATCATGTTATCATGTTATCATGTTATCATGTTATCATGTTATTAGATTATCATGTTATCATGTTACCATGTCATCATGTTATCATGTTATCATATTATCATATTATCATGTAATCATTTTATCATGTTATCATGTTTTCACATGTTTTTATGTTTTTATGTTATCATGTTATCATGTTATCATGTTATCATGTTATCATGTTATCATGTTATTAGATTATCATGTTATCATGTTACCATGTCATCATGTTATCATGTTATCATATTATCATATTATCATGTAATCATATTATCATGTTATCATGTTTTCATGTTATTATGTTATTATGTTACCATGTTATCATGTTATCATGTTATCATGTTATCATGTTATCATGTTATCATGTTATGATGTTACCATGTCATCATGTTATCACGTTATCAAGTTATCATGTTATCATGTTATCATGTTATCATGTTATCATGTTATCATGTTATCATGTTATCATGTTATCATGTTATCTTGTTATTATGTTATCATGTTATCATATTATCATGTTATCATGTTTTTATGTTATTATGTTATCATGTTACCATGTGATCATATTATCATGTAATGATGTTATTATGTTACCATGTTATCATGTTATCATGTTATCATGTTATCATGTTATCATGTTATGATGTTACCATGTCATCGTGTTATCACGTTATCAAGTTATCATGTTATCATGTTATCATGTTATCACGTTATCATGTTATCATGTTATCATGTTATCATGTTATCATGTTATCATGTTAACATGTTATCATTTTATCATGTTATCATGTTATCATGATATCATGTTATCATGTTATCATATTATCATATTATTATATTATCATGTTGATATGTTATCGTGTTATCATGTTTTCATGTTATCATGTTATCATGTGATCATGTTATCATGTTATCATGTTATCATGTTTTCATGTTATCATGTTATCATGTTATTATGTTATAATGTTTTCATGTTACCATAATATCATGTTATCTTGTTATCATGTTATCATGTTATCATGTAATTATGTAATCATATTATCATGTTATCATGTTATCACGTTATCATGTTATCATGTTTTCATGTTATCATGTTTTCATGTTATCATGTTATCATTTTATCATGTTATCATGTTATCTTGATATCATGTTATTATGTTATCATGTTATCATATTATCATGTTATTATGTTATCATGTTATCATGTTATCATGTTATCATGTTATCATGTTATCATGTTATCATGTTATCTTTTTATCATGTTATCATGTTATCATATTATCATGTTATCATGCTATTTTGTTATTATGTTATCATGTTATCATGTTATCATTATATCAAGTCATCGTGTCATTATGTTTACATGTAATCAAGTTATAGTGTTATCATGTTATTGTGTTATTAACTTACTAAATTATTATGTAATTATGTTATCAAATTATTATGTTTTATTTCTGTTTTTAGGTTATCATGTTATCAAGTTATCATGTTATCATGTTATCATGTTATCATGTTATCATGTTATCATGTTATTATGTTATCATGTTTGCATGTTATCATGTTATTATGTTATCATGTTATTATGTTATCATGTTATCATGTTATCATGTTATCATGTTATCATTTTATCTTGTTATCATGTTATCATGTTATCATGTTATCATGTTATTATGTTATCATGTTATCATGTTATCATGTTATCATGTTATCATGTTATCATGTTATCATGTTATTATGTTATCATGTTACTATGTTATCAAATTATCATGTTATCAAGTTATCATGGTAATATAGTTTCATGTTATCAAGCTTGCATGTTATTATGTTATTATGTTATTATGTTATTATGTTATTATGTTATTATGTTATTATGTTATTATGTTATTATGTTATTATGTTATTATGTTATTATGTTATTATGTTATTATGTTATTATGTTATTATGTTATTATGTTATTATGTTATTATGTTATTATGTTATCAAGTTATGATGTTATTATGAAATCATGTTATCAAGTTAGAATGTTATTATGATATCATGTTGTCATGTTATATTATGTTATGCTATTAAGTTACTACATAATCGTATTGTCCAACTATTATTTAGTATGTCATTATGATTATTATCATAACATTAATACATAATACATGATAACATGGTTTACATAATAACATGATAAAGTATTACATAATAACATGACATCACATATTGACAACATTATAATAATTTTATTATGTTTTGCATTGTGTCAATCTTATGTTTACTTCTTGTTGTATAATACAAACCTGAAACTACTGGTTTTATATTTATTTGATTTTAATCCAGATATGATTACAATACTTTAAATTTGTTTAATTTATATAATTAATAAGTTAATTGTTATACTTTGGTACTTATTAACATCGAAACTACAATTGTTTCTATGCATAAATGACACGTTACATAATTTAAATTCCTTAGTTAAATAAATAAAAAAAATTATAAACCACAAAATATTATTTATCTTAATTCCATTATTATACGAGTTCATTGAAAGTAAACAGACAAAAGGTTGAAAAGCCATAAATGGGCAAGGTCATTCAACACGTGAGGGAAATATTTTAAAACTACTTGCTGTTATATTTTACTACTCGTTTTTTGCATATAATTTTTTCTATACTCTGTCTTTTTCAAGATTTATAAAAAAATGAATTGGTAATATTTTTGCTAGTATTTATATACTTTAATTTGTTTACATAAAACAATTTTGAAAATACCAATAAAAAAACTAAACGCTATAATTATATTTATGTCATTGTCTATTCTTCTGCTTTTAACTACAAATTTACAGGTAACAATACTAAATATATTGATAAATATTAAGCACTGGTTATGTCATGTTTATGTAATATTCATCACTTTACCAGGTAATTTCAACAAGGTTTTGCTTAGGATTGTAATAGTAGCGGCGATGTTTAAAAAATATATGTTGTTGACATGATACTTCAATTTTGTTACATCGACGAAGAATTAACTACCTGAATATCGCATTGCTTAGTAAAAAGAATTTATCGTAATCTTTATAGATATTATTTTATAATAATTGCTTAATATGTATTATAACATTTTATTAGATCAAATATAATTGATTTGAATAAAAAATGCAATCATGACATACATAGCGACACTGAAATTTGCTTCAATTGACATTTGCATAAAAAGACAGGAAAATATTTTACACAGTAGACATGTGTAACTGTGTGTTGCCTTTTCTTATATCACCAATCGTCAATTCTCTATTCTAATAAAACTATTCTAAAAAGTAAAAAAATAATCTATATATTTTTACCTGCTCTTTTATTACGGTAATTATAGAGATTTTGTATATGTAGACATAATTAAGCCAAGAAAAACCGGAAGATTAGTATTTCCCTTTATGACAGAATCATGCAGTTGCGGGTCACAAGAAAGAAACAATCACCTGCTCATAAATCAATCAGTTTAATTATATTAATCATATTATCATCAAAAATATGTTTTGTTGTTAATGAATTGAGAAGTAAACACAACTTTGAAAATGAACGATCTTCTTTTCCAGAATGATATCATTTTACATTAAATCAAAGTGAATCAAATAATAATTAAGATATTATAAATAAAATAATATCGAATAATAATACTTTTAGTTACTTGGAATAAAAAATAACTAAAACCTCTTATATTTTTTTTAATTATTGCATATTTCTTTATCATATTTGCTAAAACAACATCAATCCAAAAATAAACTAATATTATTTCAGAGAACTAGTAATTACGAATCTTATGATGACGATCGCACGTTATAAACTTGTAGTGAAAAGAGAACGCACATGGCTTAAATTTTAATTATGGCGATGGAACCAATATATAATTTTTCAAAAAATTCTAATTTGTGCTAAAAACGGCATACGCGCACAATAGCGACCGCCATCTGGTCACTTATTTAATAATCTAACTAAATTATATATTTTTTTAATTTGATTATAAAGTTTTTAGTAATAGATTTTGTTTAATTTATTGTAAAATCATTATGTTTATTAGTTTTAACTAAAGAAATAGGTAATATCAAGATTTTTTATTTAGCAATATAACCTTATTTGTAACATAATACTATGATAATAAATCATTTTAGAAAAGATGAAACAAATGTTTATTAAAATCTCATTAGAAAGCATTAATTCTAATCCGGATGCGACTGAAAAGGTACATATAATAATACGAAAAATAGCATTTATTGCTTTACTCCTACCCTTTTTCATTAATTATTAGGATATATATATTGTAATTTAAGAAAAAGTGTTTACTGTTTAGTAAATTTGTGATAGAGTGGAGAATATAATTTAGCGATGTTTTATTTAGTAAAGTTTTTAGAAGATGGATTGTATTACATTTGTAATCAACGGCAAATGGATCGTAACGAGAACAATTCTGTAAAGAAAGTTTGCTACAAAAATTTGGGAACGTATGACGCGAAAGTATTATTTCGCGGTGGTAAGTAATATCAAATTATTTAAAATAATAACTTAATAATTTACTAATTTATTTAATAATAAATTCTGTAATATTATTTATAGAAAAAGATGAGATGGTGCTGAAAATGAATGAGATAGAAGCAGCTACGTCCCAGGAAGACGAAATTATTCCAAATCGACAAGGTAATTTATAATTTTATAAATATATTTAATTTTTTTTAAATTATTGTGTTATTTCTATTGTAGAAGATGATTCTCAGGAAAGTTTGGAAAACGTAAACGCCACAAATAAAATTAACATTTTACAAAATATATCATGACATTCAAAAGAAATATTACCAACAGAAAAGAATATTGAAATTTACGAAGAAAGAAATATTGACATTGTTAAAAAAATTAAATACTAATGATAATATTAATATTTCTAAAGAAGGAGTTATATACAGTAAGTTCTCAGAGGAAAGTGTGTGACAATGTAGTCAAATATGCAACTATTTCTATTTCCGTAGAACACACATCTGCCCAATTATATGCATTTATAAATAATACAAATAAAAAATAATAATTAATAATTAATACTGTTTTTCTATAAACCACCCACTATTTAGCTACACTAAAATTAAATTTTAATAATTTAAGTATTTTATAATAATTATGTAATGATTTATAAAAAACAAATAAGTTATCCATTTATAAACAAAATAAATTTATTATCCAATGGTATACATTTTTTTAAATTAATTATTAAGTGCTATTACGCATATAAACAATGTATAAAAACTTCAAACTCCTGAAACTGATCAAAAGTGTGCAAGATGCTACAAAAACTATTTCTATAAAGAAAGATAAAGTAAGGGACATTTATAAAACACAAATAATTTGTGTTGTAGTCATGGTCAAGGTCATGTAACACCTTAATGTGCGTGAATGACCGCTATAGACGCCTCAAACTAGATGTTTATGTGCGCCTGAAGCGGGAGCTTAGCTTACCTTAAATTTTAACGGTAAAATGTGCATAAAATTTCGCTTTTACGAGATAGTTAATGCGGTTATTGTATAAATGTACAATTATTACTATGGTTACAGATACACATTGACTATTTAAATATGTTATAAACCGCAAAATATAAGGTTTGCATTTTATAATATTAATTATTTTTTCTAAAATATCTGTATGTTTCAGACATAAACATGTACAAAAATGTAAAACTATGGATATTTTATAAAACTGATGACGATATTCATTGACAACTATATTTTTTAAAAAATATTTTTTTTGTGATTAAAAAAAAGTTATTAACATTTTTGTTAAAATAACATTGTTACTGTTGTTTCAAATAATTATGTATATTAAATAATTCTAAATCTAATTAGAGCTTCTTATAATCATTTACAAATAATATTCAAACAATGATTTTGATTTGTGGATGCCTACTGATGCGTCTAGCAGCGCATACAAACAACTTATTAGAAGCTTAGACGCCTCGAACCAGTCAAAAATAAGCATGAAAAATCGCTAGAAGCCTCAAACTGGGTGTTTTTGTGCGCCTGGACCGGGCGCTTTTATCAAAAACTTCAACGCCTCGATCAGGTTAAAAGTATGCGCAAAACGCCTCTATAAAAAAGTTTGAAAGTGATAGGAATGTAAGATTGTTTGTTTTTATGCATAATAGTTATCGGCAGAGGTAATAACGCAATGCCCCCTATTTATTTATTAAATTTAAATAATAATAGTTATGTTTTATTAAATTTATTATACTATTAATAATCAAAACAACTGACATTGTAACGTAAGTAAGTAATTTTTGGAATTAGCAAATTTTTTTTTTTATTAAACAATTTTTAATAAAATATTCAATATTCAATATTTATTCTTTTTTTTTTAATTCAATATATAGCAGTTGTTTCAGTACAATTGAGTAATTATTTATTTCTAATAACTAAATCGTTTGCATCAAACTACTTTTTGATTGTACTTTACTATTTATTATTTTGTTTATTAATCAATTGAATTATTTATAAACAAACATTTTTATTTAGAAAAAATATATAATATTACGAAATATTTATCTACGCTGCAACTCCCAAGATTTAATGAAAACAACATATGTTATCGAGATTTGTGCATATTTCTTAAAACCTGCTGCAGTAGCCATCTAGTCGAGCAAAATTAGTACTAACCGCTAGACGCCTCGAACTGGTTGTTTATGTGCGCTGGTGCGAGCGCTCGCTTCTAAAATTTCAACGCCTCGATCAGGTTAAAATTGTGCGCGAAAACGCCTCTATAAGGGAGTTAACATCTCTATATATATTTATATATATATATATATATTTATATATATATATATATATAAATACAACCGTCGTTTTTAGACCCGCTATGTTTAACAGGCAACCACAGACCCACTAGAAATCTTTGTTGTAAGTGTGTGTATATCAAGTAATTTTGACTTATTAATTAAGAACTCTAAGAGCATTGAAAAAAGGGTAAACAATTATTAAGAAATCAAAAAGTTGATTTCTGGCAATCTCTGTTAGTCCCAGACAGTAGAACCGACGGTTTTAGACCCAGCAGTGATGCCATGTTTTGTGGCCTAGATACGTATGTAGCACATATTCTTTGTGTATGTCTATTTTATATGTGTCTATCGCTTGTAGTAAATACGTGCCGTGAACCTAATAAAAACTTGAACAACCTATAGAAAAATTTAAAAAAATTTGAAATGTATATGCAAGTTTATTTCAGTTTTGTGTTAATATATTCTCTAGTTAAAGTTTCTTCTTTTTTACTAGCATACTTTAATTTTTAATTACTGCTTGTCAACAAACCAAAAAAAATAATCAAAATATTAAAACATTTACATAATATATGATATGTCATTTAATTCAGTAAAATATTGATAAAATTAAACATTTTATATAAATGTAATAAATAAATAACAAAAATTACTAAATTTAATAAACAATAAACAAACAGATTTAAATAAATTGCCGTTACTTAAAGTTTAATAATTTATTAGCTAATCTTTTTTGTAATACTTTAAAAACGCTTTAAACTTTTTAAGTTATTAGTTTTTGAGCTTTTTTATTGGTTATCTGCTGCCTAATACTGACACTGTACTGTTGTAAAACATGTTGCAGTTTGCCAAATGCAACTTTCAAACTTATACTACATGTTTTTTTTTTTATTTACTAATTTATTGGCGATTCAACGAGAATATTGTTAATAAAATATATAATAACAGTTTCTAACAACAGTTTTTAATAAGCATATAGATTAAACTAAAATATAAACAAATTTTTTAAAAGTTTTAAATAATAAACATCTAAGGAAAAGTTATTGTTTAAAAAAAATAAAAGTAGCTATGATAAAATAAAAAATGCAAAAACTAGATCTATTGAAATAGGAACAATATTTTCTATACAATCACAGATGTCCCTTGTTTGATCTGATATTTAGGCACCAATGCAGCGCATGTGTTTTATTAAAGAAATTTAGCATATTATCAACAATTAAATTGAGTAAGTAATATTATGCACGGTTCAAAAACCAAACGGTAGCCTTGCTTCCGTGTCACTCGGAATACTATAGCCGCGTTGGAATAAAGAAATAATAAATTTAAAGTATGTATATTGCATATAATATAAAAAAACATCAGTATTATTAATTTTATAAGAAACGAAATTAGAAGTCTGCGTTTTCAATTTTGTCAAAACCCGGCCTGGTCTAAAACTCAGCCCAACGCCCAACACAACCCGGCCTGAAGCTAAGTATATTATTATTAAAATATTTTGTTAAAACCCGATCCGGCCCAAAATTCAGCCCAATGCCTAGCTTAAAATCTGGGCCTGGCTCAAATTCCAGCTCGGGCGGCCCAAAGCCAAGTATATTATTAATAAAACATGCAGGGTTGGGTAAATATATGGAAACACCCGATTATTGGCTGCATTTTTGATTTATGTAAAAAATGACTAATAACAGTTTTTGTAGAAATTTTAATCTACATAGTGATGTATTTTGATTTTTAATACAAGCCCTGTTTCACGAGATATGACGTACTCATCAGTTATTTTTAAATGAAACACCCTGTATTTTCTTTTATTTTTAGAAAAAGAATTCTTCAACAATTACAATAATATAAGGTTTTATGGGTCTACGACTTACGGTTTTTGAAATATTCATTAAAACAATAAAACAAAATGTAGTAGGTTATGCTCCAATTACCATAGCAACAAGTAAAAACTTAAATTATTGTTCTTCTGATATTCTCAATACAATTAAAAAAAAACGTCAAAATAAGTGAATATTTGAAGCAAAAAGTCAACTACAATTAAATATAATCATTTAAAACGTACTACATTTTGTGTTATTTTATTCATGAATATTTCTAAAACCATAAGTCGTACACCCATACTACCTTATATCATTGTAAATGTTGAATTTTTTTTTCTAAAAGTAATAAAAAATACTGGGTAGATAGATAGATGTTTATTATTTATTATTTATCCAATATGCAACTACATAAGTCGACAGGACATGTCATTAAAATACAATCAATACAAGAATAACAAATAAACATTACAAAACATTTTAAAAATATAAACAGTATAAGCACAAGGTATATAAAACTTAAAAATATAATGAATAAATATAAAAACACACGTATACACTTATTTATAATTACAAAACTCTTTAATTGTATAAAAACACTGTTCAATTCAGAAGTTTTTTAAGTTATTTTTAAATATTTTTATGTTAGTGCAGATTTTTAGTGGGCTGTTTAATAATTTATAAAAATGTACCCCTGCATATTTTGGCAACTTTTTAAAACTTGTGGTTCGAGTTTTGTCAGTTTGTAGCTTGCTGCAATACCTAGTATCATAATGATGTACATCCTTGGCTGACATAAATGTATTCCAATTAGTAAAAACGTAACACAAAAGTTTGAACAAATAAATTGAAGAAACAGTTAAAAGGCGGTTGGTTTTATATATGTTGCGACAAGATTCAGTAGATTTTAGATTGAAAAACAGTCGGATCACTCGTTTTTGTTAGATAAACACTCTATTAATGTCTGAAGCAAAACCCCACACTATGATATTATAACTGATTATAGAGTATGTTAATCCATAATAAAAATTGATAATAGCTTCAGTTGGAAGTGAGCTTATTAGGTTTTTAATGGCAAAATAAGAGCTACTGATTTTAAAACACACCGTTTCAATATGTGATGACCAGTTTAAGTGTGAGTCTGAGGTTACACCTAGAAATTTAGCTTTAGATTGAATAGATAATTTGTTATTTAAAAAACTGTAACTTTCTGATAGAAATGTAGCATTATAGTTTCTAAAATTAACAATTACTGTCTTGGTAATGTTTATTAAAAGATTGTTACAACTGCACCAATCTGAAAATTCCATTAATACACTTCTAACTAGGTGGTTTACTTTTTCAACTGAATCCGCGGATACTAAAATAGATGTATCATCTGCATAGAGAAAACATTCTCCGCTTTTAATAAAATGTGGTAAATCATTTATGAACATTAAAAATATTAATGGTCCGGTGACACTACCTTGAGGCACTTCCATATTCACGTGATACTGGTCTGAAGTAACGTCATTGACTCAAACACAAAGTTTTTGGTTTTTTAAGTATTTTTTTAGAATTTTTAGCATATTTCCTTGTATTCCTAATCTGAACATTTTATATGCAACAAATTGTAAATTCAGACTATCAAATGCACTTGTTAAGTCAAAAAATATACCTACTACAATTTTCTTCGCATTTAAGTTGTCCATTATATGTTGAACAAAGTCAATTGTTGCTGTTTTGGTGGATTTGTTCTGCCTAAACTGTTCTTTTGCAAACAGTTTATGTTTTTCCATAAAATCAACCAAACGCTGATTTAAAGCGGTTTCTATTATTTTGGAAATGACACTTAGAAGCGCAATTGGACGGTAATTGTTTATGTTTTGTTTATCACCTTTTTTATAAATGGGTACAACTTTGCTTTGACTAAATATATCGGGAAATTGGCTTAATAATACTGTTTTATTAATAATGAAACATAAATCACTTGACAATATGTCTACCGCAAATTTAACAAGTTTTATAGGAATATTGTCAAGTCCACTTGAACTTTTGTTCTTTATAGATAAAATAATTTTTGTAATTTCATATGGTGTTGTTTCATAAAAATAGAAAGAATCTTGAAACGGTTCGACGGTATTGCATAAGCTGTTTGTAAACAAGTTTTTGATTTTATTAGAAACAGTTGTTATCAACTATTAAGTTGGCGTTAACCTTAATTACAATGTCGCTTTTAAGTTTTGTTCGTCCAATTTGATTATTGAGCAAAGTCCAGATTGTTTTGTTTTTGTTTTCAGAATTATAAATTTGGTTTATGTTACATGTTTGTTTTCTGTTAATAATATTTTTATTGTAAGTTGATTTTTCCTTTTTGTATATGATATTTATGATTAGATTGTTTGTACTTTTTTTTTAAATAGTGCAGTTTTTTTAATTTTTCAACTTGATTTTGTAAATCGTCTGTGATCCAATGATTATGACGTTGTGTAATTAATTGTTTTTTATTTGGACATGTTGCATTAAATGATCTAACAAGTGTGCCGTAGAAAGCATCCATATAATAATTAATGCTTGTAATTGTTGTCAAATCAGTGCTATGTTTGTTAAAATCTTTGACAAAGTTAGTAATGATATATCATTATTCAAAATAATTTTATTTATAATTTTTTTGTAAGTTAAAACAACTTTTTCAGAAAATGAGCATTCTAAAAACTGCGCTATGTGGTCAGAGAATCCGGCTTCTATTACAGTGCTTTTGAAACCATGGCTATTTATTCCATTAAAAAAAACTGATGGCGTTATATCACGCGAAACGAAGCATGCATTAAAAATCAAAATACGTCACTATATAGATTAAAAAATATACAAAAACTTTTATTAAGGTCATTTTTGAAATAAATTAAAAATGCAGTCAGAAATTGGGTGTTTTCATACATTTACTCAATCCTGTATAATAACTATTAATAACAGTTTCTAATAAACGTATAAAACTAAACAACAAACTCTTATTTTAAAATTATAAGTTATAAGTAATAGACATCTAAAGAAATAGAGTTGACCGTTACTACGTGATAATTTATAATAAAAAATAAAATGTGATGTGATTGTGTGATGTGAAGTCAAGCCTTTCATACGCCACTGCTGGCGTCTTAGCCTCTTTCTCTGCTTGTAATGTTGGCAACTTACATTACAAAGAACCTACAGTTTTTAAGTGGATTCCGAACCACTGGAGAGAATCCATCACTCCATCAGAGAAGGTTTTAGCCGTAAAAAAACCCACAATAGCAAGGCGGCTTGGGGAGTGGGAGAGCGCTTAGAAAGTGAAAAGTATATCACGGTATATGGGAATCGAACCCACGACCTTCGGTACAGCGGCTGGATGCATAGACCACTGCGCCACGCTCTCTCCTATAAAATAAAACACAGTAATTGTTTTATTTAATTTTCTATCTAAAGGAATAGTTATTGCAAAAAAAGAAAATTAAAAGCGGCTATGACCTATAATAAAAAACGCAAAAACCAGCATTATTAAAAAAACAACAATAATTTCTATACAATTACAGATGTCCCGTGTTTGCATATTAGCAACAATTAAATCAACTAAGTAAATTGATGCACGATTAGCAAATTAAAAAAAGTTTACGGACCTGGGATACTTGCGCCAGCCCGCAGGTTTCATTGCAATGTGTGCTGTTTTTTTAAGTTTTATTTTGTGCCCAAAACTATGGCCGGGCACAAAGTCAAGTCAGCTGCGAGGCTCTGATCATTCAATTGCATTTGCTTGTTTTAGTTTTTAAGATGTATAAGTATATTATAGCTTATTACAACGTTGCCAATGTTTGGTTTGATAACGTCGGTATGGCATGGCTGGTCTGATAACGTCATGCAGTGTGTATAAAAATACGGCAAGCGCGCCCTCGTCTGCCAAATTCAGTGAACTAAATTTGTATGTGTTGACATACTTGATATACGTTTTCAGTCCCAAAATAATTTTGGTGTTTTTTTGTCTACTGCTATATTATGCCGAAAAATAACGAAAAACACATGAAAACGTTGTCAGACCCTTAGCCGGGCCTGAGAACGTCGGATTTGGTCTGGGCTGTTTTTTAAGTTTTGTTGCGTGCCCATAAACCAAATCAGCTGCAAAGCTTTGGTCATTCAATTGTATTTGCTTGTCTTAGTCTTTAAGACGTATAAGTATAGTATAGCTATTTTACAACGTTGCTAATGTTTGGTTTAAAAACGTCGGTATGGCATGGCTGATTTGATAACGTCATTCAGTGCGTATAAAATAATGTTGGTGTTGTTTTGTCTACTGCTATATTATGCCAATAAATAACAAAAAACACATGAAAACGTTATCAGACCCAAAGCCGGGCCTGAGAACGTCAACAAACTTGTGAAAGATTAAAATTATTGCAATTAAAATTGGTACAATATTTGTTATTCATAATTTGATTATTTTTTATACTGCACCGGAAAAGGCCGCCAAGTAATAGCCTTAATCGACAATAGACTTAGCCAGCAAATAGTTGCTCAACAACTGAATATGACACGCGCAGCGGTTCGAAAAGTGACTGAACGATATGGAAAGACTGGATCTTTTCATAGGCAACCGAAAACAGGCAGAAAGCGATTTACAACGGCTTGTCGTCTTAATGCGGTGCAAGTGCAACAGCTCCGTGAAATACAAAGAATAGCTATTAGTCGGTGGACAGTAAAACGAAGACTGCAGGAAAGTAACTCGACCTGTGTTAGATAAACATGATCTTTAAGATAACCCCAAAACCAAAAATCTAAAGGCGTTAGGAAAATTCAAGAACATCTACCACAAAAATTGTAAATCATCATCATGTTTATCTAACACAAACAAAAAACAAAGAAATACTAAGGCTTAGGATTATTAATGCTTGCCACAAAAAATCTCCCAATTTGATATTAAATGCCAGTAATGGAATAACTAAAATGTCAGTTCTGTGTTCAGCACGGTGAGAATCAATTTGAACAATATTTGTAAATATTATGTTTTGTAGTTTGTTTTTTTTTCAATAAAATATTTCAGTATTTACGATTGTTTTTCTTGCACATTTCATTTTTTTTTTAAATATTTCCGTCTACAAATAAATAAATAAAATTCACTGCTGTATGCAGAATTTTACCCTAAATCAAAATATGTAAAAATATACAGGATGTTCCATTTAAAATAACGATGATGGATATCGTTACTCGAAACAGGTAAAATATATTTACAAACTGAGGACGTCAAAATATAGCTTATTTCTTGCCATTTAAGAATATATATATAGTTTGTTGGATCTAAAATTTAAATTAAGAAAATGATAGCTTCCGGCGTTTTTTAGGAAACAGTGTAACGGTGTGGATTTTCTAATTAACATGTAGCCGATATGTGTAGTCGTTGGGAAGTTATTAAATAAATATTGAACAATATTTATCATTACTTTTGGTTCGGCCAAAACCAGACAGTAATCCTTCATGATACAAACTTAAATAAGTTCAGTTAGCGCTGACTGAACCAGATAATTAAATCATATTCTCTCAACTACCACACATATCGACAAACAAACCTCCAACCTATAACTTCTTTTAATTAATGTACTTGCCTGTTATTTACCATCTCGCCCCTTTTAGTCCACTTGCACTAGCATCAAACACTATCAAACTACACTTAACAATGATTTAATTAAAATGTTATTGTAAACAAACGAACCTGTTTAGTGAGGTTACGTTTGTTTTCCACACATTGAATGAAACGTCAGATACTGTCAGACGCACGTGTTTAGCTAAGTTGTTTGCGATGCGCAGAGTCCTGTGGTATTGTAGGATACTGTAAATGCGGTTAGTTGATAGTTCATGCAAAATACATTAGATGGTGCTGCTAGTATATTAAACTTAACGCAGTTTGGTTTTATTGGTCGGTTTGAATTAAGCGCAAGGTGCGCGCATATATTATCAAAGTATAAATCAAAGTTTTGATAAAGTTTGAAAGTTAAAACGTAAAAGATTAATTTTTCTTTTCTGATCGCGACTTGGTGGAGTAAACCATGCTGTGTCTTAATTAAGCTTTGTTTTGTGAGGACCAGTAATTTCTTTATGATCAGCAATAATTATTTGTATAATTCCTGTAAAGTGCCATTGAATTATTTGAACCTATATAATCATGGATATTTAAAATAATGTACTCCACCATGCGGTCATTCAGAAATAGCAAAACATCATCAAAAGCCAGACCATCAGGTAAACTATTAAATAAATATCAAACTCGGTTTAATTGATTTATTATTAAAACTACATAAAGAAAAATATACAACTTATAAATTTTATGTACAGGCTTTTAGGACCTTGTGGTTAGATCCAATTACACATGATCGAATTAAGAATTTTTAAGTATCGAAGTCATCCTGCTTCCGATTCAATCAATGCCTTTATGATTACTAATCAATCTACCAAGAAGCGTAGTGCAGCCTATATTTTCCTTGGAATGCTGAATCAGGAGTTGCGTAAGACGTGTTAAGGAATCTCAGCTAAGTGGATGTTTGCGTATAGTTTTCTGTTTACTTTTGAACATTTAACTTCAATCCGTCAATTTTCAAATGTTTAATCCATTAGATAAACATTTTTGTGCATCTGAAATTTAATTTAAAAGGTTTATAAACCTGAAATAATGCCAGGTACCCATTAGGGGGTACAAAATATTAAGCTATATGTTTGTGTATATTTTCGCTTTACAAGAGCTAATTTTGTTTAAAGATTGTACAACTAAAATTAGAATTAATATTGTTACGGGATGATTAGCTTATCGGCCGAGGTACCATCTAAGTCTAATAAGATTAAATGATAAATTTCTATCATAACAAATTAATCGTTGTGTTGCGCTGAACCTACATACTTGTACTGTCTTTTTAAGATTAATATGAATATATATTTGATCAATGGGAACCTCGTGCCTAATTCATAAAACCGATACCTACAACCAATACTTATTTTTACATGTGTCACTTATTGTGACTGGAGCCCATATGTATTTCTTATTTATTAATTAAGTTTGAGAACCACGACCCACTCTGCGACAAGAGAGCTGCCGTATCGCAGGAAACAAATAACCAAGGTTTCAACAGCCTGTATATATATATATATATATATAAATAATTTCATTACTTTTCAAAAAAGTCGACCTTTTTGATTTTGCTCAAACTTTTAGGGATCAAACTATGAATGAAAAAAATAAGGTTTCTAAAGTTTTGGACTTTAGGATATTATCTTTTCAAAATGACACACATTTGAAGGTCAGAAATTTCACAATAAAACGTCTTTTTAAGCTTATTTTGTATTTCAATTGTTGGGCTTTTAAAAAAAGAAAAAAAGTCAACTATGGCTCAAATTATTCCTTATTGCATGTACTTTAAAACCCATATTTTTATGTTTAATATTGTGGCAGTCATTTTGATATATATATATATATATATATATATAGCTTTAAACCAGAGGTGGCCAACCCAAATGATCTTGCGGGCCACTTTGGAAATGCATCATAACTCCGCGGGCCGCATATCAAATTATATTCATATACATATAAGATTTAGTCCCACTATAGACATTTTTTTGGAGTACAAAATTGAAACATAATGAATTATTATTATTGTGTTTACTATTAGTCTTGCTGTAAACGTAGATAATATAATAATAATGATACTAGACGCAGTTCTACAGTTAATTTTTGAATATATGGGTGCACAAATAATGTATTTTTATATATATATATATATATTATATATATTTATAAATTATATACACTCTGATGCAAAAAAACGAGTCATTGGGTAATTTTTTGCAAAATAACCGTTTTTTTTTTTATTAAAACTTTTTATGTTTTACATCAAAGACACCATCAAGATGTAGAAAAAACAACGTATGATACTTATCAGATTATTTATTAAACATTAATAAGCGACAATAAAAAAAGGTATGCGTTCTTCACTATCTATTGCTCAATTAACATTATGCACAGTACTGAGTTGACTTGTTTGTTTTTGATTAACAATCATTCTCAGGGCAGATTGGTGTGTTGATTATAGATCTATGGGCTACAGATTGTGCAAAAGCTGTTGTTCTTGTGGCAGATGAAAAAAGCCAGCAGATTCCTTTATGTCAGTCTTTCTACCGTCCAAAATGCACTCAGAGAGCGGGATCTAGCAGGAAACAAAAAATGATTGCTATGGATGACCGATTTATTGTTTGTACTACTCTACGGAATCATCATGTAATTTTAGTGGAGACCAGAAGCTTACTCCGTGAGGTTTGTGGCATAGCTGTGAGTGTATGGACAGTTTGTCGAAGGTTTTAAGAAGCTAGTTTAAAATCCTGTAGACTAGCAGCTAGACCAAAATTACTCCCACGTCACCGAGTAGGCAGACTCCAACATTCGATCTGAACATTGGTACAATGGAGGACTGTACTGTTTACTGACAAGTTTAAATTCTGCCAACATTCGCTTTTAAGCCCGGGCTTAGCCATGGTGGACGTTTCCTGATGGTATGTGCAGGAATATCAATGGATGCTAGCACCAAATTGATTGTCATTGATGGAGGATAGCTGACTGCACAGCGGTATATTTATTCTGATGCAGAATAACGCGAGACCGCATTCTGCGAGGTGCGTCACGAATACTTGGGTGTAGTTGGAATAAGAAAACTCAACTAGGCTGCATGTACCCCAGATGGAAACCCTATAGAACATGTTTGGGACAAAAAGTTTTTTTTTGCAGCTGAGTGTATATTTTGTAAAAGTCTGATAAATCTCGCGGGCCAGAAAAAAAAATCGAGGCGGGCCGCATGCGGCCCGCGGGCCGTGGGTTGGCCACCCCTGCTTTAAACATTATTCCAAAAAAAAAACCGTAAATTTAGCAAAATCGCTAAGTTTTGTTTTATTTAAACCGTTCTAACTTTGTCAAATGTTAACAAAATTTGATCCACAAGGTCTAGATTTTTTTGTGTTTAATCTCCTTTTAAAGTGATTACACAAAACTTATAGAATTATTACATATTACACCACTATTTTGATGCAGGAATTTGCACATGTTTTTGCGATCTTCAAAACTTGTAATTTTCAGCTCCCAAAAACGCGCTGTCACTATATTTCGATTTTAGTCAACATTTTAGTAATTACTCTTAGAGCACAAGAAAAAAGGTTACCTATAAAAGAAATGATATATCGGGCATTATCAAGAATTTTTGTAATATTCAAAAATTGGCAAAATTGACGATCCGCACAATTTTTTACAATGTCTTAAAATATTCCTTATTACATGTACTTTAAAATCCATATTTTATTATTTAATGCTGGGGCAGTCATTTTGATATATCAAGCTTCAAACATTATTCCAAAAAAAACCGTAAATTTAACAAAATTTTAAAATTATGTTTTGTTTAAACCGTTCTAACTTTGTCAAATTTTAAAGAAATTTGATCCACGAGGTCTAGATTTCTTTGTGTTTAATTTTTTTTTAAAGTGATCACACAAAACTTCTAAAATTAATTTATATTCACTATTATTTTGATGCAGGAAGCACATGTTTTCGCGATCTTCAAAACTTGTAATTTTTAGGTCCCGAAAAGACGCTGTCGCCCTATGTCGATTTTAGTCAAAATTTCAGTAAATACTCTTCAGACCACAAGAAAAAAGGTTATTTGACAAAACAAAATGAAAATAGAATTTAGTTTCATATAACTATCAACTTTTTAGTTATATTACACATTTTAAAAGTTAACGTTTGCAATTACGTTAACAATATTTATTTACAAATGAGAACGTGTGTTGACTTGGAAGGAAGGGTATAATATGTCTACCGTGATTATGTGTATTTTGCATTTATACCATTCCTTATCAGTAACAAGAATGTGCGATATGCCTGGTATTGCACCTGTTGAGGGTTCTTGGAACTGCACGCGTGAGAATCTTATACTGCGTACACACTTGCAACAATCTGCCGTACCGCAACACCGTCGCGTAACATCCTCGCGCAACATCACTTCGCAACAGCGTCCCATAGCTTGTCGGTTTTCTGCCGTCGGATCAAAGAAAATGTTACGAGACGATGTTGCGGTACGCAATTGTGTTGCGGAGTGATGGTACGCGACGAAGTTACGCGACGATGTTGCGGTACAGCAGATTGTTGCAAGTGTGTACGCAGTATTAGATGTGCTGACACATAACTTAAATATTTTCATGGTAGAAACAGTTTTACAATTTTGAAATATTGTACTGTATTTTCCCAAAGTGTATAATAATGTGGTTTTAGACAAAATATTTTTATTAAATTATAATTTCACACCTCCTAATATGTGGTGTTCTAAACCAGCGCTAAAAAACTAAAACTAAATTTACAAAACCCCAATAACACTAATATAAAAAATAAACCATTGACATAAATTAAATTATAAAATAAAAATTAACTTTTACCTAAAACACTAGGTCCACAAATTAATTATATACTTCATATATACGTATAATATTGCGTGACCATACAGGCAGCTTATTGCTTGCTAGCTAGAGCCAAAAAAACCGAGAAGAAATTGCCATGATCTTGAGCCGCGGACTCTTGCGTTTGTAAAAAGTACATTGCGCAAAAAGTCTACCGTGCAAAATTCAAGATATTTATTTAGTTTAAATAAAAAGAAATGTATTTATTTAAACACAACAATGTGTGTTGGATTTATCCAGCACAACCGCCCCCATATGTTGGTAGGCATGCTTACCTATTAACTAATAAATAAACGTAGATAACTAATATAAAATTGGCCTCGTTCTTTATTGGCTTCCGGGTTTACTAAAATAAAAGTGACAAAAACTATTTGTTTAAAAATTTGGTATGGTCCTTCAAATAATGGAAAAAACTTTTTAGTTGTACCAATAAGTACAAAAAACAACGGATTGACTTTTAATAAAACTAGATCTTGTTTGGTTAAAAGTGTCTTGCTCATGGAAGGTACGACAGTCTTTATAACCAGCAGCCTTAGAATTTAAATTTTTATTAGCTAAATATCGGTAGTCAGAGGAAAATAACTAACGTCGGATAGAGTAATTTAAGTTTTAACTCCAGATAAAGTTCGTTAAGCGCATAACCCGTATTGTCATAGATAACGTTGTTTAGAATAGCTACAAAGAAAAGTATTTTAAAAACCCACTTAAAGTGTTTACTGGTACAATAAATACGGAACAACCGCCTTAATTTTTGCATAACTCTCTCTACTGGATTAGCTTCAGGGTGCCGTATTGAACAAAATCTAGACTTGACACCATACTTTTTTAAGGATGTTGACCATGTGGAAGAAGTACACCGCGTTTTATGATCAGTTAGTATAGGTTCTAGAACTCCGTAACTCAGAAAATAATTATGAGTTAAATGCCTCAAAATGTATTCGGTTTTAAGACGCTTTAACGGGTACAACGCCACAAATTTAAAAAAAAAAACATCTATACAACCGCACAAATAAGTAGGATAGAAGTTTTCCGATTCCTGCAAATTTGTAATATTAGTTAGTTGGTCGAATATTGTAAACGGTAACTTAATTATTTTAAATAAGGTAAATACCTTATCAATTGGGGTACTCACACGAATAAGTGGACAACGCAATAACAAATCTGGTATCACATTATCTTGTCTTCGAATATACTCTATAACAAAAGAAAACTCTTGGATTGCTAAAACTCACCTAGTTATTCTAAGAGATAAAAGTCGACTAGTACTTAAATATGACAATGCGCAATGGTCGGTGCAAATTGTAAACAAATGGCCTAATAAGTATAATTGTCACTTTTGTAAAAACCAGATAACTGCTAGTGTTTTTTTTTCTGGCACACTATAACCACCATATATATAAATTACTAATGCAAATAATCACAAAACGCATAACTAACAAGCTAGACCAATACCAGCCAAGCGAACAAGCAGGCTTTAGATCTGAATACGGTACGAACGACCATCTACAGGTGATAAAAACCCTCATAGAAAAATGCACGGAGTATAATAAACCACTGGTACTAATCTTTGTGACTACGAAAAAGCGTTCGACACTATAAACCAGCAAGAAATGATCTATGCCCTTGCAGAATGTCAAATAGACGAAAGATACCTATACTTAATTAAGAGCGTATATGAAAAAGCTAAAGCGAGTGTCAAAGTGCACAAGTATACCGGAGACTTCCGTATAGAGAGGGGCGTACGACAGGGTGATGTCATATCCCCCAAATTGTTTACGGCGCTTCTGGAAAGAATGTTTAAGCAATTAGACTTTGAGAACATGGGCATAAACATCAACGGCGAAAGACTAAGCCACCTGAGATTTGCTGACGATATAGTTATAATCACAGATCGGATGGATGAAGCAAAAGAACTTCTAGGAAGATTAAACAACGCCTCCAGAACTGTTGGACTTAAAATAAATGCTAGCAAAACGCAGTACATGACAAACCTGGTCATGAGTGGACATATCACAGCGGGGGAAAGTAATATAGAGCAAGTAAGCTTGTACAAATATCTAGGGCATGCTATACGCATCGGGAGAGACAACCAAACTACGGAAATCACACGCAGAATAGGTCTCACATGGGCATCCTTCGGAAAATTAAAAATGTATTAAAATCCAGCATTCCTAACTGCCGAATGAAGAAGGTATTCAATCAATGTGTGCTCCCAGTACTTACCTACGGAGCGGAGACGCTCACTCTTACAAAGAAAACCGCCAACAAAATACGTGTCACGCAAAGAGCCATGGAGAGATCGATGTTGGGCTATTCACTCAGAGACAGAATCCCAAACATAAAGACATTAAAAAATTAAATTTATGAAAAAATATTCTAAACTAAAAAACATCCATAGACGCGTTTCGAGGTTTACCTCTCATCAGTATGGCTTTATTTATTTAAACTAATTAATTTCTAACTTACTTCGTCAACATTGTTCACCACTACAATTCAAAGTGAATACTTTATTGGGTGTATTGACTATTTATACTAACTGACTTAATGACTTTATTTAATGGCTATGGTTGATAGCATTCTGAGAATGAACAAATAAACTAATTATTTCGGGATATTAAGCTGATGGTAATGACATGAAAGAATTAAAACATAAGGTTACGAGAAATGTCTGGAGTAACCGATGCAATAAAACAAATAGCAACACTCAAGTGGAACTGGGCGGGTCATGTGTCGAGGATGTCGGATGAGAGGTGGACAAAGATGATTCTAGAATGGAGACCGCGCCAAGACGCTCTGCGGAATAGGGGCCGCCCTCCCACGAGATAGAGAGATGACATCAGAAGAATAGAGTCAAATTGGATAAACGCGGCGCAGAATCGTAAAAGATGGGCCACATTACGGGAGGCTTATGTTCAGCAGTGGACAAACCAAGGCTGATTGATGATGATGATGATGACACTATAATTACGTTCTCTGTTAAGCAATAATCGAAACACTACAACACGTTTTTGGCCTTCTATTATTTGATAGAGGTTTGCCCTTAGTCTAACATCACTTGCGTTGGTTAGGATAATACAATAAAGTTTCCTTAGATATCTTAGCTTTTACTTAAAAAGGCATTTAATTGTTTGTGCCCTTAAGCCCATTTAATTAATTTTCTTAACAGTCTAGTTAGTGATTTCCATAATGTTGAAAAATCTTTGCAAAAAGATTGGTCAAAATTACATAATCAAGAAATTCTTGCAGATGTTTAATTGTTTTTGGTGTCAAAAAATCTCTAATTGCCTGAACTCGCTCCGGATCAGGATGCAATCCCTCTGAGTTAAGAACATAACCCAAAAAAGTCAAATATTTGAAAAATAGTTTACATTTTGTTAACTTGATTGTAAATTCGAAAAACAGCAATCAATTAAATACCTTATCTAAATTATTTAAATGATCTTCAAAAGAATCAAATCATTAAATTATCAATATACGACACCAAAAATAAATAAAACTGCGCACCAAAAATTGTATCCATACACCTTCAAAAACTGGAAACTGCAATTTTTAAGCCAAATTGATAAGATTTATTGTTATGAAGAAACCCAGTTTACTTTTTATTACAAGCCTTGAGTAGGATTTGTCAATATGCGTGATCTAAGATCTAAAGAAGACAAATATTTTACACTCTTCAAAACTTTATTATATTGTCCATAGAACAAGGTTGTTTGGTATCTGACTTCATAATTTGATTAAGGCGCCTAGCGTCTAAGCACATTCGAACCAAACCATCCTTTTTAGCCGCGATGACTAACGGGTTGTTGTAAGAAGTATTAGTTTGTTCTATTACTCTTCACTCTAACATCTTATCAATTTGTTTTTGAACTATCTCGCAATGTGAAAAGGAAACAGAAAATGTTTGTTGTCAAATAGGGATATTGTATGTTCGTATTTGCGAGTGAGACCAGACTTATCAGAAAAAAGATTGTCATATTTTATTAGAAGGTCGCGTAGTTTATTTCCTTCCTCTAAGTTTAGTTTTGATTCAGCTACAGCCTGCTCTATTAAACTTATATTATTAGGTAAAGCTATTTTTAATTTACTAACGAGTTTAGCCTGGCCCTGGTTTACCGCAATTTTACGTAATTTTTGAACTTTTGGCGGTAAAATAAAAAACGGTTTTAAATATATACGTGCACGACATGCACTAAAAAGAATCTGCACCAATTATAACTGGATAGTTTAAACCATTTATAATAAAAAAATCGTGTTCAAATTTATTTCCACCAATTTGAAAAGTTAATAGAAATTGATGACTGATCATTTTTGTTTTGATTTAAATGCCCTTATCACTCTTACTTTTGAAACTGAAAAACTGTAAAAATTTTATCTACTATTTTTATTTGATTAAAAACCGTTTCTGACAAACAGCATATTTTACTGCCCGTATCTAAGAGAGCTGGAAAACTAAATTTGCCAACTTTTGACAATACCGTAATATTACAATTAATGTCAAGCTCATGTTGATAAAAGCATTTGTCCAGTAAGTCGTCATAAGGGTTATTATTTAACATTTGAATTTGATTTATTTCCATTACTCTTTCCGACAAATCCGTTTAATATCTCTGTTGATCTCATTCTCATTACCCGGAATGTCCATTGCAGACACATTTTGATCACGCGTTAGGTAAGACCGTGAAGCATTTCCAATATTAGAATTATTTTTATTATAATTATTTGCAATTGGAGGTTGATTCCGTTTAAAATGATTGTAACTGTTTGAATGCAAAAACAAACTTTTAGAATTTTGAAAATAATCAGTTAGCCGGAGACTTTTTTGTCAAAAAGATAAAATAAAAATTGTCAAAATTATTAGTTTTCATATAAATTTCAAATTTATTTAAAAAATGTTTATTTCCAGAATTATCAAAGGTTGGAAGAATCTATTTTGCATTAAGAATAACTTAAAAATCATTATTTTTAAACTAAAGGTTACTACTATCTGGCAGTTACAATATCTATTATAAGTATTTTTATTATAATTAACATTTGTATAGTTAGCGTTTCTTGTAGTTGAAGGCATTGGTTGTCGTAATAAATATTATTCAAAATGTATCCGAAACCAGATTCAACTCTCATTAGTACCGTAGTGTAGAATAGGGAAGCTGCAGGTTGAAACGTCCTGCTATCCGGTTTAGAAAATGATACGTTCTTACCAGAATTATTCCATAAAGTATTTTTTGCTTTGTCAGTAGGTGCTACTGTTACAGGGTTTATTGTTGATGGTGTCATAATTGGGTTTGGCAAATGTAAAGTTTCCCTTAATGGATTTGTAGGTTGTTGCATGCCACGTGTTCTAGTTTCAATTATGTTTAGATCCATTATCATCGCTGCTGCTTCATCTTGTATATCTATTTGATCGTCTATCTATATAATATTCTCGTTCTCCCATTGATGTTCTTGTCTTAATCGGGTCCAATGTTGGTGTAATGAAGGAGTGCGTCTCATCTTTTTAATAATTAAATAATTGTCTGTCTTGCACTATTGTGCGGCCACGTGTTGAGCGTCAAGTTGTACTGTATTTTCCCAGGGTGGATAATAAAAATCGTGTGGTTCTAGATAAATTATTTTTATTCAATTATAATTTCACACATCCAAATATGTGGTATTCTAATCCAGCGCTAAAAGACTAAAACTAAATTTACAAAACCCCAATAAAACAAATATAAAAAATAAACCATTGACATAAGTTAAATTACAAAATATAAATTAACTCTTACCTAAAACACCAGGTTCACAAATTAATTAAATGATGCTTTTTTCACAGAAACAAAGAACATTTCAGTTAGTGCAACAATTTAGATTTGATATGCTAATCATACTTGCACGTCACTATGAAAACGTGCATATTTTGTTTTTTTTTTTTTTTTATAAATAACAGTCTGTTTATAGAAATGTATTATTTAATTAGAAAACTAGTTAAAATGTTTCTATAAATTAGCACATTTTAGATATATTATGTATTTTAATTGCAGCGTGTAAATTAACTATAACGAGTACTGTAGAATAAGTTGTATTTGCATTACATATACGATATGCAAAGTTTATAACTCAATTTCAACTTGAACTGAAGCAGAGAGCTTCTATTGTAAAACTACTATATTCAACTAGTATAAACTGTATGTACATGTGTATATATTATCAAGTAATAAGTTTTATTTATTAAAGTCAATAATTGGTTTAAGTTAAAATATTTTTTCTGTATTATAATTGATATGGCAAATACACAGAGCTATATATATGTATATATATATAAACATTGCTTGGAAAAGTATTTAAATTCTTGTATTTGTAAATTTTGACGAGATGTTTGCGTTTACTTTGATGTGGATAGCTTAGTTATGTGCTCGCATATAACGTGTTGTAAGTGTAAAGTGTCAAATACAGCTCGTTTGTTTTCAGAATTTCAATTGTTTTTTTGCTCTGTGTATATACTCGCTTTTAGTGCTTAGTCTCATAGCCCGGAATTTGACTTTAAAATAAATAGTAGTTTAATGCTGCTCAAGACAAAAATAACGTTTGTTTTATTATTACCGAAGTAAACACAAAAAACAATCAAATAAATGAGATGTCTTAAAATATTATGTATAATTTAATATAAAAAATTCTTTTCACTAATTTATTAGTACTACTATTTTAATTGCATATAAAAATAAACTCAAAAGAGAATTTAACTATCCAATACAATTAGACAGAAGTGAGAACTTGATTGTAACAAAGTTTTGTATTTAAATTGCTTTTATTTTGATTTAACTATAAATAAAATGTTGCTGTATTTATTCGTTTTGACAGTGTTTTTCATTATAACAAATAGTATATTATGCAACAAGCAGAGTTTGATGCCCATTTTCTACGTTCATACACGTTACACATAAGTGGAAAAATAAACTTTTTCTTAGTAGTATCACAAAAATAATTAAAACAGCTTGTTACAGATTTGTCATTTATTAAAAAATGCAGTATGTATTGCAAATATGACAGCTAGTTTATATAACAATGCAATACTTTATGATTGTAAATGAAATTTTAAATATCCCCAAACCAAAACGACAAAAATTTTATCCGCAATTCCCTTTTCATTTGAATAATTAAACTCGGTAGGAAACAAAATTTTGCTGAAGATTATAATGAGTAAAAACATGACTAAACCTGTATAGTTTATATTATAGAAAATAAATAAAACACATTTACTAAGTATTATATCACACATATATTTAAACCGTGACGTGAAGGTTGAAACTAGTTACGGTTTAAATATATTTGTGATATAATACTTAGTAAATGTGTTTTATTTATTTTCTATAATGATTGTTTTGTTATTTGTTTTTAATGTTATCGTTTTTTTATTTGTTTGGTTAAAATAAATGTTTGTGGGAAAATGTTCTTTATTTAAAGTTTAGAAGTTTGCTTATAACTCAAAAATGGTATATTTAATAAAAAAATTATTTTTACTAAAAATATTCAAAATTAATCTTAAAATGAAAAAATGTAAAAATATACAGTGTTCCATTTAAAGAAAAAAATTAAACAAATTTTTATAATAAAATGAACCTGTATATTCAAAATATATTTAGTCAATAGTTTGTTTAAAACCAAACAACTTTTGTTTTAAACTTTTTTTAAATTTGTTTACAATTGAAGAATTGTTTAGGTGTTCCGGTAATTTTATGCAAAAGTTGAACAGAAGTAAAAAACTTTTTACATCTATTAAAAATTTCTTGTTTTCTAGAAACTTTTAAAGCTATGTTGACAACATGAAAAATATTTAGTTATGTATTCGTTGTTTAGTTTAATATTTGGTACTGATGATAACTCGGATTTAGATTTTAAAACAGTATGAAATTGAGTTTGTTTAGAATTAAAATTAAAACTATATTTGTCGATATGATTTTTAGAAAGTACAAATGGTGCAATCATCTGCTAAACTATAAATAAGATTTTTAGTTACCAAAAAATTTTATTAATGTACATCAAAATAAAATTGACAAAAAAGCTAAACTTTGAAAAACACCAGCATTTATAATTTTAGGGTCAGAGTTAAAATCATCAATTCTAACTATAGTTGCCATACCCTATCAAGCGCTTTGGAAATGTCTAAAGTTACTACAAGATCTTCTTCTTGTTTGTCTAAAGAAGAATTCCATTTGAGACTAACATAAGTCAGTTGATCTGTTGTCAAAAATTTTGATTAAAACCCATATTGAGTATCTGAGATGAAGTTATTTTGTTCTAAAAACTTGACAATGTAAAAATTAATATATTTTTCAAATTTTTTTGACAGATTAGTCAATAATGCAATTGTTATATAATTTGAAAAATCAGACTTGTCCCTTTTAAGGAGTAAGTTGAACATTTGCAATTTTCTAACAATTTGGAAATTTTTGTATGATAATGCAAATATTTTGGTCAAAATAAGAACTAATTTATTTGCAAATGTTTTAAGAATAATATGTAGAATTTTATCTATACCTGATGCCTTTCTGGTATTTAGTTTAAGAAGATATTTTTTAAAAACCCGTTGCCTAAAATGAATTGGACCCATTATTTTAGTGGAAAAATAATGGGTCCGGCATTATAAGTACAGCAATGAAAGGATTTATAATAGCAAAAATATCTGCTTTTTTTGAATTAGTAACTAGATTGGTTTGATTATTTCAAAAAAAAAATGTTGAAGATTTTATACTACTTTGCAATAAATTTATTGTTGACATTTTGAATAGTTTATGTGAGATTTTTTGCTGCAATATGTGAATTATAAAATATAATAAAAAAAAATCATTTTTAATTAATAATAATAATAATAATACGTTTATTCATGTAGCCAAATATACAAAAAGGATATAAAAAGTTAAATAATAGTTTAAACACACACAGGTATAAAATACAATAAATAAAATTATAAAAACATATTAAAATATAGAACAATATAAACTTTTAAAAGTATAAAACTATATGTAAAAAGTAAATTATAAGCTATGACTGATGAAAAAAAAAACAAATTAAAAACAGAATTAGTTTCAACTAGATACAGATGCTATTGCTACATTTAATTTTTATACTCATGTATTAAATAATAAGCTTTTTTAATAAAAAGCTTTTTTATCTTTTGTTTGTAAATATTTATTGAACACTTTTTGATAACTTCGGGTAGATGATTAAACCATTTGACACTTACTGTGTCTATGCTTCTTTTTTGTAATTTTTAATTTACACTTAGGAATTTCTAATATGTTTTAATTTTTTGTGTTGTAATTATGGTAACTACTTAAAAAAGTGAATTGATGAATATTATTTTTAACATATATCAATACTTGAAATATGAACAAAAAAGGTACCGTTAAAATATTTAGTTTTTGAAATAATTGTCTGCATGATATGCGAGGATGTAGTCCTAGAATTGATCGTACAATTCTTTTTTGCAATATGAATACTCTATTTAACTGGCTAGATGTTCCCCAAATAATTATACCATATGATAGTATTGATTGCACATGGCTGTTATAAAATAAAATTAATAAGTCTCGATTTACCTGATGTCTTAAGTTGCACATTACAAAACAATAAGACAATAATTTATTACAAAGATAGTCAACATGAGAATTAAAATTACAATTTGAATCTATTTTAATTCCCAGAAAGGAAATGTGGTTACCTTCTACTACTGATTGACAATCACATTTTATAAACAAGCTATCATCATGTTGCAAATTATTGGCAAAGAATCTAAGACAAACGGTTTTATTAGTATTTAAAACAAAATTATTGTTTTCAAACCATTGTTTCATTTCTAGTAATGTGTTGTTTGTCGATAATACCAGATGTTGTATATCTTGGTTGGAAGTCACCAGGAAAGAGGTATCATCTGCATACATTATAGAATTTTTAAAGTTAAAATCATTTATAATAAAGAGAAGCAGCCCAAGTGCAGAACCTTGTGGCACACCTCTCTTCATATTTAATGGAGATGAATCAAAGTTTCCTATTTTAACATAATGATATTTACTCTGAAGGTAACTCTAAAACCAATTTAGTGCTATTCCACGTATGCCATACCTCTGCTTTGCTTAAGTCAAGAAATACTCCTAAGCAATGATTACCTAGCTCTAAGTTATTTAATACATATCTCAAAAAAATCACAACTGCATGTGATGTTAAGCGACCATTTCTAAAACCAAATTGATTTGCATTAAATAAATTGAAATTATTAAAAAAACACGTTAGTTTTTTTGCAACCAAAGTTTCAATAATCTTTGCAAAAGTATTTAAGACTGAAATTGGCCGGTAGTTTTGTATATCATATGCAGCCCCCATTTTTAACAAAGGCACAATTTTGGCAATTTTTAACATATCTGGGAATATTCCTTGACTAAGCGATTCATTTGCAATAAATGTTAGAGGTTCGTAAAGTGATGTTATGCATTGTTTTAATAAATTATTGCTTAAATGGTCCTTTCCAGCAGAATTTGTGTTTTTAAGATTAGCTACGCATTTTCGTACTTCATATCAAGTATTGGGATTGAAGTAAAATGAATTATTATTCATATCTATATTATTGAGTATGTTTTGTGAAGTATTATTTATTAAAACATTTTATAAGTTATTAAAATGTACATTGAAATGATTGGCAATAGATTTGGCTTTAGCACATAATTTGCCATTAATAATTTGTTCTTTGTGTTTTTGTGTTTTCAGTTTACCAATATTTTTATTTATTATTGACCATGCTGATTTTGTCCTATTAGACGAATTTATTATATATTCATTATTATGTAGACGTTTAGCTAAATTAATCACATTTTTATATACTTTTTATAAGCATTGTAATATTTTTTAATAGGTTCACTACCAACAAGAGTCAACCCGTATAAAAATTTTAACTTTTGAGAGGATACTCGTATACCTTGAGTTATCCATTTATTATTTTTCTGAGATTGTATAGCATTTTTTGTTTTTAATGGAACAATAGATTTAAAGCATATCACAATATTTTGAAATTTATTAAAAGTGTGGTTTACATTATCTTTAGTGTCAAGTTGTGTCCAATCATATTCATTTAATACCGTCATAAAATGATTGATATTATTTATGTTATGTATATCACGATATTTAATTTTGTCAGTAGTTGTATTTATACAATTCATTTGTAAACTTATAGATTGCGCCGTATGGTCTGATTTGGTAGTAATAGAAACAGAAATTTTAACATTAGAAAAAATATGTAAATGATCAGAACTTCCAAAAACAGCTTTAACATTAGTTGTTGTAATCTCTAGAATAGTTGAAAGACACAAATTTAATAATCTTGGTTTACCAAGAAGTTTATTTATGTACAAGATTATGATAAGCAGCAAAAATCATAGCTTGTTGTCCGGATAAAGTTGTAAAAGATGAGTGGTTTAACTATTCAGTATTATGTACATTAAAATCTTTTAACAAAATAATTTTAGTTTTTTATGATTATTTTGAAGAAACCTGTCAATACTTTCAGAAAGGTTATCAAAAAAGTTTGGAGTTACTTTATTTGGAGAACAGTATATGCCAATTACAAAAATAGTTTTATCGAAAAGATTTAGTTTAAAAAATATGCTATTATAACCAATGTCTTAAATTGTGTATTTTGCGAGTCTAGAATATGCTTGTTGTTTGTGGATGTAGGCACAAACACTTTGTTGGTTAGCAACAAATGTTCAAAATAATAATCAAAATCTACTAGATTATAGCAATCTGGATCTTTATTGTTTACTTTAGTTTCCGTCAAAAAGAGAATATGAATATGTTCAAGATGTTGATAAACAGAGTTTAATTTTTTTTTTAGATTTATTATATAAATTTATAATAAAATTGACACGTTGATTGTCATAAGAACCTACTTTTGGTTCTCAATTTAATCGGAATATGCGGTCCTGACGCCCGGCTTTTAGGTCTCATCCCCCCTGCGGGAGGGAGTGGTGCAAAAACATACTCCCGCTAGCCCCATTGCTGGTCGTAAAAGGTAACTAATAGGCAAGGAGAAAACCTCGTTAAAAAAACCTCAGTTCGTCAGGGACAAGTCAAACTTAATTGTAAGTATATTTATGACAATTTTTACATAAACCTTGTGTAACTCACCTGCGTGTTTGCCGTGCGCGGTGACCTAAAAGTCAGGAAAAGGGAGTCCTGGTAGTTGAGGAGCTAATGCTCAGGTTTAAAAGAGTGTTAGTCTTAACACACTGCTTTGGCTCTACCTTCTGGTAAAACAAGAGGTTAAACCTAACCCAGTTTTAACCAATTAGCTTGTTATCTAACTTAAGGGTAAAGAATTATTTATGTGGTGATAGATAAAAAATTTTCAATGTGCTACGGTTGGAGCCTAATAGTATTCTTTGTGTTTGCGGAAATCTTTCATTTACATTTATAAAACCTATATCGCTCTATTAATCTTGGCAACTACATCAGTTTGTGATGTAGCGTCCCATATGTGGCGCCGTGGTGGGTGGGGAGATTGAGCGATGAAATTGACGGAGTTAATTATAGTAGATTCTAAACCTTCAACCAAACAATCTCGCCCGTTTACGGATGAGAAAACTAATAAAGATAGAAATAGAACAAGTAGAAAGTTTGTTAGATATTTGATTGTTAAATGTTCTAAAAATGGCCAGAGTCTCAAGGAGGTTTTTTCTTTCTTAATTCATAAGACCATTTCTAATATTATTAATGGAATTTTAAATTCATGTAAGAAGCTGAAAGACGGTACCTTGCTTATTGAAGTAGAAGATAAATTTCAGAGCAGTAAAATGCAGGAATGCACGTCGTTAGGTAATATTGCGGTGACAGTTGAGCCGGATAAATCTTTAAATATTTTGAAGCGAGTAATTTCATGGTATGAGTTGTTATACACAACTGTTGACAAATGCAAACAAAAATTGGCGTTGCAAGGCGTTATCGATATTAAAAAACTAACCCGTAGAAAGGATGGTGAAGTCAGAGATACAACATCTATGATTTTAACATTTGATTTGGAACGGCTTCCAAATGAAGTTAAGGTGGCATATGTTACTCGCCCAGTTTGCCCGTTTATTCCTAGCCCAATGAGGTGTTTTCGATACCAAAGTTTTGGACACACTGCAGTTAGGTGTCCAGGTGTTGCAACAAGTGCACAATGCAGTAAGGAGAAACATGACCTTGATCCATACAACAGTTCACCTTTATGTGTGAATTGCAAAGGTAAGCATTTTGTTTATTCTTGAGATTGCCCAAAAATTAAAGAGGAAAGGAAGACAGCCGAGATCAGAGTAACAGACAAACTCTCTTACTTTGATGCTCTAAAAAAGTATAGAGCAATTACGGCTCCTACCTTTTCTAGATTGTTTGTTTCAGTTGCTGAAACATACATTGTTTAACAAACACCAATTATGACATTTACTGCTATTGCAGAAAATTCTTCAAGTAAGAACTATGACTCTAATGGGAAAGGTCAAAAACCGGTTGCGGGTCTATCAGGCTCAAAACCAAACGTGACTACGGTCTAATCTAAACCAAGGTCACAACGAGTAGAACTTTAACCAAAATTACTCAAGATGGAAGCTCATTTAAAGCATAAACCATTTAAGGTATTGGCTTGTATTGGGTCAAAACCAACTAAGGTGGCGACTTTTAAGTCAAAGCTTAAACAGGCTCAGTCTGAGTCAAAGCCTGCAAAGACGGCAGCCCAATCCAGGCTACCGCCACCTGAGGTGCAGGTTTCTAGCAATCCAGCGCCCACAAACCCTAATATTGACAAGTCGTCAGAGTTGATGAATGTGGAAGTTATTTCCGCACAGTCTACTCTGACAGATAAAATGTTGTCAAATAGTGGGATTTCTTCTACTCTCTCAGATGATAATTCAGAAAAAAAAACAAAAAACTCTATTAAGCAAAGAGTTAAAATTACGTTTTCAACGTAGCTTTAAAAATGACTTTAACCATTATACAATGAAACTGCAATAAATATAATGCACATTACAAATCTTTTAAAATTTTACTAGCTAAAATTTCACCTATTTGCGTTTCCTTACAGGAAACTAATTTTAAGGTTGGAAGTTTAAAAAAAGATCGTATAAATGTTAATCGTGCTCAGGGTGGAGCGGCATTAGTGGTTCGTGATATGGTTCTCAGCAAAGAACTCCGTGTCAACACTTCATTAGAAGCAGTAGCCGTTCAGTTACAACTCCCTGTCCCACTGACCGTTTGCTCAATCTATATTTTGCCGAACGTCAGTTTGGATATTCGTTTGATTGATCAATTACTTAAACAACTTCCGTCCCTATTCCTCCTTATGGGTAGTTTTAATGCTCATAACATTATGTGGAGCGTGTCACGGGGAGGTTTTTTGACAAGGTAAATCACAAAATCACAGCTAACAAATGTTCTATTTCCTATCGTAGAATCGATAATACAACTATTGGTCACAATTATATTTATTTTATTTGACTACCTGACATGAGTCAGTTGACATTATTAAATTAATTAAATTTTCAACCCCCTATGATTAACACAATGACAAATGTAACTAAATAAATACTGGTAGGGTGGTTTCAACTCTGGATAACTAACGGCGTATTTATCAGTTTCGCTGGTAACAGGCTCAAGTTGAACCGATGTCAAAAGTCGTAACTTGGCCAATCTATTTTTAGAAACAAATTTAGTTATCTTAATTAAAGGTAACAATACCTACTTTTCTAAGGCCAATAAATCGTTCTCGGCTATTGACCTTATTATTTGTTTTCCAAGTATCGTAGCATTGCTGGATTGGAAAGTCTCGGAACATCTTTATGATAGTAACCACGTTCCAATACTCATTCGCGTGTTTGGTCATAAAATCCATGAAAACCGTCATCGAAATTGGAGAATAAAAGATGCTGATTGGGATAGTTTTGTTCAAGTATTTGATTATGATGACAGTGTCCAAGCCACTATTGACAAAGATGTTGAAACTTTCACCGACTCCATCATACAAGCAGCTCATGCCAGTATTCCTCTGTCTTCAGGGAAACCTCGCATAAAGCCCGTTCCTTGGTGAAATTTTGATTGTGAACAAGCTAAATTAAACAAACGCCGTTCTTTTCGAAGATTTAATCACTCTCTAACTGAAAAGAACCTGTTAGCTTATTTGAAGTGTAAAGCTGTTGCGCAAAGAACTTGCAGAAAAACTAAAAGAAAATCATGGTCAAAATACGTTACTTTTATAAATTTGAAAACTCCCAACGGAAAGGTGCGGGAAAAAGTCAGAAAAATCTCTGGCTAAACAGCCTTAGTGAGTTATTGTCAGGTAATTTTCAAGAGATTAAAACTAATATGGAGAAGAAACATCTGTCATTTGTTTCCGACGATAATGAAATATATAATGCACCTTTTAGTGTTTGAGAATTGAACTTGGCATTATCTGAAGCGCACAATACTGCTCCAGGTGTTGATTTGATACACAATGCTATGCTTAAGCATTTAAGTTGCTCTGCCAAACTTCAGCTTTTGGCAGTTTATAACCGTGCATGGTCAGCAGGACACCCTGAGTCATAGAAGCTGGCTATCATCGTACCAGTACTTAAACCTGGTAAAGATAAAAAGCTCCCGACAAGTTATAGACCAATCTCTCTAACTAGCTGCTTATGCAAGTTATTAAAGAGAATGATCAAAAAGCGTCTTACTTAGTTATTAGACTCAAGAAGTCTAATTGCTAATATACAATGTGGTTTAAGGCGTCATTGTTCTACGACTGATCACCTTGTTCGGCTGGATACAGCAATTAAAAATTCATTTGTGCAAAACCAACATTTTGTCGCTGTATTCTTTGACAATGCAAAAGCATATGACATGACGTAGAAATACAAAATTATACAAACGTTTCATTTGTGGGGTATTCGCGGAAGCATGGCATTGTTTATACAAAGCTTTTTAACTTTCCGTTTGTTTAAGGTACGTGTTCTTGATAGCGTTTCGGGCATACGTCAGCAACATAATGGTATTCCACAAGAATCCATTTTAATCAACGGCATAAGTCAGTTCATCAAGCATCCGGTGAACGGATGTATGTATGTATGTTAATGACGTAGCTATCTATTGTGCTTTGAGAAACATACCAACATTGGAACGTCAACTGCAAATAACTATCAACCGCATTTTAAGCTGGGCTAATAGCAATGGATTTACTTTTTCTACAAGCAAAACGTTGCTTATCCACTTTTGTAGAAAGCAAACCCCACACGGTAACCCTTTATTATATCTTTAGAAAAAACCCGATCCTGTACAGGAATGTGTTCGATTCCTTGGTCTCACATTTGACCGTGCGTTAACTTGGCGCCCCCATTTAATGAATCTGAGATCAAGATGTGTTCCGGCACTAAACTTGCTTAGGTCGTTAAGTAAAAAGTTATGGGAAGCGGATCGGAAAACAATACTACTTTTGCATCGTGCTTTGGTGCGTTCAAAATTAGATTATGGTTCCATAATTTATGCCTCTGCAGCACCACCCACATTACGTAGTGTTGATCCTGTCCACCATACAAAAATTTGTTTAGCAACTGGCGCTTTCCGCACTAACTCTATTGCTAGTGTTTTGTGTGAGGCAACTGAACCATCACTCTGTTTATTGCGTAAAATCTTGACTGTTAGATACGCCGCAAAATTAAAAGCTAAACGCTTGCGTACGACGTTTTCTGTAGTGTACAATAATAGTCTCGACAATCTATACAACAGCAGGATACGGTCCCAAAATTCGGTTGCTGTAAAAAATTGCAGTATACTTCGGGAACTGGATTTCCAACTCCCTAATGTATATCAACTGAATTACTGTCGCGACCCTCCTTGGACTTTTCAACGTCCAAGGTTAAATACTGCGTTATCCAAAATGAGCAAAGCTTCAACTTAACCAGTTGAATATCAAACTGAATTTGCAAACATTCAAGCAAGGGACGTAAATGCCACTTGGATTTATACCGATGGCTCAAAAAGTAACGACGGTGTGAGTTGTGTTTTTCTGGTTGATGAGTTGCAGTTTATATTTGGCTTGCCAAGTGTTAGCAGTGTTTATACTGCAAAACTTTGCTATATACCAGGCTCTTCTTTACATCCAACTAAGTGCAGGTACATTTTATGTTATATGTACAGACTCGTTGAGTGCATTAAATCCTATTAATTATCAATATCCTAATCATTATTTGCTAAGACAAAATCACTCGATTTTGCTTCAGGTGTCTGAATTAAATGTCACTGTTTACTTTGTCTGGATGCCCAGTCACATAGGTATCAGTGGCAATAAAAAAGTTGATGCGTTTGCCAAATTGGCTATAGCTAACGTTGATAATGATACAGACAAAGCTTGTGTTAAGGATGTTTGTAATTTTTTACAACAATTGATGTTGTCTAGCTGGCAGACGGAGTGGTTTGCTATTCAAGATAACAAGCTACGATGCACTAAAAGCGTCATTACACCGTAGAGTTTGTCATGCAGGCCAAAACGTAGAGAAAAGGTTATCTTCGCGCGATTTTGGATTGGTCACTGTCGATAGACTCACAGGCATTTGTTGGCATCTGAGATGCCGCCAGTTTGTGATACTTGCAATGTTTCATTAACTGTTCGTCATATCTTACTGGATTGTCGGCAGTTTTTGGAACAAAGAGTTGCGTCTGAATTATTACCCAGTTTGTCGATTGTATTGGGCAATCAGTTCGTTGAAGTCGATCGTCTGCTCGAACTTATTCGACGGAGCAAATTTGGTGTATGGATATAATTGTTAATTAATTCTTATTAATGTTTGTGTATCGTAAAATTCAGCAGTGTTTAGAACCTTTTACACCATAGACACTGTTGGAATTATCTAGTCATTTTTGCCTTAGTCTTTAAAGTTTGTGAACGTTTATTTTATTTTTGTTGTTTATTTATTTATTTGTTTAATTTTATTCTTTAATATGCCATTTTACAGCATATTATTTTACACTTTTTATAGTTAGAGAAAAGAATCGGCGTTAATAGTCTTCTTAGGCTGATACGCCAAAAATCTAAACTAACTAATTTTGGGTGTCATATAGTTTATACGGAACTAACCAACTAGCAAATCTCGCATTGCATTGCTGCTTATGGGATATATAAAAATGGTGCCTTTAGGGCCAGAAACTATTTTGTGCATAAGATTTTCTATTTTTTTTATTTGGAAATGGTTCAATAAGTGTAAGAGTTATTTTTTACTTAAAAATAAGTGTAAGAGCTAGTTTATAGCAATTATTGGACAATGGCCGAGACTATGACATTAAGGGCTGTAATAGTCAACTCCTAATAAAGCACCTAATAAACTATTAGCTGAATAACCTAACTTTTAATTTTATTTATTTTGTTAAAACCTATGAATAACCAATTAAATTAACATATACATTTATAACAAATAAAAACATTAAGCATATAATTTATTGGCCGCTCAGAGGTGTATAAAACATAAATCAGATTAAAATTTAAAAAAAGTTAGGTTATTCAACTAATAGTTTATTAAGTGCTTTATTAGAAGTTGGATATTACTGCCCTAAATTTTACAAAAATATATTTTATATATATTATTTTGTCATTAATTTTACATTTAAAATATATTTTATATATAATTTTGTCATTAATTTTACATTTACGTGTAGTAGAAAAACACGATAAACAATAGAATTTCTTTCACTTTATACAGCAAAAGATGACAGAGGCGCTAAAGCCCAACTGGAGGGGTGTCATAATCAAAGTTTGATTTTTTAAATAGTATTTTTTTAAATTATGTATGAGCATAATTAGAAACATTTGTATCAGCTATTTTTAACATAAAAAAAAAAGTATTGTTGAAAAAAATGTTTTTATTTGAGCGCTCAAAGTGTTAAACCATATTGCAAATCACCTAGCCATCATACAAAATTTGTAAAATGTTACAACAAAGTATTATTAATACCAAAATTTAGAAAGGTAATAGATTATAGAAAACTTAACTGTAAGTAACAAGTTCCCTATACCTAATATAAATGGTATTCTAAACAAACTTAGAAAAACCCAATATTTGTCAAGATTGAACTTCACACTATCATCAGATTAATATTAAAAATTTTGATAGATTTAAAACAGCTTTTTGTACAAAATAAAAACAATTTAAATTCATTCAAATGTTTTTTGAACTTAAAAACACCTTTTCAACATTTCAGAGTGCCATGAACTTATACTAGAAGAACTACTAAAAAATATCTGTTTAGTCTATCTAGATATATATTTTTGTTAATTTATAATTATTACAAAAACAAATAAAAAAATTACAAATATATTTTCAAAATGTTATTTAGTTACCAACAAAAGTATAAAACCTGATAAGATTTTAACAATTGCAAAATTTAAATTACTTGAAACAAAAACACAAATAAAAAACTTTATAAATTTTAGGATACTATCGTAAGCTTATCCTAAATTTTTCTAATTTAACCTATGACTAATTATTAAAAAAAAAACCAATTGTAAACAAGTATCAAAACAATTTTTGATAAATCCCCAATACCCAAATTAAAAAAAAATAACAATTTACTATTACAACAAATTGAGCCTTAAAAGCAATTCTTAGTCAAATAAACACATAGATAAATTAATTTGTTATACTTCTAAGGCATTGTCATTAACGAAAATAAAATATTCTACTATAGAAAAATGCTTTTAGCAGTAATATTTGCGTTTAAACAATTTAGAACTTATATTTATGGGTCTAAGTTTACCCACTTAACTACTTATTTGATAGTGCATCCTTATGCCCAATGTTAAATTGAAACGCTTTAAAATAAAAAGTATAAATACAATACCAAGTTTAAAACTGGAAAAGCACTTTCGAGACTCAAAATCAATCAAGAATCAAATAGCTTATAATTCAAATAATAACTTAGATAATCATCATTCAGTTCCTATCTTTTCAAATTCTATCAATATTCAGAATCTTCAAACTTTTATTACAACCCATGAAGGAAAAATGAAGTTTACCAAATTAATTAGACAAAAAAAAAACCTTTAAAATATATAAATTAAATGTATTCCAAGGTTTAGTCAAATTTGTGAAACAAAATCTATTAAACAAAAAATACGTTATATTCTGTCCCAATAGTATTTATAAAATATTATGTAGGATTAAATTTTAAATGAAAAATGAAAAATTCAGTTAATTAGACGTAAAAGTTATAATATAAAAATATAATAAAGAAATCACTGAAGTGTTAAAAAAATTCAAAGAAATTTCTATTAATATAATTATCATAATGACATAGTACAAAGTATGCCAAAAAAACAAATATGACAAGCACACAATTACAATTAACAGATTAACAGATTATTGTGGGTAATTATAAAAAATAAAATTTACAAAAAAGACCACTTAATATTGATGATCTGAAAATTAAAATTAAAAAAGCTTTAATAGAAATTAAACATAATACTTTGTTAAAAGTACCAAATAATATATTAAAACGCTGTCAACTAAGTATTCAAGAAAATGACATTTTGAAGCATTTTTAAATTAATTATTAATTAAATTTATAGTAATTTTAATTTCAATTACATATTGCAAGAAACGCAATTGAAAAATTATATTATGTTATTAGTAACATTAATATTATTTTTAACTACGCCCATGAGTCATTATTCTTACCGCTTTATTTTTTTAATACTGAACACCTTTCCATTTGCATAATTTACAAATTTGCTCAATAATCTACATACCAGCTATTTTTTGCAAATTGCTCTTACGTTTAATAATAATGATTCTACACCACTTGTATTGTAAAAATTTGTTATGGTCTTGCTTCTTTTGGAATACTGAAACATTTTTATGTAGAAGGCTTTAGTTGAGCCAAAACTAGTAATGTATTCTTAAAAATAAATTTGTTAAAAAAAACTTAGTAAATTGTGTTTTTTTTTTTATTTTAAGTATTATTTAATTAGATTGTTAATAAAGTTATTGTGTATGTTATTGTTTTATAATAATATGTTGATATCTAAATTTTGTTTTTTTGCAAACTTTAAAAACTAATAAAAAAGATTGACAGTCTTTATAATAAGTTTTTTAACACGTTAATTACCAAAGTATATTTTGAAAATAGTTTCTGTAAGCCAACATGATTTTTTTTTTTATTTTTTTAATGTTTTTAATGTAATAATTTTGCTTTTGATCATTAATTTTTCTAATTAAGTTAAAAAAAAAACATGATGAGTTTCTAGAGACCGCTATGCGTTTTGTAGAACATTTAATATACAATAAAACATTATTTATTAGCGGTTTTGTAACAACTAGAAAATTTAAACTTAATTAATTATTGCTGTAGCAATGACGGACTTTTTGGTAGCGGTCCCTAGGGCGGTTAACGTCGTAATGAACCAAAACTAGACTTATATCTCAAAAACTTAAAGTATCATAACGTTGCCGTTTACATCATGTAGTAACAAAACAACATTATTTTTTTTGGCAAATAAATTTTTACATCTGCTGAAGTAACAATAAGTTCTTTTTGAACAATTTTAAACAACTACATAATATAAATATAAAAAAAATATATTAGATCTATTTTGATTTTAATTTAAAGGCACTCTTATAAAAAGTAATAATAACTATTTTATCAATTTATTTTGTTTTTTTTTGCAAATTTTGAAAAAAACTAATTAAATCAAATATATGTATACATATATATATGTATCTTATACATTTATGAAACAAAAAAAAAGCACTCTATAAACCCATAGCAAAATTGGATTGCTATTAAAAAAAAACAAGTTATACCTCAAAAAAATTTGTAAACATATTTAAATTATACACAAAAATATCTACAAAATGCATTTTTTAGTTTTGCTCTAGAGTATAAAGACAAAAAATTATTTAAACTTGAAAAAGCAACCATTCTTAGTTTTTTTTTTGTTTAATTAAAAAAGTTGAAGAGTTATGTCAAATTTAAAAATGGTATTACGTTTTTTTTTTAAATTTTGCCCAACTTTAATAATTTATCCAACTCTGCAACATTTAAAATAACAAAGTTACTCATAGAACACATCTAGGGATTGCTATGCGCTTTGTAAAACATTTAAACGTTAAAACATTACATATTAGTGGTTTTGTAACAACTAGAGAATTTAAACTTTATCGACTATCCAGCGGTTCATACGACCGCTATGGCAATGACAAACTTTTTGGTAGCGGTCGCTAGGAACCGCCATGGCAGTTATCACGTTAATGAACTAAAATTTGTCATAACGTTGCCGTATACTTTATAATGACAACTGTAGTAACAAAATAACATATTATTCTTTTTTTTTGGCAAATAAATTTTTACATCTGTTGAGGTAACAATAACATTATTTATTATTTATAAACACAATAGCTAACATTACATTAATATCACATTTGTAGTATTAAATTCAACTGGAGTTTTTTTAACAATTTTAAACAACTACATAATATAAATATATAAAAAATTATATAAGATCTATTTTGTTTTGAATTCCAAAGCATTCTTAATTTATTTTTGTTTTTTGCAAATTTTGAAAAAAAAAACTTATTAAATCAGATATATTTTAAAACCAGAAAAAAATAAGCATTCTATGAACCCATAGCAAACTAGGATTGCCATTAAAAAAAAAGTTTAGTTTACATTTTTAAAAAAAAATTTGTTTCTACACAAAAATATTTACAAAACGCATTTTTTAGTTTTTTTCTAGAGTAGATAGACAATTTTTTTTAAATAATTATAAAAGTTAAAGAACTTTGTCAAATTTAAAAATGGCATTACTTTTTTTGCTTTACTTTACTAATTTAACCAACTCTGTAACATTTAAAATAACAAAAACCCATAGAACACATGTAGATTATTGACACCTTGTATCCTATTACAAAAATAGTCTTATGGCAAAGTTCAAAAAATGTTTTTATAACCAATACTTTGAGTTTCTTAAATAGAATATAATAATTAGGATCTATTAGATTTAAGCAACCTAATTTTTTATTGTTTACTTTGGTTTAAGTAAAGAAGAAAATATAAGATTTTTTATGTCAAAATCTTCACAAATATTAGTAATATAATTTTTTAATGCGCAAGTTTTTTATAAAAAGAATTATGTTTTGTTTTGTCAATTTAATTGTGTCATAAAACAGGTTTGATTTTTTGGGTAGTTTGCTTTCTATATTAGCGCCACTCGCTTTACTATCTCCGGCAGACTAAATTTCGTGTTTATTTGTATAATTTGAAGATTCATATGGCGGTGACCACTTATTTTTTATTTATAATAATTTTATTTTACATTATTTTATGTCCTGTAATACATAGATAAAATGTTAAAAAAATTAGCAACAATTTTTATTCATAATTATAAACATAGACGTCTTCTATAACATTTCTGACCTTGTTTAAAATATTAGTATATATAATTACTTGGACAAATTTTTTTAAAATATAATAAAAATCAGTTTTAATGCCATTAAATAAATCTAATGCATCACATTATTTGGTTTTTGTAATTAATTTGCACTGTTCAAATGCGATTTGAGAACGGTACAAAACAGCAGTTGTAACAAATTTATAGTATAGAAGCTTGAATTGTTGATAAAGTTTTTAAATTTTGAAAACGTGTTTTGAGTAATATATTTAATGAGCTATGGCACAATTTTTGTTAACTTTTTTGTAAAAGTAAATTATTAACGTTATACAGCATTTATATATTCAAGTTTAAAACAATTAAAAACAAATACGCAACACATTGCAAAAAATATAAATACCGATTTAAAAATATTTTATTGAAGAAGGCATATTACTATTATCATTGATATTTTTTACAGAAGTTTGTATAATATTAATGTTTAATTTTAATAATTCTGTTTTTATATCAACGTATTAAGCATGATTTACTAGATAAATAAAATATCATTATTATTATTTTCTTGGTTAATACCGGTTGCAGTTTATATAACGCTAAGCAAATGCCAATATCAAACTTTTAAGTTTTTTTGTGGATGTTGTTGAGTAAGCATTACAAATTTTATGTTTTTATAAAAGTTATTTGGGTACTTGTTATTATCAGCGGCACAATAACCACTTTATTTATTGCCCATATATTATTTCTGTATTTTATTTGCCAATGCAGTATATTTACCGATTTTTTTTATTGTTCGTTTTTTTGAAGATATTAGTGTATAGATATACTATAAAATATGTTTTATTTTTCTTATTTATTAATATCCGGTCTATTATGATGTATAGTTTTGTCAGTTTATATTTCCTTGTTGTAATAGTAATTAAAATGGCAGAGACGTAGATAGATGATATGAGAAAAGTTGAAACCTAACATGCCGGCCGAATATATTTGAAATGCCAACCGGCTAAAAAGACATAATTACCGGTATAAAAAAAAAAGAAAAAGACGAAGTTACAGAAAATAAGGAAATACAAGAAACATTTGATGAAGAAAAAAATATAAAACAATAACAGTATATAGCAGATGTATAAAAAATATTTGGTAAAAGTTAGAAACTATAATACAAAAAATTGAGTCAATGAAGAGAAGATTTTGTATGCTCAATACACAAGAGTGGAAGCAAATATTATGTAAATAACTACAAAGGAATAACACTACTGGGTACAATATTAGAAGAAAAGTTGAATAATGAACTGGGTATGAATAAAATAATTCCAGACAGACAAGCCAGCTTTAAGAAAGAAAGATGTATTATAAGTAACGTATATAATTTACACCATATAGTCAAAAAGAAATAACAGAGAAAGGGGAAGAGTATATACGTTATTCCTGGACTTGAAGGCGGCATTTGATAGTGATAGTGAATTAGCATCTGGTAAGAAGAATGAAAGAAGTGCATAAGCAGAAAGCAAGCAGGGTGTAGATTAACAAAAAAATGAGATATTTAGAAAGTTATATTGGTAACTATACAAGATTTTTTTTTTTAATATCAATACTTTAAGAAGTGCATTTTTTTAGTAGTTAAGTTTATTTATTTTTAAGGCAACTAAAATCAACATTTTGTTCTATATACTGAAAATATAAAATTGTTTTACCATTTAATATAAATATTAATATCTGTTTTTAAAATCGTTTTTCTACTTAACATCAACAATAAAATTATAAGTATGTGTTTCTTTTGTTTGAGCTGCATTATCTTACCATTAATAAAAAATATTCACTGAGGGTAATATTAATGTTTTGCAAGAAACGCATACCTCTATAATAATTTGAAATGTCTTTTTCAAGGCCATTTGTTATAAAACGATGTGCCTCATACTATGGGTATCAGGGCACATTAGGCGCCCTCTATGAGCTCTAAGAACCCCCACAAACCTCTCATTAAGCCTGATAATGCTCTCAATCACTCTGTTCTTTATTACTCAATGTATTTGCCCTCTGGCTGGGTATATATGTAATAATAATATAAACCTATGTGCGCCACCTTAAAATGGCAATTTTATAAATTCTTTAAACAAATCTATATCATTTTGCAGAGTCTATTTAATTAACACTATTTAGACAATTTATAATGAAAACTTAAACACTCTATACAATAACAGGTACAAGTTATTAAATGCCAAAATGTCAGTGTACCTTGTATCACCACGGTATAATTCAAAAAACAATTGAAATAAATAATTCAATGCTTAAAAAATAGATGATATAAATAATAAAAAGAATTCTTGTGGCCTGATCTAGTGCGATTAAATGCCAAATATCCGCATTTATTAATATTGGCAACCATTTTGAGGATTATGGACAGTTTTTAAAAATCAATTATGATATGTATTAAATAGGGTCACAACCATTTCTTTAAACTATTTATAATAAATTTAATTAAAAATTACTTTTAATGTTTGTTTCATATTGTCAATCAATTTATTATACAAACTTTTTTTCTATTCAATAGATAAACAAAATATTAAATTGATATTTGTGAATATAATGGCTGTCCATTTGAAGTGATAAATCTCTCCAATAGTATTCTGAGGGTGTAATAAATTGAAGATTTATTATAAAAAAAGTTATATTTATTCTATATTTATCTGAATAATATATTGTTTATTTATTTGTTTAATGAAAAGTGATAAATTTATGAAATGGCATTGACCCATTTGGCAGAAACAGTTGTTTAATAAATAATAGCGATAAATTTTACTTTCTCCGGTAAGAAAATAAATCTTTTTATTAAAAATGAAAGAAAACAGTCTCTGAGAGGGTTCAACCGCTATCGATAAATCAAACGCATGGAAAATTAATAATCGCAAAACAGATCGGCAAACAAGCGACGGAGAATCGAGCAGCAAAATGAAAAACGTGACGAGAAACAAGCAAAAATGTAATAAAAATAAATCAATACTGTTCGTCTGGTCGAACAACAAACATTCTATACGGAGCAAATTATGAATTATTTATAATTTGCTTGTATTTATTACTGTGTTGCAAGTTAAAATAAATTAATTAAGTGAGATAAGTATAGTTTTGTATTAAATTAAGTTTTAAGTAGTGACACATAGTATAAAGAAGTTTATCGTAAACAGAATTCACCGGCTGTATGGGCATAAATAATGATTTGTCAGAATTTGGTTGGCATATTTTTTGCTTAATTACCAGTAATATATTCACAGAGTAACTTTTAACGAAACGTGTTTATATCCGTAGGCGTAATATCATGAAATGGCTCAGGTGAAGCCATCGGAGTGTTTGAATTGGTCCTAGAGTCCATTAGGGCGACAACACAAAGGGTGTTTGCTTTAGATTATCTACTACTCTCGGTTTGGACGTAGGCCAATATTCTTTAGCTATCCCAAATAAACAGATTCAATTAACTATTGTTTTAGTTCAGAAGATTTGCCATCTGATCTTTTGCAGAAACTCTCTATACCGAAAAAATACGCGCACGACGTTTATTTGGAAAGCTTGTATTTTGGTTACTACTAATTAATTTTAATGTGGACTTGTTGGAATAAATGTGTCTGATGCTGGGGAATGTTAAATGGTTTTTATGGGGCTGTACAAAGCGACATACAAAAGAGATTTATTGTGATTGTATTTATAGATGCGACGCCTTTTAAAATCAATTTTCAGCACAAAGTGTTTTGTGAATACCACAAAAAGGTCGTTCGATTTAGCATTGTGCAATGTTTTGTAATCTATAGATAACATTATATGCTATTAAAAGCCACAAAATACATTTTATATTATAATTGCATTGTGCAAGTATTATTTTATTTATATTTATAAACATATTCATTCTAATTACTTTTAACGTAAACAATAGAACATTTTAAACAAATATATATTATTTTAAAGGCAATGTAACAAGTAGTCTGATTATTATCAAACTTCAAAAAGTTTTATCACAAGAAAAATATGCCAACTGCAGAGCACTTATCAAACTGAGTGTTGACACAAATTTAATTATTAATTTATTATTTGAAACTTCACTCTGAATTATTATTTGGATTTTTTTGTATCAATAATAAAATTGTTGAGCGAGATATAATCATAATTAACATTAGTAATAAATGTAACAATGGCTAGTTACAATAATTATATCATTTTTTTTTTTAATTTTAACTACATTTTTCAATTTTATTTTTTCAATGTTGCAGTATTAGTAGTACTAACTGTAATGTGCAAGTTACTTTTATTTTCTAAGTAACTTGTTTTCGTCTTTGTAAGACGCTTATGCACAAGCCCAACGATTAATTCGTTTTTTAAGATTAATAATCAAATTATTTTATACAGAAATGATTGTGAAGAGATTATTCGCCTAATTTTTAATGGAATAAAGTTAAATGTATTAAGTAATGCAGTATGATTGAAACCTTGAACAGGATAAAATCCAAACTTTTTTATATATAAATACTTTAAAAACTTACGTTGTCTATTTTCAATTAAGTTAATATCTGTTTGATAATGAGGGTCCCATATCAGCGCAGCATATTCAAGTTTACTGCGAACTACGTAAAGACTTGTATGAATCTTTTACGATTACGTTAATGTGTTGTTTAAAAGAAAGAGTTGAATCAAATGTTACTCCTAAATCTTTGTGTTTCTTTTTTTAATAAGACTTTGCCATTGATTGAGTAAGGAAAAATGATGTTTGTTTTTTTGCGACTGAATATAACTGTTATGCATTTTTGGACATTAAGACTAAGTTGGTTGCAGTTACACTAGTGATGTAAATTACTCAAGGAATTTTGAAGTTTAATGCAGTTGTCGTAAGTTTTAATAACGGTATATAATTTAAGGTCATCAGCATATAATAAATTATTGACCTCGATCACATCTGTAACATCATTAATATATAAATTAAATAGCAGAGGGCCTAAGTTGGAACCTTAAAGAACACCAAAAGATGAAACAAAAGTTAATAAAGTAAATCCATTATATTTAACAAACATGTCTCGATTCAATAAATACGATTTAAAAAACAATACAAAGTTGTCGTCAAAACCAATACTATCTAGTTTTTTTTAGAAGAATATTATAGTTTATTTTGTCAAATGCCTTAGAAAGATCAGTATAAACCACGTCTACTTGTTGTTTATTGTCTAAGGCTGTTGAGCCATGTTGAACATATGTTAATACATGTTTGGTGCTACTATAGACATAATTATATAACACTTTTGCAAAACACAGCAAAATAGATCATGGTCTGTAGTTTTTAATTAAAGATAGATTGCCGTTTTTAAATACAGGACAGATTTTTGAAGTTTTTCAAATACGAGGAAATGTGCCAGTTTTTAGTGAAAGATTGAATAAGATGCATAAAGGTTGGGCAAGAACAAAACGACAATCTTTTATAATTAAGCTAGGGATATTATCAACACCACAAGTTAGCTTAGATTTAACTAGTTTTATTGATTCTAAAATATCTTCTTCAGTGAAAGTCGGAGTTTTAGCGCATGTTTGCATTGTTGACTCAAATAAATAGTAGCTAGCATCGTTTGGTTTGGTATAAACAGTATTAAAATATGTAGCAAAACTGTTTACTACTTCTTAAGAATCTTTAATTTTGTTATCATCCAGATATTTTAATGAATTAGGAATGCGGGATTTTTTTTTCTTATTGTTTATAAAATACCAAAACTGTTTTGGATCTTTTATTATTGAAGATTGAATTTATTTGATGTAGGTATTATATGATTTTTGAATTAATGATTTAATTTGAAATCGTAGTTTTTTAAATTTACTTATGTGCATTCATTTCCATTTCTTTTATAAAGTTTAAAACAGTTAGACTTTTGTTTTATTAGAGAGAGAATTTCTTTATTAAACCAAGGAGAGTATGAAGATTTTTTAGGTGTAACAATGGGCACGGCGGAGTCAAGTATATTATATAATTTAGTGTAAAAGTTCTCACAAGCAACATTAACATCATCGTAATTATTTAAAAATCACCAGTCTACTTGAATCATTAAATCATATAACAAAATATAATTTGCTTTTCTGAAGTTATAATATTTACTATTACTGTTTATAGGAAATGAATGATTATGACAGTGTAAAATATTAGAAATTGTGATCAATAGAGAGAGTGAGACAAACAACATACTTAGGTACACTTGTGAACGAAAACTGGGATAATAGCCAAGAGATAAAATGTAGAATTGGAAAAGCCCGATCTGCCTTCAATACAATGAATAACCTCTACAAAAATCACGAACTACATCTTGAAACCAAAGTTCGCATGTTGAGGTGTTACATTTTCCCAATATTACTTTACGGAGTCGAGTCATGGACACTAAATGATGCAACAACAAAAAAGCTTGAAGCCTTTGAGATGTGGCTGTATCGACGTATCCTGCAAATATCTTGGAAGGACCGGGTAACAAACATCGAAGTCCTCCACAGAATGAAGAAAGAGAAGGAGATCATGGACACCATCAAAACCCGCAAGCTCCAATATCTAGGCCACATCATGCGGAACGAGGACAGATACGCCCTATTACAAGCCATCATTCAAAGCAAGATACACGGAAAACGAGGACCTGGACGGAGGAGAATTTCATGGTTGCAGAATCTCAGGGCGTGGTACGGGAAGACTTCGAACGAGCTCTTCAGAATAGCAACCAATAAAGTGAAAATAGTCATGCTCATCGCAAACATCCGAAATCGGATATGCACATGAAGAAGAAGAAGAAGAGGTGAATGATAAACATCAATTTTTACTAATGGAGAAGTATCTAATTCAACAATACAGTTTAAGTTAGAAAGTACAAGATCAAGTACACGACTCATGTTATTAGTAACAGAATTAAAAAAATCTAAAAAATTGCTCAACATGTATGACTGGCAATCAAAATTAATATTATTTGAGTAATTACAGAATTCTGAAATATTAAAATCACCCAATATGATCACCTTACTTTTATAAATCATTTCAAATTGTTCAAAAATATCAAATAATGTTGCGTAGTTATCTACACCAAACTTAGGAGGGATGTACAGATTAAAAATATAAAGCACTACATTTCATTTTTAAGCCAACAATATCTACAATAGGCACAGCGTTTTTAAAAATAGAAGTATCAATTAAATGACATTCCATGGCATTTTGAGTGCAATTAAAGCACCTCCACATTTTAATCATGTTTGATCAGAGCGATATATGCAATAGTTATCACAATTCATGATCTCTGAAACATCTGCAGTTAAAAATGTCGCAGTAAATGCTAGAATATCGTAAAATAGATCATGAGTTAATGCATATACCTGATCTAACTTAGTATTTATACCTCTCACATTCTGATAGTATATTTTACAGTTTGTCGACGGTATAAATATCACCTTGAATTAACAACTTGTTTTTTTTTAACAATTTTTGCATTTAGAGATTTAGCTCAGTCAATTTGCAAATGCTTCCGAAGTACTTGTTGTTCAAGTTTTTTTTTATGTTTAGTTTTTTTAGATATGAGATTAACTCTAGTTCAATTAAATTTTTCTGTTTGCCGATATGATAAACGTTGTTGATATCACAGATGGATATCTGTACTTGTAGGCGATTATTTATAAATTGAATTATATTATCAACTATATTAGTGTTATTATTAAGATCAAAGCCGTGTAGAATAAAATTATTTTTTCTTTGATTATATTCTAAATTGTTAATACGGCGTTTTAATTCAGAATTATGAACTACCAATTTATTAATTTTAGATTCATATAAGTTTTTTAAGTCAATTTGTAGTTTATTTATCTTTGTGTCTAATAACAATTCAATTTTATTGTATAGCTCACCATTGCTAATATTATCATTTATATTAAAAAAAAAACAAACAATTAAAATTAGGAAAGAGAAGGATAGACTTTTTACACTACTGGGCCGATAGTAGTGGCTAACGGACAGATAAGCAAAGACCACGGAATATCAGCAACAGATTACAGAAGGAAATAATTAAAATTAACTAATACAAACATGTATGCAAATGAATAAACAAACAAACAAACAAACAAGGAAATATTAAAATTAATTTATTTTAAAACTCAAAATAATAATGGTTCGGGATACGGACCTGTGGTTTTACTCAAAAGAGCGCGTGCGCTGATCTTGCAATGACGTATGCACAATTAAGTAAAATTAATATTATATTAATAATGCACTAAATAACACAACTTTAGTCACTATAACAACACAAACAATAAAAAAGATCATATATTTAGTTACAATCTTTAAAATTCACATTGATTGTTTATATTCACAATTGTAAAATGACTTGCTGTCACAAATGCGCACAGGACCGTAGCCAAAATATATATTTTCAAACAGATGTGAACATAGCAAAGTGTCAACAACGGCTCGTTATAAAATCTGCCGCCAGGTAGCGTATTCCTTAGCTGCTATCCCAATAGTGTTTTGTATAACAAGAGCAAACAGAGTGAATAGTATGCTTATATTGCACGTTGGACAAATTTAGAGCACGACGCTGTAGGCGGTGTACTCCAAACGTCTAAGTGCGATATGGGCACTAAAAAAAATATTTTAAAACTTTTTAATAAATCATTTAACATTATTGTATATTAAAATAAATTCAGGTTATGCTTGACATCTGACGTTTTGCATAATTATCAAATTCAGAACTACCTATAATTTTAGTAAAATTATGCTTTTAAAATATTTAATTAAAATTTAATATTTAAGCTTTATTGTATAATAACAGTTAATAAATAAGACGTTCTTAATCTATTTTTGACATTTTACAAATAAAAAAACCATTTGTATTTAGCGACGTAATCAAATAAACAATGGCTGCGTTCAGTTCAACTCATCAGTTGCCAGCGCTGACAATCAATCAATAAGCGCTGAGCCCGTCTGAACAGTATATTTTGCCACTGTTGCCAATCGTGTAATCTTTTATCAACTACATAAACATAAAGCTCAAAGTTTTGAATTTAAATAAATGATTTAATTAGTTTATGAAGCCGCTACTTAACGAGATATAATATATTCTCAATAAGTAATGCCATCTAAGGTGAAAGTGTAGGATAAGATTACCCTGAAGTTGGCACAAAGTACGGCAATTGATTATCTTTGTCATGTTTTACTTCTGTCACTCAAGTTATTACAGCGTTAATATTACGTTGTAATCTCATTTACCTATGTTGCTTTTTATCCCGTTTAAAATCATTTTTAACTGCTATGTAGTTTGCTTTTGACATCATGAATTTATTTTTCAAATAAAAACGCGGACCAAGCGAACCTAGATGTATGATGAGTAAAATGACAAGCTCTGCCAGCAAACAATAGTCATCAAGCGCGTTCAGTACGCATGATAAGTCGTCCAGGAGCGGTATTCTGGCGCTCATATCCACGTGGATATACGTCACAGCTGTTGCTAAAAACGGAGTAGGTATTGATAGCGGTATTCTGGCGATGTATAGCAAGGGCAGTTGACGTCATAGATCGTTTAAGGCATTGCTACTCCTTTCACCACCTCGGGAGGTGTTGCCCAGTCGTTTGTCAATAGCGCCTGAGTGTTTTCAGTGTTTATAGCAGCCTTCACTCTACAGTTTGTTTATATTTTATATGCAAGTTTTATATTAAGGTAAGATATATTTATTATTTTATATTAATTTATGTTATTTGCGTATATTATATGTATATTATAAAAATATTTTTTAAGGTTATTTTATATAATTTATAATAAAGGTACAAATAAAATGTTTGATATTTAAATTTGGTTAAAATTAAATATTTTATTAAGCGTTTAATATAATATTCTGCAACTACAATTTTTAATGGTGCTAATGTATCGTGCAATTACCAAACATTTTATATGTAGAGTTATATTAATTGAATATAATATATTTTTTTAATTTATTTATACATAATTATAATTAATATATTTTTTTTAGATTATACCTAGTTTGTGGTAGTTGGGACATTCAAAAGAGAAGAGCGTAGAAGAAATATCTAGGACTGAGTCTTGCTCGGAGGAGTTTATATTATATTTGTATTTTTTGTAAAATAAACTGAATGATTTAATAATAGACTTAATTTATTTACCTTAAGTGGAACTGAATTAATTATAAATGTAATGAACACATTAATATGTTTATTACATGTTTGACGATATTATTATATCGTCAATCCAGCTTTCAAATTTATTTTCATATTCAACATCTAATATATAGTATGCCCATACATATAGTGTCTTTACGACATGGCCTTAACGGACTATTTCATTAGCAACCAATTATGATTGTATTATATACCTCAAACCCGAAGCAGTATTCAACGGTGAAAATATTGTATATTTATATAATATTTTCACCCTTGAACATTGAAGTGTTATAAACTATTTATGGTACATAATACAAACATAATTGTCTCTCCAAGGCAATTAGTAATGAAGTAATTTGCTGAGATAATTCAAGCCAATGTAGTAAAGACACTATCTATAGGCATACTATACCATAAACATAAATATATATTTTATTACTAATTAGCATAACAACTATTATCTGTTGAAATTTTAACTAACAAAACTAATGCAAAATATTTATACAATGATATTTTTTCATTCATCATTCATCAAATTTATTAATCCATTAACTGTAACTAGAAATATTCATTAGATAATTTTTAGGATATAATTTATTACTTTAATATTATTTTTTTTATATTGACACATAATTATTTAAAAATATAAATTATTAGATTAGTAGTTTTAATAATATAGAATGCACTCCATATAAATAATAATTTCATTTAATTTTTTCATATTTTCGCGCTCAAAAATAATAACAAACTAACTTACGTTTAGTTTAATAGATGGCGCCTGCCTTTCTATAGCAATACTTTACAATGACAACAGAATAAGGCGTATCAATATGTTACGTCATGAAAATATTTGTCAACACATGCCCTTGTCAATTAAAATAGCAAGGGCAATATATTGCTAACGCCAGAATACCGCTCCAGAACGCGGCTATTGGCTGCGTTCAGTACAACTCATCAGTTGCCAGCGCTGACCTATTAATGGCTGCGTTCAGAACGACTCATCGCTGTCAATCATTCAAACTGAACAAGAGGCGGGAATCATCGTTTGATGGCAGCGCTAGTTATTTGACTCATCATTCATTTAGGTATGCTTTTATGCTGACAATGCAACTTATTAACAACCACCAGCGTTTAATCGGCAAATATATTTAAAAAAAATAAATTATTGCTTATCTCCAATTGATGAGTTGTACTGAACGCGACCAATCAATCAAAAGCGCTGAGCCCGTCTGAACGGTATATTTTGCCACTGTTGCCAACCGTATAAACTTTTATCAACTACATAAACATAAAGCTCAGAGTTTTGAATTTAATTAAATAATTTAATTAGTTTATGAAGCCGTTACTTAACGAGATATAATATATTCTTAATAAGTAATGCCATCTAAGGTAAAGGTTTAGGATAAGATTACCCTGAAGTTGGCAACGAAGTACCGCAATAGATTATCTTTATCATTTTTTACTTCTCTCACGCAAGTTATTACAGCGTTAATATTACGTTGTAATCTTATTTACCTATGTTGCTTCTTTTTCCGTTTAAAAAAATATATAACTGCTATGTAGTTTGGTTTTGACAAAACAAATTTATTTTTCAAATAAAAGCGCAAACTAAGCGAACCTAGATGTATGATTAGTAAAATGACAAGCGCTGCCAGCAAACGAGTCGTTCTGAACGCGGCCATTGTGATTTGTATTTTTTGTTTTTATAGTTGGTAACGGCCATGGTGTGTTCACTTCCGTGTAATTGGTCGAATTTGTCAATTAGTGGTAGCAACTTCCAATGAGGGCGCTAAGAGCGTAAAATCTACAATCATATATGATGAGTCAGCCATGACGCTTTTTTGAAACTTGTTTTGTCAGTTGGTCAGTGTTCAGTTTACATTTTTTGTTCGTTTTGTTCGTTTTGTTTATCTTGTGCTTCATCTTGCCTGTTTTGTATTATCGCTGTGTTTTGTGTAAAACCTTTTAGTGTATGTATATTATAATTTACAATAGTATATTGCTTTAAACTTATTACATAATGTATAAGTTTGTAAATTATTATATTTATTTATAACAAATAATAAAATAATTATAATGTAATATATAGGTATTATATATGTATGTAATATATTATAATATATTACATATATATGTATTATAGTCAGATTACAATACATAACCTATACATAATTCAATGTTTTGTTTTCACAATTTCTTGAAATACAGAGCTTATAACAATACACATTCATGAATTAAATTCCAATAAAAATATAAAATACATTATTGGATAATATTTCAGTTTTGTTCTAAATTTTCTTGCTTTTGAATGGTTTAAATATTTGACGGAATTTGATGAAACAATTAATTGATGTAATCTTATTATATTATATGTAATTTAAAATGACATAAAAAATAACTTGTTTTTTTTATTTTAAAACGTTATTTCAGGTTTTAAATAGTAAGTATGTAAATGATTTTTGTTTTAAAACATGTATTTCAGGTTTTAAATGGTAAGTATATGAATTACTAAAAAATAACGCGCAAAATAAATATATATATATTTTTCAAATTTAGTGCGCAAAATAAATACTTTAGTATTTTAAATTTAGCGGGCAATTTAATAAATAAAGTTTTCTAATTTACCGACAAAATATCAAGGTGACAGAAAATGGGCGGAGTTGTTTTTCTATACGTGTGTGTTTTCTATGGTAACGGCATATCATATCTACACAAGAGTAAATATTTGATACATATCCATTCAGTTAGGTGTAAATATAAGTGACAATATGAGCGTTCGTTTCACCAATATCACTGAAATTTTGATCACTTGGTGATGATAAATTAAACAAATTTGGTGACATAAATTTAAAAATATGGCAAGTAATAAATAAAACAATTTGAGATAAGGTGAAATTGGTCGTTCTTTGATATGTATCATGTTAAACAATAATATAGTAAAATTTTAGGTCATCACCACATGATCAAAATTTCAGTAATATTGGCAAAACGAACGCGCATATTATTGGGGATTGCAGCTAAGCAATACGCTACCTGACGGCAGATTTGTTAACGAGCCGTTGTTGACACTTTGCATATTCATTCAAAATAAAAATAAAAATATTAACTGACATTCATTGCATAGCCTACGTTATAATTTAAATTTTATTAAAAAATTTGTTACTTTGCCAAGGATATTTTTATTTTAAATTTGATTTATTCTTGGAAAGTAATTTGTACATTTTTTAATATTTTGTTATTATTTTTTTATAAACCTTGTAACATTTATTATACTAAAAAAGAAAGCAACTTGATACATAATTAAACGCAATTAAAACAATATTTGTATTGACAAAATTGAAACTTAAAGAATCTCGTGAGACCAAACTAAAAGTTTCTCAGCATTTTGGAATTAAGATTTTTGTTATCTTTTGGCACGATCTACAAAGTTACTTGGCGTTTATCCGCCAATTAATCTACACCCAGTATAAATATATATATATATATATATGGGTAATTCCATTACTTTTCGACCAAACTTAAAAACTAAGTATCTCCAAACTGGCTCAAAATTAAATATGTGATAGTAGGTACCAAAAAAACATATTTCCCAAATTCTCAACTTTTTAAGTCATGATCTTAATTTTTGGGAGTCTCTCAAAGTTCTGAAAAACGCCTAAAAATCACATTTTTTTGCTAATTTTCAACATTTTTTTTCTCAGCGTAGAAACATTGAAAAAAGCTCGCAAGGTTTAATTCTTTTTGTAATTTCTTGTACTTTAACTTGTTCTTTTTTTTTTAATGTAGCCATTTTTTATTTCCTTTAGCGTAGGCCGTTGTAAAAATAGCCTAAAATTATAAAACCAGCCCCACATTAAAAATGCCATAACAAAGTCAAATTTTAATCAAATTAGGTCTAGTTTAGCTTAATTTGTTTGTTTTGAATTGCTCTTTTAAATTTTGTATAGTTTTTTCCGATCGAAAAAGTAAATCGTGAGATACCACTTTTCAAAGATTAGTAATTTGGCCAAAAATGCTCATTTTTGTATACATTGAAACCGTTGTAACTTTTTTCTACCTAATTTTTTTTTGTTGAAATTTTCAGTAAATTTTCCTCATATATGCTTAAAACATCTTTTAAAGTTTGGTTCTTGGGAATGAAAATGGGCTCAAGCTACAGAACTTTCAAAATTTGTAAAAAACAGCGTTCTATACGTTAATAACCAGGTAATAATTTTTACTTACGCTTTAATTTTTACAAAAAAACTACATTTTATCGCATTGGTTTAAACATATCATAGATTAAAAATGTGTTTTCAATAGAAAATATATATTTTTATTTATATAGATATATTTTTATCTTTATTTTTATTGTACCTGTAAGACAAATACATAATTTTTGCTAAAATTATATCATGATTGCCTTAATTCTAAATTTCATGAGAAAGCAGGCCAAAAAATACACAGGGTGTTTCCTAACTGTAGGTAAAAAATAAAACCTAAAGTCCTTTTTTTTAATTTCATACAGAAAATCTAAATATCTTTTTTGTCTATTTTGCTTCGTTTTCGAGATAATTGAAAAATACACATTATTAAAAAAAAACATTTGTAACAATAGTAATAAGAAACAGAACAATATTACATATTTTAATAAGTGGACTTATGATGTCTGAGATTGATTGCCAAGAGCTACTTGTAACTCTTCAGTTTCAGATATCCAACAATAATCGTCAAACTAGACAATCTCCATTATTTAGAGAATCTATACATTGGACCAACTATGGACTCAATAATCTATTGGCAGAATGTGTAGAATTGCAAATATCTTTTCTAATAACATCGATTTGTTTTGCGTTTTTAAATGTACACTATATGTGTTTATTTTGTATTTTTTATGCCCATTGTCTAGTTTTAAATATTACACATTGTTTGTATTATTCATCATTATTTATGTGCAGGATGATGTAGATGTAAATGGTTTTTTTTATATGCCGTTAGTAAAGAATTATTAAAGTTTTCAAAATGACTACCATAAGCGTTGATGCAAGCTTGTTTTTTAGCAAAAAAAAAACAAACAAAACAGCATTATTTTAACAATTGTGCGTTGTTGCAAGCTTTTGATACTTGTCAAAATTGTTTTATTTTGTTCGGTTAGTAAAATTTGTAAAAAATGCTGTTTAACAACGGAGAATACACATGTCATTTTTTTATAATCCTAATTTCTTGAAAATCAGATGGAAAATTTGTTGGATAACAATGTCCCTCTTGCCTAACCTAACAAAGTGTAGTACCAGTACGTTGGAGCACCGCCCCCCTATGTTGTGCAATATGTAGTTCAATGGCTTAACAATAATCTTAAGGATAGATGGATTAGTAGAAGTCCAGTAAACTGACCTGCAAGATCTTCTGATCTAAATCTATTGAACGTTTAGGTGACACATGAAACAATTAATTTATGGAAAGCCAATAATCAACGTGGAGCAGCTACAATAGAGACTTGCAAATGCTGCATTGCAAATTCAACACATAACAGGTTTTGAAACAGTTTATTATTCTTTTTTAGTGTGTTCTCAAGCTTGCATCAACGGTTATGGCAGTCATTTTGAGAACTTATTAAAAATGTTCTGTTTGTTGATACCATTGTTATAAATAATCTTTTTTTACTTAAAATTTTTTTAATAAAAAGTTATCTAAATAATGTGTATTTTTAAATTATCTCGAAAACAAAGCAAGATAGAAAAAAAAGATATTTAGATTTTCTGTTTGAAATTTTTTGCCTGCAGTTAGGAAACTCCTTGTGTATTTTTTTGGCGAGCTTTGTCATAAAATTTAGAATTAAGGCGTCCATGATATGATTTTAGCAAAAATTATGTGTTTGTCTTACAAGTACAATAAAAATATACATTTTTTATTAAAAACTCATTTTTAATCTAAGATATGTTCAAACCAATGCAATAATATGTAGTTTTTTTTTTTAAATAAAAGCGTAAGTAAAAATTATTACCAGGTTATTAACGTATAAAACGTTGTTTTTTACAAATTTTGAAGGTTTTGTAGCTGAGGCCCATTTTCATTCCCAAGAACCAAACTTTAAGAAATGTTTTAGGCATATATGAGGAAGGTTTACTGAAAATTTCAGCAAAAAAAATTTAGGTAGAAAAAAGTTACATCGGTTTCAATGTATACAAAAATGAGCATTTTTGGCCAAATTACTAATCTTTGAAAAGTGGTATCTCACGATTTACTTTTTCGATCGGAAAAAACTTTGCAAAATTTAAAAGAGCAATTCAAAACAAACAAATTAAGCTAAACTAGACCTAATTTGATTAAAATTTGACTTTGTTACGGCATTTTTAATGTGGGGCTGGTTTTATAATTTTAGGCTATTTTTACAAGGGCCTACGCTAAAGGAAATAAAAAATGGCTTTATTAAAAAAAAAAACAAGTTAAAGTACAAGAAATTACAAAAAGAATCAGACCTTGCTGAGCTTTTTCCAATGTTTCTACGTTGAGAAAAAAAATGTTGAAAATTAGCAAAAAAATGTGATTTTTAGGCGTTTTTCTGAACTTTGAAAGACTCCCAAAAATCAAGATCATGACTTAAAAAGTTGAAAATTTGGGAAATATGTTTTTTTGGTACCTACTATCACATATTTAATTTTAAGCCAGTTTGAAGATACTCAGTTTTTAAGTTTGGTCGAAAAGTAATGGAATTACCCATATATATATATATTCATATATATAATCTATTTAAATCTTTTTTACTCTGAATTTGGTGTCAACATTTTTTTCTTTAATTTATTGTTCTTAAAAATTCTTTCCGCTGCTTTCTGTTCATTGCCATTTCTTTTGCTTCCAGTTGTCCTATGTTGTTTTTTGGTAGTATGTCCTTTATTACGTTTTTTCTTTTTTTTTTTTGGAAGCCTTCTTCTTCTCTTGGTTCTTGCGACTCTAGTTTTCCACACGATTTTTGTCTGTCAATTATTTGGCATACTAACCATGTGTCCATACCATCCCAGTTGCTTTCTCTCGATTTCCGTGTGGATGCTTTCTACTTCTTGTCTCCGCCGTATTTCATTATTTTTTATTTTGGCCAGTCTTTTTACTCCTTCAACCTTTTTAAGAAATTTCATTTCTGCAGCTTGCAATTTGCTCATTGTTCTATGTGTAAGCGTCCAAGTCTCACTACTATATGTTAGTACAGGTCTGTAACATGTTGTATAGTCATTTTTGTTTTTTTTTAATTTTTTGTTGTTCATAAGTATTGTTTTAATTGCGTAATAATTTTTGTTTGCTGATTGTATTCTGCTATTAATTTCTTCTTCCAAGCTTCCCTTACTGTTTATGGTTACCTCTAAGTATTTAAACGTCTCAGTTTGTTCTATTCTTCTTTCATCTATTTGTATATTTGTTGTTGTGTTATCCGTTGCTATAACCATTATATTTGTTTTTCTACATTTATTTTCATATTGTGCTTGTTCCAAATATTAATGTTTACCTCCATATTATCTTCAGTTTTTGCTAGTTAGCATTGCCAGGTCGTCGGCAAAGGCACATTCTCCAATCTTAACTTTTTTCATATTTAGATTTGTTCTATACTTCTTGTAAGATGTTGTTTAAAAATATTATAAAAAGCCGTGGACTTAGTACACCTTCCTGTCTTAATCCTTTTGTTGTTGAAAATTCTAAAGATGTCTTGTTTTCAGTCTTTATGTAATTTGATGTTGTGTTGTACAAAAATTTTATACTTCTCAGTAGTTGTTCTTCAATATTCATTTCCTTCAATATTCTTCACATTGTTTTTCTTGAAACTTTATCAAATGTTTTTTTCAGGTTTATAAAAGCTATGTATAGTGTGCCCTGCTGTCCAATTGTCTTTTCAATTGCCTTCCTCAGTGTGAAGATGTAATCTTGTGCCGAGTAGTTTTTTCTAAACCCAATTTGCAATTCCTCCATATTGACTTTGGTTGCTTTTGCAAGTTTCTTTTCTAGAATAGCTACATATATTTTAGTTGAAGCAAATTAGCAATATACCTCTGTAGTTAGCACAGTTTCTAATGTCTCCTTTTTTGTATATGGGAAATATAATCGCTTTTTCCCAATTCTTTGGTATTTTACCCTTGTCCCATATTTGATTTACCAATTCCAGTAACAACTCTTCTTCTTCTGTACCCATGTGTTTTAGTTGCTTATTTTTAATATTATTGTGCCCGGGTGAAGAGCACTTAATTTTTTTAAAGCTTGTTTTATATCTTCTTGTGTTATTTTCGATTTTTTGTCAATTTCTTTAAGGTCCGTGCTAACTACTTTTTTTTCACTTTCTTTAATATTGTCTTGCTCTTTTTCCAGTAGTTCTTCAAAATATTCCTTGCATCTTTCAATTATCTCTGCTTCTTTGCTTAGAATGTTACCTTGCTTGTCTTTCCTTTGTCTTATTTTTGTTTTTTACAATTTTTTTTTGTTCTGTAGAACAGCTTATGGTTTTTCTTAAAAAAAATTCCATAGTGTTTCCAAAGTTTTCCTAAGCTTCTTCTTTTGCTTTATTCTTATTCTTGTTTCTTTTTAATTCCTCTTTGTATTCTCTTTTTATTATTTTTCCTACTTAACTATTTGAAGCGTACATGCGCAAGGCAAATTTTTGTTCTGGTCTTAGAAAGAAACGAAATGACAGGCCTTTTTTACTTTCAATTTCTGCCCTACTAACATTTCGAAAGCAGATTAGGGCCGTTAGTTCTTTAAAATTAACGCATGTTGCAAATTGTAAAAGTTAATTGTAGTCAAGTGTTTGGCGAATTTCTTAATACGTTTCAATTAGTAAGTAGTGTTTCTTTTTTATCATAAATGTTTTCCTTTTTCTTACCAATGCTTTTTTTTAATTTTTTATTGTAAACTCATGCTTTCTTTCATTATCATTGTTTTTTCTTTTGTATGGAGTCATACTGTGAATAGAATAGTTATTTGCTAGGAAAAAAAAGTTATTACTTAATTAGCCGCAAAATGTTAAACTCAAGAATCTATTGCCCACAACACGTAGATTGGTAAATTGAAAACCCCAAACTGTTACTTTTTATCAAAGTTGAGAAGCCTTCAGTTGCAAATTGCGTTGTAATTATTATTATTATTACCTGTAAATTTTGTATTGCTAACAGTACTTTAGTTCGCATTACAGTTTAGTTACATCAAAATCTTTCATTTTTTTTCTGTCTTCCTTCCTTATCCACATTTTATTTTTAAAACAAGCTATTATAGGACCTATATTTTAGAAACCTTGTAACAGCCAAAGTGGTGGTAGTAAAGAAGAAAACCAAGAAAGCAGCGGGGATGACGCACTGTTACTACTTTAATGCGACACTAATGCTCACCACGTAGCCCAAAGAGCAAGAACATAAACTTAAAAAATAAGATACTTTTAGAATTTATAGTATAATCTAAGCTTAATATCATGAACAAAAGTAACGCGCTAACAATTTTCAATACGTTGCGTAATGAGTTTATTGACCTATTATTAGCAAATTATAAAGCGAGTAAAGTGATTAAAAAATGGTACGTGTTGGACGTACCCTCATTGTCTGATTATGCATACATCCGATTTAATACCTAATCTTAAAAAACGCTTTTTTAAAATACAAGATACAAGATCTATACAATGAAATACTAGTTAGCCAAACCGGGGTCTGGTCAAAAACAGCAAAGGCATTACAAGAGTTAGAGATAATGACAGATATATTTGTTAATTCTATTAAAACCGCATTTAAAAGAAACTGCCCTAGCACTGTTAAGCACATCTCCAACAAGATTACTGATTACTTGGTGCAACAAAGGCAGATGCCAGAAAGCTGTTTAAAAAAGCCAAAAAAAAAACGTTGATTGGTCCACTTATTGAATCAGTCTTACGGCATATAATAAAACCATAAAGAAAACCAAAAAAAAATTGTAGAAGAAATACTGTGAGGATGTTCAAAACAATGGGACCGTTTCTCACGCTTCTAAAAAACCTTAAGCAAAAACCATACTGAAAACATTGAATCTCAGTCAAGAGCTCTTTGCAAGAGCTGCTAAAAACATACTTTTTGGGCTCTATGCTGATAAAAGTATCTAATCAATATCAATATTTAACGAGTTTATTGCAAATTGTGCTCCTAATATAAGAAATAAAATACCATTTGTTGAACATAATTTATCTGAAGAATTATAAATAAATAACACAATTTACCTAAACCCATTAGAATGACATGAATCAACTTTTTAATACATAACTTAAACCTAAGACAACTACAGGAATATGTGGCTTTTGTAGTAAATTTATTAAAATGTTTAAAAGTGAACTTTTAAAATTAATGAAACACCTGATAAACTTTTTCTTAGAAAATAGTATTTTTTAAAACTGCCGTAATAGTATCAATTTATAAAAAAAAATAATCATTTAAATATGGAAAACTTTAGGCCGATTTCACTGCTATCGTGCTTTTCTAAATTTTTTGATTATGCAATGCTGCACTCTCTTCAACCATTTCTTAATAAATATAACATAATACTAAATAACCAACATAGATTTTGTCCAAATAGATGCACAATGTCAACAATAAATTTGTTATTAGAAAGTGCTCTTGACAACATTGAGAAAAAACACCTGCAGCAGTCTTATGCAATTTATGTCGTGCGTTTGATTGTGTTGATCATGCAATATTAATTGAAAAACTGAGGCATTATAGACTAAGAAGAAAGACAGGAGATTGGATATTATTTTATCTCACAAATAGATATCAAATGGTCAAAATAACAAAAACCGCAAAAAAATACCCAGTCACAAGGTTTCATTCTTGGACCTGTGATGAATGAATGATGAATAATCTTTTTTAATTTTTCTAAAAAACTGCACAACAACTATATATGCAGACAATACTTCAATTTTGATCTTCAATGAAGGATTTGTAAATATGAAATTGGAAATAAACAGTGTGCTTAATGATCTTACAAAATGGTTTTATGCAAACAAATTAATGTTTAACGCCAAAAAAACAAAATATATTGTTATTCACAATCCACAGAAACGCATTCCTTTATTTGAGATCAAAATTGATAACGTATCTTTGAAAAAAGTCAAATCTATCAAATTTCTTGGTTTGGAGTTGAAAGATTCACTTACATGGCGCAAACATTGTGACATTCTTTGGAAAAAATTAAAATTCCAAAATAATTTTTTTAAGGAATTTAAGAAATTGCGTCACTTTTGATATTTTAAGAATTACATATTTTAGTGAAATACAGTCACTCTTGAAATACGGATTAATATTTTAAGGTTTTTCACCACATACAAAAAATGTTTTAATTTCTCAAAATCGTGCTATTTGCGCAATAACTAATATTAAAATTTTGGAAAGCTGTTGCCCATACTTCATTAGTAAATTTATACATATTTGAAATGGCTTGTTTGGCAAAACAAAATAAAATGCGAGGTGGTTATAAAACTAATGCAGATTTGCACACTCTAGAAACTGTACGGAGCTGATCATTCCAGCACACACAAGTCATATAAATAGTGTAAATTCTAATAATTAATAGAATTAAAACATTTTGCCTTCTTACTAAAGAATTGAAAATGTTGCCATATATTCAATTTAAACAAAAACTTTTTGGTATTTTATTAGATAATCCGTTTTATAAACTAAATGAATTTTATGCAACTAAATTGTAAATATAATGATTTTATATGTTTTAATTTATTTTATTTTATATTTTAATGTGTAACTACTGTATTGTAATAGATTATGTATTTTAATGTGTTACTTTGTATTGTGAATTTTGATTTGCCTGCTGTATTACTACATTTTTAAGATTAAAATATATTTTTTTTTTTTTCACATGTAACCTGGTTTATCTGTATTGAACGGGTAAATACTACCAAGTCTAATATGTAGATGTATTAGATGAGTTGTTTTAAAAACAATTGTACTATGTTACATGTGCTTAGTATTGCCGTTTTTTGCATGTTTATAATATTATATTGTTCTATGTCTAGTTGTTTTATAGAATCGATTAATTTTGATGGTATTATTTCTGTTAAAGATATTATGATAGGAATTTTGATGTGCTTTTGTTTTCTCAGTTTTTCTACTTCTGAAGCTAGAAGTAAGTATTTTTCTATATTCTCTGTGTATTTTGTTTGGAGTGTTATGATCTACTGGGATTGCAATGTCAATTAAAAATGTACTATTTGTTGTTTTGATAGTCTGCTCTGTTATGGTTTATTGTTTTGTTTGTAAATGTTGTCTTGTTCCAGAATAACTTGCATGAATTATTTTCAAGGACAGATTGCGGAACATATTTGTAATAAGGCTTTTTTTTACTTATTAATTTATATTTATAGGCCAATTCTTGATGTACAATTTTTGCTGCAGCATTGTGTTGTTCTACATATTGTGCGGTTGCTAATATTCTGCATCCGTTTGTAATATGTTTTATAGTCTCTTGGTCTGTATTGCATTTTCTGCATCTATCAGTTTTATTAGCTGGGTCTTTATTTATGTAATTTTGGTAGCTTCGAGTATTTATTACTTTGTCTTGAATTGCCTGAAAAAATCCTTCCGTTTTGGGATATAGCTGTCCAATCTGTAGATATTTGGATGTTTTATCTTTATCTACCTCGTTTTTGTGGCTTTGGTTATAATATCTACCATGCAATTCTTTTGACGCCCAATTACTGATATTGTTTTGTTTAATAGACATGGCTTCTTTGATATCAAGATTTATGTTTTTTAAGCACAAAGAGTTGTTGTCTGCTTTTATTATGGTTTGATGTAGGTAATTGTCTTTTCTTGAGTAAAAGTAGCTTTTAAGATTAGCAACTTGCTGATTATGTATGCTATAGATGTCAGAAAGTCCTCTTCCGCCTTCTGTTCTAGGGAGATTTATGCGTTCTATGCATGCGTTAAGATGGTGCATTTTATACTGAGTTAGCATTGTTCTTGTTGTTCTATTTAATGAGTTTAGATCAGTTTTGGACCATTTAATATTTCTAAAAAATAGGTAAGTATAGGTATAGCATATGTGTTAATGGCTTTGCTCAGGTTTTTGGAGTTTAAATATGTTTTTAGTATTTGTTTGGCGCTGCTTTTAATTGCGTGTGATTTAATTTAGTTGTTTGCTCAAAACCTAAATACTTATTTTTTTTTTTTTTAATACATTTATTAAAATTATTTATGCATACATATATATATATATATATATATATATATATATATATATATATATATATTTATTTTTATATATATATATATATATATATATATATGTTTCCGGCAACAGGATAGTGAGACCAATTGTTCCTCAAATCGCAGGATAGTGAGACCATTTTGGATAGTGAGACCTGGTCTCATAAGCAACGCTTCAAATCACAGGATAGTGAGACCATTTTTAATAATGTGAAGTTGTCGACAAAGCGTATATCCATAGCGGCAAGAATTTCGCGGTAAGCATTATGAGACCAGGCAATAGACTGTGACTTTCACACATTTATTAGATCCCTAGAAAATTATAAATGCATTTTGAATGACAATGTTATTAAATAAAATCGTATTTTAATAAAATATTGCTAAAATGTAATATAAGTATCAAATAAGAGCAAATATGATAACATACAATTATTGTAGAGTACCCCAGAAGATTATTGTACCCTATCGTCTCCTGCAATGCAAATTAAGGGTACAAATATTGCATAAATGTAATATGGATATCAAATGAAAGCAAATACGGCAACAAACATTTATTTTAAAGTACCATAGAAAATTGTACCCTATTGCCCCCTTGCTAACCAAATTAAGGTACAAATATTATACAAATGTAATATGGGTATCAAATGAAAGCAAATAGGGTGAGTTATAACTATTTTATAGTGCCCCAGAACATTGTATCTTATTGCCCCCTTGCTAACCATATTAAGGGTACAAATACTACACAAATGTAATATGGGTATCAAATGAAAGCAAATAAGGTAACGTACAACTATTTTATAGTGCCGCAAAACATTGTACCCTTCCGCTCCCTTTCTAACTAAATTAAGGGTACAAATATCGCACAAATGTAATATGGATATCAAATAAAAGCAAATTAGCATTGTACCATATGACCCCTATGCTAAATAAATTAAAGGTACAAATACTGCACAAATGTAATATGGGTATCAAACGAAAGCAAATAAGCTAACATACAACCATTTTATATTGCCCCAAAACAATGTACCTTATTACCCTCTTGCTAAACATAGTAGAGATACAAATCCTGCACAAATGTATTATTACTATGAAATGAAAGCAAATAAGGTAACATACAACTATTTTATAGTGTAATAGAATGTACCCTATTGCCCCTTTGCTAACCAAACTAAAGATACAAATATTGCACAAATGTAATAAGGGTATCAAATAAAAGCAAATAAGGTATCTTACAACTGTTTTAGAGTGCCCCAAAACAATGTACCTTATTACACTTCTGCTAAAAATAAAAAAGGTACAAATATTGCACAAATGTAATATTGGTATCAATTGAAAGCAAATAAAGTAACTTACAAATATTTTATGTGCCTCAGAACATTGTAGCTATTGCCTACTTGCTAACCAATTTAAAGGTACAAATATTGCTCAAATGTAATATAGGTATTAAATAAAAGCAAATAAAGTAACTTACAACTATTTTATAGTGCCCCAGAACATTGTACCATAGTGCCCACTTGCAAACTAAATTAAAAGTACAAATAATGCACAAATGTAATATAAGTACCAAATAAAAGCAAATAAGATAATTTTCTTTTTTATTTTATAGTGCAGTGCCCCAAAACATTGTACTTTATTGTCTTTTTGCTACCGAAATTAAAGTTTCAAAAATCTCACAATAGTAATGTGGGTATCAAATAAAAGCAAATAAGCTATCTATTTTATAGTGACTCAGGAACATTGTTCCTTATTGCCCCCTTGTTAACCAATTTAAAGGTGCAAATATTTCTCAAATGTAATATGGGTGTCAAATAACTTACAACTATTTTATAGTGCTTCAGACATTGTATTTTATAACCTCACTGCTAAACAAAATAAAAGTACAAATACTGCACAAATGTAATTTGGATATCAAATAAGAGCAAATATGGTAATATACAACTATTTTATAGTGACCCAGAACATTGTATCGTACTGACAAAAGTAACATGTGTAACAATAAAAAGCTAATAAGGTAACTTACGATTATTTTATAGTGCTCTAGAACATTGTATCATAGTGCCTTCTTGCCAACTAAAATAAAGGTATAAAAATCACACAAATGTAATATGTGTATCAAATAAAAGCAAATAAGGTAACTTACAACTATTTTATAGTGTTCCAGAACATTGTACTTTATCACCTCCAGCTAAACAAAATAAAGGTACAATTACTGCACAAATGTAATATGGGTATCAAATGAAAGCACTAAAAGTAACTTACAACTATTTTATAGTGGCCTAGAACCTTGTACCTTAGTACCCTTTGCTATACAATTCAAAAAGTACAAATACTGCACAGGTGTAATATGGGTATCAAATAAAAGCAAATAAAGTAACTTACAACTAATTTATAATGCCCCAAAACATTATACCTTATTACCCCATGCTAAACAAAACAAAGGTACAAATATTGCGCAAATGTAATATGAGTATCAAATGAAAGCAAATAAAACAACGTGCCTTAGAACATTGTCTCTATTGCCTCTTTAGTAAACAAATTAAAGGTGCACATATCAAATGTAATATTGGTACCAAACTGTTAGAAAAATTAATACAAGCGGGAATTTCAAATATTACATTTTATCATACATTCACAACTACGAGCAGAACTGTAACATTTGTTATTTTAGAAAAATAACTTATAACAGAATAAAAGGAGTACTAAGTTTAATGTTCAATGAAGTATAACTCTTAATGTTTAAGTAAATATTTCGACAAAAAAATTACAATTAAACAGCAGAACTGTAACATTTGTTATTTTTGAAAAATAACTTATAACAGAATAAAAAGAGTACTAAGTTTAATGTTCAATGAAGTATAACTCTTAATGTTTAAGTAAATATTTCGACAAAAAAATTACAAATTAATTTCAAAATTTAATAAACAATTGAAGGTTTTGGATTTTTATATATTTTATTAGATTGGAAATTTCATTCTCTGCACGTTGCAAAAAACCGATTTTAAAAAGGAGTTAAATTACGTGAGTTCTGCTCGTAGTTTTATGACACTCATCAAACTGCCACCTTAAAGTCATTTTTGAAATCAATTAAAAATGCAGTCAGAAATAGGGTGTTTCCATACATTTACTCAACCCTGTATAATATTCCAGAACACTGTACCGTATCGTCCCTCTTGTTAAACAATTTCAGGATATAAATAATGCTTCAAATGAGAGCAAACATATTACATGGTATCAATATGTAATTGATATGTTTATAACAATGCAATTAGTTGCAGATTGTTGATAAATTTATTATCAAAATTTTATCAGTTGCTAAAAAACAACTAAATAAAAAATATAAATGTTGCAAACGTTAATTATAAAATCTTATGTAAACTACATTGAAAGAAAAAAAATGATAAAATTATGTATCTCACACTTTTACAAGATCAACCAAACTTACAAAATATCAATTTTTAGTTAAGTTAAAATATCAGATTAAAAATATATTATATGCCGTATATACTTATTAATTATTCAGATTAAATAAATTATTAAAACTAATAATAATAACTAACGCAACGAACCTACGCCCACTACAATAACAAGCTGCGGAAGAGCGCGGAGTGCAAGGGAACCTGGTGCAATATTAAAACATGCCCACCGACAAACAAAGATGCTGCACCGGCCTGTCTTCCGCACTTTATCTACGATATTGTAAATAGATATTTGCAGTTATTAAATACTACTAATACTACTATAACAATGTTATCTTAGTTAGTAATAATACTATTATTAATGATTATTTGACAATAATTAGTTTGTAATACATAGTTAATAATTAGCTATATTAAAATATTCATGAATAATAAATAATCAAATGTATGCATTACATTATAAATAATAGAGATGTTATAAAGAAATTTTTATTTCTAAAACATTCAATTATAAAATTGTATAAAAAATAACGATAAAATTTTAACAACAGCTTACTTTTGTAAAATTAACATGAACGAGCATTTGAAATTTATTGTACAAACAAAACGCAACGGGACATAAAAACTTTGCAGCGGGGCAGACGTTAGTCCTACACGGATACAAAAGCCGCTTCCGTCGGATCTCTGAAAAAATGTAGCACAAAACCACTTTAAACGCAAAACGTTACGCCTAGGAGTATTGCACCGTGTAGGATTACAACGCTTTATACACTCGAAATGTAGGACGAACACATTTAAAACAAACCTATATATATATATTTATATATAGATTTGTTAACCCGCCTATACAGGCCCAATTTGCTATATACTACCGACGTTCTCAGACGAAATCCGACGTTCTCAGGCCCGGCTTTGGGTCTGACAACGTTTTTATGTGTTTTTCGTTATTTTTCGGCTTAATATAGCAGTAGACAAAACAACACCAAAATTATTTTGGGACTGAAAACATATATCAAATATGTCAACACATACAAGTTTAGTTCATTAAATATGGCAGACGAGGGCGCGTTTGTCGTATTTGTATACGCACTGCAAGACGTTATCAGACCAGCACTGCAACCCAGGTGCCCCGGGTCCGTAAACTTTTTTTTTTTTAATTTGCGTACCGTGCATCAAATTACATACTTGATTTAATTGTTAATGATATGTTTTTTTTTAATTTCTTTAATAAAACAAATGCGTTGCATTAGTGTCCATACATCTGATCAAACACGGGACACCTGTGATTGTATAGAAAAATTATTTTTTTTTTTTAATAGTGCTAGTTTTTGCGTTTTTTATTATAGGTCATAGCCGTTTTTAATTTTTTTTATGCAATAACTATTTGTTTGGATAGAAAATTAAATAAAACAATTACTGTGTTTGATTTTATTTTTTATTATGAATTATCACGTAGTAGCGGTCAACTCTATTCCTTTAGATGTCTATTACTTATAATATAATTTTAAAATAAGAATTTGTTTTTTAGTTTTATTTATATGTTTATTAGAAACTGTTATTAATATCAATCAATATTTGGTTTTGGGCCGCCCGAGTTGGGATTTGAGCTGGCCCGGATTTTAAGACTGACATTGGGCTGAGTTATGGGTCGGATCGGGAATTAACAACACTGATGCTTTTTATATTAGTATATGCAATCTACATACTTTAAATTTATTATTTCTTATCCCAACGCGGCTGTAGCATTTCGAGTGACAAAGAAGCAAGGCTATTGTTGTTTCCTGTACCGTGCATAATATTTCTTACTCAATTTAATCGTTGCTAATATGCTACATTTCTTTAATAGAACACATGCGCTGCATTGGTGCCTAAATATCCGATCAAACAAGGGACATCTGTGATTGTATATAAAATATTGTTCCTGTTTCAATAGTTCTGGTTTTTGCATTTTTTATTTTGTCATGACTACTTTTAATTTTTTTAAGCGGCAACTGTTCCTTAGATGTTTATTATTTAAATCATTATTACAGGTAATTTTAATGTATTATTTAACTAAAAGAATAAAAATATTACTGTACAGATGCAATCATTGTTTTATTCGTTTGGATTGTATTCAAAACTAAATGAAAGTACAAGGAAAAATAATACTATAAATAATATATTTACCAACATAAGCAAAGCAGAATACAATATTAAAACCATTAATCTAGGTTTTTCAGATCATTTAGCAATTAGTTTTGCATCAACTTTTGTCACGGTTAAAAAAAAACTAATGATCGCATTAATTACAGAACTATTACAGACAAAGGACTGTTAATATTGTACAACATAATGGATACTGTAGACTAGAGTTTTGTTGCTAATTGCAATTTAACTATAAAATCAAAATTTGACGTATTTATAAATACTGTTGCATGTGGTGTGCTTAAGGCTATTCCAGAAAAAAGAAAGATATTAAATAATTCGAACATAGTAAATTGGTTCTCATATGATCTATTTGAAATGAAACCAAAATTCAAGATCAAAATAACTTAAATAAGCATGTTTCTGTTTCTGATCTTATAACTACTAAATTAAAACTACTCAGAAAAGACTATCATGTTGCAATACGGTTAGGCCAAAAAAAAAACACATGATGACTTTATTTATAAATCAAATAATCCTCAAAGAGCTATGTAGCAGGTAATCATATCGCAAAGCAGTGGCCATAGAATTAACAATAATAAATCTTTCACGCCGGATCAGATTAAAAATTATTTTGTTGATATAGCTCCGACTATTTTTAATAACTTGTCTGCAAGTGGTACCAGTTTTATAAGTTAGGCGAGCAAATCAACGCAACTTTTAAATCAATTTAATTTTAGAGAAGTTACCTTTATTGAACTACGTGATATCGTATCAAATCTAAAAAATTCTAATTGCATGGATTGCTACAATATTAATAACAAAATAATAAAATCAATTTTAAATATTATTTTGATTCCCCTCACAAAACTTATTAATGAATCAATTATGTCATATCATTTTCCAAGAAAGTTTTATAACTGGCAAAAGTTATTCCAGTATTCAAAAAGGTAAAATTGTCTGTAGTACTAACTAACTAACGCAACATTTGAAAGTAAATAATATTTTATGTGAAAATTAATATGGTTTTCGCCGTCATAGGCCTACAGTATTTGCAATAAAACATTTAGTTGATGAAATTTTAATTGGGTTTGAGGTTGGTAGCCTCACTTATGCTCTGTTTTGCGATTTGTGTAAGGCTTTTGATTGTGTATCAAATCATATTTTAATTAACAAACTGAAACATAACAACTTTAGTAAATCTAGTATTGATCTTATGTCATCATATTTGAGTGACCGTTTTCAGTATGTAACACTGAACTCTATAACTTCAGAAACGCAAAATGTAAGCATAGATGTTCCACAAGGTTTTGTTTTAGGGCCACTTTCATTCTTAATCTATATTAATAATTTGCCATATTGTGACACCCAAGCCCATTTTACACTATTTGCAGATGATACAACCATTGTAAGATCTAATAAAGGTATAGTTGAATTAAAAGTAGATGTGTTTAATACACAATCGATTGTAAATGACTGGTTTTTATCAAACAAGTTAAAACTTAACGACTGTAATTTTTTCACTAAGACAAATTAACACCAACACTGAAGTAGTTAAGTTTTTAGGATTAATGCTAGATTATAGACATACTTGGATAGCTCATACCATCTATGTAAGCTATAATATTTCTAAGTATATCTATCTATTGAGAAAATTAAAAAGTATTACTTCACAAAAACTATTGCTCACAATTTATTCAGTCGTAAAATACGGAATATTGAACTATGCACCTATCTTAACAAATGTTTTTTAAGATACAGAAAAGAGCAATCAGAATTATAAATAGTCTAGAGTATAGATATGATTGTAAGCTCAGTTTTATTGCGTTGGGTATTTTAACGGTACCTTGTGTTTACATTTACGAATGTATCTGTATATTAAGAATAATATTAACTAATATACCACTTTGCATAATTATTCCACAAGGCAAATCAATCATTTAAGGTTTTGCTTTAAACGTTTGCTTAAAAGTAGAGATGGATTCAATTAGTATGCGATCAAATTTTACAACAAGCTATCTCCATATACCAAAACTTTAGAGTTTAATATGTTTAAAATATCTATCAAATATATGCTGATAAATATAGCCTTCTATACATTTACTGATTTTTTTAAGCATAATTTTGAAATAGTTGAATAATCTATGTATTTGCAATAATAACTTGTATTATTCCTATTTTTGACGTGTGTAAATACTTTGTATATAGAACACTAATAAATAATAATATTATTATTATTTAAAACTTTTAAAAGATTTGTTTATTTTTTATTTTAATTTATATGCTTATTAGAAACTGTTATTATATATTTTAATAATAATGTACTTGTTGAAACGCTAATAACTTGTAAGTAAATTAAAAAAAAACATAAGTTCAAGTTTAAAAGTTGTATTTGACAAATTGCAACATGTTTTACTGTACAGTGTCTGCATTAGGCAGCAGATAACCAATAAAAAAAGCTCAAAAACTAATAAGTTTAAAAGTTTAAAACGTTTTTAAAGTGTTATAAAAAAGATTAGTCAATAAATTATTAAATATTAATTAACAGCAATTTATTTAAATCTGTCTGATCTGACAATAAAATGTTTATTATTTTTGTTTTTCATTTATTACATTTATATAATTTTTTTTAATTTTACCATGTTTGACTCTATTAAATAACATAACATATATTATGTAAATGTTTTAATAATTTGCATAATTTTTTTGGTTTGTTGAATGAAAAAACTTTAACAAGAGAATAAATAAACACAAAACTGAAATAAACTTGCATATACATTTCAAAATTTCTTAAATTTGTCTATAAGTTGTTCAGGCTTTTATTACGTTTACGGCACGTATTTATCACATGCAATAGACACATAAAAAATAGACATACACAAAGAATATGTGCTACATACTTATCTAGGCCACAAAACATGGCAACACTGCTGAGTTTAAAACCGTCGGTTCTACTGTCTGGGACTAACAGAGATTGCCATACATCAACTTTTTGTTTTCTTAATAATTGTTTACCCCTCTTTCACTGCTCTTACAGTTCTTAATTAATAAATCAAAATTATTTAATATACACACACTTACAACAAAGGTTTCTAGTGAGTCTTATACTATTGTAAATGTTAATTTTTTTTTTTTCTAAAAATAATAAAGAATATGATGACGTTATATCACGCAAAACAAAGCATGCAGTAAAAATCAAAATATGTCACTATATACATAGATTAAAAAATATACAAATTTTTTTATTAAGATCATTTTTGAAATAAATTTAAAATGCAGTCAGAAATTGAGTGTTTCCATACATTTACCTAATTCTGTAAAATAACTATTAATAACAGTTTCTAATAAACATATAAAACTAAACAAACTCTTATTTTAAAATTATAAGTAATAGACATCTAAAGGAATAGAGTTGACCGTTACTACGTGATAATTTATAATAAAAAATAAAATAAAACACAGTAATTGTTTTATTTAATTTTCTATTCAAAGGAATACTTATTGCATAAAAAGAAAATTCAAAGCGGCTATAATAAAAAACGCAAAAACCAGCATTATTAAAAAAAAAATACTTTCTAAAAAAGTTTACGGATCTGGGATACTCGAGTGCCCGCTCACATGTTTTGTTTCCATTATATTTGCGCCAGCCCGCAGGTTTTATTTCAATGTGTGCTGTTTAATAAGTTTTGTTGCGTGCCCTAAACTCTGGCCGGGCACAAAGCCAAGTCAGCTGCGAGTATAGTATATTATAGCTTATTACAACGTTGCCAATGTTTGGTTTGAAAACGTCGGTATGGCATGGCTGGTCTGATAACGTAATGCAGTGTGTATACAAATACAACAAGCGCGCCCTCGTCTGCCATATTCAGTGAACTAAATTTGTATGTGTTGACATACTTAATATACGTTTTCAGTCCCAAAATAATTTTGGTGTTGTTTTGTCTACTGCTATATTATGCCAAAAAGTAACGAAAAACACATGAAAACGTTGTCAGACCCAAGGCCGGGCCTGAGAACGTCGGATTTGGTCTGGGAACGTCGGTAGTATATAGCAAATTGGGTCTGCATAGGCGGTTTAACAAATCTTTATATATATATATATATGGGTAATTTCATTACTTCTCGATCAAACTTAAAAACTGAGTATGTATTTCCAAACTGGCTCAAAATTAAATATGTGATAGTAGGTACCAAAAAAACAAATTTCCCAAATTTTTAACTTTTTTAGTCATGATCTTGATTTTTAGGGGTCTCTCAAACTTACAAAAAACGCCTAAAAATCACATTTTTTCGGTAATTTTCAACTTTTTTTTTTTCAGCGTAGAAACATTGGAATAAGCTCTGCAAGGTCTGAATCTTTTTGTAATTTTTTGTACGTTAACTTGTTTTTTTTTTTTAATGTAGCCATTTTCTATTTCTTTTAGCGTAGGCCGTTGTAAAAATAGCCTAAAATTACAAAACCAGCCCCACATTTAAAATGCCGTAACAAAGTCAAATTTTAATCAAATTAGGTCTAGTTTAGCTTAATTTGTTTGTTTTGACTTGCTCTTTAAAATATTTTTTTCGATCAAACCAGTAAATTGTGAGATACATACCACTTTTCAAAGATTTAGTAATTTAGTCAAAAATGGTCATTTTTGTATACATTGAAACCGTTGTAACTTTTTTCTACCTAAATTTTTTTTGCTAAAATTTTCAGTATACCTTTTTCATATATACCTAAAACATTTCTTAAAGTTTGGTTTTTGGGAATGAAAATGGGCTCAAGCTACAAAACTTTAAAAATTTGTAAAAAACAACGTTTTATACGTTAATAACCTGGTAATAATTTTTACTTCCGCTTTTATTTTTGCAAAAAAAACTACATATTATTGCATTAGTTTAAACATACCTTAGATTAAAAATGTGTTTTTAATAGAAATTGTATATTTTTATAAATATAGATATGTTTTTATTTTTATTTTTATTGTACCTGTAAGACAAATACATAATTTTTTATTTTTTATTTTGCGGGTTTTAAAATAAACGTCGGAGGGCCCCTTATGCTTGTGAGCCCTTCCGCATTGCAGTCCGTTGCTTACAGGTAGCTCCGCCCCTGAGCATATTGGACACAAATTAAAATGATAAGTTAAGCCACTCTGTAAATTAAAAGTAACTGTGCATTTTAATTTGTAAATAGTTAATATAGATATAAGGAACACTTATCGCATCTAAGGGGTTAAGTGATTCGCAATTTATTTGTATCTGCACAGAGAACATGTTTATAAGGTTTAGTTTCCATGCATCAAAATAATTGAATATTTCGAGGCATTTATACATTATAAGCTGAAGTAGCAGGTGCTGGTGTCTTGAATATTCATGTGACTTATTGGTTCGGATAATAGGGGCGGTTGCAGTATTAATAGCACTAAGCTTAGAAAATACTCAAATGTAATTGCATAACAAAAACTTTTAAATTAACATCAAATATATTTACTAAATATTATTTCACTTATGTTTAAAACGTGTAAATTAAATCTAGAAAACGTTTAAAATAATTTTAGGAAAATCAGATTTATTATTGCAATTAAAATATTTATTCATTATTTTTTTCTTTCATTTGTGGAATAAAGCGTAACAATAATTTGTGCGCTATTAAAATACTTTAGTCTAAAAATTCAATATCATTTACATTTTAATAAATATCCAATACAAAAAATAGTCTCTCCAATGCAATAACTGTCTCTGCAAAGAGGATATAAAATTGCTCGATAATCTAAATTCAAACAGATTCACGCTCGGCTACGAATGGAATCCAATAAGTATAATGGATAATAATCACTATTCAATGTTCACGATAATCGACAATGCCTCATGTTTGTCAAGTTATTTTACTGCAGTAAATATCATTTATATCTATTTATATTTGTAATTGAACAAGTTTATTTTGTGCTGTCGTAATGCAGTAAGAGATATATAAATTGATTAAAAGACCAACTAACATATGGGCAATTCCATTTCAAACGGACCAGAGCTGAGGGTGGGGGGGGGGGGGGGGGGTGCATTGAGAAACTTGCTTATGTATTTTTTTTTTAGTTTCTATAACTTATTAGTAGTCCTTTGATCGATATATGAGGGTATGAATCCCATTAAAAAAGTTCTACGATTTTTTTTAGTTTTTTTGTCATTTTTTAACTTAAGTGCATTTTTTGTTTAAAAACCGCAATTTTAACTCAAAAGAAATAAATTTACTAATGAAATCAATTAAAAATTTTCCATAGTATCCAAATCTGGCGCCATTTCAAGTCTATACCCTGTCTATAAGCAGCAAAAGCCATGTTTTTGTTCTCATTGGGCTGGGCAAAAAGGAGCATTTTTTAAAAAAATTTAACAGTTTTTTACATCAGTAATGAAAATGATAAAAAAAATAATAAATTTACAAACAAACGTCGAAAATCTGTTGCAAGTGAAGAGATGAAGTTAAATATAACGTTATCTGCAGTAGAAAACCCTAAATTGTCTTTGCAAAAAAAGGCATCTTTGCTTCTAGATAAAATTGGTAAAGATACAATATCAAATTTTTTTAAAGAGAACAAGTTTTATCTATATAAACCACAATATATCTATACATTAAAACCTAAAGACTACGACAGACGATTAAAATTTTGTTTTCTTATTCAAGGAAAGGTAGAAGACAATTCTTTTTTTTGCTAGGAGTTTTTTTTTCTGACAAAGCTACATTTACGTCAGTGTCAACTGTGTCTTTGCAATAGGTATAGTACCAGCAGAACGGCGCAACATATCATAGTACATCATACGCTTGATGTACATGTGTGTGTACATGTGTATATCGCCGTGCTCGTAAATTCAATAATTAAACTATAAATACGTATACAAAAACTTATAAAAGCGTGAAAATTGAAGAATTAGTATCATATCCAACCAATGGTGTGTAAATTAAGTGGTTCTCTCAAGTGCATGTGCAATAAATACATTTGGAAAGTTTAGCTAGCGCTATATACTACGTGCATAAAGATCAATTTCTAAATAAATATATTCAAAGGAATAAAAAAAAAATATCCTTTCATAAAATATTAAACAAATATTAAATATAAAAATAAATTTGAATATCTTTAAAAAATGCAATGTAGAAATTGTTGAAATGCAAGGTGTCTGTTTTATTTGCGACAGTAAATTTCATGATAAATGTGCCGCGCTAGCAAATGGAGATGTGAAGGTGCTGCAATCAAGAAAAATTATTAAATGGACTTGTGAGATATGTGCTTCTGCCGCTACCGGATTCGATGCTCTTAAGTCATTAATTTTGAGCTTGCAAAAAGAAGTATGTGAACTAAAAACTATTTTAAATCAAAACAACTCAAACACTAAAATTACTTCTAATCCCGTCTTAAATGTTGATGATGTATTGCATGATATACATGAAATGAAGTTACGCGAACAAAATATTATTTTTTTCAATATTGAAGATAATGAAACATTTGATCATGAAAAAAAAGTTAAATGTATGATTAGTGCAATTGATAAGACGGTTAATGTAAATAATTTAATAATGTTTAAACTTGGAAAAATAAAGTTTTAAATAAAAACAGACCTTTAAAAGTTATATTAAATTTGGTGGATGATTTAAATAAAATAATGAAAAAAACATATTTATTGAAAAATCAACCAGATCACAAAGGCGTCTATATTAATTACGATCTTACCGCCCGTCAAATAGATCAAAAGAATAGAGTCCGTAAAGATTATGAAGAAAGAAAAGCCAAAAATAATAATGTGTTCCTGAAATATACTGCAGGTGTCCCAAAAATAGTGGAGAAAAAAACATATAAATATTCAACAGTTTGAAAGTGAAACAACTTATTTCTACTACCAAAATGTAAATGGACTTAATACTAAAACATTACATTTCTACAATAACATGTTAAATTGTGACTCGGATGTTGTGTTACTGACCGAAACTGGGGCAAATGAAGGTTTAGAAGAATTATTCCCTTCAAATTTTATTGTCTTTTGTTCTGATCGGCGTGCTGGTAAAGGTGGAGAAGTGTTAGTAGCGGTAAATAATAGAAAATCATCGGAATTAATAAAATTAAATTGGAACAGTCAGTATAATATTGATATTTTGTGTTTAAACATTAAGTTACACTCAATAGATTTGATACTATTTTTACTATATATACCTCCTTCACATCCACTTGCTGCATATGAATTTGTTTTAGATAATATAGAACAATCTGTTAATGATAAACCCTTTGTTATTGTGAGTGATTTCAACTTGACACATTTTAATAACTGTTTTTTTAACTTTTTTAATTAAACTCGCACTGTTTGATTAATTATTTATTAATTAATGGTTCTAGCATAATATGTACATATTGTTTAACTGAGAACCGAGAACCGAGAACTCAGAACGAGAACTAGAACTAGAACTAGAACTAGAACTAGAACTAGAACTAACTATGTATCTACCGACAACGTTTTTATATAGCGCGTAGCGGTTCACCGGAAGAAAGTCTTAGTATGTAAATTCATCTCAATGTTGATTTGAATTTACATCAGCATTATTCATTGAGTAGATTTTCCAAAAGTTTCTTCCAGCGCACAACCGACGTAAGCATTACTGATAATATGCTTAATAATTGATTTGTAAAGCAAACAGTCTTGCGGACACGTTCTTGACCGGATATTTGCATAAAGAGCGTGCCGCTCACAATCATCAACTGTGCGTTACATTGTGTTACATTGTGGTGGTTAATAATATTACTACACCCCCTCCCTTAAAAGAAGATTCTAGTTATAAATTAGAATCTTTTCGAGAAGTTCGTCGACCTGTAATTTTGGATAAGCCACTTATATGAGGAGTTTGAGTAGAGCAAATACTAGGTCTTGATCTAGAGGTCATTTCAATTTGATTGTCTAAATTTAGATGTGTATTTGAGTCATATCTTTGCTCCATTCTGATACAAATAGTAGCATTTTTACAACATGAATTATTAAAACATTTTCGGAAGATACAATATCCTATTATTAAGACTAAAATACCTAAAACAATATACGTAAATAGTGAATACCTATGAAGCAAATTGTTACTATTAATATTATTTTGAATTTTCTCAGCCATATCATTTATATCATTTAGTTTGTGACTTGCCATGTTCAAATCTTCTAGATGTTTTGCGATAGTTTTGAAATTACCACTTAAAGGTATAGTAGTTAAGTTTATGCTGTTATCTTCACAACAATCAATTTCTATTTTAGCTTCTGGAACGAAGTCAAATAGCATGATTGATTCACTAATGTAGTTTTGATTTGGAATCAATATGGCAGTACTTGTAAATCCCTTACAGTTATTGGAAATTGTTAGTTTGCCAACACCGTTAATATTGATGTTTCTTGGCAATCTATCTTTACAATTTAAGGTTAACTGTTCTGTACTTGGTATTGTATAAATCCAAGTATTCGATGTTTTTAACTTAGTCCAAATAGGTTCTTCAATTTCTACTATTCTTTTATCGCAGGTTTTTGGTATGTATTTATTGGCATGGTGCAAGGTCACTTCACAAATTTCATTTTTGTAAGATAAATGAATAGGCTGTTCTTCTTTACATAAAAATTGTATTTTAGTTAAAGATTTACATTTGTAAAAAGTTGCTTCATTCATAGTAATGTATTTTTGTTTATTAATACTTAAAACTAAGTAATCTATACTAGGTTGTACAAACATAAATCTATTCGAACTTATATTACTTGGTAATGGTAACATATGGTAAATATTTAAATCTTTTTCGTCAGTTAGTGGGACATTTATAACATATACTAGTTTATTATCCTTATAAAATACGGAAATGTCAACTAAATTTATTAGAACTTGAGAATTCTCGTTGTTAATACTGATTGGAAAAGATAAACCATTTGGTAAGTCTTTACTTAAGGATTCCAATTCAGACATTAATTTAGTGGGAGTGATTATTATCGGATGTATTTTTCCGACTTGTGCGAGCATAATGGCGTTTATTATAGTCAAAACTTCAAATTGATATTGTGTAAACATAATGGAATATATCGAAATATGTTCTTCTAAAAGAGTTCTAAAATTAAGATCTTCAAAAATTTTTGTTTCATTAGCAACAAAGGATTCCAATTTTTTAAAGTTTTTCATCAATATCTGTTCATTATAATTCAAATCACCGATTGTTTCATTAAAATTAGTAATTGTAGACTTAACAATAGATACTTGATCTTTTATCAATTTTACAACCGATTCTTCGTTTTCAGAAAACACCTTTATTTTTGCATCATAAAAATTAGCATCGCTTTCGTCCAAAGTTCCGAATAAATATTTTGATACTGCACCTATAGCATTTATTAATCCACGTTTTTGTATACGTTTATGTCCTATTAACTGTTTTAGAACACTAATTTCGTTTTTGATTCTTTCTATAGCATGATTAGTTACTTGTTTAAAGTTTTCACATGACTTTTGAGAAACGTATTTATAATTACCATGATTATAATTAGCGTGTACGTTATTACAATAAGCAATGGTTTTTAAATAGTAACGTTCTAATTGTTCAAATCTAGAATCAAAACTTTTAAAATCTATGTACGTGATTATTGTCCATAGGTCATGATATAATTTTAAAGTTCCTAAATGTTCATAATATATACCTGGGGAATTTATGTAACTAACTTGTTCGTAATCAGGTATTTCTTTGGCATGAATGGTGCACATGATGAGGGCTATTATATACCTGGAATGGAAATAATCTAAATTAATATTTTTTTATTCGAAATAATGCTTTAATCTATTATTATGTACTTTTACAAGTTTTTTACCCTTTTTTATTGTACTATTTACTTTTGAATCAATCGATGTTACAACGTAAGGTCCTATCCATAAAGAATCTAGTTTTTTACTCCTACCTCTTTTTAAAGCTTCGTCGTACAATAATACTTTATCGCCAATTTCAAAAGTTGCTTCATTTATATTCTTATCGTATTGAATTTTTGATTTCTTTTTTCTTTCTATTAAAGTGCTTCTGGCAAAACTACGGGACTCTCTTAAAGTTTGTTTTAGATCGATAACATAATCATCATATGAATACTTGATTTCCAGTGGTTTATTTGTAATAGCACTTGGTAATCTAGGTTTTGTTCCGTATAGCAATTCATATGGTGTAAATTTTGTAGCTGTATGCGGAGTTGTATTATAAGTAAACATCGCATAACTTAATAGTTTATCCCAGTTAGTTTGATCTCTATTTATGTAGTGTCTTAGATACTCTTTCAGAGTCCTATGAGATCTTTCTAATGTACCGTTTGATTGAGGTCTATATGCACAAGTATTTATTTTCTTTATATTTAGTAACTTACAAGTGTTTCTAAATATCTCGCTAAGAAAGTTAGATCCTTGATCAGTGAGAATACATTCTGGTATTCCGTGTCTACAAATAATATCAGTAACTAGTTTGTCAGCAATAGTAGTAGCTTCCTGGTTACTTATTGGAATAAATTCTACAAACTTCGTAAGGTCATCTTGGAATGTAAGTATGTATTGGTTTCCATTTTCTGTCTCTGTTAGAGGTCCAACTATATCCATAAAACATTTTTCGAATGCATTTTCTGCCGTGGTTGTAATTTCTAGAGGCATCTTTGTGGTATTATGAGGATACGTTTTGTTCTTTTGACATAATTCACATTTCTTTATATAATTTGTAATATAGTCTTTCATACCATCCCAACTATAGTATTCTTTTATTCGATTGTAAGTACGATTTACGCCTTGGTGTCCTCCAATTAATTGGTCATGAAACTCTTCTAATATTTTCACTTTGTTTTCTTCTTTATCAATTTTATAAATACTATCATTAATTATTACTATCTTATACGTAATACCTTTGAATACATATCTTAACATTGTTCTTAACTTTATCCATCGAATGTTATCTCGTTTTCCAAACCTATTTATGCAGAAATCATATACATTATCTTTGAGGCTTTTCCTTAATTTTAAAAGCACATCGAAATAGTTACTACTATATAGTTTGTCGCAATAATTTTCTCTATCGACAAATACAAGTTTAGAGTCTATTTTATGAATCGTATACAAGTCTAACACTTTGTTTGTAAGCTTTTCTATAACATCCTTAAGGTTTTCTGAATTCCTTATCATTTGAGGAATAGTATCTAATTTACTTGGTATAAAAATCAATTTTATTTTATTGTCGATTTTTGTAGAGTTCTCTAATATTTTATTATTTATTACTATATTCTTTTCAATAGCGTTTAAATATTTTTCGTAACTGTCGTTCATTAATTCAACTATGCTTACTTGTGGTTGGTTGTTATCGAATATTTTTATTTCAAATGGTGGTTTAAATAAATACTTAATCATTTCTATTACTACTTCAAATTGTAGTCCATCTAATCCACATCCTATTTTAGGTAAAGCTAATTTATTAATGTTTTTTCTATGGCACAGTGTCTTCAAGTTTACTAAAGTTAAAAATAAATTTTTATAAGTAGGTTTATGATAATATTTTTCCTTGGTAATTAAATAAAATATATATCTATCGGAATCTTTTAAATATAGTACAGAATGTAATTTAGGATCTTGTGATTCTAGTACGTCGATTTGTTTGTAATTTTTTTTTAAAGTTAAAGATATTCCTTTGCTCATTTTTAGATCTAAACTTACAGAGTGACCTAAAGAGTAATCTGGATCAACTTGAAATAAGTCACCGGATACTTCTAAAACGTTATCACTAGTAAGTGGCAAATTATTAATTTTTCGGTATATATCAAATTCTTCAAAAGTTACATCATTTTCTGTTTGTATTCTACTTAAAGCATCCGCTGCTTGATTTTTCTTTCCTGCTCTATATACTATTTTATCAATCTCATATTCGGAAAGTTTTAATTTCCATCTAAACAGTCTCGATCCTGGGTCTTTTGTGTTAAAAATCCATTTAAGTGCCTGGTGATCAGTTATAATATCAAATTTATGTCCATATAAATATGGCCTAAAATGTTGTGTACACCATACAACAGCTAACAATTCCTTTTCTGTAGTAGTGTATCTTTGTTCTGCCGGATTTAACTTTCTACTGCAATAAGCGATAGGTTTGTCTTCATTTGTATGTCCTTGAGAGAGTATGCCTCCTATAGCATAATCACTAGCGTCTGTAGTTAATACAAAAGGATCTTCAAAATTTGGGTATATCAACAAGGGAGCACTAGTTAGCGCCGTTTTTAGACAAGAAAATGATTTTTCGCAATCAGATGTCCATTCAAACTTTATACCTTTTTTTAATAATTGTGTCATAGGCACAGCTAAATCGGAAAAGTTTTTAATAAACTTATGATAATATCCACATAGACCTAGAAAGCTTTTTATGTCCTTGGGACATTTGGGACAAGGAAAATTTACTACTCTATCAATTTTCTTGGGGTCAGGCTTTATGCCATCTGACGTAATGCAATGTCCTAGATATAATACTTCCTTCCGCAGGAATTCACATTTATCAGGCTGCAGTAACATTTTGTTATCTCTAAACCTTTGAAAAATTTCTTTTAACTTATTATTATGTTCCAACAAGTTACTAGCATATACTACAACATCATCAAGATAGACAAAACACTTAATGCCTTGCAATCCTATTAGAACTGAATCCATAAGACGTTGGAAAGTAGCTGGAGCGCCACGTAAACCGAAGGGCATACGATTATACTCATAGTGACCAAAAGGGGTTGAGAATGCTGTTTTTTCTCTATCAGACTTGTTAACAGTGATTTGATGAAAGCCATTAGCGAGGTCTAGCGTGGTAAAATATTTAGAATGACCTAACTGGTCTAAAATATCCTCAATATTAGGTAAAGGGTACGAATCGCCAACGGTGTTTTCATTTAATTTCCTATAATCTATTACTAGCCTGTATTTTCGTACTCCACTAGCATCCATTTTTTTTGGTATAACAATCAGAGGTGCATTCCAAGGACTGTTGCTTTTAGAAATAACATTATCTGCTAACATGTTTTCTGTTTGTGTTTTTATTTCGTCTCTGTATTTAAATGGTAACCTATACGGCTTAACATTTATAGGGCTTATATCATTTTTTGTTGGTATATTGTGATAAACAACATCAGTACAAGTAAGTTTATCTCCTTTAACAAAAAATACATCTGCATATTCTTTGCAAATATCAACTACATGTCTTTTTTCCTCATTATTTAAGTGTTCTAACCTTAACGAATTTAATAATTGATCAGTTCTTGCCAAATGATTTGTTACACATAATTTTGTTTCATTTTCTGTTTCACATACGTTAACTGTCACACTTTTATATTTCTCACCGTTTACTTTAATTTCATTCACTAAGAAAACATCTTCGTTAATATTTATTACCGATATAATACATTTATTATCGATTACTTTTGTTACGCAATTGCTTATATAAACTCCAGGTTCTATTTCCTTTTTATCAATTATTACATCAGAACAACTTGTTATGTTTTCTACATTAGCTTCCACAAGAATCTCAGTCCTCGCTGGAATATTTAGCATTTTATTTTCATATCTCAAATTTATTTCTTTGTTATTTATAATTAATATCATGTTTTCATAATCAATTTTACTTCTGTTTACTCTTAAAAAATCGCTTCCTAATATTCCATCGTATTTTAATGGAAATGTATCATCAACAATATGATAATTAGTTTTATATTCAGGGTCATATGTTAAACCTAACGTATAAAACGGTTCATTAGACAATCCTGTAATTGTAACTACATTGTTATCTATCTTTGTTCGATCTTTTAAATTATTTCTTTTGATGAGAGTCACATCTGATCCCGTATCTAACAATAGTTTAAAATGTCCTACCTTGCTACACTTAGAAGGTAGTTCCAACATTATCTGGTTTTTATACGATTCTCTATTTTTATCTATAGCTAAAGTTTTTACACTTTTTTTCTTATTATTAAGTTCTATAACTCCACGGCCTTCTACAATTAGTTTCCGCTCGACTGGCCGCTTGTCGAGGGAGCGTTCAAGTTTAAATGTTTGTTTTTGTTTTCATTAAAAATTCTAGATCTGCATTCACTTATACAATGTCCGGGTTTTTTACAATAAAAACACGGGCCAGTAGTTTTTTTACCAGTATCTTTTTGCTCATATCTACTTTGTTTTACTTCTAAATTATGCACTTTCACTTTACTATAACATGCATTTGCCAAATGTCCTATTTTATTACATTTAAAACATTTTTTATCTTCCCTATCTGTGTTACGAATTTGATAATTAAAATATTTAGCAGAATCTCTGTGACTAAGCAATTCTCTTTCTTCTGCCCTAGCTAACTCCATTGCTTGTTCTAACGAATTGGGATTACGAGCTTTAATCTGAATTTTTATAGGTTCTAACAACCCTTGTATAAAAACATTGAGTGCTTGTACTCTAAGCACGTCCGAAATTACTTCTGCCTGTTCTATAGTTTTTCTTACAGTAGAAGCATCTATTAAATTTGAAAGATATTTTTCTATTTTTCCCGAATACTGTTCAATACTTTCGCCTTTAATTTGTCTGCAGGAATTTAATTCCAATTGCCAGTGTGCCACTGACCTTTTTTCCGAGAATACCTCTTCGAGGTGTGTTTTTAGGTCTTCCCAATTATCAAAATTCCTATACCTAATAAAACTTTTTGCTTTGCCCGTTATTTTCGTTTTTATAATTTTTAATAAAATTTCTTGGTATTCTTCCCTAACAGATTCCATAGCCATATCGCACGAGTCTACAAATTCCGATATTAATTCCTTTTTGGATCCATCAAAATCTTTAACTAATTTTACTGCGGTATCTAACGAAATAACCGCGACAAAATTTCCATCAGCTTCCGCCATAATTCTCAAGTTTTAATAATAAAAATTCACAATTATAAAATAGTTGAATATTTAATTAACAAAAATTACCATAGTTAGTTTTTATAAGTTCGACTTACATTTTCATTATATAGATGTTTTATTAATATCCTATTTAATTGATTTCACGTTACGCGCACTTTGCTCTGCTTTTTGTCACTAATTTCACTGTTGGTCTTCTGTCGGCTACGCTCGAGAATCTTGGGATGCTTCAGTTGCTGTCCAGATGCGGGAATCTTCGATTGATAATTTCTTTTTAAATTATTATTCTTCATCAAATTATTTATTCTTCCATTATTGATTATTTCTTTGGGCACTTGACTATTTTATTTTTATTTCGATTTTTATTTATTATTATGCGTTTATTTTAACGCTCGGGATATATTATTTGTAATAATCCCACCGCTGCCACCAATTTTTGTAGTGGTTTTTTAATTAAACTCGCACTGTTTGATTAATTATTTATTAATTAATGGTTCTAGCATAATATGTACATATTGTTTAACTGAGAACCGAGAACCGAGAACTCAGAACGAGAACTAGAACTAGAACTAGAACTAGAACTAGAACTAGAACTAGAACTAGAACTAACTATGTATCTACCGACAACGTTTTTATATAGCGCGTAGCGGTTCACCGGAAGAAAGTCTTAGTATGTAAATTCATCTCAATGTTGATTTGAATTTACATCAGCATTATTCATTGAGTAGATTTTCCAAAAGTTTCTTCCAGCGCACAACCGACGTAAGCATTACTGATAATATGCTTAATAATTGATTTGTAAAGCAAACAGTCTTGCGGACACGTTCTTGACCGGATATTTGCATAAAGAGCGTGCCGCTCACAATCATCAACTGTGCGTTACATTGTGTTACATTGTGGTGGTTAATAATATTACTACAACTGTAACATAAATGACTCAGGCTCTAACTTAATAAACAATTTTATCAAATTTAATTTATCAAATCAAATCAATAATATTACAAACGCGAATGGACGTTTGCTTGATCTTATTATTTTATCCGATATTTTTAAATATAATGTTGAACGTAGTGATAACATACTTGTTAATAAAGATTCACATCACCCATCCATTAATTTCAACATAAATCAAATTAAAACAGTTAAATCATTTAACATAAAAAATAGCTTTAATTTTAATTTAAAAAAAGCAGACTTTTTTAGATTGTATCAGTTGTTGGGTGCGACAGATTGGGATTTTTTAAGCAATGAAGTCAATGATGCTTGCAAAGCATTTTATAAAGAATTGCTAAATGTTATTACCGACACTGTTCCCAGATTCAATAAAATTCACAAAAAATCAAATATGCGTATAAAAGTATACTATTTAAAACTTTATAGAAAATCACATCTTCAGTTCCATAAAAGTAAACTAAATCACAATAAAAACGCTGTAAAAAGAAATATTGAGATTGACTACGCAGTTTATATTAATACCACTGAAAGCAATATAAATTATTTTAGACTTACATTAATGAAAAGAAAAAATTCACACGCATTTCTGGAATTATACATAAAAATAGAATAATGTTTGATTCTCCTAATGATATTGTTAATGAGTTTGCCAAAAAATTTTATTCAGTACATACTGATCAAAAAAGCACCTTATAATTTAATAAATAATTAATTGGCATCTTTTAACTGGGACATATTAAATTCCATGTCAACTAGTGACGCCACTACTTATGTTTATACGGTACTTGATTCTACTGTTGAAATATTTGTCCCATTTACTCGTAAAGTAAAGTATTCTTACCCTATATGGTTTACTCCTGATATTATACAATTAATAAAAGATAAGAAGCTAGCTCATAAACTTTTTAAATCTACTAATGAAAATAATCATTATCAAATTTTCTCACAATTACGTCAACGATGTAAAAGTCTTATTGATGAGGCATATCTTGATTATATTAATAAAGTAGAAAACAGTATTATTAATAATCCCAAATATTTTTGGAACTATACAAAAAACTTTGCTAAAAATTCTAGTGAAATTCCCAACACTATGATTTTAGATAATAAACAATCAATGGATAAAGAAGAAATTGTTAACATGTTTGCTGTTCACTTTGCTTCAACTTATAAACCTTTGTCCATAAACAATAATTTTGATAATAATATTTATGCAACCTCACATGTCGATGTAAATGTTCTTTCTTTCAGTGAAATTGAAGTTGTTGACTCAATGATGCAACTTGATTTAAACCAAGGTGCCGGTCTAGATGGTCTACCACCTATATTTTTAAAAAACTGTTCGGAGATGCTTGCTAAACCAATTTCTATTTTGTTTAATAAATCTCTATCCGAAGGTTACTTTCCGGAACACTGGAAATTAAACTACGTTGTACCTGTGCATAAAAATGGTAGCAAAGCTAGTATAGCTAATTATCGTCTAATCAGTAAACAATCTCAACTACCTAAACTGCTTGACAAATTAGTTTCACAAAAATTAAACTCACTGTTTTCTAATGTTATCATTGATCAACAACATGGTTTCTGTCCTACAAAATCTACTACCACTAACCTTTTCTTATATACTACTTTTATATCCGAAAGCTTGGAATCAGGAACAATGGTTGACTCTATCTACACTGACTTCTCAAAAGCTTTTGATAGAGTCAATCATAAAATTCTGATTAAAAAGCTAAAGTCACTGGGAATTGGTGGAACTATTTTGCAATGAATTGAATCATATTTAAACAACCGAACACAACAAGTCGTCATTTCTAACTCTAAATCAGATCTGATTAATATTACTTCTGGTGTTCCTCAAGGCTCACACCTAGGACCCCTTCTTTTTAATCTATTTATAAATGATATCAGTGTCGATCTTGAATGTCAGTGTCTTCTTTTTGCTGATGATTTAAAACTATTTAAACGGATAGTAAATGAAAATGACTGTGTATCTTTACAAAATGATATCCATAAAATATATAACTGGTGCTCAAAAAACGACATGGAACTTAATATTAATAAATGTAAAAGTATCCGTTTTTCGCATAAACATGACAATTTTCAGTTTGAGTATAGAATTGGTACTACTATTTTAGAATCTGTAAAAAGTATTAAGGATTTAGGTGTAAATTTTGATTGCAAATTAAATTTTATATCGCACATAGATAATATTATTCAGAAATCTCTCAAAAAACTTGGATTTGTTAAAAGAATAACTAAAGACTTTAGAAACATCAAACCAATAAATGTTATATATAATAGTTATGTGAGATCAATACTGGACTATTGTTGTATTATTTGGTCACCGCATTTTCAAAACGCTATTATGCGTCTAGAAACGGTCCAAAAAAGGTTTATTAAATATCTTTGTTATAAATGTGGTATTCTATTTTCAAACCAATATTATGATTTGTTGTTGTCTCACTTTGGATTACATCCACTTTTAAAAAGAAGAGAATACTTTTACACTACATTTTCTTACAAAGTTGTAAATGGTAATTTAAAATGTCCTCAAATTTTATCAATGTTTTTTTTAGTATGTCCTAAACATAATACAAGACTGCAAACAGTGTTGAAGACTAAACACCATTCAACCTGTTATAGTTATAATAATCCCTTAAACCAATGTGTAATTAGTTTTAATAAATATTGTGATAACTTGTATTTTTTTAATGTTAACTGTAATTGTTTTAAAATATGTGCAAAATCTGTTATATTTTAGAATTAATTGTTGTAAATTAATGTAAAGGTTGATCCGTAAATAAATATATTATTATTATTATCACAATGTAAGGTGCAAAAATTATGCATATTAATTTATCAATAAACTGTTTTTCTGAAGATGAGATCAAATATGCTATAAATAAATTAAAGAGTGGAAACACTAAGAGTCCAGATTTGATACCAGCCTTTCTAGTAAAAGATTGTTCTACAACGTTTGTCAAACCATTGCTCCACTTATTCAATTTAATTTTAAAAACTAATACTATCCCTGATAAATGGAAAATTTCTAAGATTTGCCCTGTTTTTAAAAAAGGTGAAATTAACAACATTCAAAACTATAGACCAATTTCAAATCTTTGAAATATTGTTATCTAATATTATATTTAATCACATAAAAAATAAAATATCTGTTAAACAGCATGGTTTTTTTTAAGATAGATCTACAGCTACTAATCTTGTATGCTTTACTCAATATGTATCTGATGCTCTAGCTAGATGAACGTTTGCAAGTAGATACAATATACACTGACTTTGAAAAAGCATTTGATCATGTTTCCCATGACTTAATCTTAAAAAAGTTAGATTTTTTTGGCTTTAGTTACAAATTATTGAAATTATTTGAATCATTTTTGAGGAGTAGAATGAATTACGTGGTGGCATTAAATCGGATCTATATGTGATATACCACGAGGGTCTAATCTCGGTCCCTTATTGTTTCTAATATTTTGTAAAGATGTATTAGAAGTTAATAACTCTAACACTTTAATGTATGCAGATGACCTAAAAATTTGTAAAACAATTAAATCTGAAGAAGATGCAATATCTCTACAACAAGATTTGAATTCTCTACATACATGGATTCAAAATAACCATTTTAATCTTAATGTTAAAAAATGCTTTTGACTTACATTTTCTAGAAAACGTTCTGAATTTATATACAAATACAATATTAATAACTATGCAATTAAAAGGCTGAGTGATATTAAAGATTTGGGCATAAAATTCGACAAAAAACTTACTTTCAATTCTCATATACAATTAATCATTAGTCAAGCTAATCAAATGTCTGGGTTTATTATAAGAAATTGCAAACTATTTAAATCCAATAATGCATTAAAAAGTGCATATTTTTCTTTTGTAAGAAGTAAAATTGAATATTGCTCAATTATTTAGAATTCATTTCAAAAAAAGTTTAGTAATAAGCTAGAACGAGTTCAAAAAAAAAATTTAAAATATTTTTATTTAAAATCTCATAAAACATATCCAATTCAAAATTATTCATATGAATTATTATTAAATGAGTTCAATTTTCAATCGCTTTCTACTAGAAGAATAATATCGGAAATAACATTTATTTATAAAATTCTGCACAACATTATAGATTGTTTGTCAATCCTTAACAAATTAAATTTTAATGTTTCTAGATTAAATGGTCGTCTTGACCATATGTTTTACAATCAATTTTCCCGCACTTGCCATCATATGAATTTGCCATTTCAATCAATGTGTTATTATTTTAATAAATATGTAAGCACTGATTCATTTATTATGTCATTAAAAGAATTTTTAAAATACTTGCATAATTTGAATATCAATGCATAGTAAAAAATCAAACTACTTTACTTAACAACTTAATTTTATATATATATATATATATATATATACGTACCGCGCGGATGATGCGAAGCCCAGTATACACTACAGGCCACCAGAAGCCCGGTCTTAAAAAAACAGTTTTGCTGTATATTTTGCAAATTTACTCTTTAATAATGAATATAATTATATCTGATATGCGAAGGGTAAGTTTATATAGAAATTTATTTTGTATAGGTTGGTCAGGTTATGCGAGCCCTACGAGGCAACACGGATATTGTGAAGCCTAAGTGCATATGTTTATATTGCCTACGGTTTATTTGACGCCCAACGGTGTTGCCAATTTTTTCGCTATTAAACCGAATAAAATATTAGAAAATCAATTGGACAAATATTTTAAGAAATGTGGCTGTTGAATGTAAGTAATTTATCACATAATAGTTTTAAAAAAATAATATAATGTTAGTATTCTAATGCTATATATAGATAATTGTAAAAAAAAGAAATCTATACAATACCTAATTGTTGTTGGGACATAATAAGTAATTTCTAAATATTACATATTAATATTTAAAATAAAATTATATTAATGTATGTAAAGCTTTTTGATTGGTTATTAATGTCAATACTTATAATTTGTTTAGTAAAAAATAAGGGTCCTTGGAGATGTTTGTAACATTGCTTTACTCATAAACCTCTTAGTTTAAACTACTATTCCATTAGCTCAGACCATAGCCGAATAGTCTCTAATCTTTATGGAAGAAATGAACAGAAAGTTAAGAGTCGGTCTATAAGACCGATTAGACGTTTTTCTCACACTCTAGAACAGAGCATCACATCCCTTTTTAATATTCAAACAATTAAAAGAGTTGACAGCGTAATCTTTGACTTTACTAGACTCATCTCGCTAGCAATGGAAAAGTCTACAGGTTTTGCCAAAAGTAAAATAGATTGGGTTTCAATAGAAAACCAGACAGCTCATCTAACTTTAAATAACAAAATTTCATGACCTAATTGACCAAAACAAACTAAGTTCAATGATGAGGTTATTTTTTAGGCTGATAAGCCAAAAATCTATCTAACTTAATGGTGAGATATAGAAGGCAATAAAAAGTACAAAAATCATTGCTGAAAATCCGTTCTAAACTTCTCTAACAAAGATAATCTAATATGTAAAAATAAGCGTAGACCGTTTTTTTAATTTATGACAAAGAAGCTTTAAATATACTTTAGAAAACATGGCCAAATTATTTGCTGACAACTCTAATGCGCATCGTTTTACTACAACGACTTAGATTTGGACCACTTAAAAAGAATCCACAAAAAAATAAAATATTGTAGAAAACGTACTAATTCTGCTTGACTTTTTAAATTGGTTTGGACGTCTAAAGTAAGAAATATGTTTCTTTATTTCAAACCAAAATTAGAACCAAATCCTAAACAAAGCTTGAAAGCATTTTCTTACAAGGTTGTAAAGTTTTCCACTTACATTACAAGTACAATGCTAACGTCACATTTTTGTATTCATAAAAAATTCTAATAAAATTTGAAACATTTTTCACAAAATAACCTTGGACAAAATTAGAAATCACACGGAAGTTAAAAACCTATTGCCAAATCATCAACATGGTTTTAGATATGGGCTCCTTTCAACTAACTAGAGTTTAAATCTAAATAATTTTTTGTATAAAACTCAAAAAGAATCCTTCTGTTTAAACCCACAGAAACTATCTTGCAACAAAAAAAATCGGAGTTATGTATTTTTATGCAAAAATATTAAAAACTTAATTAATAAATTATTTTTATACTAATTTGTTAAATATACCCAAAGGTTTTCTTAATTTTAAAATGAGAAGACAAAAACAAACACCTTGCAACAAATAAACACTTTACCTACACAGACGCCGACCCGATCATCTATTGCAACCGCTGCAACCATTGCCACCTGCTGCCAACAATCTGCTTGCCACCACTTAACCAATACGCTTTGCTTCTAAATGCAGTTAAACTTTAACATTGCAGGGAGGGCTAAACTCTCCTGGAAGAGGCTGTTAAAGAAACACCTCTGGTAAAAGCACAAACATATAACATGTCATCATTCTTTGTGTTTCAAAAACCTTACAACGTGCGCACACTATAACAAGATAAACAGAACGAGGTCAAATGATACGATTAGAATCTACACGGATAGTCAAAAAAAAAAAAAAGTTCTGAAGCGAGAATCTTCTCGCAAAATCTGGATCTCAAAATATCTTTACCATTAGTAACGCACACATCTATCTTCTAATCAGAAGTAGGACAACTTATGGGGTTATGAAAAAAATAACTCGCAAAATATCTGGCAAGAATGCCTAAACTCTAACAGACAGTAGAGCAGCTTTAAATGCTATAAACAAGCCTAAAATCACATTAAAGCTAATTTTTGAATGTCATCGTGTTCGTACTTTAGCAGCCTGTGGAAATAACATCAAGCTGCTCTGGGTATAAGGACATTCCTCCAAAGTAGGTAACATTGAGGCGGACGGGCTAGCGCGTAAAGGGTCAACCCTTATGACGTGTGAACCTGAACCATGAACACTCAAAAGTTTAAATAACCTCCAAAAAATTAACACACACACAACGCACTGGAAAGACGCTGGGATGACACTTCTGGCTGTAGACAGGAAAAGGAAACAATGACTACCTCAAATGCTAAAACAGCCAATTACTATTTGTGACTGTCACACTGCCAACTAAGAAAACACATGCACTCAATTAGTATTGGAGATAATCCAACATGTAGAGAATGTAAAATGAATGACGAGACGATCGAGCAGGTGCTATGTAGATGCCCGGCCCTCCCATACAATAGAGAGTCCATGTTGGGAAGCTGTTGGCTTGACATGGCCAGTATAGGAGAGACCCTTCAAAGCGTTGTACTTGCATACATCAGTTAAATGCCAAAACAACGAAGTAAGGTCAAAACGACACTTTTCCAAATTATAACCGTAGCTCATCAGCATCAACTTTTGAAAACCATCTAAGCAGAAACCTGTAACAATGTACGAAAAATGTTTGGAATTCTAAAATAAGCATTATAGACGATCTTTTGTTAAAGAATTCCTGCTTAATGTTATATTCCTCTACAAACAAGTCCACTTGCAACACAACAAAGCTCAAACAGGCAACAAGTTGTTTACTATATTAAGTCTAACTATGGCAACATCTTTGGACAGTATTATGTTGTTATTAATTGACAATTTGATCACTGCCGTAACTAGGGCGGTGCCGTCGCAGAAAACCACCTAAACCTTATAATTTTGTAGTTTAGGGCGCAAAATTACGCTTTCGCACCGAGCGCATCTGAAGCTAGTTACGGCACTGGATTTGATAGCACATGCCATAAAAAATTTAAAAAATATTAAAAAACTGCTATAGCTAAAGTCTTTCAACTTGTTTAAAGGGAATTGATAAGTTTAGAAAGTAATGCAAGCATTAAATTTACCATAATAAAATTAAAAAAACAATTACTTAAACGTAGTACACAACCATACAAAACAAATTAAAAAATAATAATAATATATTGTGTATTTACTTTTTCAAACATGAAATAATAATACAAGTTACTATGTTTTCTATCCCAAATTTATTCTTACAAATACATTACTAGTTTTGGCTCTACTTATAGTTATATAACTTATTACATCTGTAGAAGGCTCTAGTAGAGCCAAAGCTATTATTGTATTTGTAAGAATAAATTTGTGATAAAAAAAATAGTAACTTGTTTTATTATTTCATAAACATGAATTATCACGTAGTAGAGGTCACAACCATCAATTATATTTTTCAAACATTTTATTGTAATAGACTGTTTTATAGAAAATTACTGATGCCAAACTTAAGGGCTTCATATAATTCATAAAACATGATTGGCTCCTAACATCCGTAAAACATATGTACTGTATATGCAGTTTAAAACGAAAGCCCTCTATAGTTGGATATAATGAACTATAAGTGTATAATTTGCGATAGTATATCGACATAGGAAGCCCAATAAATTTTGCTAAAAAAGTACAAGATAGTTTCATTTTTCATATCTTTTCATTATACATGAAAATTATTAGGAAGCCTAAAACGGGCATCGTAAAACTTTAGTGGGCTTGGTATCATCCGCACAACATACTGTTTTGGGCTTCATATTGAAGGTTAATGCGTCTATATATATATATATATATATATATATATATATATATATATATATATATATATATATATATATATATATATAAATCCAACCGTCGTTTTTAGACCCGCTATGTTTAACAGGCAACCACAGACCCACTAGAAATTTTTGTTGTAAGTGTGTGTATATTAAATAATTTTGACTTATTAATTAAGAACTCTAAGAACAATGAAAGAGGGGTAAACAATTATTAAGAAAACAAAAAGTTGATGTCTGGCAATCTCTGTTAGTCCCAGACAGTAGAACCGACAGTTTTAGACCCAGCAGTGTTGCCATGTTTTGTGGCCTAGATAGGTATGTAGCACATATTCTTTGTGTATGTCTATTTTTTGTGTCTATTGTATGTGATAAATACGTGCCGTAAACGTTTTAAAAGCCTGAACAACTTATGAAATTTTGAAACGTATATGCAAGTTTATTTTAATTTTGTGTTTATTTATTTTCTTGTTAAAGTTAACAAACCACAAAAATTATGCAAATTATTAAAACATTTACATAATATATGTTATGTCATTTAATAGAGTCAAACATTGATAAAATTAAAAAAAATTATATAAATGTAATAAATGAAAAACAAAAATAATAAACATTTTATTCTCAGATCAGACAAATTTAAATAAATTGCCGTTAATTAATATTTAATAATTTATTGACTAATCTTTTTTATAATATTTTAAAAACGTTTCAAACTTTTTAACTTATTAGTTTTTGAGCTTTTTTTTATTAGTTATCTGCTGCTTAATGCTGACACTATACAGTAAAACATGTTGCAATTTGTCAAATACAACTTTTAAACTTGAACTTATGTTTTTTTTTTATTTACTGAGAAGTTATTAGCGTTTCAACGAGAATATTATTAATAAAATACATAGATTATTCAACTATTTCAAAATTATGCTCAAAAAAATCAGTAAAGGTAAAGAAGGCAATACTTATCAGCATATTTTTGATAGATATTTTAAACTTATTAAACTTTAAAGTTTTGGTATATGGAGCTAGCTTGTTGTAAAATTTGATCGCATACTAATTAAATCCATTTCTAATTTTAAGCAAACGTTTAAAGTCAAACCTTAAATAATTGTTTGTCTTGAGGCATAATCATGCAAAGAACTCTGTGTGGTATATTGGTTAAAACTATTCTTAACATACAGAGACATTTGTAAATGTAAACACAAGGTACCGTTAAAATACTCAACGCAATAAAACTGAGCTTACAATCATATCTATACCCTAGACTATTTATAATTCTGATTGCTCTTTTCTGTATATTAAAAAACATTTGCTAAGATAGGTGCAGGACCTCAGTTTAATATTCCGTATTTTACGACTGAATAAATTCTGAGCAATAGTTTTTGTAAAGTAATACTTTTTAATTTTTTCAATAGATAGATATACTTAGAAATTTTATAGCTTACGTAGGTGGTATGAGCTATTCAAGTAAGTCTATAATCTAGCATTAATCCTAAAAACTTAACTACTTCAGTGTTGGTGTTAATTTCTTAGTGAGAAAATTAGATGCTCTGCTCAATCATTTACAATTGATTGTGTATTACACACTTCTACTTTTAATTCAACTATATCTTTATTAGATCTTACAATAGTTGTATCATCTGCAAATAGTGTAAAATGGGCTTGGGTGTCACAACATGGCAAATCATTAATATAGATTAAGAATGAAATTGGCTCTAAAACAAAACCTTGTGGAACATCCATGCTTACATTTTGCGTTTATGAATTTATAGAGTTCACTGCTACATATTGCAAACGGTCACTCAAACATGATGACAGAAGATAAATACTAGATTTACTAAAGTTGTTGTGTTTTAGTTTGTTAATTAAAATATGATGTAACACAATCGAAAGCTTTACTCAAATCGCAAACAGAGCATAAGTATGGCTATAAACCTCAAATCCATTTAAAATTTCATCAACTAAATATTTTATTGCAAACACTGTAGGTCTATGACGGCGAAAACCATATTAATTTTCACATAAAATATTATTTACTTCTAAATGTTGCGTTAGTTAGTACGACAGACAATTTCACCTTTTTGAATACTGGAATTACTTTTGCCAGTTTTAAAACACTTGGAAATATCCAGTTTTGTTAGGGGAATCAAAATAATATTTAAAATTGATTTTATTATTTTGCTATTAATATTGTAGCAATCCATGCAATTAGAATTTTTTTGATTTGATACGATATCACGTAGTTAAATAAAGGTAACTTCTCTAAAATTAAATTGATTTGAAAGTTGCGGTGATTTGCTGGCGTAACTTATAAAACTGGTAGCACTTGCAGACAAGTTATTAGAAATAGTCGGAGCTAAGTCAACAAAATAATTATTAAACTGATCCGGTGTGAAAAATTTATTATTGTTAATGCTATGGCTACTGCTTTGCAATTTGATTACCTGCCACATAGCTCTTTGAGGATTATTTGATTTATAAATAAAATCATCATGTGTTTTTTTTTGGCTAACCGTATTGCAACTTGATAGTCTTTTCTGAGTAGTTTTAATTGAGTAATTATAAGATCAGAATGAACATGTTTATTTAAATTATTCAGATTTTGAATGTTTTGTCTCATTTGGAATAGATCATATGAGAACCAATTTACTATGTTCGATTTATTTAATATCATGGTTTTCTCTGGAATAGCCTCAAGCATAGCACATGCAACAGTATTTATAAATACGTCAAATTTTGATTCTATAGTTAAATTGCGATTGGCAACAAAACTCCAGTCTACAGTATCCATTATGTTGTACAATATTAACAGTCCTTTGTCTGTAATAGGTCTGTAATTAATGCGTTCATTGGTTTTTTTTTTTACTGTGACAAAAGTTGATGCAAAACTAATTGCTAAATGATCTGAAAAACCTAGATTAATGGTTTTAACATTGTATTCTGCTTTGCTTATGTTTGATAAATATATTATCTATAGTATTATTTTTCCATGTACTTTAATTTAGTTGTAAATACAATCCAAACGAATGAAATAATGATTTCAACTGTACGGTAATATTATTATTTTTTTGGTTAAATAATACATTAAAATCACCTGTAATAATGATTTAAATAATATACACCTAAGAAACAGTTATCGCTTAAAAAAAATTAAAAGTAGTTATGACAAAATAAAAAATGCAAAAACCAGAACTATTGAAACAGGAACAATATTTTCTATATAATTACAGATGTTCCTTGTTTAATCGGATATTTGGGCACCAATGCAGCGCATGTGTTCTATTAAAGAAATGTATCATATTAGCAACGATTAAATTGAGTAAGAAATATTATGCACGGTACAAAAAACAAACAATAGCCTTGTTAAATAATAAATTTAAAGTATGTAGATTGCATATAATAATTTAAAAAGCATTAGTGTTGTTAATTTTATACAATCCCGATCCGACTGAAAACTCAGTCCAATGTCAGGCTTAAAATCCGGGCCCAGCTCAAATCACAACTCGTTCGGCCTAAAACTAAGTATATTATTATTAAAATATATAATAACTATTAATAACAGTTTCTAATAATTATATAGATAAAACTAAAAAACAAATCTTATTTTAAAATTATAATATAAGTAATAGACATCTAACGGAATAGGGTTGACCGCTACTACGTGATAATTCATAATAAAAAATAAAATAAAACACAGTAATTGTTTTATTTAATTTTCTATCCAAACGAATAGTTATTGAATAAAAAAAAATTAAAAGCGGCTATGAACTATAATAAAAACGCAAAAACTAGCACTAATAAAAAAAACAATATTTTTTATACAATCACAGGTGTCCCGTGTTTGATCAGACATATGGACACTAATGCAGCGATACGCAAATTAAAAAAAAGTTTACAGACCCGAGGCACCTGGGCACCAGCCCGTAGGTTTCATTGCGCTGTGTGCTGTTTTTTAAGTTTTGTTGCGTGCCCAAAACTCTGGCCGGGCACAAAGCCAAGTCATCTGCGAGGTATATTATAGCTTATTACAACGTTGCCAATGTTTGGTTTGAAAACGTTGGTATGGCATGGCTGGTCTGATAACGTCTTGCAGTGCTTATACAAATACGACGAGCGCGCCCTCGTCTGCCATATTTAATGAACTAAACTTGTATGTGTTGACATATTTGATATACGTTTTCACTCCCAAAATAATTTTGGAGTTGTTTTGTCTCCTGCTATATTATGCCGAAAAATAACGAAAAACACATGAAAACGTTGTCAGACCCAAGGCCGGGCCTGAGAACGTCGGATTTGGTCTGGGAACGTCGGTAGTATATAGCAATTTGGGTCTGTATAGGCGGTTTAACAAATCTATATATATATATATATATATATATATATATATATATATATATATGTTAACCCGGCAAGTCGGGCTCGTAAAATATATATTTATATTATGTCATATTCTAATGTATTTTGTCAAACTAACCTCCTAGGGACAAACAAACCCTTGTCTATTACTTCAAATAAAAAAGTTATAACCACAATGGTATAAATCCGGCAAGTCGGGCTCTTTGCTACTTATTGTAACTCAAAGTGGGTATAATATTTTTTAAATATATTTATAATTTATTGTTATTTTCATAGCTTGTAAACGTTGCTAATACTTTTATGAAAAAAAAATTATAAATAACCTATGTTTATTTGAATATTTGTGTATAAACTCGGCAATGTGGGCTCTTATTAGAATTTATCGTATAAGTCCAAGTTAAGAAATGGTTTTATAGAAATATTTAGAATCTATTATCATTTAAGTTGTTTCTAAATATTTCTTATACATTTGTGATAAAAAAGTTATAAATGTTTATTTGAATGTTCGTTTATACACTCGACAACTTGGGCTCTTACCGTAAAAGTTATAAGAAATTGTTTTACAAAAATGTTTATAATCTATAATAATTTAAATTGTTTCTAAAAGTTTACTTACACAGTTACGATGAAAAAAATATAAATTAAGTAAGTTTTGTTGAATGTTTATGCATAACATCGACAATTTATATTTTGTTTTTTTTTAATATTACTTATTATATTATATTCTTTTATAGACTTCTTTGCATATTTATTTGTCAAATAATTTAATGATGTAGACTACAACAAAATAGTTGCATGTATTTGAAACTACTATATTATTGATTAACAAGTATAAACAATATTCAAAGTATTACATCTTTAATTTTTATTATTATCAATGAATTTATGATAAATTATTTTAAAAGCAGTAAAACTATTTTAAGGTCAGTCTATTCATGCAGGTTTTTTTTAATTTACGACTTCTTTATTGTCTTGATATTTATTCAGAATTTCCTTACATCTGGATAATTGCAAAAAATAACAAGCGGCAATAGTAACAAGTTATTTACATGAATTTTAATATTTATTAAAAGTTATATAAATTAGTAATAGTGCAAAAGGAAAATATTTATTTTCCACTTGCATTTGCGACAAACAAATAGGTTGAAAATTTTAAAAATAATTTTTATACATATTGTTAATTGTAGAATCACCATCTTTGTAATTTTGAAAACTGAGACTTAAGTTTTTAATCTTAAGTCATGTGATTCATTACATGGCTATCATCTTATGATTTTATGTTTGTTTGTTGTAAAATTAAGAGCATTCAAAATAATGTCAAAGTTTTAATCAAATTATCAATATTTAAGTGAATAATTTGAAATATGATTTTTGTTCAAATACAATAAATTCTACTAACTTGACAAATAGTTGTTAAATTATGAGCAGACAAAACTTTGATATTAATTTAAGGATAAATAAATTTTATAAAATTTTTTAAAATTTATAAAATTTGGAGTATTAAAAGTAGGACAAAATAACAACATTTATTGGTTTAGCTAAAAGTTGCGATTTAAAGTATGTAAATTACAATAATGTGGTGAAGTTATAAGCATTCATAGTAACAGGGTCAAAATTTTGATATGCAGTATCTTGGATTTACTTAAAATTTGGTTAACAACGATTTTATTACTATAGACTTAGCTGACATTTTCAAAAAAAATGTTTGATACAGAAGTTTCAAAGCAAGCGGTCAAAAGTAAAGTTGAATGATAAGCTTTCAAAGTAGCAGGTTCAATATGTGTAGTCATATGCAATATCTTAAATTTATCTGAAATTTAAAAATCATAAGTTTTATGATTTGCGGATTACAATAAAAATGACAAAATGAAAGAAGTCTGACTAAATTATATCAGTAAAAGCAATTGACTGTGTTTTGTGAAAAAAATTGTTTGAAATTTTGAAAGTGTTTATGAGACACTAAGTAGCATTGAGGTTAAATGACCAAAGTACTAAGTGGATTATAATTAAAAAAGAGTGAGACAGGGTTGTTGTTTATCATCAACGTTGTTCTATATGCATGCCAAAAAGATGGTAGCAAAGTGCTGAAAAGAGAAAGATCACTTTTTTGTTACATAGGAGAAAGAATAATATAATCTATTTAATTTTCCGATAATATGATCGTGTTTGCAGAAAGCACAAAAGCACTATAGTACTGAGTATAAACAAAAACAAAACAAAGGTTATGAGAAAGAAAAAACGTTCGTTAAAAGAGACAAATTGGAGCAAGTGAGAAAGTACTGCTACTAAAATTACAAAGAATTAGAAAAACAAAGATAAATAATCGTTAGCATAGGAATAATAAAAAAGCTTTTAGAAAGAAAAGAAAGATTTTGAGTAGCAAGTTAGGTATAAATTTGCAAATAACAATTGTGAAATGTTAAGCATAAAGTGTGAAGCTTGGACATTACGTGGTCAGACAAGATCCGGAATAAAAGAGTATTAAGAATAACAGGGGAGGAAAGAGCGCTAGTAAGAGAGAAAAGACGGATAGTACATGCAATGAAAAGAGATTGTTTATTAAAGAACGTGATCAAAAGAATGGTAAGTGCAAATACGTAAAGATAAAGATAAAGAAAAAGATGCAAAATAACTGATGTTTTAAGGAATAGGGAAAGGTACAGTAAACAAAGCAAAAGGCAAAGAACCAAGAAAACTGAAGAAGATACACTTAGAACCTGCAAAAAGCAGAACACTAATAATGATAAAGTAAATGTCAAAATGTATGTTAAAAAGTATGGATTTAACTAAAGTTTAGCAAACAGCGTAATATCAAATAAATGAAAAATAAAAATTCCAATTTCAAAATATTTAGAGAATACTGGTTTTAAATTATGCAGTATATAAAAGTAATAATAAGCATTCAAAGAATCAGTTTTGATACACATTGACGTGCTTTTACTGTATGCGGATTATAATAATAATACCAAACTAATATTATTCAAAGTAATGTTATCAAAATTTATTTTAAAAATTAATAAAACTAGCTTAAATTTAGCAGTGATGGTGGATTAGCGCATAAAGTACACACAATTATTTGCAATTGTTATAAATATGATTTATGTTCAAAAACATTCAAAACGATGATGTTTAAACAAACTCTTAGTACATAGCAAAGCATTTTAACACTTACATACTATATTTAGATATGTAAGACTAAAACTTTTACAAAGAATTTTTTTAACTGGACTATCAAGACAACTATTTGGTTTTTAATTTTATAATTTTCTAAGAATCAAAAATTGCTACTGTTCTAGATTAATAATCAGTTTTTCTTTAAGAGATGTTAATTAAACTAATTAAAATAATTTCTCGTTTTTGAAATATATATTGTGGGTCAACAACATTTTGTTTGAAGAATACTAAAACTAAAAACATAGATGCAATCGGTAGAAAAATAAAGATATTTAGTCGTATGTTTTATTATCCGCATAAGACTCAATTAAGCATACATTAGATGTTAACATCATGCAACAAAATAATGAACTCTCTGTAGATATTTTTATATAAGTATGCAATATCATTATTTCAACAAAATCAAAAACTAAAACAGATAGCTGCTGACTTTTGAGCAATTGTAATAAATAGCACAATAACCTGTTTTGATTGAAATTTAAATTAATCATCCCATCAGAAGAAAATGCAATCAATGTAAGATACACATTATCTAAAAGTTGAACATATTTTTAATTGTGTAGCTATTGCAAAAACAACACGACATTATATTATGTAATATAATTCTATTATATTTATGTTTAAAATATTTCTATAGGCCGCAATTAGGTCTATAGCAGCAGGTAGTGTCATAAATTAAAGTGATAACTTCTCATGTCCGGCACAGAATCGTATTATAATGCAATGTTAATATTCTTACATTTACAATATATATCTAATTGAATAATAATAAATATTTAAAACAGTTTTTTGTTTTTGTTTTACTTATTGCTATTTAATTGCAAAGAGGCAATTAATGACGTGTATTATAATGAAGCCGCGTTGGAAGAATAAAAACAAACGTTGGTGAAAATAGTTAGTTTTGTTATATTTATGTTTAGGTATATTAAGATTTTAATTAATTTTGTTATACTATTATTATTATATTTTATTATTACATTTATAAATAACATTTGAAAAGTTATACTTAAATATATAAATTAATACAAATTGTTTTTAAAAGAAGAGGATAAATGACTGCAATAGATAATTAGCCAATGGTAAAACTTGTGGCTCGGTAATGACATGAAAAATATAGAATATGAAAGATTTTTACAAATAAAACTGCACATCTGGGCTATAAAATGTTCTAGTACAATGCATATAAAACAATTAGAATAAACATTTAAAATAAGAATATACAAAATTTCTTGCCGTCGGAACACGACTCAATATACACATTTGCTGGTAGATTTTAAATCTCGAAGTCGGTTTGTGGTGAAGGCTGATTACAAAAAAGATCATAAATAAATGTAAAGAATTTAGGGTCAAATACTTGGAAACATTTGCTCGTAAAGCGGCAATGTTTTCATTCAAATATGAAATAATCATAATATATAATTTGATTTTACCTTAAATTATTTTATTTGATACAGAAGTAAACAATGATTAAGAAAAACAATATAAATTTAAATTAATTACGTTTTTTGATTCAATTAAAATTGGCATGTTTTTTTATATATATATTTATTCAACTATACAAAATAGTTATTTAAGGATCAAGTGCAGTTTACAATGATTGTTTATTATTATTACTGCATTATAATTGATAGAATTTTGAAAACTTTTGGTTTTTGAGGTGGTCTAGAGACTACAATTTCTTGTGTACCTTGTTACTTTTTTAGTAAATCCAGTTTTCTTCAGAAATTTTTGCTAAGAGATAGACTGTTTTAAGCTTTTTTTGGTTAGCTTCTGCTTGCCAAAAAAGGCTCTACGTTGCGTATTGTAAGTCTTTTTAGATTATAATTTTTTGGTATGCAGATGAGGCGGACTCTGTTGTTTGTGGCAGATTGTTTATGAAGTTCATCAGTACTTTGCATTTAATTACTGACAACCGTAGCCTATAGAACCGAATAGCTCTGCGACATGATAGTTATTGGTCAGTTAAAGTATTGTCTTGATTTGATGTTTTTAGAGCTACATTTAATAATAGCTAATTTTGCTTGAAAGAGCATGTTTGTCCAAGGATAATTCCGGTTCTGATGCTATTGTAATGTTTAGATCTATCTGTATATCATATAAATTCTTTTGCTTTGCAACGGTAGTATTAAATAAAAAGATTGTTTCATGCAATAACTTTTTATAAAGTGTGATATTATTTTCAGTGTTTCTTTCTCATGTAACACGTTTGTTGGTCTAGGAACCTCAAGATTTACGGTGTGTTTATTTATCTATATTTGATACGTTGCTTACTTCCCCTCCATCATCACAAATAAGTGAAGTAGTGGTAGCAAAAGCAGTGTTTCCATAGCTGCTGTGAGAGTTGTTCTCGTTGTTTTCTTTATTTAATTGCGTTGACTTGTAGCTGGGGAGGGGGGGGGGGCATCCGCCAGCAATTTTAGCTTTTTTCTTATAATGTAATTGTTTTAGTTTGATTTTTGAGCATGAAGTTCACCCAATATCTAACAAGAAGTAAAGAACTTCTTTTTTCCATTCCCGTAGCAGTTTATTGAAAATGAAGTATTGTCAAATGCTCCTTAAATATCTAAAAAAGGTCCCAACAAAATTTCTTTACAGTGGATAGTCATTTTGCACCTGATGAAAAGCTGATTTATAGCTAAATTGAGGATTTAACTTAAATGCCAAAAGTTTGACACAACTATTTAAAACACTTATAACTTAACACTATAGTTGTAATCCTCCAACTGTAAAACCTTTGTATGCAAAATTTTAGTAAAATCTAAAAATATTGAACATACATAAATGTCAACATTTCTACACAAAATAGTGAATTTGGTATAGAATGTATTATTTTAATAATTAATGTCTGAATGTTGGCATTACCACTGTAATAACTCTTAATCTAATTCAATCATCATTTAAGTTTTCAAAAACTTAAAAAAAGCATGTTTGTTGAATTTTGCAAAATTCTAAAGTATTTAACTTAATTTGTAACTTTTTGACATTGTTATTTCTATAACATATAATCTAACACTACCATTGTAATCCGCTAACTTTAAAAGCCGTTTGTCAACCAAATTTAATTAATAATAATGAATTTTATAATTAAGGGTTGTTAAGGGTAAACTGCGCAAAATAATAAAATAAATTTAATTGAGCTTATTAATTGCTATTCCAAGAAGCATTTACTCTAAAAATTTTGTTATTTAATTTATTTATCAAAATACTAATTTAGGGTTGTTAACAATTAAATAAAAAATGTATTGGATGTATGTATACTATCTTGTAAAGTCAAATTATTTTTATTACATATCAAAATATTTTTGGTGAAGGTGCCATGGAGCCCGACTTGCCGGATTAGTTCCCGAAAGTAAACGGCAAGGTGACACACGAGCCCGACTTGCCAAAAAGAGCCCGACTTGCCGGATTCATACCCAGAAAGAGCCCGACTTGACGGATTAATATACATATATATATATATATATATATATATATATATATATACAGGGTGTCCGGAAAATACGTGTACAACGTTTGACGACAGACTCCTGACGTCAAAATAGGTCGATCTAAGCCGACTTAGTTATATCCAAAATTGTCTCGTTTAGCCGGTAGAGGGCGTCAAAAATTTGTAAATATTAAAAAAAAATTACCTGTAACAATAATTTTTTAAGTGACCTTGTTGCTATGGCGTTTAATAATTTGACAATTATTGACAAATTGTCACCAGTCTATGAAATTTACTCAAGTATACGATCAACATTCTTGAATTACAAGTTCATTTTACCATTAAAAATGGAAAATTATACAAACTCTCAGAAAGTTGACATGCTCCTGGTATACGGGTTTTGTCAAGGAAATGGGCGTCAGAGTGTTAGGGTTTACATGGAGAGGTTTCCTAACCGTCGAATACCAAACCACCAAACATTTGCCAATATTGAGCGTCATCTTCGGGAAACGGGCAGTTTTGAGAAAAAGTTTGAAGGCAGGAGTCGTATGCGAACAACTCGAACTGTGGAAACAGAAGAGATGATTCTGGAAAGAGTTGAAGAAGAACCAAGTACCAGTACCCGTCTCTTAGAACGTGAGTTAAATGTTCCTAAAACGATTGTCAATGAGGTTTTAAGAGAAGAGTTGTTACATCCTTACCACATACAAAAAGTCCAGGAACTTTTACCGACTGATCCCCCCATGCGGCTTACATTTTGTCAATTTATTAGAAACAAAAGAATCCTTGTTCCAAATTTTTGTAGAAAAATTATGTTTACTGACGAGGCATGCTTTACAAGATCTGGGGTAACCAATCTGCACAACGAACATATTTATTCCGATGAAAATCCACATGCCATTAAAGTTGCACATCATCAGCATCAATTTAAAATTAATATTTGGGCAGGTATTATTGATCACTACCTTATTGGTCCCATTGTTATTCTAGACAGGTTAGATGGAAATATTTATTTAAATTTTTTGCAAGACACATTACCAATTCTTCTGGAGAATTTGCCCCTTTTACTTCGGTGGGAAATGTGGTATATGCATGATGGTGCCCCGCCCCATTTTTCCGTTGCCGTTCGGCAATACTTACATCATCAATATCCCAACCGATGGATTGGAAGAGGCAATGATGCACCAGTAAAATGGCCACCACGTTCTCCTGAGTTAAATATGTGTGACTTCTTTTTGTGGGGCGCTATTAAAACAGAAGTTTACAAGACTCCGGTAAACACACGCGATGATTAATTGCAGCGGATTTTAAATGCAGGCAACAATTTTAATAATCCCGAGACATTAGATAGGGTCCAATATCATTTTTTAAAGAGTGTTAATAAGTGTATTCAGCAAGATGGCGGTCATTTTACACATTTGCTTAAGTAATGTTTTTGTTTTACTTAGTTTCTTACAATAGATACTTTCAACTTTGTTATACTTTTTTTTTGACGCCCTCTACCGGCTAAACGAGACAATTTTGGATATAACTAAGTTGGCTTAGATCGACCTATTTTGACGTCAGGAGTCTGTCGTCAAACGTTGTACACGTATTTTCCGGACACCCTGTATATATATATATATATATATATATATATATATATATATATATATATATACGGACATTCGCCTATTTACGGGCGATACATTTTCTACCTTTTAGAGGCGATCAAAATTTTTAGTTAAATAACAGCATCACGCTATTCAGCGATACTTATTATAACATGAAGCAGTAATATATTTTTGATCCAACCATTACATTCACAGATATTTACAAAATAAATTTAAAAATTGAAGACGAGGTTTATTTTTTGGCCGAGAGAGTTTCATTTGCTGCCGATTATTTGTGGTTTGTGTCTCAATAACTGTGACCATGCTAAAATGCAGTAGGAAAAGGTTCAACTAAATGCCACCAGAATTAAGATAAATTGCAGTATTGTATAGCTATTATAAAATGTGTGTAAAAGACCACTAGGCGCCTTGAAGTGAGCGTTTATGTGCGCTTGGAACGTGCGGTTGCATCAAAAGTTTTAACGCCTGCATCAGGTTAAAAGTATGCGCAAAAACGCCTCCATAAGGGATTTAACATTTGTTTATTCTATAAAACAATAAACATTTTATCTAGTTTATGTTAACTAAAGTTTTGCATCTACTTTCAACCACTTTTTTTGCCTGACTCTACTGAAACCGTTGTTTTGGACCAAAAAGGCAGTCCGAAACGACAAAGGCTTGTAAATTATTTGCGGTATTTAATTAGCTGTAAATCACGATTTCGTATGATGACGCCATACTTTAAAATCTGACAGTAGTGACAGATTAAAATTAATCTTGAAACTTCCTGAAAAATGTATTTATTTGGGGCAGGCAAAAAAATATTGAGTGTAATTCGTACCAAAGTGCTTAAGCAGCCCTTCGCTTTTAGCAACATGAAGAAGCAAAGCAATAGCAAACTGCTAAAGCCTATTTTCAACCCTTGATACACGATTCACTACATACTATAGGCGTTTTAGCTTTTAGTTTGATGATTGTTTGTGTAGAAAATATATATTTCACAGCTAATTTTAAACACACACTTTTAACTTGTTCGAGGCATCTAAACTCTAACACATTGTTTATATGCCTCTGATGCAACTATGATATTTGTATTACAAAAAAGAACAAACAATAATTGCTTATAAATTAACAACAAACAAAATGTGTACTAAGGTCAATAAGTACCTGTAATAATAATAATAATGCACATTATTGTGATAACTACTACTGTCGCGTTAAACCGGCAATTTATACTCATTTTTTGGTAGTTGTTTTATGTACGTCATATATCTTGTTATAATTTTATCAAGTTGTCATATATTATGTTATTTTGTTAACAAGAATGTTATAATGTTAACATGTTATAATGTTATCCTGTAATCGTGTTATCGTGTTATCAAGTAATCGAGTTATTATGATATTAGGTTATCATGTCTTAATGTTTTTTTTGATAACATGTTTTCACATTGTCAAGTTTTCATGTTAGTATGTTATCATGTTATCAAGTTATAATGTTAACAAGTTATCATGTTATCATAATATCATGTTATCATGTTATCATGTTATCATGTTATAATGTTATAATGTTATCATGTTATTATGCTATTATGTTATTATGTTATCTTGTTATCTTGTTTTCTTGTTATCTTGATATCTTGTTATCTTGTTATCTTGTTATCTTGTTATCTTGTTAACTTGTTATCTTGTTATCTTGTTAGCTTGTTATCTAGTTATCTTGTTATCTTGTTATCTTGTTATCTTGTTATCTTGTTATCTTGTTATCTTGTTATCTTGTTATCTTGTTATCTTGTTACCTTGTTATCTTGTTATCTTGTTATTTTGTTATCTTGTTATCTTGTTATCTTGTTAGCTTGTTATCTAGCTATCTTGTTATCTTGTTATCTTGTTAGCTTGTTATCTAGTTATCTTGATATCTTGTTATGTTGTTATCATGTTAGCTTGTTATCTTGTTATCTTGTTATCTTGTTATCTTGTTAATTTGTTATCATGTTATCATGTTATCATGTTATCATGTTATTATGTTATTAAAATGTCTTGTTATTGTGTTATCAAGTAATCATGTTATTATGTTATTATGTAATCATGTTATCATGTTATTATGTTGTCATGATATCATGTTATTATGTTATCATGTTATTATGTTATCATGTTATCATGTTATCATGTTATCAAAATATCATGTTATCATGTTAAGATGTTATCATGTTGTTATGTTATCATGTTATCATGTTATTATATTATCTTGTTATTGTGTTATCAAGTAATTACGTTATTATGTTATCATGTTATCATGTTATTTTGTTATTATGTTATCATGTTATCATGTTATCATGTTATCATGTTATCATGTTATCATGTTATCATGTTATCATGTTATCATGTTATCATGTTATCATGTTATCATGTTATCATGTTATCATGTTATCATGTTATCATGTTATCATGTTATCATGTTATCATGTTATCATGTTATCATGTTATCATGTTATCATGTTATCATGTTATCATGTTATTATGTTATCATGTTATCATGTTATCATGTTATCATGTTATCATGTTATCATGTTATTATGTTATCATGTTATCATGTTATCATGTTATCATGTTATCATGTTATCATGTTATCATGTTATCATGTTATCATGTTATCATGTTATCATGTTATTATGTTATCATGTTATCATGTTATCATGTTATTATGTTATCATGTTATCATGATATCATGTTATTATGTTATCATGTTATCATGTTATCATGTTATCATGTTATTATGTTATCATGTTATCATGTTATCATGTTATCATGTTATCATGTTATCATGTTATCATGTTATCATGTTATCATGTTATCATGTTATCATGTTATCATTTTATCATGTTATCATGTTATGATGTTACAATGTTATCAAGATATCATGTTATCATAGTGTCATGTTATCATGTTATCATGTTGTCATGTTATCATGTTATCATGTTATTTTGTTATTATGTTATCATGTTATCATGTTATCATGTTATTTTGTTATTATGTTATCATGTTATCATGTTATCAAGTTACCATGTTATCATGTTATCATGTGGTCATGTTGTTATGTTATCAAGTTATCATGTTATCATGTTATCATGTTATGATGTTACAATGTTATCAAGATATCATGTTATCATAGTGTCATGTTATCATGTTATCATGTTATCATGTTATTATGTTATCATGTTATCATGTTATCATGTTATCATGTTATTATGTTATCATGTTATCATGTTATCATGTTATCATGTTATCATGTTAATAAAATGTCTTGTTATAGTAATATCAAGTAATCATGTTATTACGTAATCATGTTATCATGTTATCATGTTATTATGTTATAATGTTATCATGATATTAAGTTATCATGTTATCATTTTATCATGTTATTATGTTATCTTGTTATCATGTTATCATGTTATCATGTTATCATGTTATCATGTTATCATGTTATCATGTTATCATGTTATTATGTTATCATGTTATCAAAATATTATGTTATCATGTTAAGATGTTATCATGTTATCATGTGGTCATGTTGTTATGTTATCATGTTAACATGTTATTATATTATCTTGTTATTGTGTTATCAAGTAATTACGTTATTATGTTATCATGTTATCATGTTATCATGTTATCATGTTATCATGTTATCATGTTATCATGTTATCATGTTATCATGTTATCATGTTATCATGTTATCATGTTATCATGTTATCATGTTATCATGTTATCATGTTATCATGTTATCATGTTATCATGTTATCATGTTATGTTATCATGTTATCATGTTATCATGTTATGATGTTACAATGTTATCAAGATATCATGTTATTATGTTGTCATGTTATCATGTTATCATGTTATCATGTTATCATAATATCATGTTATCATGTTATCATGTTATCATGTTATCATGTTATCATGTTATCATGTTATCATGTTATCATGTTATCATGTTATCATGTTATCATGTTATCATGTTATCATGTTATCATGTTATCATGTTATCATGTTATCATGTTATCATGTTATCATGTTATCATGTTATCATGTTATCATGTTATCATGTTATCATGTTATCATGTTATCATGTTATCATGATATCATGTTATCATGTTATCATAATATCATGTTATCATGTTATCATGTTATCATGTTATCATGTTATCATGTTATCATGTTATCATGTTATCATGTTATCATGTTATCATGTTATCATGTTATCATGTTGTCATGTTATCATGTTATCATGTTATCATGTTATCATGTTATCATGTTATCATGTTATCATGTTATCATGTTATCATGTTATCATGTTATCATGTTATCATGTTATCATGTTATCATGTTATCATGTTATCATGTTATCATGTTATAATGTTATAATGTTATCATGTTTTGATGTTACAATGTTATCAAGATATCATGTTATCATAGTGTCATGTTATCATGTTATCATGTTATCATGTTATCATGTTATCATGTTATCATGTTATCATGTTATCATGTAATCATGTTATCATGTTATCATGTTATCATGTTATCATGTTATCATGTTATCATGTTATCATGTTATCATGTTATCATGTTATCATGTTATCATGTTATCATGTTATCATGTTATCATGTTATCATGTTATCATGTTATCATGTTATCATGATATCATGTTATTATGTTATCATGTTATCAAGTTATCATGTTATCATGTTATCATGTTATCATGTTATCATGTTATCATGTTATCATGTTACCATGTTATCATGTTATCATGTTATCATGTTATCATGTTATCATGTTATCATGATATCATGTTATGATGTTACAATGTTATCAAGATATCATGTTATCATAGTGTCATGTTATCATGTTATTATGTTGTCATGTTATCATGTTGTCATGGTATCATGTTATCATATTATCATGTTATTATGTTTCCATGTTTTCATGTTTTCATGTTTTCACGTTATCATGTTATCATGTTATCATGTTATTATGTTATAATGTTATCATGTTATCATGTTATCATGTTATCATGTTATCATGTTATCATGTTATCATGTTATCATGTTTTCATGTTATCATGTAAACATATTATCATGTTATCATGTTTTCATGTTATTATGTTATCATGTTACTATGTTATCATGTTATCATGTTATTATGTTATGATGTTACCATGTCATCATGTTATCACGTTATCATGATATCATGTTATCATGTTATCATGTTATCATTTTATCATGTTATTATGTTATCATGTTATCATGTTATCATGTTATCATGTTATCATGTTATCATGTTATCATGTTATCATGATATCATGTTATTATGTTATCATGTTATCATGTTATCATGTTATCATGTTATCATATTATTATATTATCATGTTATCATGTTATTATCTTATCATGTTATGATGTTACAATGTTATCAAGATATCATGTTATCATAGTGTCATGTTATCATGTTATCATGGTATCATGTTATCATGTTATCATGTTATTATAATACTTTGTTTTCAAGCTATCATGTTATCATGCTATCATGTTATTATGTTATCATGTTATCATGTTATCATGTTATTATGTTATCATGTTATTATGTTATCATGTTATCATGTTATCATGTTATCATGTTATCATGTTATCATGTTATCATGTTATCATGTTATCATGTTATCATGTTATCATGTTATCATGTTATAATGTTTTCATGTTTTCATGTTATCATGTTATCATGTTATCATGTTATCATGTTATCATGTTATCATGTTATCATGTTATTATGTTATCATGTTATCATGTTATCATGTTATCATGTTATCATGTTATTATGTTATCATGTTATCATGTTATCATGTTATCATGTTATCATGTTATCATGTTATCATGTTATCATGTTATCATGTTATCATGTTATCATGTTATTATGTTATCATGTTATCATGTTATCATGTTATTATGTTATCATGTTATCATGATATCATGTTATTATGTTATCATGTTATCATGTTATCATGTTATCATGTTATTATGTTATCATGTTATCATGTTATCATGTTATCATGTTATCATGTTATCATGTTATCATGTTATCATGTTATCATGTTATCATGTTATCATGTTATCATTTTATCATGTTATCATGTTATGATGTTACAATGTTATCAAGATATCATGTTATCATAGTGTCATGTTATCATGTTATCATGTTGTCATGTTATCATGTTATCATGTTATTTTGTTATTATGTTATCATGTTATCATGTTATCATGTTATTTTGTTATTATGTTATCATGTTATCATGTTATCAAGTTACCATGTTATCATGTTATCATGTGGTCATGTTGTTATGTTATCAAGTTATCATGTTATCATGTTATCATGTTATGATGTTACAATGTTATCAAGATATCATGTTATCATAGTGTCATGTTATCATGTTATCATGTTATCATGTTATCATGTTATTATGTTATCATGTTATCATGTTATCATGTTATCATGTTATCATGTTATTATGTTATCATGTTATCATGTTATCATGTTATCATGTTATCATGTTAATAAAATGTCTTGTTATAGTAATATCAAGTAATCATGTTATTACGTAATCATGTTATCATGTTATCATGTTATTATGTTATAATGTTATCATGATATTAAGTTATCATGTTATCATTTTATCATGTTATTATGTTATCTTGTTATCATGTTATCATGTTATCATGTTATCATGTTATCATGTTATCATGTTATCATGTTATTATGTTATCATGTTATCAAAATATTATGTTATCATGTTAAGATGTTATCATGTTATCATGTGGTCATGTTGTTATGTTATCATGTTAACATGTTATTATATTATCTTGTTATTGTGTTATCAAGTAATTACGTTATTATGTTATCATGTTATCATGTTATCATGTTATCATGTTATCATGTTATCATGTTATCATGTTATCATGTTATCATGTTATCATGTTATCATGTTATCATGTTATCATGTTATCATGTTATCATGTTATCATGTTATCATGTTATCATGTTATGTTATCATGTTATCATGTTATCATGTTATGATGTTACAATGTTATCAAGATATCATGTTATTATGTTGTCATGTTATCATGTTATCATGTTATCATGTTATCATAATATCATGTTATCATGTTATCATGTTATCATGTTATCATGTTATCATGTTATCATGTTATCATGTTATCATGTTATCATGTTATCATGTTATCATGTTATCATGTTATCATGTTATCATGTTATCATGTTATCATGTTATCATGTTATCATGTTATCATGTTATCATGTTATCATGTTATCATGTTATCATGTTATCATGTTATCATGTTATCATGTTATCATGTTATCATGTTATCATGTTATCATGATATCATGTTATCATGTTATCATAATATCATGTTATCATGTTATCATGTTATCATGTTATCATGTTATCATGTTATCATGTTATCATGTTATCATGTTATCATGTTATCATGTTATCATGTTATCATGTTATCATGTTATCATGTTGTCATGTTATCATGTTATCATGTTATCATGTTATCATGTTATCATGTTATCATGTTATCATGTTATCATGTTATCATGTTATCATGTTATCATGTTATCATGTTATCATGTTATCATGTTATAATGTTATAATGTTATCATGTTTTGATGTTACAATGTTATCAAGATATCATGTTATCATAGTGTCATGTTATCATGTTATCATGTTATCATGTTATCATGTTATCATGTTATCATGTTATCATGTTATCATGTAATCATGTTATCATGTTATCATGTTATCATGTTATCATGTTATCATGTTATTATGTTATCATGTTATCATGTTATCATGTTATCATGTTATCATGTTATCATGTTATCATGTTATCATGTTATCATGTTATCATGTTATCATGTTATCATGATATCATGTTATTATGTTATCATGTTATCAAGTTATCATGTTATCATGTTATCATGTTATCATGTTATCATGTTATCATGTTACCATGTTATCATGTTATCATGTTATCATGTTATCATGTTATCATGATATCATGTTATGATGTTACAATGTTATCAAGATATCATGTTATCATAGTGTCATGTTATCATGTTATTATGTTGTCATGTTATCATGTTGTCATGGTATCATGTTATCATATTATCATGTTATTATGTTTCCATGTTTTCATGTTTTCATGTTTTCACGTTATCATGTTATCATGTTATCATGTTATTATGTTATAATGTTATCATGTTATCATGTTATCATGTTATCATGTTATCATGTTATCATGTTATCATGTTATCATGTTTTCATGTTATCATGTAAACATATTATCATGTTATCATGTTTTCATGTTATTATGTTATCATGTTACTATGTTATCATGTTATCATGTTATTATGTTATGATGTTACCATGTCATCATGTTATCACGTTATCATGATATCATGTTATCATGTTATCATGTTATCATTTTATCATGTTATTATGTTATCATGTTATCATGTTATCATGTTATCATGTTATCATGTTATCATGTTATCATGATATCATGTTATTATGTTATCATGTTATCATGTTATCATGTTATCATGTTATCATATTATTATATTATCATGTTATCATGTTATTATCTTATCATGTTATGATGTTACAATGTTATCAAGATATCATGTTATCATAGTGTCATGTTATCATGTTATCATGGTATCATGTTATCATGTTATCATGTTATTATAATACTTTGTTTTCAAGCTATCATGTTATCATGCTATCATGTTATTATGTTATCATGTTATCATGTTATCATGTTATTATGTTATCATGTTATTATGTTATCATGTTATCATGTTATCATGTTATCATGTTATCATGTTATCATGTTATCATGTTATCATGTTATCATGTTATCATGTTATCATGTTATCATGTTATCATGTTATAATGTTTTCATGTTTTCATGTTATCATGTTACTATGATATCATGTTATCTTGTTATCATGTTATCATGTTATCATGTAATCATGTAATCATATTATCATGTTATCATGTTTTCATGTTATTATGTTATCATGTTACCATGTTATCATGTAATCATGTTATGATGTTACCATGTTATCATGTTATCACGTTATCATGTTATCATGTTTTCATGTTATCATTTTATCATGTTATCATGTTATCATGTTATCTTGATATCATGTTATTATGTTATCATGTTATAATATTATTATGTTATCATATTATTATGTTATCATGTTATCATGTTATCATGTTATCATTTTATAATAATAAATAATCTAAAGTCGTCATATACGTTTGGCCCAGATAGTATACCATCTGTGCTTCTGAAAAATTGCTTACACTCAATCTCGTATCCAATATATCATTTATTTAAATATTCTCTTTCTTCGGGTATATTTCCAAGTACATGGAAAAGAAGTTATATAATGCCACTTCATAAATCTGGGGCTAAGGACAACATATCCAACTATAGAGGCATTTGCATACAGTCTTGCATTGCAAAACTTTTTGATAGTATTGTTTCTAGTCAACTAAATAATTTCAGTTGTCAAGTTATTATCAACGAACAACATGGTTTCTTTAAAGGTCGATCTACTCTGTCAAATCTGCTTATATATCAATCTCATCTAGTTAATGCTTTAGAATCTAAACTCCAAGTTGATAGTGTTTATACTGATTTCAGTAAAGCATTTGACAGAGTAAATCATTCAATACTAATATCTAAATTAAGAGCTTTTGGATTCCACAGTAGTGTTGTTACCTGGTTGAGTAGTTTCCTTTCGGGGCGCTCTCAATGTGTAAAAATAAAGAATTTTTTATCTAAGCCCATACATGTGTTGTCTGGGGTTCCACAAGGGTCACATTGTGGTCCAATATTGTTTCTTTTTTTTATTAACGATCTAGGCAATTACATACATAATTCAAATTATCTTCTATATGCGGACGATCTTAAAATCTTTAAAACTATATCATCTATTGGTGATTGCAAAGCTTTGCAAGATGATTTAGACTCTATTACTAGCTGGTGCAATGACAATAATTTATTTTTTAATTTAACAAAATGTCTAAAAATAAGTTTTTCTCGTGCAGTAACCCCTATCTGTTTTGATTATAACATTGGCAACTGTATACTTTGTAACGTTACAGAAATTAAAGATTTAGTTGTTATTTTTGATTCAAAGTTGCGTTTTACAAACCACATTGATTCAATTTGCAACAGAGCATCTAAAATTCTTGGATTTATCTTTAGAATGTCAAGATCGTTAAGTGCGCATTTTGTTAAATTATTGTATTGTTCTCTTGTTCGTCCTATTTTAGAATATGCGTCTACGGTGTGGTCACCTTTCTATGATGTTCATATAAATAGTATTGAGAAAATCCAATGAAAGTTTTGTCGTTTTTTGTCTTTTAAAATGGGTATTGCTGATGTTAACTACGATAAAACTAGCTTTTTGATCTCTCTCAACTTATGCAGATTAGAAGATCGTCGTAAAGTTAACGACCTAGCAATATTAGTTAAGGTTTTGTCTTCTACAATAAACAGTCCATCTTTGTTATCTCAATTGCACTTCTATATTGGTCCTTGTCGCCGTACTAGATATACGCCTTTATTTCGCTTACCATTACACAATTCTAACTTAGGGTATCATAGTCCTTTATGCAGAATGATGCGCTATGCGAACGTTATTTCTCTTAATTCAAACCTTGATTTATTTAGCCCACACACGAGTTTTGTGAGACAATTAAGAGCTTTTGATTTTTCATTGTTTTGATATGTATGTACCTGTTTGTTTTTTGTTAATATTTTAATGTTTATGCATATATTTCTATTAGTATTTAAGTCTCTCTACTATATTATATACATAATTTTATTATTATTTTATTTTTATATTTTTGTTAAATTTATGCCGCTATCTATTATTATGTTTTATAAGTGCACACTTTTTTATTTTTTTTAATGTTCATATATTGTTTTATTATTTTTTGTATTAAATGGAGTTTCCGTAAATAAATGAATTGAATTGAATTGAATTGAATCATGTTATCATATTATCATGTTATCATGTTATTTTGTTATTATGTTATCATGTTATCATTATATCAAGTCATCGTGTCATTATGTTTACATGTAATCAAGTTATAGTGTTATCATGTTATTGTGTTATTAACTTACTAAATTATTATGTAATTATGTTATCAAATTATTATGTATTATTTCTGTTTTTAGGTTATCATGTTATCAAGTTATCATGTTATCATGTTATCATGTTATCATGTTATCATGTTATCATGTTATCATGTTATCATGTTATCATGTTATCATGTTATCATGTTATCATGTTATCATGTTATCATGTTATCATGTTATCATGTTATCATGTTATCATGTTATCATGTTACACATGTTATCATGTTATCATGTTATCATGTTATCATGTTATCATGTTATCATGTTATCATGTTATCATGTTATCATGTTATCATGTTATCATGTTACACATGTTATCATGTTATCATGTTATCATGTTATCATGTTATCATGTTATCATGTTATCATGTTATCATGTTATCATGTTATCATGTTATCATGTTATCATGTTATCATGTTATCATGTTATCATGTTATCATGTTATCATGTTATCATGTTATCATGTTATCATGTTATCATGTTATTATGTTATCATGTTATCATGTTATCATGTTATCATGTTATCATGTTATTATGTTATCATGTTACTATGTTATCAAATTATTATGTTAACAAGTTATCATGGTAATATAGTTTCATGTTATCAAGCTTGCATGTTATTATGTTATTATGTTATCAAGTTATGATGTTATTATGAAAAAATGTTATCAAGTTAGAATGTTATTATGATATCATGTTGTCATGTTATATTATGTTATGCTATTAAGTTACCACATAATCGTATTGTCCTACTATTATTTAGTATGTCATTATGATTATTATCATAACATTAATACACAATACATGATAACATGGTTTACATAATAACATGATAAAGTATTACATAATAACATGACATCACATATTGACAACATTATAATAATTTTATTATGTTTTGCATTGTGTCAATCTTATGTTTACTTCTTGTTGTATAATACAAACCTGAAACTACTGGTTTTATATTTATTTGATTTTAATCCAGATATGATTACAATACTTTAAATTTGTTTAATTTATATAATTAATAAGTTAATTGTTATACTTTGGTACTTATTAACATCGAAACTACAATTGTTTCTATGCATAAATGACACGTTACATAATTTAAATTCCTTAGTTAAATAAATAAAAAAATTATAAACCACAAAATATTATTTATCTTAATTCCATTATTATACGAGTTCATTGAAAGTAAACAGACAAAAGGTTGAAAAGCCATAAATGGGCAAGGTCATTCAACACGTGAGGGAAATATTTTAAAACTACTTGCTGTTATATTTTACTACTCGTTTTTTGCATATAATTTTTTCTATAATCTGTCTTTTTCAAGATTTATAAAAAAATGAATTGGTAATATTTTTGCTAGTATTTATATACTTTAATTTGTTTACATAAAACAATTTTGAAAATACCAATAAAAAAACTAAACGCTATAATTATATTTATGTCATTGTCTATTCTTCTGCTTTTAACTACAAATTTACAGGTAACAATACTAAATATATTGATAAATATTAAGCACTGGTTATGTCATGTTTATGTAATATTCATCACTTTACCAGGTAATTTCAACAAGGTTTTGCTTAGGATTGTAATAGTAGCGGCGATGTTTAAAAAATATATGTTGTTGACATGATACTTCAATTTTGTTACATCGACGAAGAATTAACTACCTGAATATCGCATTGCTTAGTAAAAAGAATTTATCGTAATCTTTATAGATATTATTTTATAATAATTGCTTAAAATGTATTATAACATTTTATTAGATCAAATATAATTGATTTGAATAAAAAATGCAATCATGACATACATAGCGACACTGAAATTTGCTTCAATTGACATTTGCATAAAAAGACAGGAAAATATTTTACACAGTAGACATGTGTAACTGTGTGTTGTCTTTTCTTATATCACCAATCGTCATTTCTCTATTCTAATAAAACTATTCTAAAAAGTAAAAAATTAATCTATATATTTTTACCTGCTCTTTTATTACGGTAATTATAGAGATTTTGTATATGTAGACATAATTAAGCCAAGAAAAACCGGAAGATTAGTATTTCCTTTTATGACAGAATCATGCAGTTGCGGGTCACAAGAAAGAAACAATCACCTGCTCATAAATCAATCAGTTTAATTATATTAATCATATTATCATCAAAAATATGTTTTGTTGTTAATGAATTGAGAAGTAAACACAACTTTGAAAATGAACGATCTTCTTTTCCAGAATGATATCATTTTACATTAAATCAAAGTGAATCAAATAATAATTAAGACATTATAAATAAAATAATATCGAATAATAATACTTTTAGTTACTTGGAATAAAAAATAACTAAAACCTCTTATATTTTTTTAAATTATTGCATATTTCTTTATCATATTTGCTAAAACAACATCAATCCAAAAATAAACTAATATTATTTCAGAGAACTAGTAATTACGAATCTTATGATGACGATCGCACGTTATAAACTTGTAGTGAAAAGAGAACGCACATGGCTTAAATTTTAATTATGGCGACGGAACCAATATATAATTTTTCAAAAAATTCTAATTTGTGCTAAAAACGGCATACGCGCACAATAGCGACCGCCATCTGGTCACTTATTTAATAATCTAACTAAATTATATATTTTTTTAATTTGATTATAAAGTTTTTAGTAATAGATTTTGTTTAATTTATTGTAAAATCATTATGTTTATTAGTTTTAACTAAAGAAATAGGTAATATCAAGATTTTTTATTTAGCAATATAACCTTATTTGTAACATAATACTATGATAATAAATCATTTTAGAAAAGATGAAACAAATGTTTATTAAAATCTCATTAGAAAGCATTAATTCTAATCCGGATGCGACTGAAACGACATAATAATACGAAAAATAGCATTTATTGCTTTACTCCTACCCTTTTTCATTAATTATTAGGATATATATATTGTAATTTAAGAAAAAGTGTTTACTGTTTAGTAAATTTGTGATAGAGTGGAGAATATAATTTAGCGATGTTTTATTTAGTAAAGTTTTTAGAAGATGGATTGTATTACATTTGTAATCAACGGCAAATGGATCGTAACGAGAACAATTCTGTAAAGAAAGTTTGCTACAAAAATTTGGGAACGTATGACGCGAAAGTATTATTTCGCGGTGGTAAGTAATATCAAATTATTTAAAATAATAACTTAATAATTTACTAATTTATTTAATAATAAATTCTGTAATATTATTTTTAGAAAAAGATGAGATGGTGCTGAAAATGAATGAGATAGAAGCAGCTACGTCCCAGGAAGACGAAATTATTCCAAATCGACAAGGAAATTTATAATTTTATAAATATATTTAATTTTTTTTAATTATTGTGTTATTTCTATTGTAGAAGATGATTCTCAGGAAAGTTTGGAAAACGTAAACGCCACAAATAAAATTAACATTTTACAAAATATATCATGACATTCAAAAGAAATATTACCAACAGAAAAGAATATTGAAATTTACGAAGAAAGAAATATTGACATTGTTAAAAAAATTAAATACTAATGATAATATTGATATTTCTAAAGAAGGAGTTATATACAGTAAGTTCCCAGAGGAAAGTGTGTGACAATGTAGTCAAAGATGCAACTATTTCTATTTCCGTAGAACACACATCTGCCCAATTATATGCATTTATAAATAATACAAATAAAAAATAATAATTAATAATTAATACTGTTTTTCTATAAACCACCCACTATTTAGCTACACTAAAATTAAATTTTAATAATTTAAGTATTTTATAATAATTATATAATGATTTATAAAAAACAAATAAGTTATCCATTTATAAACAAAATAAATTTATTATCCAATGGTATACATTTTTTTAAATTAATTATTAAGTGCTATTACGCATATAAACAATGTATAAAAACTTCAAACTCCTGAAACTGATCAAAAGTGTGCAAGATGCTACAAAAACTATTTCTATAAAGAAAGATAAAGAAAGGGACATTTATAAAACACAAATAATTTGTGTTGTAGTCATGGTCAAGGTCATGTAACACCTTAATGTGCGTGAATGACCGCTATAGACGCCTCAAACTGCCTCAAACTAGATGTTTATGTGCGCCTGAAGCGGGAGCTTAGCTTACCTTAAATTTTAACGGTAAAATGTGCATAAAATTTCGCTTTTACGAGATAGTTAATGCGGTTATTGTATAAATGTATAATTATTACTATGGTTACAAATACACATTGACTATTTAAATATGTATAACATAAACCGCAAAATATAAGGTTTGCATTTTATAATATTAATTATTTTTTCTAAAATATCTGTATGTTTCAGACATAAACATGTACAAAAATGTAAAACTGTGGATATTTTATAAAACTGATGACGATATTCATTGACAACTATATTTTTTATAAAATATTTTTTTTGTAATTAAAAAAAAGTTATTAACATTTTTGTTAAAATAACATTGTTACTGTTGTTTCAAATAATTATGTATATTAAATAATTCTAAATCTAATTAGAGCTTCTTATAATCATTTACAAATAATATTCAAACAATGATTTTGATTTGTGGATGCCTACTGATGCGTCTAGCAGCGCATACAAACAACTTATTAGAAGCTTAGACGCCTCGAACCAGTCAAAAATAAGCGTGAAAAATCGCTAGAAGCCTCAAACTGGGTGTTTTTGTGCGCCTGGACCGGGCGCTTTTATCAAAAACTTTAACGCCTCGATCAGGTTAAAAGTATGCGCAAAACGCCTCTATAAAAAAGTTTGAAAGTGATAGGAATGTAAGATTGTTTGTTTTTATGCATAATAGTTATCGGCAGAGGTAGTAACGCAATGCCCCCTATTTATTTATTAAATTTAAATAATAATAGTTATGTTTTATTAAATTTATTATATTATTAATAATCAAAACAACTGACATTGTAACGTAAGTAAGTAATTTTTGGAATTAGCAATTTTTTGTTTTTTTATTAAACAATTTTTAATAAAATATTCAATATTTATTCTTTTTTTTTTAATTCAATATATAGCAGTTGTTTCAGTACAATTGAGTAATTATTTATTTCTAATAACTAAATCGTTTGCATCAAACTACTTTTTGATTGTACTTTACTATTTATTATTTTGTTTATTAATCAATTGAATTATTTATAAACAAACATTTTTATTTAGAAAAAATATATAATATTACGAAATATTTATCTACGCTGCAACTCCCAAGATTTAATGAAAACAACATATGTTATCGAGATTTGTGCATATTTCTTAAAACCTGCTGCAGTAGCCATCTAGTCGAGCAAAATTAGTACTAACCGCTAGACGCCTCGAACTGGTTGTTTATGTGCGCTGGTGCGAGCGCTCGCTTCTAAAATTTCAACGCCTCGATCAGGTTAAAATTGTGCGCGCAAACGCCTCTATAAGGGAGTTAACATCTCTATATATATATATATATATATATATATATATATATATAAGTTTGTTTTAAGTGTATTCGTCCTACATTTCGAGTGTAGGACTAACGTCCTAATTTGTATCCGTGTTGGACTAACTTGAAATGTAGGACGAATACACTTAAAACAAACCTATATATATATATATATATATATATATATATAGGTTTGTTTTAATTGTATTCGTCCTACATTTCGAGTGTATAAAGCGTTGTAGTCCTACACGGTGCGCTACTCCTACGGGAGTAACGCGTTGCGTTTTGTTTGTACAAAAAAATTCAAATGGTCGTTCATGTTATTTTTACAAAAGTAAGCTGTTGTTGAAATTTTATCGTTATTTTTTATACAATTTTATAATTGAACGTTTTAGAAATAAAAATTTCTTTATAACATTTTTATTATTTATTATGTAATGCACACATTTGATTATTTATTATTCACGAATAATTTAATATAGCTAATTAATAACTATGTATTACAAACTAATTATTGTCAAGTAATTATTAATAATAGTATTATTACTAAGATAACATTGTCATAGTAGTATTAGTAGTATTTAATAACTGCAAATATCCTGACATTTACAATATCGTAGACAAAGTGCGGAAGACAGGCAGGTGCAGCATCTTTGTCTGTCGGTGGGCATGTTTTAATATTGCACCAGGTTCCGTTGCACTTTGCGCTCTTCCGCAGGTTGTTATTGTAATGGGCGTTGGTTCGTTGCGTTAGTTATTATTATTAGTTTTAATAATTTATTTAATCTGAATAATCAATAAGTATATACGGCATATAATATATTTTTAATCTGACATTTTAACTTAACTAAAAATTGATATTTTGTAAGTTTGGTTGATTTTGTAAAAGTGTGAGATACATAATTTTATCAATTTTCTTCTTTCAATGCAGTTAACATAAGGTTTTATAATTATTGTTTGCAACATTTATATTTTTTATTTAGTTGTTTCCTAGCCATTAAATAACTGATAAAATTTTGATAATAAATTTAACAACAATCTGCAACTAATTGCATTGTTATAGACTTATCAATTATAATTGATTATAATTTTAATTATATATTTAGCAAAACATTTGACAATTTTAGCAGCTTGCCGGTAGCAACTTGCAACTTTAATAATAATTATCAACAAGTAAAAGGTCATGTGTAGCAATGTTTAGTTTATTTTGAGTTATTGTTTGAAACTATAAGCAAATATCTTTCTCATTTAGTTCTCGTTATCTGAATACTTCCACATAATCAAGACTTTTTTATACTCTACAGAAATAAATGACTCGCTGAAATATATAACTTCTTGACACAAATAATGAATACCAGTTTTTTAAAACTACAAGAATCAAAGTCAAACTTTAGATTGTTCTAAAACAATAAATAATTAATTTATTTCAAATCTAATTGTTGCAATAGAGATATCTTTAAAAGTTTAAATTCATTAGTCTTTTTTGATACAATTTTTTTAGTTTGGTGATAGTTATTATCATAACTACAATACAATAATCAAGTTTGTTACTTTTTAATTATTTGTCAAGTGGTTTTGTTCTTTTTAATTCGGTACCATTGTTCTATTTTTTGTCTGTTATTACTGAATCTTTTCGTGATGCGACGGTAAAAATTTATCCCGCCTGTTACTAATTTCTTAATACCGACAACTATGATGCATACATATTAATAATTAATCACGTGGGTGAAATCACATTATTTCTGCACTGAATGGAGTTGCTTATTTAATTCTAATTTAGAGCTGATAATTAAAAACAAACATTATTTTTTTTTTATCTGTCAGTCATTGTTATAACAGCAATTTAATTATTATTTAAATAATAAGTTTCTTTTTATTAGCAGGACACACTTATTTTAATTTGAAGAAACAAATTTATTGATCTTTGCCATAAATGCAATTTACTTATTAAATTTAAATTTTTACAATTTAAAATAGCAGTGATTAAAGTAAAAATTAAACAGAATATTTTTAGAGCATTAAGTTTAAACTCCTGACTTTTAGTTATAAGGCGATTGCGCGATTTATTATAGATAAACAAAATAAAAACAATGAATTGGCAAGTAAAATGCCGGTTATGGTAAAATCTTTCTAAGATGTCTATTAAATACTATATTAAGATACCAATGCAACAAAACTAGATTGAATAAAACTGAATTTGCTTCAAAATCCATCTGGTAGTGGTGCTACACTATATAATCACCTACCAGCGCAAATTAAGAAATTAAATTATAGTTGTTTCATAGCAAATTTAAAACAAAAATTAACGGAATGTTCTTTCTATTCTGTTGAGGAATATTTTAATCATAATTTTAATGTGTAGTATACGTTTGTAACAACTATTGTTGGTATTTTATGTAATTTGTAAAATTTTATGTTTTTATATTATTATTCTTGGTCAAATGATCTAAGAGAATTAATAAATTCTATTCTATTTTATTCTATTATATTCTATTCTATTCTATTCTATTCTATTCTATTCTATTCTATTCTATTCTATTCTATTCTATTCTATTCTATTCTATTCTATTCTATTCTATTCTATTCTATTCTATTCTATTCTATTCTATTCTATTCTATTCTATTCTATTCTATTCTATTCTATTCTATTCTATTCTATTCTATTCTATTCTATTCTATTCTATTCTATTCTATTCTATTCTATTCTATTCTATTCTATTCTATTCTATTCTATTCTATTCTATTCTATTCTATTCTATTCTATTCTATTCTATTCTATTCTATTCTATTCTATTCTATTCTATTCTATTCTATTCTATTCTATTCTATTCTATTCTATTCTATTCTATTCTATTCTATTCTATTCTATTCTATTCTATTCTATTCTATTCTATTCTATTCTATTCTATTCTATTCTATTCTATTCTATTCTATTCTATTCTATTCTATTCTATTCTATTCTATTCTATTCTATTCTATTCTATTCTATTCTATTCTATTCTATTCTATTCTATTCTATTCTATTCTATTCTATTCTATTCTATTCTATTCTATTCTATTCTATTCTATTCTATTCTATTCTATTCTTTCTATTCTATTCTATTCTATTCTATTCTATTCTATTCTATTCTATTCTATTCTATTCTATTCTATTCTATTCTACATCAATTGACAAATCTTACAATAGCAAACCCAGTGATATGTAGTTAAAAAGAATTTGTGATTAATAGTTTAATTAGCAAATATTGCTATTTTGTTGTAAAATATAGTTTTCAACAAATAAAACCATACTATAAAAAACTTTCTGACTACCAAATGTTCAGTTAATCAATTACCATGAGTCACCAAATTATTTTACTTTTACTCTCACAAACTTGAGATTGATCTCATATTATCATTTTCAGAATCTTACTATTACATTTTTTACTTCATTCTCACTCTCACAGTCTACATTTTTACTCTCGCATTTTCAATTTCACATTCTCACCCTCATATTTTCATTTTTATATTATCATTCTCAATCTCACATTTTTAATCTCTTATTTTTATTCCCCCCTGGGGGAGGGGGTGGTGCAAAAGAATACTTCCGGTAGCCCCTTTGCTGGTCGTAAAAGGCGACCAATAGGCGAGGAGATAACCTTGTTAAAAAACCCACAGTTTGTCTGTGACAAGTCAAACTTATTTGTGAGTTAATTTTTGACAAAATTTACAGAACATCTTGTAAAACTCACCTGCGTGTTTGCCGTGCGCGGTGACCCGAAAGCTAGGAAAAGAGGATCCTGGTAGTTGAGGGGCTAATACTCAGGTTTAAAAGAGTGTTAGTTCCAACACACTGCTTTGGCCTTAGCTTCTGGTAAAACGGGAGGTTAAACCTAACCCAGTTTTAATCAATCGGCTTGTTTTGTTTAACGTTAGGGTGAGGAATTATTTATGTGGTGATAGATGGAAGGTTCACAATGTGCTACGGTTGGTTCCCGATAGTATTCTTTGTGTTCGCGGAAGTCTTTCATTTACATCTATGAAACCTATATCGCTTGATTAGCCCTGGCGACTGCATCAGTTTGTGATGTAGCGTCCCATGTGTGGCTCCGTGGTGGGTGGGGAGATTGAGCGATGAATTTGACGGAGTTTATTATGGTAGATTCTAAATCTCCAACCAAACGATCTCGCCCGTTTACGGACGAGAGAGCTAAAGAAGAAAGTATAAGTACAAGTAGAAAGTTTGTTAGATATTTAATTGTTAAATGTTCTGAAAATGGCCAGAGTCTAAAGGAGGTATCTCCTTCTTAATTCATAGGACCATTTCCAATATTTTTAACGGAACCTTAAAATCGTGTAAGAAGTTATGAGACGGTACTTTGCTTATTAAAGTAAAAGACAAAATGCAGAGCAGTAAAATGCAGGAATGCACGTCGTTAGGTAATATTGCGGTGACAGTTGAGCCGCATAAATCCTTAAATATTTCTAAGGGAGTTATTTCATGGTATGAGTTGTTATACACAACTGTAGACGAATGCAAACAAGAACTAGCGTTGCAAGGCGTTATCGATATTAAAAAACTAACCCGTAGAAAAGATGGTGAGGTCAGAGATACAACATCTATGATCTTAACATTCGATTCCGAACGGCTCCTAGATGAAGTCAAGGTAGCGTATGTTACTCGCCCGGTCCGCCCGTTTATTCCTAACCCAATGAGGTGTTTCCAATGCCAACGTTTTGGACACACCGCAGTTAGGTGTCCAGGTGTTGCAACATGTGCAAAATGCAGTAAGGAGAAACATGACCCCGATCCATGCAAAAGTTCACCTTTATGTGTAAATTGTGGTGGTAAGCATCCTGTCTATTCCCAAGATTGTCCAAAAATGAAAGAGGAAAGGAAGATAGCCGAGATCAGAGTAACAGACAAACTCTCTTACTTTGATGCTCAAAAGAGGTATAGAGCAATTACGGCTCCTACCTTTTCTAGATCGTTTGCTGCAGTTGTTGAAACGCCTATCGTTCAACAACCACCAATTATGAAATTTACTGCTATTGCAGAAACTTTAAATAAAGACAAGGACTCTAATGTGAAGGGTCAAAAACCGGTTGCGGGCCCATCAGGTTCAAAACCAAAACTGACTACGGCCCAATCCGGTCCAAGGTCACAACGAGTGGGACTTCAAGCAAAACCACTCAAGATGGGGGTTTATTTAAAGCCTAAACCATCTAAGGTATTGGCTCGTATCGGGCCAAAACCAACTAAGGTTGCGACTTTCAAGTCAAAGCCTAAACAGGCAAAGGCTCAGTCCAAGTCAAAGCCTGCAAAGACGGCAGCCCAATCTAGGCTACCGCCACCTGAGGTGCAGGTTTCTAGCGATCCTGCGCACACAGACCACAATATTGACGTGTCGTTAGAGTCAATGGATGTGGAAGTTCTTTCCGCGCCATCTACTCTGACAGATGAAATTATGCCAATTAGTGGGAGTTCTACTCCCCCAGAAGATAATTCAGAAGTTAAAAATAAAATCGCTAATAAACAAAGAGTTAAAATTACGTTCGCAACATAACACTAAAAATGGTTTCAACCATTATACAATGGAACTGCAACGGATATAATTTACACTACAAATCCTTTAAAATATTATTAGCCAAAAATTCACCTATCTGCGTTTCCTTACAGGAAACAAATTTTAAGGTTGACTGTTCTGTTAATCTTCGTGGTTATACTATTTATAGAAAAGATCGTGCAAATGTTGATCGTGCTCAGGGTGGAACGGCTTTATTGGTTCGTGATACGGTTTTCAGTAAAGAATTCCATGTCAACACTGCATTAGAAGCAGTAGCCGTTCAACTTCATATCCCTTTTGCACTGACCATTTGCTCAATTTATATTCCGCCAAATGTCAGTTTGGACATTCGTTTGATTGATCAATTACTTGAACAATTTCCGTCCCCATTCCTGCTAATGGGCGATTTTAATGCTCATAACACTATGTGGGGCTCAAATCGAACTGATGTGCGAGGTCGTAACTTGGCCAATCTTTTTTCAGAAACGGATTTAGTTATCTTAAATAAAGGTAACAATACCTACTTTTCCGTGGCCAATAGATCGTTCTCGGCTATTGACCTTACCATTTGTTCTCCAAGTATTGCAGCATTGCTGGATTAGGAAGTCTCGGAATATCTTTATGATAGTGACCACTTTTCCATATTCATTCGCGTGCTTGGTCATGCAATTAATGAAAACCGTCATCAAAATTGGAGAATAAAAGATGCCGATTGGAATATGTTTGTTTAAGTGTTTGATTACGATGACAGTGTCCAAGCCACTATCGACAAAGATATTGAAACTTATACCGATTCTATCATACAGGCAGCACATGCGAGTATACCGTTATCTTCCGGAAAACCTCGCAGAGAGCCCGTTCGTTGGTGGAATTTTGATTGTGAGCAAGCCAAACTCAACAAACGCCGTTCTTTTCGTAGATTCAACCACTCTCCAACAGAAGAAAACCTATTACTTTATTTGAGGTACATAGCTGTTGCTCGAAGAACATGCAGAAAAGTTAAAAGAGAATCATGGTCAGAATATGTCACTTCAATTAATTCGAGAACCCCCGTCGGGAAGGTGTGGGAAAACGCCAAAAAAATTTCTGGCCGAACCGCATCATTACCTATTAGTGGGTTATTGTCGGGTGATCAAATTATTACCAATCCCATTGACATTTCGAATATTCTGGCCGATGTTTATTTTGACGCTTTTAGCGATAATAATTACGCTGCAAATTTCCGAGATATTAAAATTAACATGGAGAAAAACGTTCTGTCATTTGTCTCTGCTGAAAATGAATTATATAACGCACCGTTTAGTGTTTGGAAATTTGACTCGGCATTATCTGAAGCACACAATACTGCTCCAGGTGTCGATTTGATACACAATGCTATGCTTAAGCAATTAAGTCGCTCTGCCAAACTTCAATTGTTGGCACTCTATAACCGGATATGGTCAGCAGGGTATTGTCCTGAGTCGTGGAAACTTGCTATCATAGTACCAGTACTTAAACCTGGTAAAGATAAAAAGCTCCCAACAAGTTATAGGCCTATCTCTCTAACTAGCTGCTTATGCAAGTTACTAGAAAGAATGATCAATAAGCGTCTTACTTGGTTATTAGATTCAAGAGGTTTAATTGCTGACATACAATGTGGTTCAAGGCGTCACCGTTCTACGATTGATCACCTTGTTCGGTTGGATACAGCAATTAAAAATGCTTTTGTACAGAATCAACATCTTGTCGCTGTATTCTTTGACATTGCGAAAGCGTATGACATGACGTGGAAGAACAATGTTCTACGAACGCTTCATTCATGGGGTATTCGCGGAAGCATGGCATTGTTTATACAAAGCTTTTTAACTTCCCGTTCATTTAAGGTACGTGTAGGTGACAACATCTCGGGCATACGTCAGCAACAGAATGGTATTCCTCAGGGGTCTATTCTAAGCGTGACACTATTTATGATAGCGATTAACGGCATAAGTCAGTTCATCAAGCATCCGGTAAGCGGATGTATGTATGTTGACGACGTAGCTATCTATTGTGCCTCGAGAAACATGGCAACATTGGAACGTCAACTTCAGTTAACAATCAATCACATTTTGAACTGGGCTAATAAGAATGGATTCACTTTTTCTACTAGTAAAACGTTGCTTATCCATTTTTGTAGAAGGCGAACCCCACACGGTGACCCTTTATTATATCTTGGGGGAGAACCTATTCCTGTACAGGATAGTGTTCGATTTCTCGGTGTCACATTTGACCGTGCGCTGACTTGGCGTCCTCATTTAATAAATCTGAGATCAAGATGTGTCCCGGCACTAAACTTGCTCAGGTCGTTGAGTGGAAAGTCATAGGGAGCGGATCGGAAAACAATGCTACTTCTGCATCGCGCTTTGGTGCGCTCAAAACTAGATTATGGTTCCATAATCTATGCTTCCGCAGCTCCATCCACATTACGTATTGTTGATCCTGCTCACCATACTGGAATTCGATTAGCAACTGACGCATTTCGCACTAGCCCTATTGCTAGTGTTTTGTGTGAGGCAGCTGAACTATCACTCTGTCTTCGGCGTAAAATTTTGACAATTAGGTACGCCGCAAACTAAAAGCTAAACGCTTGCATCCGACGTTTTCTGTCGTGTACAATAATGGTCTCGACGATCTATACAACATCAGGATACGGTCCCAAAAACCGGTTGCTATAAGAAATTGCAGTATACTTCGGGAACTGGATTTCCAACTCCCTGATGTATATCAACTGTCTTACTGTCGCGATCCTCCTTGGACTTTTCAACGTCCAAGGTTAAATACTGCATTATCGAGAATGAGCAAAGCTTCAACTTTACCAGTTGAATATCGAACTGAATTTGCAAAAATTCAAGCAATGAATGTAAATGCCACTTGGATTTATACCGATGGCTCAAAAAGTAACGACGGTGTGGGTTGTGCTTTTCTGGTAGATGAGCTGCAATTAACATTTGGCTTGCTAAGTGTTAGCAGCGTGTATACTGCAGAACTGTATGCTATCTATCAGGCTCTTCTCTACATCCAACTAAGTGCAGGTATAAATTATGTTATATGTACAGACTCGTTGAGTGCATTAAACGCCATAGATGACCAATATCCTGATCATTACTTGCTGAGGCAAATTCATTCAATTTTGCTTCAGGTGTCTCAGATAAATGTCATTGTTAACTTTGTCTGGATCCCCAGTCACGTAGGTATCAGTGGCAATGAAAAAGCTGATGCGCTTGCCAAATTGGCAATAACTAGCGCTGAATATGTTTCATTTAAAGTTTGCGTTAGGGATATTTGTAATTTTCTACATCAAAAGCTGCTGTCTAGCTGGCAAACTGAGTGGTTTGCTATTCAAGACAACAAGCTGCGATGCACTAAAAGCGTTATTACACCGTGGAGTTCGTCATGCAGGCCGAAGCGTAGGGAAGAGGTTATCCTCACGCGACTTCGCATCGGTCACTGTCGATGGACTCACAGGCATTTGTTGGCATCTGAGGTGCCGCCAGTTTGTGATACTTGTAATGTCCCATTGACTGTTTGTCATATCTTATTGGATTGTCGGCAGTTTTCGGAACAAAGAGTTACGTCTGAATTATCACCCAGTTTGTCGATTGTCTTGGGCGATCAGATCGTTGAAGTCGATTGTCTGTTTGAATTTATTCGACAGAGCAAATTGGATGTATGGATATAATTGTTAATTTATTATGATTAATGTTTGTGTATCGTAAAATCCAGCAGTGTTTAGGACTTTTTACACCCTAGACACTGTTGGAACTATCTAGTCATTATTGCTATAGTCATTAAAGTTTGTGAACGTTTATTTTATCTTTGTTGTTTATTTATTTATTTATTTAATTTTATTCTTTAATATGCCATTTTACAGCATATTATTTTACACTTTTTATAGTTAGAGAAAAGAATCGGCGTTAATAGTCTTATTAGGCTGATACGCCAAAAATCTAAACTAACTAACTAACTCTTATTTTTATTTTTACATTTTTGTTTTTATTCTCACATTCTCACTCTCACATTCTCACTCTTACATTCTCATTCTCACATTATCACTCTCACATCCTCACTCTCACATTCTCACTCTTGCATTCTCACTTACATTCTTACTCTTACATTTTTTTCCCATTCTCACTCTCACATAGTTACTTTTATATTCTCACTCTTACATTCTCACTCTCACATTCTTACTCTCACATTCTCACTCTCACATTTTCACTCTCACATTCTCACTCTCACATTCTCACTCTCACATTCTCACTCTCACATTCTCACTCTCACATTCTCACTCTCACATTCTCACTCTCACATTCTTACTCTTACATTTTCATTTTTACTCTCACATTCTCACTTACATTTTTACTCTCACTGACATTCTTACTCTTACATTTTCACTCTGATTTACATTTTTATTCTTACGTACATTCTTACTCTCAAATTTTCACTCTGACTCACATTCTTACTCTTACGTCTTCACTTTTACTCTCACATTCTCACTCTTTTATTCTCATTCTTACTTTTACATTCTCACTCTGACATTCTCATTCTTAGATTCTTATTCTCACTTTTACATTCTCACTCTCACAATCTCACTCTCACATTCTCACTTTTACATTTTCACTCTAACAATCTCACTCTCACATTCTCACTCACATTCTCACTCTTACATTCTAACTTTCACATTCTCACTCTCACTCTTAATATAATAAATGCAAGCTTTAATTATAAAACTTCTGAACTTAGTAAATAATTAAAAAAAATTTAAGATGAAGATACAAATTTATTGATCTTTGCAATAAATGCAATTTACTTACATTTTCACTTTTACATTCTCACTCTCACATTCTTACTCTCACATTCTTACTCTCACATTATTACTTTCATATTTTCACTTTCACATACTCACTCTCACATTCTCACTCTCACAGTATTACTCTCACATTCTCACTTTCACATTATCACTCTCACATTATCACTTTTACCTTATCACTCTCACCTTATCACTCTCACATTATCACTCTCACATTTTCACTCTCACATTCTCACTCTCACATTCTCACTCTCACATTCTCACTCTTACATTTTACTCTTATATTTTCACTCTCACATGCTCACTACTCTCACATTTTTATTACTCTTACTGTCTCTTAAGTCTCATATTCTAATTAGATTTACTACTTTTACATTGTCGATACTTTCACATTCTTATGTTTTCACATTAACACTACTTTTACATACTCACTACTCTCACATTCGTACTTTTTACACATTTTCTCATTTTTACTATTTCCATATTTTGTATACTGCTACATTTTAACTATTTAATATAATAATAAATATTTTTACATTTCCACTACTTTCACATTTTCTTTATTCTAACATTCTCACTACTCTCACATTTTTACTACTTTCTATACTTTTACATTTTTTTTTTCTCACTATTCTCACATTATCAACACTCTCACATTATTAGCACTCGCATTTTTACTATTTTTACTTTCTTACTATTCTTACATTCTTTTTCCACTCACATTATCACTACTCTCTCTTTAATGCTATTTTCATTATTCTCACATTTTTACTACTTTCACTTTCTCACTACTCTCACAGTTTTCCTATTTTTACATTCTCATTACTTTTACAAATTTTACAACTCTCACTACTCTTATAGTTTTACTACTTTTACTACTTTCACATTCTTATTATTCTTACATTTTTATTACTTTGACATTCAAACTACTTTCACATTCTTCTTACTCTCAAATTCTCATTACTTTCACAACTCTTATATTTTCACTACACTTACATTCTCACTATTCATACATTTTCACTACTTTCACATTACTACTTTTACATTCTCACTGTTTCTACTACTCTTACGTTCTTACTAGTTTTACTACTCTCACATACTTACTATTCTCTTTACTTTCACATTTTTACTACTCTCACATTGTCACTATTCTTACATATTCCTTACTCTCACATTTTAACTATTCTCACATTCTCACTAGTTTCACATTTTCACTAATCTTATATTCTTAAATTCTGACATTCTTACTATTCTCAAATACATTCTACTTTCACATTGTCACTATTTTTAATATTTTCACACTTTTACTACTCTTTTACTACATTTTATTACTTTTTCTTCTCACTACTCTTAGATTTTCAATACTCTCACATTCTCACTACTATCACGTTCTCCCTACTCTCACATTTTCACTACTTTTACAACTCTTACATTTTCAGTATTTTCTTAACTGTCACTACTTTCACATTCTTACTACTATCACATTCGTACTATTATTATTATCAAATTATCACTATTTACATTATCAAATTATCACTATTCTCACATTTCAATACTCTCACACTTTTTTTACATTATCACTAATTTTACATTCTCATTATTCTTACATTCTTACTACTCTCACATTTTCTTTAAGCTCATTAATTTCACTACACTCAGATTGTTACTACTTTCATATTTTCACTATTTTCAGATACTTACTACTTTTACATGTATAGTGTTCTCACATTGTCATTACTTTTACATTCTTAATGTATTTACATCTGTACTGCTCTCACATTCTCAGTTCTCTTATATTTTCACTACTCCCCCATTCTAACTACTCTCACGTTCTAACAACTTTCCAATTTTCATTACTCTCACATTCTAACCATTCTCACATTATTATTACTCTCACATTCTCACTACTCTTATATTGTCGCTACTCCCACATTCTTAATACTACATTTTTACTTTTCTTACATTTTCTTTAGTTTCACATTCTCACCACTTTTATATTTTTATACTCTCACATTTTTCCTAATGTTACATTCTCACTACTTTCATATTTTTGCTACTCTCACATACATACATTCTAACTACTCTCACAATCTCACTACTCTTTAAATACATTTTTATTTCTTTTACATTTTGTTTAGTATCACATTCTCACTACTCTCATATTTTTATACTTTCACATTTTTACTAATGTTGCATTTGCACTACATTTTCACACTTCTCACATTTTTCCTAATACTATTACATTCTTACTATTCTCACGTTTTTTCTATTTTTACATTCTCTCTACACATACATTCTCACTTCTCTCATACTTTCACTACTTTTATATTTTCATTAATCTCACATTCTATCTGCTCTCAAATTCTTATTACTCTCACATTTTAGCTACTCTTACATTTCTACTTTTACATTTTCACTATTTTCACATTGTAACTATATTCACATTTTCACGATTCTCACGTTCTTGTTACTCTCACATTCTTACTATTTTCACTATTCTCACATTCTTACAAAAGTCACATTTTTACTACTCTTATATTCTTACTAATCTCACATTCTGACATTCTTACTATTTTCAAATACTTTCTACTCTCACATTGTAACTATTTTCATTATTTTCACATTTTCACTACTCTCACTACTCTTACTCTCTTACATTCTCACTACTCTCACTTTTCTCACATTCTTACTACTTTAATATTTTCACATTCCTACATTCTCACTACTCCAACGATTTCACACATTCTCACAATTTCACAACTTTCACATTTTTATTATTCTCACATTTTCACTACCCATACTACTCTTACTGCTGTTACATTCTCACTACTCTCACTACTCTCACTTTCTTACATTCTTACTACTTTCACATTCTCACATTTTTGTTATTGTTACATTCTTACTACTCTCACCTTGTTACTACACTTTCATATTGTCATACACTAATGCAATTGTGCAATTATGTTCACAGACACAACCATACGTACATACATTATATACCATTTTGTAAATTAAGAAAGAGAAAAAAACTGGCAATAATATTTATATCAAAGCATCTTAATAAGGTGTTATGCAGTGCTTATGCACTTGCAATCTTTTAATCTTATATTACAGTTTTTCTATTCACATTTTAGTAAAAACTCTATAATATCTCTTTGTAAATTTTATTAAAATAGATGCTTTGTATGTACATGTTGTTTTGTCGTCGTTTTAATTATAAAAAATGTGCAGCTGTTAACTGATAGATTTTGTAGAGCTACATTGCCTAACCTGATAGTAATTATAATACAATTGAAAATAAATGATATGGTTAAATTATTTTTAATATATTTTTATTTTAAAGTTGGCATAATTATTGTAATGTCCGTTAGACTAAGGTAACACACAATATACATATAATACATATTATCAGTTCAAAAATATAAATTCCACGTCCTAAACAAACATCTTGATATGATTTAAATAACTCTCTTATTCCATGTTATTTGCTCGGCCCTCACAGCAGGCGGTATCTATACGTACCTATAAGCCCGCAGGCTGGTTTTTGTGTGTTAAGATATAAAGTGTATTGCTCCTACATACAAATGTAGGACGACAACACATATGATTATATATAAAAATTGTTGGACGAATACACTTCTTACATTTATATATATATATATATATAAATCCAACCGTCGTTTTTAGACCCGCTATGTTTAACAGGCAACCACAGACCCACTAGAAATCTTCGTTGTAGGTGTGTGTATATTAAGTAATTTTGACTTATTAATTAAGAACTCTAAGAGCAATACAAGAGGGGTAAACAATTATTAAGAAAACAAAAAGTTGATGTCTGGCAATCTCTGTAAGTCCCAGACAGTAGAGCCGACGGTTTTAGACCCAGCAGTGTTGCCATGTTTTGTGGCCTAGATAGGTAAGTAGCACATATTCTTTGTGTATGTCTATTTTTTATGTGTCTATTGCATGTAATAAATACGTGCCGTAAACATAATAAAAGCTTGAACAACCTATAAAAAAAATCAAGATATTTTGAAATGTATATGCAAGTTTATTTCAGGTTTGTATTCATTTATTTTCTTGTTAAAGTTGTTTCTATTTTACTAGCATACTTTAATTTTTAATTACTGCTTGTCAACAAACCAAAAAAAAATAAGAAAAATATTAAAACATTTACATAATAAATATAAAATATATAAAGAAGGGACGCAATGTCCTCAAATGAAACAGTTGTAAAAGCAATAATTTCGAATATAGCCTAGTTATTCTATTTTTAATTTTAAAATTTCCGTTTTAATTCTTTCATGTCATTACCATCAGCTTAATATCCCGAAATAATTAGTTTATTTGTTCATTCTCAGAATGCTATTAACCATAGCCATTAAATAAAGTCATTAAGTCAGTTAGTATAAATAGTCAATACACCCTTTAAAATATTCACTTTGAATTGTGGTGGTGAACAATGTTGACGAAGTAAGTTAAAAATCAATTAATTTAAATAAATAAAGCCATACTGATGAGAGGTAAACCTCGAAACGCGTCTATGGATGTTTTTTAGTTTAGAATATTTTTTCATAAATTTAATTTTTTAATGTTACATAATAAATGTTATGTCATTTAATTCAGTCAAATATTGATAAAATTAAAGATTTTATATAACTGTAATAAATGAAAAACTAAAATTGATAAATTTAATAAACATTTTATTAATTTGATCAGACAGATTTAAATAAATTGCTGATAATTAATATTTAATTATTTATTGGCTAATCTTTTTTGCAATACATAAAAAACATTTTAAACTTTTTAACTTATTAGTTTTGGAGTTTTTATTGGTTATCTGCTGCCTAATGTTGACACTGTACATTAAAACATGTTGCAATTTGTCAAATGCAACTTTCAAACTTATACTACATGTTTTTTTTTTAAATTTACTAAGTTATTGGCGTTTTAACGAGTATATTATTAGTAAAATATATAATAACAGTTTCTAATAACAGTTCCTAATAAGCATATAGATTAAACTAAAAAATAAACAAATGTTTTAAAAGTTTTAAATAATAAACATCTAAGAAACAGTTATTGCTTAAAAAAATTAAAAGTAGCTAGACAAAATAAAAAATTTAAAAACTAGAACTATTGAAATAGAAACAATATTTTCTATACAATCACAGATGTCCCTTGTTTGATCGAATATTTAAGCACTAATGCAGCGCATGTGATCTATTAAAGAAATTTAGCATATTATCAACGACTAAATTGAGTAAGTAATATTACACACGGTACAAAAATCAAACGGTAGTTTTGCTTCTGTGTCACTCGAAATTGTAAAGCCGCTTTGAGATAAAGAAATAATAAATTCAAAGATGTATATTGCATTTAATATAAAAAGCATCAGTGTTATTAATTTTATAAGAAATGAGATTAGAAGTCGGCGTTTTCAATTTTGTCAAAACCCGGCCTGGTCTAAAACTCAGCCCAACGCCCAACACAACCCGGCCTAAAGCTAAATTATTATTAATAAAATATTTTATTAAAACCCGATCCGGCCCAAAATTCAGCCCAATCACGGCTCAAATCCCAGCTCAGGCGGCTCAAAGCTAAGTATATTAATAAAATATACAGGGTTGGGTATGGAAACACCCGATTATTGCCTGTATTTTTGATTTATGTAAAAAATTACTTTAATAACAGTTTTTGTAGAAATTTTATCTACATAGTGATGTACTTTGATTTTTAATACAAGCCCTGTTTCACAAGATACGACTTCATCATCAGTTTTTTTAAATGAAACACTCTGTATTTTTTTTATATTTATAAGAAGAATTTTTTAACAATTACAATGTAATAAGGTTTTATGGGTCTACAACTTACGGTTTTTGAAATATTCATTAAATCAATAAAACAAAATGTAGTAGGTTATGCTCCAATTACCATAGCAACAAGTAAAAACAATTATTGTTTTTCTGTTATTCTCAATACAATTAAAAAAAAACGTCAAAATAAGTGATTATTTGAAGCAAAAAGTCAACTACAATTAATTATGATTATTATTATTACTATAAATCATTTAAAACGTACTACATTTAGTGTTATTTTATTAATGAATATTTATAAAATCATAAGTCGTAAACTCATAATACCTTTAAAAAATTCTTTTTCTAAAAATAATAAAAAACACTGAGTGTTCCATTAAAAAAAAAACTGATGATATTGTTATATCACGCAAAACAAAGCATGCATTGAAAATCAAAATACGTCACTATTTAGATTAAAAAATATACAAAAACTTTTATTAAAGTTATTTTTGAAATAAATTAAAAATGCAGACAGAAATTGGGTGTTTCCATACATTTACCCAATTCTGTAAATAACTATTAATAACAGTTTCTAATGGTGTTGTTTTGTCTACTGCTATATTATGCCAAAAAATAACAAAAAACACATAAAAACGTTGTCATACTCAAAACCGGGCCTGAGAACGTCGGATTTAGTCTAGGAACGTCGGCAGTATAAAGCAAATTGGGTCTGTATAGGCGGTTTAACAAATCTATATATATATATATATATATATATATATATAGGCACAAACTCTGTATTAGGAGCGTTTGCTCTCGAGAGGATTGGGAGCGTTTAATTTACTTTATAAACTAACAGTGCCATAGTGTTTCAGTACTATCTTTATACGTGAAAACAACAACAATTTATTATTAAATTAGAAGATTAATAAATAGTTTGCAAAATAAATTTGAAAAATGATCAAGCAATTCGTTATTTTGCCGAAAGGTTAAATTAGAAACCTATTTTATTTAGTTTTTATTTTAATACATTTGGTTCTTGTCTAAGTTATTTACAGTTATGGCTAAACGCCCCCAAAACTACAAATTAGTCATGTTTAGGGGCGCCTAACCGCATGCTTATCCTATTGAGTTTAAATGTTTACCGCTAGGGCTATACTACAGTTCACGGCTTTGCCGTTAATGTGTAAACGCCTCTAGAGCGTGTTATGTGCAAATAAACGCTTCTAAAACGTATATTGTGCAAATAAACGCCTCTAAAACGTATATTGTGCATATTAACGTTTTTAGAACGCAAGCTTTCACGATCTCATTTTTCATACACGTTTAGTTTGATAATTAAACATTAACAATAGATATGGTATAATTGACTTACCATTAAATAATCTAACTATAGATAAACTAATAAAAAATATGAAATATTATTTATTTCAAATTAGAATACATTAACTAGTTAAAATTATGGCCCGTGTTAAGCTTGCGTTTGAATCAATTACTTATCATTGCAAAAAAAGTGCAATTTAGTTTTAGGCATTGAAATAAGTAGTTCTAAATATAGACCTATTCTTAGTATTGAATAAGTTTTATGGTTAAAAAAAATAGAAAGTTTGTTGACATTGCCACTGCAATGCAAGGGTAACCAAACTTTTTATTTCAACAAATTATGTATAATGGTTACATAAACGTAACAAAAGATGTTTTAAAATTAGCAATATTATTTTTTTAATAATTTAATTAAATAAATTATTGATTAAAATATTATAATAATTATATTCGGTATTAATTGAAGATTATTATTATGGGATTTATTTTTCAAGTGGGATGTTAAAAATAAAAATTAAACAACCATAAACGGCAGCCAAGACAATTTTTTTTGTTTAATAGTATTTTTTTGAATTTACAGGTATTTTTTGTTAAAGCTGCCGATTATGATTAAATTAATTTATTTATTTTTAACATCTAGCTTGAAAAGTGCACACCATAATATTAATTTTAAAATCTAATCTATTTATTTATAAGAATGTTGTTTTTCAATAGATTTTGATAATTTGACTTTCTTATTGTGTGTGGCATTCATAAATAATAAAATGTTGTGAACATCAATGTCATAATTGTGCCGCCTTTAACAGAAATTATGTTATTTTAACTTAATTATTGTAATGAACATACTTAAATAATTTTGTCTAACAAACTTTATTAAAAGTATAGAATTTTGTGTATTAGTGTTATAATTGTGTCGAATTAAGAAATTGTGCCGCGTTCCAACAGAACGTTTGTTATTTTGACGTTTTGATTGTTTTGATCATAAAATGTTGTGCATTAATGTTATAATTGTGCCGCGTCCAACGGGAATTTTGTTATTATAATTTAATTGAGATACTTAAGTATTCCTGTCTACTAAAAATCATCATGATCATAAAATGTTATGCATAAATGTTATGATTGTGCCGCTTCTGACAAAATTTTTTGTATTTTAACTTAATCATTGTAATTAGCATACCCCCTGTCTATCAAAATTCATTAAAATCATAGAATGTTTTGAATTAATATTATAAATGTGTCGCTTCCAACAAAAATTTTATTATATTAACTTAACTATTGTATATAAAATACTTAAATACTTTTGTCTACCAAAATTCATTAGGATCATAGGGATTTGTGCATTAATGTTATAATTGTGCCACTCAACAAGAATTTTGTTATTTTGACTTTTTCATTGTAATTGTCATACTTAAGTACTTCTATCCACCAAAATTCATCAAGATAATAAAATGTTGTACATAAATGTTATAATTGCGTCGCCTCTAACAATAATTTTGTTATTTTGACTTAATCTTTGTAATTGGCATACTTAAGTACCTATATATACCAGAATTTATCAAGATTATAAAATATTGTGCAATAATATTATAATTGTGCCGCCTCCTAACAAAAAAATTAATATTATTACTTTATTGTTCTAATTAGCTTACTTAAATGTACCTGTCTACCAAAATTTATTAAGATCATAGAATATTGTGCATTAATGTTATAATTGCGCCGCTTCCAACAAAAATTTTGATATTTTGACTTTATCATGGTATTTGGAATACTTTAGTACATCTATCTACCAAAATTCATCAAGATCATAGAATGTTGTGCAATAATTTTAAAATTGTGCCGCCTCCTAACAGGAATTTTGTTATTTTTATTTTATCATTGTAATAAGGTTACTTAAATGTTCCTATCTACCCATATTCATTAAGATCATAAAATATTGTTCATAAATGTTATAGATGCGCCGCCTCCAACAAGAATTATGTTGTTTTGACTTTATCATTGTAATTGTCATGTTTAAGTAATTCTATCTATCAAAATTTATCAAGATCATAAAATGTTGGGCATAAATGTTATAATTGCGCCGCCTCCAACAAGAATTTTGTTGTTTTGACTTTGTCATTGTAATTGTCATGTTTAAGTAATTCTATCTATCAAAATTCATCAAGATCATAAAATGTTGTGCATAAATGTTAAAATTGCGCCGCCTCCAACGAGATGTTTGTTGTTTTGACTTTATCATTGTAATTGTCATGTTTAAGTAATTCTATCTATTAAAATTCATCAAGATCATAAAATGTTGTGCATAAATGTTATAATTGCGCCGCTTCCAACGAGAATTTTGTTATTTTAACTTTATCATTGTAATTATCATACATAAGTACATCTTTCTACTAAAATTCATCAAGATCATAAATTGTTGTGCATAAATGTTAAAATTGCGCCGCCTCCAACAAGAATTTTGATGTTTTGACTTTATCATTGAAATTGTCATGTTTAAGTTATTCTATCTATCAAAATTCATCAAGATCATAAAATGTTGTGCATAAATGTTATAATTGCGCCGCCTCCAATGAAAATTTTGCTATTTTAACTTTATCATTGTAACTATCATACTTAAGTACTTCTATCTACTAAAATTCATCAAGATCATAAAATGTTGTGCATAAATGTTAAAATTGCGCCGCCTCCAACGAGAATTTTGTTGTTTTGACTTTATCATTGTAATTGTCATGTTTAAGTAATTCTGTCTATCAAAATTTATCAAGATCATAAAATGTTGGGCGTAAATGTTATAATTGCGCCGCCTCCAACGAGAATTTTGTTGTTTTGACTTTATCATTGTATTTGTCATGTTTAAGTAATTCTATCTATCAAAATTCATCAAGATCATAAAATGTTGTGCATAAATGTTATAATTGCGCCGCCTCCAATGAAAATTTTGTTATTATAACTTTATCATTGTAACTATCATACTTAAGTACTTCTATCTACTAAAATTCATCAAGATCATAAAATGTTGTGCATAAATGTTATAATTGCGCAGCCTCCAACAAGAATTTTGTTGTTTTGACTTTATCATTGTAATTGTCATGTTTAAGTAATTCTATCTATCAAAATTCATCAAGATCATAAAATGTTGTGCATAAATGTTATAATTGCGCCGCCTTCAATGAGATTTTTGTTATTTTAACTTTATCATTGTAATTATCATACTTAAGTACTTCTATCTACTAAAAAATCATCAAGATCATAAAATGTTGTGCATAAATGTTATAATTGCGCCGCCTCCAACGAGAATTTTGTTATTTTAACTTTATCATTGTAATTATCATACATAAGTACATCTTTCTACTAAAATTCATCAAGATCATAAATTGTTGTGCATAAATGTTAAAATTGCGCCGCTTCCACCAAGAATTTTGATGTTTTGACTTTATCATTGAAATTGTCATGTTTAAGTAATTCTATCTATCAAAATTCATCAAGATCATAAAATGTTGTGCATAAATGTTATAATTGCGCCGCCTCCAATGAAAATTTTGTTATTTTAAGTTTATCATTGTAACTATCATACTTAAGTACTTCTATCTACTAAAATTCATCAATATCATAAAATGTTGTGCATAAATGTTATAATTGCGCAGCCTCTAACAAGAATTTTGTTGTTTTGACTCTATCATTGTAATTGTCATGTTTAAGTAATTCTATCTATCAAAATTTATCAAGATCATAAAATGTTGTGCATAAATGTTATAATTGCGCCGCCTCCAATGAGAATTTTGTTATTTTAACTTTATCATTGTAATTATCATACTTAAGTACTTCTATCTACAAAAAATCATCAAGATCATAAAATGTTGTGCATAAATGTTATAATTGCGCCGCCTCCAACGAGAATTTTGTTATTTTAACTTTATCATTGTAATTATCACACATAAGTACATCTTTCTACTAAAATTCAACAAGATCATAAGTTGTTGTGCATACATGTTAAAATTGCGACGCCTCCAACGAGAATTTTGTTGTTTTGATTTTATCATTGTAATTGTCATGTTAAAGTAGTTCTATCTATCAAAATTCATCAAGATCATAAAATGTTGTGCGTTAATGTTATAATTGCGCCGCCTCCAATGAGAATTTTGTTATTTTAACTCTATCACTAGATTTGTAAAGTACCTCTATTTACAAAAATTGATTAAGATGAGAATGTTGTGCATCAATGTTATAATTGTGCAGCCTTCGTTAATATCATATAATGCTGTGTACATTAATGTTTTAACTTTACCGTCTCTAACAAGAATTTTGTTATACTGACTATATCTTTGTAATTAGCATATTTAAATTCCGATGTATACTAAAACTAAAATTCATTAAAATCATAAAATTCTATAAATATTAATATAATACTTTTGCCACCTCTAATTTTTATTAGAAGCGACACCTTTGTTGACATTATCTTTGTAATTGGCGTACTTATCCTTGTCTACTAACTTTTATTATTTTTTAATTTGTTTAGTATTTACTATTCATTATAGCATGTATAAACGTTAGCGTTGACCTTAAACTTGGTGTGAGACCTAGAAAAATGATTGACCTTAAACTTCAACTTTTAACAAAATATGAATTCAAGCCTGAAAAATAAATACAATCTGTTGTGTTATCATGTAAACTAGTTATAAGATTTATATTTTATTATATTAAGTAATATTTTAGTTGATTTATAATACAGGCTAACTAATATTTTAAAAGAAAGTTTATTAAAAACTTGTAAGAAAAAAACATTATGTATGTCAATAACCCTATTCGATTTGATTTTATAACGGTAGATATATCCGCTACAAAAGCGCAAATGTGTGGCTACAGTAATGTACTAACAAATTCTGTCAATCTTGATTTTAATGCCATCTATTAACACTCAATTTGAACTAACCGTTGGACGCTCTTATCACGTAGTTTATATGCACGGATTGGGAGCGTACGCTTCCAATCCTTAGACGCTTTTACGACGTAGAAAGCGTGCGCTGAAACGCTCCTAAACCAGCGTTTTTATCTCTATATATATATATATATATACTTTCGTCCAACATTAGTTACGTCTATTCTGGAGTAGTCCACCATGAGATTTTCCTCTTACATAGGACGATAGTTTTGCGACTTATATGGTTTTGCGCTACATTTTTAGGATCAATAACTTAAACGGGTCTCTTGCCCGTGTAGCTCTAAAGTCCGTGATTAAAGTGCGTTAAGATTTATGGCCCCATAAAAATGTACACGTGCGTTTACATGTGAATGGAATTCGTTTTTACAACTTATCTTTACAAATACAAATGATGTAGGAAATAATAAGAAAAATGCAGACATTTTATCGCAGTGGATGCAAATATTATTTAAATTATGCGTACATTTAATTAATTATTTCTTGGCTGTTTAAAGCTTAATACAACATCGACAAATATGACCTAAATGATAATTATTTTTATATCTTATTGTAGTACTATAAGTTGGAAAAAATCATAAAAATAAACTTATTAAAGAAAAATTTGTTGTTTAAGTTCAATTACAACTATAATTGATTTATAAAATACGTAATATTAAATTACTCCTACAAAACGGCGTAGAAAATAAAATGTACAAAATGTTTAGATTTAATTAAGTAAACAAAAATTTTAAAGTATGCAGGTTATAAAGTTGATGATAGTACTAAAAACATTAGTAAACAAACATATTACAATATTCATTTTTAAAATCTATTGATTAAAATAAAACTGAATTTTAAATTAATCAAAACATGAGGTTTTTAATATGCGGATTACAATATTAAAGACAGATTTGAAGTTATAAAAGTAACGATCACACGAAGGGTTAACAACTAAGTAAAAAAATGTACAAATGAACAAAATGTTACGTGATTATGTAATGATTACGTGATTATGTAATAATTACGTGATTATGTAATGATTACATGATTATGACTATGATTATGCATTGATTACGTGATTATGAAAATGATTATGTGATTATATAATGAATACATGATTATTCAATAAGTACACACTTGTTTAAGATTAATTTTTTTTTATCATTCTAAATTGCATGCATTAATTATTTTATATAAATTATAAAATTATTTTGATGCTTAATATTAATATATTATTATAATACTTATGTTTTATAATAATCTTCAATAAAGTACTTACTACAATTTCTTTTATATAATAAGAACATAAACTAAAAATATACCTATTTTGATGTTTAATTATGTTTTATGTAGATTAGAAAAAATCCACAACCAAGAATAAAAATGTGATTTATTATATTAAAAAATAAATAAAAATAAACATATAAAAATCTTTTCAACAAAAATAATAACAATACATAATACAATTTGTATCAGTGAAAAATTATATTCGACTGAAGTAGGTATTTATTTTAATATAATAAATAAACAACTGCACATGCACATGACAAGAGTTGTATAAAAACACCTGTGAAATTGTCTAATAAATAAATCTCTAGCGGCACAATTAGATACAGATTGGACAATATTTGATTATGTGAATTTGTGTACTCAACATTTAATTATTTGAACACGCGTAATCAATATTTGTTTATTTGAATACGCGTACTAAACATTTGATTATTTGAGTACGCGTAATCAATATTTGATTATTTGAATATGCGTGTTTTAATATTTAATTACACTATTTATTACAAGATTATGTAATGATTACGTGATTATAAAATAATTACGTGATTATATAAAGTTTACTTGATTATGTAATGATTACGAATATTACGTAATTATTATTTGATTCTGTAATGATTATTTTTATTTTGTAAACTGATTACGCAAGTTGTTAACCCTTCGCGGTCACAGCATGTTAATATTTATGTTTAAAATATTTAGAGTAGTAAGAATGTGAAAGGAGTAAAAATGTATGAGTAATAAGAATTAAAGAATAGAGAGAATGTGAGAGAATGTGAGAGAATGTGAGAGAATGTGAGAGAATGTGAGAGAAGCGACAATGTAAAAGTAGTAGAAATGGAGAAATGAAAGAGTAGTGAAAATGTGAAAGTAGTTAGAATATGAAAAACGTGACAATGTGAGATTAGTGAGAATGTGAGAGAAATAATAATGTAGTAAGAATGTGAGAGTAGTAAGAATAAGAGAGTAGTGAAAATGTGACAGAAGCGATAATGTGAGAGTAGTGGTATAGTGAGAGTAGTAAAAATATGGGAATAGTGAAAATATGAAATTAGTGAAAATGAGAATGAGAGAATGTGGGAAAAAAAAAGTATGAGAATGTATAAAAAGCAACAATGTAAGAGTAGAGGGTATGTGAGATTATGAAAGTAGTGACAATGTGAGAGTAATGAAAATGTAAAAATAGTGAGAATTTGAAAGTAGTGGGAGAGAAGCGACAATATGAGAGTAGTGAGAATGTGAGAATAGTGAAAATGTAAAAGTAGTAAGAACGTGAGAGTAGTAAGAATGTGAATGTAGTGAGAATTTGAGAGTAGTGAGAATGTGAAAGTAGAAAGAATGTAAGAGTATAAAAAAATGTGAGAGTAGTAAGATTCACAATAAGTAATAAAAATGTGAGAATAATAATGTTTGAATAGTGACAATGTGAGAATAGTGAGCATAGTAAAAATGTAAGAGTAGTAAGAATGAGAAAACAGTGATTATGTGAAAATAGTAAAAATATGAATGTAGTAAGAATGTAAAAGTACTGAAAATTTGAGAAAAGTGATAATTTAAGAGTAGTGGGATTGTAAGAGTACTGACAATGTAAGAATAGTGAGAATATAAGATTAGTGAAATATTGAAAATGTGAAAAAAGCTACAATGTGAGAGCAGTTAGATATTGAGAATAGTAAAAATATAAGAGTAGTAACAACGTGATAATAATGAGAATGTATGAGTAGTAAGAATGTGGGAGTAGTGAGAATGTGAGAGAAGCAACAATGTGAAAGTAGTGAGATTGTAAGAATAGAAAGATAGTAAAAGTAAAAAGAATGTGACAGTAGTAAGAATGAGAGAACATAGATAATGTGAAAATAGTAAAAATGTAAAAATAGTGAGAATGTAACAGTTTAAAAAATGCAAGAGTAGTAAGAATGTGAAAGTAGTGAGAATGTGGGAATAGTGAGTATCTGAGAATAAAGAAAATGTAAAGTAGTAAAAATGTGAGAAAAGTGAAAATGTGAGAGTAGTAGAATGTGAAAGTAGTAAAAATGTGAATGTAATAAGAGTATAAAAAAATAGAAAAAATGTGAAAGAATTGAGAATGTAAAAATAGTAAGAATGTTAGAATAGTATCAATTTGAGAATAGTGAGATTAGTAAGAATGTGAGAGTAGTAAAAATTAGAAAACAGTGATAATGTGAAATTAGTGAGAGTGTGAGAGTAGTTAAAATGTGAGAGTAGTAAGACTGTAAGAGTAGTAAAAATGTAAAAATATTAACAATGTGGGAGAAGCTACAATGTAAGAGTAGTGAAATTTTGAAAGTAAAAAAATAGTAAACGTAGTAAGAATATGAGAAAAGTAAAAACGTAAAAGTAATGAGAATGTAATAGTATGTGAGAATAGTAAAAATGTAAAAAGAGTAAAAATTTTAGAGTAGCAAAATGTGAGTGAAGCGGCAATAAAAAAGTAGTGAGAATATGACAGTATTAAGTTTGTAAAAGTATTGAGAATGTGAAAATAGTAAGAATGTTAGATTAGTGAGAGTGTAAGAATAGTAAAATTTTAGAAATGACATATCGAGAGCTTTTTCTTGATTCTGTCTGGTTAATTCCAATAACGAACAAAACTGCTAACTTAAAAGTGAGTCTTTAACAGGTTTGTGATGCCCTTAGATGTTCTGAGCCGCACGCGCGCTTAACCTCTTTCGTGCTAGGGATCAGGGCTTGCAAATGTTCTCTATAAATAAGGAAACCCCAGTAATAATCTAGTGAAGTAATAGGCTACAATTTTTGATGAAATACTATAAAATAACTGGAAAATAGAAAATGATAGTCAGCCATCAAAAAATCAGAAAGTACCTTTTTGTTAAATTTTATTTATATGTTTTAAATTAAATGTTAAAATTAGGTTAAATGGAAGATCATCATTGTGATGAACTTTGCTTTTTTTTGTAAAATTACAAAAATAAAGACAATTATTATACTATTATTATTATTATTATTGTGAGAATAATATAGTAATAAAAATATAACTGTGAAAAAAAAAATGTGAAAACAGTAAAAATGTGAAAATTACTACTATTACTTTCTCACTAATCTTACTTTTTTACTATTTTTTTATTTTCATTATTTTTAATTTATTATTTTTTTCTCATTTTACTACTCTCACATTTTTACTACTTTCACATTTATACTACTCTCACTATCTCTTTACTCTCACAATCTCACTACTTTTACACTCACATTGTAGCTTTTACCATATTCTCACTTTTCTCACATTCTTACTACTTTTCTTACTTATAGTTTTAACTTTCAAATTCTCTATACGTTAACATTCTTGCTATTCTCACATTATCACTACATTTACGGTTTTGCTATTTTTGCAATATTACTGTTTTTCATTCTTATTACGAATACTATTTTTCTACTCTTACATTTTTATTATTCTCATTATTTTCACATTTTTACCTGTTTTACGTTTTACTACTTTTACATTTTTTTTACTCTTACATTCTCACTATTGTCAATACTCTCACATTGTCGCATCTTTTATTTTTTACTATTTCCACATTCTTACATTCTTATTTATTTTTCTATTACTTTATTTTTACATTTGTACTACTCACACTACTCTAACATTGTTGCTTCATTTACATTTTCACTACTATCACATTCTCTTTATGCTTACATACTCACTATTTTTACATTTTTATTACTTTTACAACTTTCATATTTTTACTATTCTCACTATTATTACATTCTCACTACTTTCATACTGTCACTACTTTCACATTCTCACTAATCTTACTATTTTTGCAATGTCACTACTCTCACATTCTCATTACTTTTACATTTTCACATTCTTTCTACTCTCACATTCTCACTACCGTCAATAATCTCAAATTGTCGCATCTTTTACCTTTTACTATTTTCACATTCTTACTTCAATCACATGTTTACTACTCTCACATTCTTACCACTCTTACAATCTCACTACTCTCGAATTTTCACTATTTTTACATTCTCACTATTTTTACTTTGTCAATACTCTCATATTTTCACTATTCTTACAGTTTTACAACCTTCACGCTCTCACTATTCTTACATTCTTACTACTCTTACATTGTTACTACTCTCACGTTCTCACCTTCTTACTATTCTCACATTTTCTTTAATTTCACATTCTTATCACTCTCACAATGTTATTACTCTCACCTTCTTACTATTCTCACATTTTCTTTACTCTCACATTCTTACTACACTCACATTGTTACTTTTCTCACATTTTCACTATTTTTACATTCTTATTACTTACTCATTCTCATTACTCTTATATTTTCACTATTTTTACAATCTCACTTGTTTTACCTTCTAACTATTCTTAAATTTTTAATATTTTCAAATTCTTACTTATCTCACTTTTTTACTACACTCTCACTACTCTTACATCTTCACTACACACATTCTGTATTTTTTCACATTCTACTACTTTTACGTTCTTAATATTTTTACATTCTCACTTTTCTCTCATTCTCACTATTCTCCCATTCTTACTATTTTTAAATTTTCACTACATTCACATTGCCACTACTCTTACTTTCTCACAACTTTTACATTCTTACTACATTCACATTCCTACTCTTCTCACATTCTTACTAGTATCACATTCTCACTACTTTCACGTCTTCACTACTCTCACATTTTTACTAAAAAAATCATACATAATTTAAACACAAAACAACGTCCAGATCAAGGCGTTTTTACAGTACAAATATAAATCATTGTAACTTTATGTGTAATATTTTTATAATTATCTTATAATAAAGTTTAATAACTTAAGAATTGCATTATAATTAACCAATCTTATTTAATATAAAAAAAATAGTCTTTACAACTGAAACAAAATGAAATTTAGATTACTATGCCACAAAATCTAAACACAAAACAAAAGCAAAGCAAATATAATTTATAATACTTTTATAATTTTATAATTTTAGTAATTTACATATATTTCAAATTAAGCTTCAAGTCAGCTAATAATTCATTAAATTTAGTTAACTTTATTTATTGTACTGAACATTTTTATAAACAATTTGCTTAAAATATTTATAGACTTTACATAATTTTCTACAGAATTTGTACTTATCTTTAATTTTGTAAAATAATCTCAGGATTTTGTTACAGTTTTAAAGACTGTCATTAACGTTGTGATATGTACGCTTATGAACCATTATAATTAAAAATGTAGTTATTATAAATATTATTATTGTTGTTTTCAAATATTATTCGGTCATATTGTAATAAGTTACAATAGCATACAAAGTTAGACCAGCCGGCAACCGAAGGTAAGGCACAACTTTTAATAAGAAAAACGTAAGCAATTTAATTAATATGAATATTACAAAAGGTATTTTTAATAAAAAGTATTTTTTTTAATAAATACTTTGTACTAGAAAATGTATTAAATAAATTAATATAAACGTAATAATATTTAAATGAATATAACAAGTAAACTGTATTCTATTGAAACATATGAACAAAAAAATTTAAATTTTATAGATCGCATATTTTTGTGTGTTAAGATCTAAAGGGGCTACACAAATCATGTAGGACGATAACTTCTATTCAAATGTAGGACTAAACCCCTTTAGACATATATATATATATATATATATATATATATATAAATATATATATATATATATATATATATATAAATATATATATATATAGAGATGTTAACTCCCTTATAGAGGCGTTTTCGCGCACAATTTTAACCTGATCGAGGCGTTGAAATTTTAGAAGCGAGCGCTCGCACCAGCGCACATAAACAGCCAGTTCGAGGCGTCTATCGGTTAGTACTAATTTTGCTCGGCTAGATGGCTACTGCAGCAGGTTTTAAGAAATATGCACAAATCTCAATAACATATGTTGTTTTCATGGAATCTCGGAAGTTGCAGCGTAGATAAATATTTCGTAATATTATATATTTTTTCTAAATAAAAATGTTTGTTTATAAATAATTCAATTGATTAATAAACAAAATAATAAATAGTAAAGTACAATCAAAAACAGTTTGATGCAAACGATTTAGTTATTAGAAATAAATAATTACTCAATTGTACTGAAACAACTGCAATATATTCAATTAAAAAAAAAAGAATAAATATTGAATATTTTATTAAAAATTGTTTAATAAAAAAACAAAAAATTGCTAATTCCAAAAATTAATTACTAGAATTAGTCAGTAAGTGAACGACTTACTTACGTTACAATGTCAGTTGTTTTGATTATTAATAATATAATAAATTTAATAAAACATAACTATTATTATTTAAATTTAATAAATAAATAGGGGGCATTGCGTTACTACCTCTGCCGATAACTATTATGCATAAAAACAAACAATCTTACATTCTTATCACTTTCAAACTTTTTTATAGAGGCGTTTTGCGCATACTTTTAACCTGATCGAGGCGTTGAAGTTTTTGACAAAAGCGCCCGGTCCAGGCGCACAAAAACACCCAGTTTGAGGCTTCTAGCGATTTTTCACGCTTACTTTCGACTGGTTCGAGGCGTCTAAGCTTCTAATAAGTTGTTTGTATGCGCTGCTAGAAGCATCAGTAGGCATCCACAAATCAAAATCATTGTTTGAATATTATTTGTAAATGATTATAAGAAGCTCTAATTAGATTTAGAATTATTTAATATACATAATTATTTGAAACAACAGTAACAATGTTATTTTAATAAAAAAAATAATTAAAAAAAAAATGTTAGTAACTTTTTTTTAATCACAAAAGAAAATATTTTATAAAAAATATAGTTGTCAATGAATATCGTCATCAGTTTTATAAAATATCCACAGTTTTACATTTTTGTACATGTTTATGTCTGAAACATACAGATATTTTAGAAAAAATAATTAATATTATAAAATGCAAACCTTATATTTTGCGGTTTATAACATATTTAAATAGTCAATGTGTATCTGTAACCATAGTAATAATTCTACATTTATACAATAACCGCATTAACTATCTCGTAAAAGCGAAATTTTATGCACATTTTTACCGTTAAAATTTAAGGTAAGCTAAGCTCCCGCTTCAGGCGCACATAAACATCTAGTTTGAGGCGTCTATAGCGGTCATTCACGCACATTAATGTGTTACATGACCTTGACCATGACTACAACAAAAATTATTTGTGTTTTATAAATGTCCCTTACTTTATCTTTCTTTATAGAAATAGTTTTTGTAGCATCTTGCACACTTTTGATCAGTTTCAGGAGTTTGAAGTTTTTATACATTGTTTATATGCGTAATAGCACTTTTTCTTAAATTACAATATATATATATCCTAATAATTAATGAAAAGGGGTAGGAGTAAAGCAATAAATGCTATTTTTTGTATTATTATATGTACCCTTTCAGTCATTTGTTTCATCTTTTCTAAAATGATTTATTATCATAGTATTATGTTACAAATTAGGTTATATTGCTAAATAAAAAATCTTGATATTATCTATTTCATTAGTTAAAACTAATAAACATAATGATTATACAATAAATTAAACAAAATCTATTACTAAAAACTTTATAATCAAATTAAAAAAATATATATTTAGTTATAAATGACCAGATGGCGGTCGCTATTGTGCGCGTATGCCGTTTTTAGCACAAATTAGAATTTTTTGAAAAATTATATATTGGTTCCATCGCCATAATTTAAATTTAAGCCATGTGCGTTCTCTTTTGTTCTCTTTTCACTATAAGTTTTTAACGTGCGATCGTCATCATAAGATTCGTAATTACTAGTTCTCTGAAATAATATTAGTTTATTTTTGGATTGATGTTGTTTTAGCAAATATGATAAAGAAATATGCAATAATAAAAAAAATATAAGAGGTTTTAGTTATTTTTTATTCCAAGTAACTAAAAGTATTATTATTCGGTATTATTTTATTTATAATGTCTTAATTATTATTTGATTGACTTTGATTTAATGTAAAATGATATCATTCTGGAAAAGAAGATCGTACATTTTCAAAGTTGTGTTTAAACATTTCTCAATTCATTAACAACAAAACATATTTTTGATGATAATATGATTAATATAATTAAACTGATTGATTTATGAGCAGGTGATTGTTTCTTTCTTATGACCCGCAACTGCATGATTCTGTCATAAAGGGAAATACTAATCTTCCGGTTTTTCTTGGCTTAATTATGTCTACATATACAAAATCTCTATAATTACCGTAATAAAAGAGCAGGTAAAAATATATAGATTAATTTTTTACTTTTTCGAATGGTTTTATTAGAATAGAAAATTGACGATTGGTGATATAAGAAAAGGCAACACACAGTTACACATGTCTACTGTGTAAAATATTTTCCTGTCTTTTTATGCAAATGTCAATTGAAGCAAATTTCAGTGTCGCTATGTATGTCATGAATGCATTTTTTATTCAAATCAATTATATTTAATCTAATAAAATGTTATAATACATTTAAAGCAATTATTATAAAATAATATCTATAAAGATTACGATAAATTCTTTTTACTAAGCAATGCGATATTCAGGTACTTAATTCTTCGTCGATGTAACGAAATTGAAGAATCGTTTCAACAACATATATTTTTTAAACATCGCCGCTACTATTACAATCCTAAGCAAAACCTTGTTGAAATTACCTGGTAAAGTGATGAATATTACATAAACATGATATAACCAGTGCTTAATATTTATCAATATATTTAGTATTGTTACCTGTAAATTTGTAGTTAAAAGCAGAAGAATAGATAATGACATAAATATAATTATAGCGTTTAGTTTTTTTTATTGGTATTTTCAAAATTGTTTTATGTAAACAAATTAAAGTATATAAATACTAGCAAAAATATTACCAATTCATTTTTTTATAAATCTTGAAATAGACAGGTCATAGAAAAAATTATATGCAAAAAACGAGTAGTAAAATATAACAGCAAGTAGTTTTAAAATATTTCCCTCACGTGTTGAATGACCTTGCCCATTTATGGCTTTTCAACCTTTTGTCTGTTTACTTTCAATGAACTCGTATAATAATGGAATTAAGATAAATAATATTTTGTGGTTTATAAATTTTTTATTTATTTAACTAAGCAATTTAAATTATGTAACGTGTCATTTATGCATAGAAACAATTGTAGTTTCAATGTTAATAAGTACCAAAGTATAACAAATAACTTGTTAATTATATAAATTAAACAAATTTTAAGTATTGTGATCATATCTGGATTAAAATCAAATAAATATAAAACCAGTAGTTTCAGGTTTGTATTATACAACAAGAAGTAAACATAGGATTGTTACAATGCAAAACATAATAACATTTAACCATGTTGTTATGAAGTTATAATGTTGTCAATATGTGATGTCATGTTATTATGTAATACTTTATCATGTTATTATGTAATACGATTATGTGGTAACTTAATAGCATAACATAATATAACATGATATCATAATAACATTCTAACTTGATAACATAATATCATAATAACATCATAACTTGATAACATGATTTCATATTAACATCATAACTTGATAACATAATAACATGCAAGCTTGATAACATGAAACTATATTACCATGATAACTTGATAACATGATAATTTGATAACATAGCAACATGATAACATGATAACATGATAACATGATAACATGATAACATGATAACATGATAACATGATAACATGATAACATGATAATATGATAACATGATAACATGATAACATGATAACATGATAACATGATAACATGATAACATGGTAACATGATAACATGATAACATGATAACATGATAACTTGATAACATGATAACCTAATAACATAAATAATACATAATAATTTGATAACATAATTACATAATAATTTAGTAAGTTAAGAACACAATAACATGATAACAGTATAACTTAATTACATGTAAACATAATGACACGATGACTTGATATAATGATAACATGATAACATGATAACATAATAACATAATAATAAAATAACATGATAACATGATAACATGATAACATGATAAAATAAAAACATGAAAACATGATAACATGATAACAAAGTAATATGATAACATGATAATATGATAACTTGATAACATGATATCATGATAACATGATAAAATGATAAAATGATAACATGATAACATGATAACATGATAACATGATAACATGATAACATGGTAACATCATAACATGATTACATGATAACATTATAACATGATAACATAATAACATGAAAACATGATAACATAATAACATGATAATATGATTACATGTTTACATGATAACATGATAACATGGTAACATGATAACATGATAACATTATAACATGATAACATGATAACATGATAACATGATAACATGATAACATAATGACATGATAACATGATATCATGATAACATGACAACATCACAACATGATAACATGATAACATGATAACATGATAACATAATAACATGATAATATGATAACATGATAACTTAATAACATGATAACATGATATCATGATAACATGATAACATAATAAAATGATAACACGATAACACGATAACATGATAACATGATAACATGATAACATGATAACATGATAACATGATAACATGATAACATGATAACATGATAACATGATAACATGATAACATAGTAACATCATTACATGATAACATGATTACATGGTAACATGATAACATAATAACATAAAAACATGATAACATGATAATATGATTACATGATTACATGATAACATGATAACATGATAACATGTTAACATAGGATTGTTACAATGCAAAACATAATAACATTTAACCATGTTGTTATGAAGTTATAATGTTGTCAATATGTGATGTCATGTTATTATGTAATACTTTATCATGTTATTATGTAATACGATTATGTGGTAACTTAAAAGCATAACATATTATAACATGATATCATAATAACATTCTAACTTGATAACATAATATCATAATAACATCATAACTTGATAACATGATTTCATATTAACATCATAACTTGATAACATAATAACATGCAAGCTTGATAACATGAAACTATATTACCATGATAACTTGATAACATGATAATTTGATAACATAGTAACATGATAACATGATAACATGATAACATGATAACATGATAACATGATAACATGATAACATGATAACATGATAACATGATAAAATGATAACATGATAACATGATAACATGATAACATGATAACATGATAACAAGATAACATGATAACATGATAACATGATAACATGATAACATGATAACATGATAACATGATAACATGATAACATGATAACATGATAACATGATAACATGATAACATGATAACATGATAACATGATAACATGATAACATGATAACATGATAACATGATAACATGATAACATGATAACATGATAACATGATAACATGATAACATGATAACATGATAACATGGTAACATGATAACATGATAACATGATAACATGATAACATGATAACATAATAACTAGATAACATGATAACCTAATAACATAAATAATACATAATAATTTGATAACATAATTACATAATAATTTAGTAAGTTAATAACACAATAACATGATAACAGTATAACTTGATTACATGTAAACATAATGACACGATGACTTGATATAATAATAACATGATAACATGATAACATGATAACATGATAACATGATAACATGATAACATAATAACATAATATCAAAATAACATGATAACATGATAATATGTTAACATAATAACATGACAACATCACAACATAATAACATGAAAACATGATAACATGATAACATAATAACATGAAAACATGATAACATGATAACATGATAATATGATAACTTGATAACATGATATCATGATAACATGATAACATGATAACATGATAACATGATAACATGATAACATGATAACATGATAACATGATAACATGATAACATGATAACATGATAAAATGATAACATAATAACATGATAACATAATAACGTGATAACATGATACCATGGTAACATCATAACATGATTACATGATAACGTGGTAACATGGTAACATGATAACATAATAACATGAAAACATAATAACATGATAATATGATTACATTATTACATGATAACATGATAACATGATAACATGATAACATGATAACATGATAACATGGAAAAAATTAAAAAAAATGATGACAATGAAACAATAACAACCGCAAGAATTGAAGAAGAAGCTACATTTAACGAAACATCAGAAGAAGAGATAGAAGAAATAATCCAACAACTAAAAATAAGAAGCGCGCCAGGAGAAGATCAAATAACCCATGAAGTGATAAAAGTCATAAAAAAAAAAATAGCACCAATATTGAAAAAACTCATAAATAAAATGATACAAACAGGTGAATACCCACAAATACTTAAAAAACAAATAATAAAACCAATATACAAAAAAGGAGAAAAATCAAAATGTGAAAACTATAGACCAATATCACTTATATCAGTTCTGAGCAAAATTACAGAAAAGGCAATATATAACAGATTAATGACACACATAAACAAACATAATATTATAAATAAAAAGCAATACGCATTCCAAAAAAAATCAAACACAATGGGCATAACAACTGATATAATACAACATATAGCAGAAAAGTTGGACAAGAAACAGTATGTTATACCAATATTTATAGACATGAAGAAAGCTTTTGATACCATTGACAAAAACAAATTGATTAAAAAAATGGAGTTATTAGGAATAAGAAACACAAATTTAAAACTGTTAAAAACATATATTAAAAGCAGAACACAACGAACACAAATAAACAACATACTTAGTAAAACAACGGAAGCAGAATATGGAGTACCACAAGGTGGAGTGTTGGCACCAATACTGTATATACTATACATAAATGATATATATAATATAAATCTGACTGGTGAAATATATACGTATGCTGATGACACATGTATTATATATCACGGAAAAAGTAAAGAAGCAATAGAAAGAAACATAAATGCAGACATTAAGAAACTAACTAAATGGTACAACGAAAACATACAAACAATAAATGAAGAAAAAACAACTTTTATGGTAATAAGACAAAAAAACACAAAAGATATTGACATAAAAATTGTAATAAATAACATACCAATTACTAGAACAAAACAGACAAAATACTTAGGAATAATATTAACCGAGAAACTCACCTGGGATGCACATATTAACAAATTATTAAAAGAAAGCGCAGCAACAATAGGAGCTGTCTATAGAGCCAGAAAATGCATACTAAAAGAAACAGCAATAAGTATATACCACTCACTTTATTTAGCAAAAATTAACTATTAAATAAATATATGGGGTGAAACAACAAAAACAAATATACAAAAAATCCAAAGACAACAAAACAAAATACTTAAAATAATACATAAACTTTCAAAGCTAACACCAACAGAAGAAATATACAAAATAATTAACGAAACAAACATTAACGAAAAAATAAAAATAGAAAAATGCAAACTAATATATAAAGTTAAAAATAAAGAAATTAAAACAAATCTACAAATAATATTAAACAAAGAAATTCACGGACATAACACGAGAAGAAGAAGTAATATATATGTACACACAACAAGAACAGAAAAAGCGAAAAAAACAATACTAGGAAATGGACTAATCACGTACAATCAACTACCTGAAAATATAAAAAAAACGAAAACTTTTAAAGAATTTAAAACAAAAATAAAAGAACACTACATAATAACAAGACTAAAAAAAACAAATTAATTAAAAAAAGAAGATAAATGGTACCCCGAATACGAAGCTCTGCAGCCGACCATACATGGAAAGATGCAAAGCAGCAAGTAGGGAGAGAAAAAAAAAAAAAAAAAAAAAAAAAACTTACATTATAACATAATAACATGATAACATAATAACATGATAACATGATAACATGACAACTACACAACATGATAACATGATAACATGATAACATGATAACATGATAACATAATAACATGATAATATGATAACATAATAACATGATAACATGATAACATGATAACATGATAACATGATAACATGATATCATGATAACATGATAACATGATAAAATGATAACATGATAACATGATAACATGAAAACATGATAACATGATAACATGATAACGTGATAACATAGTAACATCATTACATGATAACATGATCACATGGTAACATGATAACATAATAACATGAAAACATTATAACATGATAACATGATAACATGATAAAATGATAACATGACAACATGATAACATGAAAACATGATAACATGATAACATGATAACGTGATAACATGATAACATAGTAACATCATTACATGATAACATGATCACATGGTAACATGATAACATAATAACATGAAAACATGATAACATGATAATATGATTACAAGATTACATGATAACATGATAACATGATAACATGATAACATGATAACATGATAACATGGTAACATGATAACATGATAACATGATAACATGATAACATGATAACTTGATAACATGATAACCTAATAACATAAATAATACATAATAATTTGATAACATAATTACATAATAATTTAGTAAGTTAATAACACAATAACATGATAACAGTATAACTTGATTACAAGTAAACATAATGACACGATGACTTGATATAATGATAACATGATAACATGATAACATGATAACATGATAACATGATAACATGATAACATGATAACATGATAACATGATAACATGATAACATGATAACATGATAACATGATAACATAATAACATAATAACATGATAATATGTTAACATGATAACATGACAACATCACAACATAATAACATGAAAACATGAAAACATGATAACATGATAACAAAGTAATATGATAACATGATAATATGATAACTTGATAACATGATAACATGATAACATGATAAAATGATAACATAATAACATGATAACATAATAACGTGATAACATGATAACATATTAACATCATAACATGATTACATGATAACATGGTAACATGATAACATAATAACATAAAAACATGATAACATAATAACATGATAATATGGTTACATTATTACATGATAACATGATAACATGGTAACATGATAACATGATAACATTATAACATGATAACATGATAACATGATAACATGATAACATGATAACATGATAACATGATAACATAATAACATGATAACATGATAACATGACAACATCACAACATGATAACATGATAACATGATAACATGATAACATGATAACATGATAACATAATAACATGATAATATGATAACATAATAACATGATAACATGATAACATGATAACATGATATCATGATAACATGATAACATGATAAAATGATAACATGATAACATGAAAACATGATAACATGATAACATGATAACGTGATAACGTGATAACATGATAACATAGTAACATCATTACATGATAACATGATCACATGGTAACATGATAACATTATAACATGATAACATGATAACAAGATAACATGAAAACATAAAAACATAAAAACAAGAAAACATGAAAACGTAATAACATGATAATATGATAACATGATAACAATATAACATGACAACATGATAATATGATAACATGATAACACGATAACATGACAACATGATAACATAATAACATAATAACATGATAACATGATAACATGATAACATGATAACATGATAACATGATAACATGATAACAAGATAACATGATAACATGATAACATGATAACATTATAACATGATAACATGATAACATGATAACATGATAACAAGATAACATTATAACATGATAAAATGATAACAAGATAACATGAAAACATAAAAACAAGAAAACATGAAAACGTAATAACATGATAATATGATAACATGATAACAATATAACATGACAACATGATAATATGATAACATGATAACACGATAACATGACAACATGATAACATAATAACATGATAACATGATAACATGATAACATGATAACATAATAACATGATAATATAATAACATGATAACATGATAACATGTTGACATGATAACATGATAACATGATAACATGATATCTTGATAACTTGATAAAACGATAACAGAATAACCTAATAACATAATAAAATGAATACATCAAAACATGATAACTTGATAATTTGATAACACTATAACATAACAAACATGATAACATGATACCATGATAACATGATACCATGATACCATGATAACAAGATATCATGATAACATGATAACATGATAACATGATAACATGATAACATGATAACATGATAACATGATAACATGATAGCTTGAAAACAAGGTATTATAATAACATGATAACATGACAACATGATAACATGATATCTTGATAACATTGTAACATCATAACATGATAACATAATAACATGATAACATGATAACATGATAACATGATAATTTGATAACATTACAACATGATAACATGATAACATGATAACATGATAACATGATAACATAATAACATGATAACATGATAAGATGATAACATGATAACATTACAACATCACAACATGATAACATGATAACTTGATAATATGATAACAGAATAACATGATAACATGATAACATGATAACATGATAACATGATAACATGATAACATGATAACATGATAACATGATAACATGATAACATAATAACATGATAACATGATAACATGATAACATGGTAACATGATAACATAATAACATGATAACATGATAACATGATAACATGATAATATGATTACATGATAACATGATAACATGATATCATGATAACATGATAACATGATAACAAGGTAACATAATAACATGATAACATTATAACATAGTAACATGATAACATGATAACATGACAACATGAAAACATGAAAACATGAAAACATAATAACATGATAATATGATAACATGATAACAAGATAACATGACAACATGACAACATGACAACATGATAACATGATAACATGATAACATTATAACATAATAACATGATAACATGATAACATAATAACAAGATAACATGATTATTTGATAACAAGATAACAAGATAACAAGATAACAAGATAACAAGAAAACAAGATAACAAGATAACAAGATAACAAGATAACAAGATAACAAGATAACAAGATAACAAGATAACAAGATAACAAGATAACAAGATAACAAGATAACAAGATAACAAGATAACAAGATAACAAGATAACAAGATAACAAGATAACAAGATAACAAGATAACAAGATAACAAGATAACAAGATAACAAGATAACAAGATAACAAGATAACAAGATAACAAGATAACAAGATAACAAGATAACAAGATAACAAGATAACAAGATAACAAGATAACAAAATAACAAAATAACAAGCTAACAAGATAACAAGATAACAAGATAACATGATAACAAGATAACAAGATAACAAGATAACAAGATAACAAGATAACAAGATAACATAATAGCATAACGTGATAACATTATAACATGATAACATAATATTATGATAACATGATAACATTATAACTTAATAACATGATAACATACTAACATGAAAACTTGACATTGTGAAAACATGTTATCAAAGAAAACATTAAGACATGATAACTTAATATCAAAATAACTCGATTACTTGATAACACGATAACACGATTTCAGGATAACATTATAACATGATAACATAACATTCTTGTTAACAAAATAACATAATATATGACAACTTGATAAATGACGTACATAAAACAACTACCAAAAAATGTGTATAAATTGCCGGTTTAACGCGACAGCTAATGTAGTTATCACAATAATGTGCATTATTATTTTTATTACAGGTACTTATTGACCTTAGTACACATTTTTTTTGTTTTTAATTTATAAGCAATTATTGTTTGTTTTTTTTTTGTAATACAAATATCATAGTTGCATCAGAGGCATATAAACAATGTGTTACGAGTTTAGACGCCTCGAACAAGTTAAAAGTGTGTGTTTAAAATTAGCTGTGAAATATATATTTTCTACACAAACAATCATCAAATTAAAAGCTAAAACGCCTATAGTATGTAGTGAATCGTGTATCAAGGGTTGAAAATAGGCTTTAGCAGTCTGTTATTGCTTTGCTTCTTCATGTTGCTAAAAGCGAAGGGCTGCTAAAGCACTTTGGTACGAATTACACTCAATATTTTTTTGCCTGCCCCAAATAAATACATTTTTCAGGAAGTTTCAATATTAATTATAATCTGTCACTACTGTCAGATTTTAAAGTATGGCGTCATCATGCGAAATTGTGATTTACAGCAAATAATTTACAAGCCTTTGTCGTTTCGGCCCGCATTTTTGGGCCAAAACAACGGTTTCAGTAGAGTCAGGCAAAAAAAGTGGTTGAAAGTAGATGCAAAACTTTAGTTAACATAAACTAGATAAAATGTCTATTGTTTTATAGAATAAACAAATGTTAAATCCCTTATGGAGGCGTTTTTGCGCATACTTTTAACCTGATGCAGGCGTTAAAACTTTTGAGGCAAACGCACGCTCCAAGCGCACATAAACGCTCACTTCAAGGCGCCTAGTGGTCTTTTACACACATTTTATAATAGCTATACAATACTGCATATTATCTTAATTCTGGTGGCATTTAGTTGAACCTTTTCCTACTGCATTTTAGCATGGTCACAGTTATTAAGACACAAACCACAAATAATCGGCAGCAAATGAAACTCTCTCGGCCAAACAATAAACCTTGTCTTCAATTTTTAAATTTATTTTGTAAATATCTGTGAATGTAATGGTTGGATCAAAAATATATTACTGTTTCATGTTATTATAAGTATCGCTGAATAGCGTGATGCTGCTATTAAACTAAAAATTTTGATCGCCTCTAAAAGGTAGAAAATGTATCGCCCGTAAATAGGCGAATGTCCGTATATATATATATATATATATATATATATACCTCTACATACCCATGCACCCATACATCACCAAAATTAGATATGGATGGTCATACAGCACCGGATGCTGCATGGGTTTGATATAGAAGTACCCACTCGGACCCAATCAGCGCCTCCACCAATTATGCTATTCCATGTGTAAGTTGGATTGTCTAAATATTAATTTATATAAAATTTAACGGCAAACGCAAATAGATGTAGAATGACACTCCCCATCAAAGACCTCAAATTCCATTACTATGAAAGGCCAACGCGCTTAACAATTTACTATTATGCTTTCCAAATATATACAATTTTAATATATTTAATTAATTTATGAAACAAAAATATAAATATATAAAATTCTTTAAAAATAATTAATAAAAAAAAGGATATAACAACATAACAAAACAAAAAAAAAATAAGATATTTAAATTTATTGCACATTTAGTCTTAAACACAGTAACAAAATAAAAATAATAAAAACATCAAAAAGATGATACATGAAAAGATAATAATATAATTACAAATCAAGAAGATTCAGTATTATTTAATAAAAAAATTTACCGCAGATCATATAAAGTATTTTATTAAAAAGTTTTAAAGGAAAAATACACAACAATTTTGTAGAAAAGTGACAAAAAATAAAAAAAAAATTGTGGAGGAAGTATTATAATGTTGTAATAGTATACGTTATCATGTTATCTTGTTATCGTGTTATCATATTATCATAATATCATTTTATTATGTTATCATGTTATCAAGTTATCAAGTTATCATGTTATCAAGTTATCATGTTATAATGTTATTGTGTTATAACTTTATTATGTTATTTTTTTAATATGTAATGTTATTATATTATCATGTTATTATGTGATCATATTATTAAATTATCATGTTATCATGATAATATGTCGTGATGTTAATATGTTATCATGTTAATATGTTATCATGTTAATATGTTATCATGTTATCATGTTATTATGTTATCATGATATCATGTTATCATGTTATCATGTTGTCATGTTATCATGTTATCATGTTATCATGTTATCATGTTATCATGTTATCATGTTATCATGTTATCATGTTATCATGTTATCATGTTATCATGTTATCATGTTATCATGTTATCATGTTATCATGTTATTATGTTATCATGTTATCATGTTATCATGTTATCATGTTATCATGTTATCATGTTATTATGTTATCATGTTATCATGTTATCATGTTATCATGTTATCATGTTATCATGTTATCATGTTATCATGTTATCATGTTATCATGTTATCATGTTATCATGTTATCATGTTATCATGTTATCATGTTATCATGTTATCATGTTATCATGTTATCATGTTATCATGTTATCATGTTATCATGTTATCATGTTATCATGTTATCATGTTATCATGTTATCATGTTATCATGTTATCATGTTATCATGTTATCATGTTATCATGTTATCATGTTATCATGTTATCATGTTGTCATGTTATCATGTTATCATGTTATTATGTTATCATGTTATCATGTTATCATGTTATCATGTTATCATGTTATCATGTTATCATGTTATTATGTTATCATGTTATGATGTTATTATGTTATTATGTTATTATGTTATCATGTTATTATGTTATTATGTTATCATGTTATTATGTTATTATGTTATTATGTTATTATGTTATTATGTTATTATGTTATTATGTTATTATGTTATTATGTTATTATGTTATTATGTTATTATGTTATTATGTTATTATGTTATTATGTTATTATGTTATTATGTTATTATGTTATTATGTTATTATGTTATTATGTTATTATGTTATTATGTTATTATGTTTTTATGTTATTATGTTATTATGTTATTATGTTATTATGTTATTATGTTATTATGTTATTATGTTATTATGTTATTATGTTATTATGTTATTATGTTATTATGTTATTATGTTATTATGTTATTATGTTATTATGTTATTATGTTATTATGTTATTATGTTATTATGTTATTATGTTATTATGTTATTATGTTATTATGTTATTATGTTATTATGTTATTATGTTATTATGTTATTATGTTATTATGTTATTATGTTATTATGTTATTATGTTATTATGTTATTATGTTATTATGTTATTATGTTATTATGTTATTATGTTATTATGTTATTATGTTATTATGTTATTATGTTATTATGTTATTATGTTATTATGTTATTATGTTATTATGTTATTATGTTATTATGTTATTATGTTATTATGTTATTATGTTATTATGTTATTATGTTATTATGTTATTATGTTATTATGTTATTATGTTATTATGTTATTATGTTATTATGTTATTATGTTATTATGTTATTATGTTATTATGTTATTATGTTATTATGTTATTATGTTATTATGTTATTATGTTATTATGTTATTATGTTATTATGTTATTATGTTATTATGTTATTATGTTATTATGTTATTATGTTATTATGTTATTATGTTATTATGTTATTATGTTATTATGTTATTATGTTATTATGTTATTATGTTATTATGTTATTATGTTATTATGTTATTATGTTATTATGTTATTATGTTATTATGTTATTATGTTATTATGTTATTATGTTATTATGTTATTATGTTATTATGTTATTATGTTATTATGTTATTATGTTATTATGTTATTATGTTATTATGTTATTATGTTATTATGTTATTATGTTATTATGTTATTATGTTATTATGTTATTATGTTATTATGTTATCATGTTATCATATTACCATTTTATCATTTTATCGTGTTACCATGATATCATATTATTATGTTACCATGTTATCATGTTACTATGTTATCATGATAGTTTGTTATCAAGTTTTCGATATTTTAAATATTTTGGCCGATGTTTATTTTGACGCTTCCAGGGATGATAATTATTGTTATATATTTGTGTTTTTATAAAAAAATTAATATATATTTATTTACTATATACAAAATAACACAATTTTTATTCGCACATTTTATGACATGTAAACAAACATTGTCATAGTTACATAAACAAAAGTACATTATACATACTATGATATTTATGTTATATATTATAACATCCGTCGGCCCACACTCAATCTCCGATTTGATAACTCTGCAACTCTGCAGGTGGCCTTCCTCGAAGCACACCTGCAAGGTCAATCGTCATTGTTGTAATAAACAGCTCAATAAGCATTTTATTACTATAATACAGATTGTAAAAACCTAGTTTAGTTTAGTCTTAAATTATCCATCATGTAATTAAAAGTTTCGGTAATAAACGACAAATCAAAATTGCCGCAGTCGTCGCGATAGTGAAATTATTCTAAATTACTTTAAATTATGAAATAATTACACGCAACAAGAGGAAATCGTGAACCGACAAGACCCCTTACGCATTACACGGAGAAAAGCAGCCGATCTCAGAAATTGCGGGCCGATTCAAATCATTCAGCATCGCTTCTCTGATAATCAAACGACTCCAGAAATCGTGGACAGAATCATCCAGCATCGCTTCCCTGAGTATCGAGACAGTCCAGGAACTGCGGACCGATCATTCAACGTCGCCTCCTGTGAATCAAGCCTTCTCCACAAATCAACGGCGGTCAACAAACCAGTTTAAATAAATCAACCGGTGAGTCGATTCATTGATTGCCCTTTTTGTTGAATTCGAACAAAGCTCAAATATTTTTAAATAAACAAATTTAAATTAGAAAACAAGTTGTAGATGCAAATTGTATTAATTAATTTATGTTCAAACCTTATTCTATTCCACAAAAAAGGAATTTTGTAATTTCAATGCCTGATCCAGCACAACCGATAGTAATCAAAATGAATTATCAACTTTTTAAGATCGATATCGATACAATCCCATTGTTTGAGGGGAAAGAAACACAAATAAATAGTTTTATTGTAACAGTTGAAAGCATTATAAACAGATACGTGCAGTTTGCTGAAGCATCGGCTACTTTAAGAGTCACAATTTTTTCAAAATTTAGAGGAAAAGCTAGTGAAATTTTATGTCCCCGAGTAGAATACGTTCGAGTCTTGCTAAACTCATTGCAAAAATAAATTTATTAAATGAGACAAATAAACAACTTAGGCAGGAGCTTTATACGTCTAATGCTCTTGATTGCTTTCTCGTATCAATTCCGTATAATATATCCTTTCAAATTCGCCTAAGAAAACCTGACAATCTAGATCAAGCAATAACTTTTGCTAACGACGAAATTAATTTTATGAACAGAAGCTTTTCTTCAAAACAAACAACAAACCAACTAATAAATCCACCTTTTCAAAGTTTTAATCAAAATCAATCAAACCAACAACCTACTTATACTTATAAACCTCAACCAAACAACCAGTTCAGTCCACAAAATCAACGAAATCAGTCTCAAAGGCAAACTTTTCAACCACCTAAACCGCAATATAAGCCGGAACCGATGTCGACTCAAACAACATTAGTGTGTGAAGAGAATAATTTTGGAAACTTTCAAAATTTTAATGCGGAAGATTATTATCATGATATGTTTGAAACTAATCAAAATTTTGAAGAACAAAATGATTGTTTGAATTTTGAAAATGGTAATGAGAATGACGAAAATAAACCTGACATAAATTTTCAAGAAAGTACATTCTTCAATCCTATAACATAGATAACAAAAGTACCAAACTTCCTTATGTTTACATTCCTTCACTAAATGCAAACATTCTTATTGACACAGGAAGTACGATAAATATAATAAAACCTTCTATAGCTCAAAATTACTTTCCCGATAAAATACTTAATTGTAAAACGTAACGTAACGTTGTATCCTTTAATAAATCAACACCCCTTAATAAACAAACTAATATTCAATTACTATATGATTTCGGTATCTCAGAAAATATTCCTTGTATACTTCATAATTTTCACTCATATTTTGACGGAATTTTAGGATTTACCTTGATAAAACGTTTACAACTTATATTAGACCCTAACAGCATGATTTTATATAATCAATGTTATCAAATTCCACTTTTAAAATATACCCCAATTAATAAAAACATTATTTTTGAAACAATTATTCCAGAAAATACTACAAAAACATTTAAAATACCTACTAAATTGCCTAACGGTGATTATTTAGTTAATCAAGGCAAACTATCTGGATTATGTAATATTGATGAAATTGTAACATCTGTAAAAGATAATATTATTGAAATTCAATTAACAAACCCTACCGTTGAACCATTTCATGTAAAAATTAATCCAGATGAATTAATGAATAAAAAAGTAAAAAGTTTGAACGAATATATAACAACTGAAGAAATTCACTTTCACAATGAAAATAATAATTTTAAAGTTGACCTGACAAAATTAAGAATTAGTCATTTAAATTTAGAAGAAAAACAAGAACTATTCAAAATTTTAGACAAAAATAGAAATGCTTTATTTAACCCAGATGGACCGTTAAATTTTACGAACGACATTCAACACGAAATTAGAACTTCAGACAAAAGTCCTGTTCATGCTAAATCTTATAGATGTCCTTTTAAACACAAGGAAGAAGTAAGGCAACAAATTAATGACCTTTTAGATAAACAAATTATACGTGAATCATTTTCTCCTTGGTCCTTTCCTATATGGATAGTCCCCAAAAAAACAGACATCTTTGGCATGCCTAAATGGCGTATGGTAATTGACTACAGAAAGTTAAATAGTAAAACAATTGACGACCGACATCTTCTCCCAAACATAACGGACTTATTAGATAAGCTGGACAAAAGTAACTATTTTTTGACATTAGATTTGGCAAGCGGATTTCATCAAATCCGAATGAGTCCTGCCTCTATCGAAAAAACCGCGTTTAGTACTGAGGATGGACACTACGAATTCTTAAGAATGCCATTCGGGCTTAAAAACGCACCCGCTACGTTTCAGCGTATGATAAATCACGTTTTAAGAGATTACATTAATAAAATTTGTTTAGTCTATATGGACAATGTAATCATTTTTTTAACTAGTCTCCAGGAACATATGTTAAATTTAGATTTAAATATTAAAGCGATTTCTGGAAAAAAGGTTAAAAATACAACTAGACAAAAGTGAATTTTTACACAAAAAAAATTTTATTTTTAGGACATAAAGTAACAACTAAAGGCTTTGAGCCTAACCCAAATAAAATTCAAGTTATCCAAAATTTTCCACTTCTAAAATCAACAAATGACATTAAATCCTTTCTCGGTTTGGCGGGATACTATAGAAAATTTATACAAAATTTTGCCATAATTACAAAACCCCTTACAAATTGTTTAAAGAAAGAATCAAAAAATTGAACATACAAAAGAATTTATTCAAGCGGTCAGTAAAATTAAAGAAATCCTTACTAATAAACCAATACTCCAGTACTCAGACTTTTCAAAAACATTTATTCTTACTACTGATGCATTCCAATTTGCTATAGGAGCAGTTTTAAGTCAGATAAATGACAAAGGACACGATTTACCAATTAGTTTTATATCCCGTACTCTAAATGATCAGAAATTAATTATTCAACGATTGAAAAGAACTATTAGGCATTGTGTGGTCCTGCAATATGTTCCGACCTTACCTATATGGAAATAAGTTCTTATTAAAAACTGACCATAAACCTTTATCATGGCTATTTAATTTAAAAGATCCACAATCAAAACTTGTTCAATGGCGCTTGAAGTTAGAAAAATTCAATTATGAAATTGAATATATCAAAGGTAAAAGTAATCAAGTGGCTGACGATTTAAGCCGAATTAAAAATCAAGAATGCCACATAAATGAAACATTAAATGAAACAAAATCAAACACAGCTACAATAAATTCAAGTATTCTATCAGTTAGTGAACTTGTTGAGAAATTTAATCAACCTGGAAAAACTACAATTCACTCAAATACTGAAACACTTTTAGAACTGCCTATTTTAGATAAAGCTATTAACTCATTTCCTCGACAATTTTTTATAGACATGCATGGATCAAAACTGGAATCTCGTGTACAAAAAAGATTTAATAAGCAAATACTTACATGGAAACTTAATCAACATGAAAATTTGAACGATCAGTTTATGACACTAACAAAAGAATTTATAAAACCAAAATTAAAATATGCAATTTATTTCTTTGCACAAACAATTTTAACAAAACCAATAGATTTTGTCATTTGCAAGAAAAATTAATTAATGTAACCAACCCACTCCAGCAGAAGGAAATATTAAGGAAGTATCACAAAAATTCAAATCACAAGGGCATTCTAGAAAATCTAAAAGAAATTCAAAAACGATATTACTGGCCTAATATTCAAAAAAATTTAAACAAATTTATTAATGAATGTAGAATTTGTTTGAAAGCAAAAAATGAAAGAAATCCAATTTCCAGACCTCCAGTACTTCACAATCCTGTAGGGCAATACCCTTTTCATCATATTTATATAGACACAATCACTCTTGACAGTATCATTTATCTTACAATAATTGATTCATTTTCACGTTATGGTCAAGCCATGACAATGGAAAGTAAAAACCCGGTTGACATTAAACATAGCTTACTAAACCTTTTTGCTCAACATAATATACCTAAATCTATTACGAGCGACAACGGTTCAGAATTTAATAACGAATTAATTCGAGATTTTAGTAACGAATCAAACATTAATTGGCATTTTAACATTGCTACGAGACCTCAAGGAAGAGCGCTCATTGAGAGATTTCACTCTACTTTACTAGAAAACATCCGAATTCTCAAAGCAAAAAATCCAAATTTAAAAACAAAGAACTAGTTCTTAAAAGTTTAATTTATTATAATAACACAAACCATTCCAGTGTTAAACAGTTAAACAAAAACTTTTTGTAATCACTTATGAATATGAAAGTGACATAATATCAAGATTGCCAGACTTAAAATCAATAGATGAAGAAAATAAAATTGATCAACATATAAATTAAATTCGCGATATTTAAGGTGAAGTCTTAAAAAATACTATTCCTAACGAAGAATGTGTACCAATTCCGGTTAACGAATAAACTACCTATATTAAAAAACCCACGAAAAAAACAAAACTCCAGTATCAACCAATAAATGTGACTAAACAAGAAAATAAATTTGTATTTTCTGATGGTAAAAAATACCATGAACAACAACTCAAAGTAAGAAAAAAATTTGTTCTAGATAATGAAACTGATTATCCTCCTGCTGATGATTGCGATCTTGGTCCTAACCCCGGCACATCTTCAACTCCACACTGAACCAACCAACAACCCTCTATTACCAGTATATTTTGGTAAAGCTCACATAAGTTTAGAAAATGTTCATTATTTCTATTACATCAATATTTCTAACATCATAAATCAACTTTCAAAATTTCAAATTGCTATTAGAAACTTACCTTTACAACTGTTAATGAAAAATTCTAAGAGGTAAACGTGGATTACTCAATTTTGTTGGTGAAGCTTCTAACTTTTTATTTGATCAAGAGATGACAGAGACAAAAAGGAAATTATAGAGTATGTTCAGAAAATCCAATCTAATGAAAAAAATATTCAAAATTCATTTACTAAAGATAAAATTTTACTGCAATTGTTCAGCTATTAAAAAAAAATTCTGATTCTTCTGAAGTGCAAATAATGTTAAAATTAATCAATTTACAATACGAATTTATTGAAATAGAAAACTTTATAGAACAGCTGATTACAGCGGTGAATTTTGCAAAATTGCACATGTTACATCCTACGATTTTGAACGTTGCAACTCAACAAGATCTCATTAAAAATATGGGCATTGAACTTCCTCTTAATTTATATGAAATCTATCAACTAATAATTTCTCAGAACAATATGCATACTACAATTTGTTATCAATTCCAATATTGAACAAAACACTTTTGAATACCCCCTCATTTTTGTTATCAATGGATCACTCAAAAACAGTGTTTAAAATTAGAATGTTTATATTTTTGTAATCAAAACCTGTAACACCATGTATTCAAGAAATTTTAAATAATCATAAATTTACTAATTGTACTTTTGCCAACACTAAATTAATTAATGATATTGTAATAATAGTTCGGAAATAATTATTGTACCAAAGAATAAGCTATTCATTCAAAGTAATTGTTCACTCAGTCAAATTATGGTTGATGTTCCTTTAATTTTACATAGGAATAATTGTTCATTAAAACTTGATAACATAAGTTGTTTCAACCTTTTAACGAAATCAAGGTGGCACCTTTATTTAATTTGTTCAGTGAACTAACAGCCACACCTAATATTAACATTGAATTAGATTTAAGTGAGGTTCATAACACTGAAACTATTAAGCAGTTTTCAACTTCCAATCTAAAATTAGTAACAATTAGTAACTACGACATTTCCTTATATATTATAATAACAATTATTTTAATTTTAGTACTAACGTATTTTTTACTTAAGAAGTTTAACATTAGTAATTGTGTTGCAAAAATTTATAAAAAGAAAACTGATGAATGTAACAAATCTCAGATTGATTTAAATCCGTCAAAAGTAAACTTAAGTGAACGTGGAAGTTCACATTTATGAAGGGAGGTGTTATATATTATAACATCCGTCGGCCCACACTCAATCTCCGATTTGATAACTCTACAACTCTGCAGGTGGCCTTCCTCGAAGCACACCTGCAAGGTCAATCGTCATTGTTGTAATAAACAGCTCAATAAGCATTTTATTACTATAATATAGATTGTAAAAACCTAGTTTAGTTAGTCTTAAATTATCCATCATGTAATTAAAAGTTTCGGTAATAAACGACAAATCAAAATTTTTACATTATGGAATACATTACAGTTATAATAAAAATTTCCAAAATATCAAAATTAACAAAAAAGAAACTTTATGTATAACGCACCGATTAGTGTTTGAGAATTTGATTTGGCAACATCTGAAGCGCACAAAACTGTTCCATGTGTCAATTTAATAAACAATGCATTTAAGCCACTCTGCTAAACTATAACTATTGGCACTCAATAACAGAATATAGTCAGCAGAGTATTCCATGAGTTGTGGAAACTTGCTATTATAGTACATCTACTTAAACCTGGTATAACAAGTTTCCGTCAAACTATAGACCAATTTCATTAAATAGCTGGCAAGTTACTAGAACCAAAGATCAATAAGTGCTTTAATTAGATATTAGATTTAAAAAATGTTATTGCCAATATACAATGTAGTTCAAAGTGTCATCGTAACAACTGAACACCTTGTTCAGCTGGATACAGCAGTTAAAAATGTATTTTTACAGAATCATCTTTAATATTGAAAAAAACATATGACATGATGTAGATGTACAAAGTTTTGCAAACGTATTATTGTGGAGTATTTGCGAAAGTATAGAATTGTTTATAAAGAGTTTTTTAACTTCATAAAAGCATCTCGGGAAATGCTATTTTTTAAAAGTCTATTTTAATAAGAAGGATGGTTGAGACTTTTACTATGTAGTAATCCAAAATAATAAAAAAATAAAACACGTAAGTAAGTGTTTATCGCTATTAATTAAAAATATAGATGAAACGTTTGTGTTTGATCAATTTTAACCTCAAAAACTGAAGTTTCATGTCTAAATATTTTTATATAATTAATATTGAAAGTAAATAATAACATTACATACGTTTCTTACTTCTGATTTTCTTTTTTATATTCTTGACATTTTTAACGCACAAAAATATGATTATGTTAGTGCAATAAACTTTCCAGCTGCTAAGGCGGGCTCCGGCAGTTCAGCGGGACCGTGGGTACTTGGCAGCTTCTCCTTGGTTGTAGTTCCGTACGTTATATGATTAGTAAGAGCGCCATCCCGGCACTGGTGCAGGTAGACGTCACAAAAAGTTAAAATGAAACAATTACTTTGTTTTGGATTATGGTTTCTGGTGTTTTACATTAAGACTCAATAAATAATTAGTCACAATTGCGGCGTAGTGGATATCCGCTTACGTGTATTATACAAGTAATAATTAAGCGCCACCACGTGCAGTTTGGATCCTCCTCATACGAGGAGACAATTTTGTATTTAACCGGACGGAGGTACTTGAAAAACTGGGCTGTTCTTCTTGTTCTCTGCTCTCTGAGTTATTTCCCTCGCTTCAGTGTTTAACCGCAAGATTTAAAACAATAGTGGTTTTAGAACTAAAACCCTTACAACTTCACTCCTTGAAAAACAAGTTTTTTTTTCCCCAAAAAAATAAAATTAAAAAATCTAGTTGTAAATTTACCAAAACATGCATAGGGTCAACAATTAATTTGTTTTATATATAGCAACAATTTTGTCAATCTGGAGGGTGAAACTTTATATCCTTAATTTAATAATTGCCTACGCTTCTACCACCCTTTTCAAATTCGTACAGATTTGCTGTTTCTTTTGAAAACCGTTTGATCAACATTAAACGATTCCGGCCTTCTTTGCAAACTAAAAAAAACTTTATCAGATTTGATTTGACGTTACGGTACAGGAGCGGCAATTCATCAAAACCGCTTGCCAAATTTAGACAATCTTTAAAATCAAACGAGTCATTTCCATCAAAGGGGGGCAAATTGATTGCCTTTTACGATCAATTTCCTTCCAAAGTTCAAATACGCGGGAGTGTGCCTAGTATCTTCATAAGATGCAGTTCTCAGCGCAAACGCAAATTTTTACAAGAGTTCCTCCCAATGGGGAGATTATCTTTCACGTAGGACAAAATGAACGTTTTCAGCACGCAATTAACACGCTCGGTAAGGTTTGCTTGTGGATGGTGTAGCGGCGTATAAATGATCTTCGACTAATACTTATTTGCAAGACTATTAAATCAATCGCTGACATATTGACAACCGTTATCGCAAATAATTGATTGTGATGCACCAAACGTAAAGAATACGTTGTTTTCGATTAAACGGCATACAGCAGCAGAAGTCGCAAAATAATCGACAACGACTAACAGAAATCTATTTTGCCTTGGCAAGCAGGGAAAAGGTTCTATTAAATCGGTTAATATAACTTGCCAAAGGCGGTCCACAATATTACAATGCGTGCCTAGATGACCGGACGGAGGTTTCTAATTTGCCTTTTGTGCATTACATACATACGTCACATTTGCGGACATAACAAGCTGTGTCGGTCAAAATGCTAGGCCAATAATGCAGACTTTCAAGGCGCTTGATTGTTTTAAATTTGCTTAAGTGGGCGGCAGTGGCATCATTGTGAATTTTGCGCAACGCTACGTTTTTTAGCGACTTAGGAAGCACGAACCTCCATTTATTTTTAAAAGGGTTTTCTGTATTTTTACACAACTTATAAAGTTTGTCATCTTTAATACGAAATATTGGGTAGCGCTGGCCTTAACATTGCAAAACATGTTCTAATAACATTTATCGTAATTGTTTGGCGTAACATCTATTAGGTATATGGATGTGGTATTATTGCTAGTGGAAATCTTGCGCAACAGAGCGTTAAGTACTACTTAATTTTTCTCTTTGCAATGAACGACAACAAAATCGAATTTCTGTAATTTCAACATCCAACGCCCTAACCGACCTAACTGATACGGTAGGCTCTACAACCACTTTAAACTGTAATGGTTTGTGATTACGGTAAAATGTGTTTCATCTATGTAGGGTCTAAATTTATAAATAGCAAAAATTACGGTCAAACATTCCAGTTCTGTCGGACTGTATTTCTTTTCCGCGATGGTTAGCAAACGACTAGCATAAGCAATAACCTGCTCCCCGGCTGAAGATTCTTGCGACAAGACTGCCTCTAAGCCTACATTAAACGCGTTTGTCTAAACAATAAACGGGACAAAAAATTGGAACATGCAAGTACGGTTGCGGCAACTAAGCATTTTTTTATATCATTAAAAACAACTTTGGCTTCTTTGGACCAGGTCCAGCGGCAATTATTTTTTAAAAGCTTTGTTAATGGTGCGAGTCCTACAAATTGCTTTACATCTTGGAGGCAGCCTTGGGTTGAAAAATTGAAGACGGTTACTATTTTGTCTAGGTCTACATTCTAACCCGCTTTGTCTATGCAATACCCAAGATATTTTAGCTTATTCAGCCCAAACTTGCATTTCTTTTATTAAGTGTCAAGCATGCGTTTATTAGACGTTCAAATACCTTTATCAGTATCTTCTTATGTGTTTCAAAATCCGGTGTAGCAATGATTATATCTTCCAGATATACAAATGCGTAGAACTCCATGTCCTGGTCGATGACCCTATCGGCAAGACGCTGCCATGTCGTGCCGCTATTATGAAGACTAAATGGCATTTTTTTAAATTGGTATAAAACCAATTTTACATCTAAACTGAATAACACGCAAGCATTTTGCAGTCTGTCCAATATGGCGGATACATAAGGTATTGGATAGGCTGAACGTTTGGTTACTTTATTTATTCTACAAAAGTCAATACAAATACGATACTCCCCGGTTTTCTTGTCAACCATCACAACGGGTGATGACCATAATAGTCAGCATTGCCAGGAAAACCGGGTAATATTGCTGTATTATTGGTTCCGGGTTACTAATGTCTATTTTATGTTCAACAAGGTGAGTCAATCCGAATCCAAAACCCATTTTACTCAACTATTGAGCGGTTGTATCAAGTTTCCTCTTTTCAAACTCAGCAATTGCGCTTAAGGCACAGGTTTGCTCATCATCTTTGCAAAAAATAAAAATATTCTTGTCTAAGTCCGGTTTGACTAATTCTCCAAAATCTAACCCCAAAGTAACATCACACGTAATACTCGGAACTATTAGACAACTTCTAACAAAAACTTTCCCCTCGACACAAAATGAAACAAATACACTACCCAAAACTCTACATCGATTCCCGCCTGCAACATTCACGTAATTCAAACTATTTTTTTCTATTACAAATCCAAAATCCTTAAGCTTTTTCTAGGTACGACCGCTAGTTATAGTTTGAGTTGCTCCTGAATCTAAAAAAGCTTTTAAAATAAATCTAAAAATATCAATGCTAATGTATGGCCCAGACCAGCTGTCTACTTTCAAAAATTTATATGCTAAATTGTTGACGTACGTGGTCAATCGCTTTTCAAAAAGCTTACGAGGTAAAACGCAATTAATGACTACTTTGCGCGTCGGTTTCCCAAACATTTCTAGCACCGTACTTAGTGACTCCGGCTTGACCGCAACCGAAATAGAATTTTTTCTTTGGGCTACTACAATTGTAATAACGGTGTGCGGTTAAATCGTAATTTCAACACTTAAAGTTGCGTGTTAGATTGCTTGGCCATTGACTTCGGCAATAGACGCTTTAGGTTGACTTCGGGAGTTCTACCGTGACGCGGCTAAATTGAGTTCCAATGCAAACGTTTTATTTTTTGATAAATCGTGATTTTGCTGCGCTAAGTGTCTATTTTGTTCCAATATTTTGCACCTTGCTAATAAGCTTTGAACCGATAGAAGTTTGCCGTACCCTAAACTATGAATATAATAAAGCAATAAATTCCAATATAAGTAGATAGAATAAGCGGCTCCGGGGCCCTCCGCTCCTCCGCTTCCGGTGCTGTGTTATAATGTGTAAAAGAAATTGTAAAACGTGCCTCTCCACTTTGATGACGTGCAATAATATCATATCCATATTAATATGTAAACAGTTCAATAGATGAGTCATCCGCGCCTCTGCGTCGAGCAGTAGGTGACGTCATCCATAAGAGCTCATTGTGTGTGAGTGAGAACCAGAAATCGGAAATGGAAGGATGGAAAATATGAGAGACAGCAGCAGCCACCTAGCGGCAGCAAGCAAACGAGCATATACAGGGTGATCAAAAGGCTTTGTATATACAGGGTATGTCAAAAATAAATTCAAGATGTCGACCGAAAGTGGTTATCATTATCTTAGAATCAAAAATGGCGACCAGATGTTCGACTTTCGGTGCTGCAAATAAGGCCGTTATGGTACTCAAATGAAAGGTCTCATTGCGTAGGTTACGAATCTAAAATAAAAATGTTTACTTGACCTGCTCTTAAGCCTTTTTGACCATACGGTACTGATTAGCAGCAGCAGGTTGCCGACAGCAGGGTTCCAAGTGTGCGAGTGCAATGCAGCAGCAGCAGCAGCCACCTAGCGGCAGCAAGCGAACGAGCATATATACAGGGTGGTCGAAAGACTTTGTATATACAGGGTGGGTCAAAAATAAATCCAAGATGGCGACCGGAAGTGGTAATCTTTATCCCAAAATAAAAAATGGCGGTCGGAAGTGCGACTTCCGGTGTTGCAAAAAGGGCCTTCTATGAATCTAAAATAAACTTGTACTTGACCCGCTCTAAAGGAATAAAAATACAAAAAAAATCTTCTGGATGGTTTAAAATAAAGAAATAAATGATAACAATACGTTGTTTAAGTGGAGACACTAAATTTAAAAATCAGTTAGACATAGATAATGGTGATGTCAAGAACGTCACTCATTAAACGACACCTTTTAAAAAATCGATTGCAAAAACAAAAACAGCAATTAGACTATCAATTGGAAAGTCTATTAAGGCAAAATATAAATCTTAAAAAAATTATTTGTGATTATGAATTACAAAAGCAACTGTGTGCAAAACTCGGCGGGATACAGCTCCGATGAAATTAGCGAAGTCTAGAGAAGTTTATTTAAAAATATAAATAAAGCCATTGAATTGTATGATGAATACAAGTTAACTGGTGAATATGTAAAATATCTGCCTGAAAAATATTTGCGATCGCTATATGGACTAAATTTGGAAAGATTGTGGGACTTCCTGCCTGAAAAATGTAAAAATGATTTATATTTCCAAATGGGGGGGGGGAGTCTTCCTCTGTCATAAGCATTACAACCTTCCAACTGATGAGAATCACATAGACGGACCGCCTCCACCCATAAAAAACTGTTTTAGATGCATCGCAGAAAGGTGTATCTGCAAAAAGTGTCAAGATTACCGATCAACTAGAAAAGTGTCAAGAGCACCGAAAATGAATAGCACCGCATTCATACTATTATTTACTTTGCTAAATAGAACTTTGTTCATCACGAAACCCAAAGATGCCTGACAATGCTTCATAACCGCCATCGATAGAGGAATCAATGATAGTTGGCCTTTGGAGTGGAAAATGATGCACCTTGACAATACCACTCATCCAAGAACGTTCAAAATCAACGCCAGCACGATTCCGGGAGTGTCAAATGTGATGAATGCAACTTTTATGTTCCTCGATAAAAATCGATACTTAATGAATGTATCAAATCATTTAATAATTTCGAATGTTAAAAGTAATAACGCAAATTTAATATTGAGTCTAGAAATAATTTTAACTGTTAAATGTGTAATTATAATTTCATATGTATTTTATAAATTATATAAAAGATATATTAACAAACATTAAATAAAAGAAAATCAAATATATGTTATAACTGCGTTTTATTTCATCATTTCATAACAACATGCATGATAACATATCACCAGTTTTCAACAGGAAATTATCACATAATCAGAAGTAACAGGATGTAACATCCGCTTTTAACAGAAAAATTGCATCGTAATACAAGAATCAACAAGAAAATTCTTATCACCATCATACCGACTTTCTGATTGACTATAAATATAAATCATTAAATCTTTATCAGCGCTGTGATTGGTTAAAATAAAATAAAAATCTAATTCTTAAATTAGTAATAACATGGTGATCATGATGCAAAAACTTCACAGTTGAATCAGTGTTTGCGCAGTTCAGTTCACAATAGTTTAGCTCCATTTGCAATAGAGTTCATAATGTCCAATCTCAAAAAGAGTTATTCTACACCATTAAAACGAGAGTACGATGTTAAAAAACCACATGTAAATCCAATCGAGACCCCAAAAATTTTTATAAAACCGTTTGTTGAGGATATGGAGAGTAGACCAAGAGATCTACAACCTGAATTATTATACGAGTACATCAACCCCAAAGGTACTTACGGTTTAACACGCAAAGATGCAGAAAAATTCTACAACGTGGGGTACGATTTAGATGATGTGTGCATGCAACAGATTAACCTGAAAAGTCTGGAGTCACAAGATATTACTGAACGTAAGTTTTAAATATATTTTTCTCAAGTGAAATTTATTTCTACATCTAATCATTCTTTTCAGATCCCCTAAAGTTTGAAGATCCTGTGGAGGAAGGCATTTGCAGATACGATGATGACGTCAAGCGGGAGATGCAGCTGATTGGAGAGAGCTCTTATACAATCAATAACTCTTGAACAAAGTTTGTGTCCATTGGTCTAAGTCCAGCACTGGGATTTATACCAATTATTAAAATCTACTGTGGACATAATGGTACTTTTAGACGCAACGGAATTTTCTTCACCGCAGAAGAATGGAGTGAATTCTCCAAAATGAATATAACCGAAATTAGAGATGGGGCGGGGCGCATGGAAGTACTGCGATCACCGCATTTCATATACCTCATACAAACAACTGGATGTTATATTACTTGAGTGTCGGAATTTTAAAATATTAATTTCTTCAATGACATTCAACAACTTGATTAATTTTAAGAATTTTATAAACTTTAAATTAACATTATTAAAATCCTATGAATTTGATTTATATTATAATGTAATTATGGCTAAATGTTTAAAATTAGCTCACGAAGATAACGATTTGTATGGTAAAGTTATCCGGTTATTGAGTGAGAACGATACAAAAGGAGAGCTCGAGTATCTTATGATGGACACACTGAACATATTTTACGGTAAAATGTATTATGACTATGAATGTATGAATATAAACTCCTGATGAATTAAATGTTTAAAAAAAAAAATCAATCTTATTATTTACTCCTTCACATAAATAAAACAATGTGTGTGGGTTACAATATATATTTATTATTATTATTATTATTAAAACTAAACTAGTATACGATTAAATTATTATAAAACATTATTTTTATCAATCCAACTATTATGAGTCTTATCAAGTCCCAGCCATTTCACAAAAACTTTAGTTCCTTTTTTCTTTATAATTTTTTCCACTAGATATGCATCATTATGCTTAACAAGTTTAATTTCCTCAGCGTAAAATCCTCCTTTGATTGGACTCCCCCTTGAATCTTCCAACAGGTAGACAGTAGGATTTGTGATTTTAATGGAAATCACTTTAAATATTTTGGTGGACCAATTAGGTGTGTATCCCTTCGCAAAAACGGTTTAATCCTTGCTGATTCGCACAAAGTCTCCAATTTTAAATTTTTGCGGTCCAGCAGTCTTGATGTGTGAATAAACGGTTTTCAACAACATCGATTCTTTATCTTTAGTGACTTCATTTAGTTTCATACCGATAGTACTATGCTTACGATTGTTGTAATCTTTTGTGATATCAGGTAATACATCGATCCATTTATATTTGCCTCGTAAACTAAACTCTCTATATAATATTTCTTTAACAGTACGTATCACTCGCTTGGCCATTGCAGCCTTTTTAATAGTAAACGTAGAGTAATGATTAATCGAACGCTTTTTAATCAAATTTTCAACATGCTTGTTGTAAAACTCTTTACCCAGATCGGTCTGCAAGTTTTTCGGGATCCTACCACCATTAAATATTTTGTCAAATGCACTCTTCACTGACGGTCCGCTTTTATCTTTTAGAGGTTCCGCCCACAAGTATTTGGAGAAGCAATCGATTACAATAAGAATGTGTTTATAGCCCTTATTTTCGCGAGAATACAGTATAAAATCAGCCAAATCAGCCTGCTACAGATCATCTAAACCTTTCAAAATGGTTCGTCTTCTAGAGAAAATTATTCGCGCGGGCTTGTGGATTTCAGTAACAATATCTTGTTTTACTTTACTCATTCTTGTTTGAAGAAATCAATTTTTGATGCTCTCTGCTTGAGCTCCCAATAACAAATTCATTTTTAATAACAAACTCCCCCCATTTTATTTGAATGTCGCTTTGAATTAGTTCATTTGTCTATTCGTTCGCTAATATCGTGAATTCGATCATTAATGCTGTTGATTTGAACCTTTACACTGTTGTATGTTGTTGTTAAGTTATCACTTATGGCTTCAATACGATCAAAAACATTCAGTTTGAAGTTTGTATGTGCATTGCTGACCAAGTTCATATTCTGTTCAATTTTATGCAATTCACCCTTAAATGTCAGTAACTTTGATTCAATCATTTCAGGAATGTCTTTAATGCATAATTGAATTTTCTTATCGAGATCTTCATATTTGATATTAATTTGATCAAAATCAGATTTATTTTCGGCGTTTAAATTTTCCAAGAGAGTATTGATAGCGTTCTTATCATCATCAGATTTCTTGAGAAGATTTGTAATTTTAGAGTCGAGGTAGTCGGAAATGTTGTGAACGTACAGCTTAGTCGTGACATCAGTATCATCAATAGGAGCATTAACATTTTTCAAATGCTTGTGAGAAATGTCAAAATTCCCATCAGCATCGCGCTTAAAACCGTTGCCTGGCGGGCCTCTTACACCAGCAAATGATTTATTTTGCGACAAATGACGTCCGAACTTTTCTACACTCATAGTGATATTGAGATTAAAATAAAAATTAATAGATTATATTTGCTTCTCTCAGCTCTTCTTCGATGGAGGCAATCTCGTTAGCGTGAGATGAATTTTCGGCTCTACGTGAAGCGTGTAGCAACCACAAACGTTCTATTAACTCGTTAGGATTATCCCAGTATGTGTATCGAAAGGGCTTATCTTCAACTTCTAATGTTGAATCGAATCCTTTACCTGCGTACGAATTGGCATCTGACACACTCCTGCTGCGATTTAGACGGTGTGTAGTAGTAGTATTAGCAAAGGCTTCCATTGTCTCTTCATCTACAGTTTTCTCGTTCACTCTCATTGCTCTCGCTTTTTTACGTTCATCTAACATAGGTTTAACTAACATTTTATATTTTGTTGTACCAATTCCCTGATGTTGCTCTGCAGGATTATGATTTTTAAATAAAGCATTAGTAGCCACTAAAACTTCAAAATAGTCTCTTTTGTCTTGTTCGGTATAATTTTGAGGAGTTTTCTTGAATAATAATTCATACAATCCATCAGTACCTATAAATTTTTTCCCTCTCACATAAAAATCTCCAATCTCATCAATCATTAGCTCTGTGTTTCCAACGATTCTCTTGCTGGTATCAATGTCATAATTAACTCCCGTTACCGAAGAGCGATCATAAACAATTTTATCAGCATCTTTGACGTATCCAATAAGTAAAGCACTAAAACATTAGGATACTGTTCGAGATATTCTCTCAAACCACGTTCAGTAATAGGTTCTGGGTTTTCATTATTTTCAACAACTGTATTATCAATTGTATTATCAACTGTATCATCTGAAGACTCTAACCTACTTTCGTAAGTCTCTTCTTTGGGTTTATAATTTTTCTCCCTAAGTGTGGTTGCATCTGACATACCCTCGTAAGAGTTTCTTTCTAAACCTCCTTGTGTTTTATCAAATTGTATCATACTGGGTTCATATTGACCAAAGCTGACCATTTCCTCTGGTTTCGTAGGTGTAGAAGTTCTACCATATTTTCTCTTAGGTCTAATCGGAGTCACTTGCTGTTGCGGTGGTTGCGTAGGAGATTGTTTAATTTGAGGCGTTATATGAAGAACATTTGCAGGACCCGGAGGCAATATAGAACTCTTTATTAACTCCTTAATTGGTGCAATTAAACCCTTGTAAGTTTTATTCAAGATTTCATTATCATCGGATTGCTTCAATTTGAGAGCCATTACTTTCTTGCGAATTGCATGCTTTACAGTTATGAGTTCCTTATCAACATTGTGTTTCTCCGTATTGAAAGAGTTCCGTAATAGAGAGCGCTTCTTATACCGCATCTCTAAAAATAGCGAGCGCTTTTGTAGCGCTATACCGCTCGCTATTCCGCTATAATAATAATAATAATAATAAATCTTTATTTCCCAACAGACATAATCCAATAATAGGGAATATATATACATACAAATTATTCTTAAACAATTATTACAAGTTTAAATAAAAAATAAAAAATATATATTAAATTAAATTAAATTAAATTAATTTAAAATTAAATTAACATTAGGAAATTTCATTTACAGATGAAATAAAAACCGCTTTTATACTGCTATATCAATTGCTATATAACTGCTTAATCTCTTTATACTGCTTCACTTCAATAGAGATAGAAATAATAACCACACCCCTCTAACGCATGCGCTATACTGATTGAGGTAATTATCAGTTTATTATTATATACTCGTCGAGTCTTTTGCGGTATCTGCCGGCATCAGAATCCTTGTCTATCACAATGAAACTATACTTTTCTTTCCAACATTCTGCACATAGAGTTTTAAACTTCTCGAAACTCATATCGCTGCTCACATGGTCTTGGTATACATGTTTCAAATTTAAATCATCTTGTTTGAAGAGCATTATAAAATTTCCATTATCGCGAATCAAATGCTTAGGGATACGTGTATATGTTTGACATAGGTAAAATGAATCAACATTTTTATGTCTACCCATACTGAAGAAATTTCTAATTTTATCTTGTTTGTCACATGCAACATCGTCAAATATGAAAATTGAATTATTATTTGCTTCACTCGGATCGAGGATTTTGCAGTTTTCAGAAAATGGAAAATATCCAACTTCCGACATCGAGCTTAAATCGTCACTTAACATTTGATATTTTGGTTGATACAACGACTTTGAGTAAATGTACAAGTTTTCAAATTTTGAAAACGGTTTTTCATTGAAAAGCATTGAAAATAAAACGTTAGTTTTGCCACAATTCGAGGGTCCGCATATTAAAAGCTCTTACAGAATTTGGGATTAACGGGCCATGTTTTTCAGATTGTCCAGTCGTATCCCCCACAACTGAGTCTATATTTATAATTAGTAAAATAACTTTCTGCTTAACGGATCTCATTATACTAACTAAAACTCTAATTAATATGGCTATAAGTAGAGTAGCTGGGCGGGTTCTGGCCCAAAATCCCATAAGGTTTACATGGGGGGTCTAAAATTACTTTTCTCACCTGCCCATCACTGAGTCCACACCTGGATTTTTCTATGGGGCCTGCTTAATTGGATTTGCACAACTGTGCTGATCCTTCTATCTTGTCATTGCTCGTCCTATCTTGTCATAGGTAGGCACTCTCTCACCTGTGCCCCAATCAATTAGCTGGGGGGTTTACCTGTGCTCACCCTATCTTGTCACCCCCAAAAGGCCATACCTATGACATAAGGGTAGGGGGAAGCTAAAGGTGAAGGGAGGAGCGAGAGGGTGTCAAAACGGCGCTACGACATAAGGGTGGGGGAAGCTAAAGGTGAAGGGAGGAACGAGAGGGTGCCAAAACGGCGCTATGACTTAAGGGTGGGGAAAGCTATAACAGATGAAGAGAGGAACGGAGGAATGGGTGATATATAAACTAGTATGTGTATTAAATGAAGCAAAAGGGACGCCAAAACGGCATTACGACATAAGGGTGGAAGAGATATATGGGTAGAAAAATCAAATCCAGGGTCAGAACGGCTCTATCATGCACCCTAAGAGAGTTACCGCTCGGCCGCCGCCCTCACAGTAGGTGACGTCATCCAGCGCTCGCGTCTCTGCGTTTAAGGTTGCGCCCACCTCTTATCAAAATAATATGTAAAGATGATGAAAAAATATGATGTGCTATGAGGAGGCGGATTCAAAATCGACATGTGGTTTATAGTAAATGAGACGATGTAGAAATTTTGCACGTTGATTTTTATTGTAAATTATAAATCGCTATATCGCACAACGTCCCTATTAAAATCGACTTGAATGCTACAGCAGTAATGCTCAAGGTTGTGTCTCGATTTACATGTATTCTTATGGGAAAGTGTGATTTAATTGTAGATTCATACAAATTAACATGGGTTCTTATGTAAAACGAGCACAAAATTAACTATTTTATCGGGTATTTGAGGGCCCTCCCTCCAACATCAAATTAATTATCTTGACGCTGATTGGTTGATTAATTTTCACGAAAATCTATAAATACGGGAAATGATTGATTATAAATCATCCAGTGTCAGTGTCTTGTGCCTACACCACCTAAAGTTTTAGTTAGTGACTTCTACTATCTAGTGTTTTGGGAATTCATCAAAATCAAAAGGTAAGTTGAATTTTGCTTCGGATGGTAGCCTTACCATTCTTCAGCACATTTAAGTAGAGCACCTATGCCGGTTCTGGGTCAAAATCCCATAAGGTTTACATGGGGGGTCTAAATTCACATTTCTCACCTGCCCATCACTGAGTCCAGACCTGGATTTTTCTAGGGGGCCGGCTGAATTGGATTTGCGCACCTGTGCTCTCTTATCAGCTGTTATCAGTGACTTCCGGTATACGCACTCTCTCTTTATACCTCCATAAGAGCCACTTGTGTGAGAGTGAGAACCAGAAATCGGAAATAGAAGGATGGAAAATATGAGAGGGGGAAATTTTAATGTTTTGTCTCAAGTGTGCGAGTGCAACGCGCGATACCAGCAGCCACCTAGCGGCAGCAAGCGAACAAGCATATATACAGGGTGGTCGAAAAACTTTGTATATACAGGGTGTGTCAAAAATAAATCCAAGATGGCGACCGGAAGTGACAATCTTTACCACAAAATCAAAAATGGCGACCGGAAGTGCGACTTCCGGTACTCAAATAAAAGCGCTCGTCGCGTACGTCACGAATCTAAAATAAAAACTTGTACTTGACCCGCTCCTAAGCGATAAAAATACAAAAAACCTCCTGGATGGTTTAAAATAAAGAAACAAATGTTAAATGTGTAATTATAATTTCATATGTATTTCATAAATTATATAAAAAATATATTAACAATCATTAAATAAAAGAAAATCAAATATATGTTATAACTGTGTTTTATTTCATCATTTCATAACAACATGCATGATAACTTATCACCAATTTTCAACAGGAAATTATAACATAATCAGAAGTAACAGGATGTAATCGACTTTCTGTTAAAAATGTATATTGTTTATTATAAAGGTAGTTAAATTAAACGCAACATCTTAATAACACATTTATTATTATTTAAAAAAAAAATTACAAGATAAATTTGTACGTTTATCAATAAAAATGTCACATAACAATCTAACATTACCAATTACACAATAAGTTACATTTAATAATATTTAATATTATTAATATCATTTAAATAAGTACAAATTTTTTTTACATTTTGAAATGAACAATTACTAAACTCATCCGTGTGATTTGCACAGAAATGAGTACATTTTTCAAACTTTGGTGAATTAATTTCACCTTCAAGGTTTAATATGGTAAAATTCGGGAAATGTCTTTTTAAAAAATCTTCTTTTTGAACACCCTTGACCACGCACGTCACATCAGATAAATTCTGAGTAAATCCGTAAAAGATGTTGTCAATCTTGGCCATATCAACAATTCCTCCGGAATATGGAATTGAGTGGTAATTATTTTCCAACCATCTGGCTTGAATTTTTTCCTTCGATGTTAAAAACGAGTAGTCGACTGTCGGTTTCATCAAGTAAGTGTGAATATTTTTGTAATTTGTTGCAATACTTATTTCCTTCGGTATAAACTGATTTGCAATTACAAATCCTTGCATATCGATGGCTAATATAATCATCATGTTATATGAAGTGTACACATCAACGGCCTGTACTCGACTAAAATAAAAGCTCAATTGATGATGGGTATTTGACGCATTTTTCTACGTTCAGGATTCACTACTGCTTCCAATGTTATTGCAATCTTTTTAATTCTACGTTGAAATCGTAGTCTATTTTGTGCTTCAATCATCCATTCAGCACCGCTTCTATAGTCGCTACATTCTTCAGGCAAATAAATGACCGTTGACTTGGGCTCACTGAATCTCACTCTATTTCCCATCACACGAGTTTTCGAACCAACCCTGATAGCGGTGTGTATTCAACTATGGTATCGCTCAAAATGAGACAATAACACCTAGTATTGTCTTTAAAAATCTGAGAAGCTTCCATTTCAAGGCGCAAGTCTACCGTCAAGGACTTGATGCTTTCATTTTGTTTTGAAACGTCAAATACAAACATTGTGTGATTCTTAAAATCAGTAAACGAAAAGTATGGTTGATTTTTTGCATTATCATAATAACTACTTTGAAACTGACAGTACATCTCGTAGGCGGTTAAATATTCGCCATTGTCATAATCCAAATTTAAATTTTCGTATGGATATGTTTCAGAATTTAGATAGATTCTTATGTTTTTAATGTTACAATGATCGAATGTGGAAACGTCTTCACTCGACACACCCTTTTTGTTGACGTGAAAAGCTATAATTACATATCGTGATTTCTCTAGACTGTTTGAGGTTTTTACGGACCAAACACTATCTTTAGATTTATTCATAGAGGGTAGTTCGTGTAGTTCCCATTTGCGAAATGGGATTAAGATTCTAGGATCGGTTTTAACTTGTTCCAACTTTGTAATTTAATCTTATCATTTAATTGTATATGTGGTACTCTCCACTCGATTTTGTTTATTTTAAATTTAATCATGCTAATTGCTTTTTTATCAGTATCATCGCTTATGAAACAATTTACATCAGTAGACGCACGTAGTAGAATTAGTTCGTGTTTAGCAAATCCCATTATTTTTTGATAGTCTTCGGCAAATCCTAACCAGCACTTTAGCGGAATAAGAGCGAAAAACTTTTTATTCACAAAATATGTTTTTATTTGACCGGTTTTGCCCCACCAAAACCAAAACTTTCATTTCTTCGGCGTCTCCGTAGGAAAGGAACCCCTTCATAGTGCTCGAGATACCCAAATCTCTCGTTCTATCAATCTCGACACCGTTTAACTCATATCGGATTTCTTCGAACAAGAATGAGAAAACGTTGTTGGTTATGCTAAATGTTTTTCCATCTGATGGCTGCCCTTCGACCTCTCCAACCAAGTATATACTGCTTTCGCTTGGACATGTAAAAATATCTTGGTTCTGAATTGTGACTCTGATTTCATCGTTATTATCAAAGTTTGTAGTCCTTGGTCGGTAAGAATGATACTGTTCTTTAACGATGCTCTCATCAAATTGCACTTCATCAAAAATGTTAATTTTTCCCATAATGTTTCACTCTGTAACCTAGAGCCAATAATCGGGATAAATTAAGACGTGTCACCTCTTTCGTAGGCAAAGGGGAACTGATGGGGAACGCATTGTTCTTCTTCTTTTTATTACCGAAAACAATTCCCATCTTACAGAGGTTTTAATTCCAATCTTACTAAAATATTTTCTCTCCTAAAATTAATGGGATCCCCCGCTTGATCCAATATTCTGAGATTGATATTGTCGATGCTATTGCAAACGTTTACCGGTAAATATAAAATATTTCGAGGTTCAATATTAATTGCGTAACCGGGATCCACTGCGGGACTAAATTCGAACAACGTGTGCGACAGACGATCGTCGTAATATGCTCCAGTAACGATGTTGCACTCTATTCTTATACTTTCCACTTTAATTATTTGCACGGGTAAATCGGACCTATGAATAATTCCGGCTTTTAAATTTTTTTTTCCGGAAAACCCCAAGAGACGCCCGATGGTGTTTTTATCAGATGTAGAATCAATGTCGTACTTGCTCTTGATTTCGCACTGAAGAGTGTTGTGATTGGGTTTCAAAGACAAAATTTCTTCTGCTTCCGACTCGGGTAAATTTAACCCCCCTATTATCATGCGTTGTAAATACAATTCAATGTCTCGAATTTCGTATGCCCCTGTAGAAAGTGTGATCAATTTATTATCGTTGAAAATGAATTTATTGTTGATTCCTTCCTCAATGTTCGGTATGGAATTATATGTGTGAAAACCAATGAGTCCTAAACAATATTCGTGTTGCGGATCTAACTCGATCGGAGGATAATAGTTGACCGATAGTTCGCTGCTATCACCTTGCAGGGTGAACGTTCGAAACATGACTAACATAAAATTACTTTTAACATCTTTATTTATATAAAAACTCTAAACATAAATGTCCGCAGTTGTGAGAGTTAAATTTCTGATATTGATTGTGATTATATTTTATCTCGCATGCTTTGAAATATTTCACAACTTCTAGCGGCGGGCTTAAATTTCCAAAACTGTCAAAGTATTGCACGCGTCTGCCGTTCTTCTTGTACGCTACCCAATGAGTGCCGGCTCCTGCCGCCCTATCCAGATTTATTATGCCTGACTCTCTATAATGAGGGTGATGCGGTAACTGATCTCGCATAAATACTCCTCTAAATGTTTTAATATGTTTCGTATATTTTTTCAAGTCTAAATCTGTGAGCGGTCTATCGGGCAGCAAACTTAACAGTTTTTTGATTTTTTCAGGTACAGTCCCAAACCTTTCTTATATGGTTTTAATTATAAACCGCTTCCCTTCTTTCCGAGAGCGATGGCTTCCATCGTTTTGTTGTGACTCTCGGACTCTTGCAGTTTCTTTTGTGCCTCCTTAGTAGATTTTACTGCTCGTACGATAGCGCTAGTACCCCCCGCGATCGAACCTAAGGCGCTTAATCCAGCAAAGAGGGGTATGAGTGGCAAAAAGCCACCTTGTTTTGGAATAGGTAGAACTCTTGGTTTGCGGACTTTATTACGTCCACCCGTTTTCTTAACAGCATCCTTGGCAGCAATCAAGGCAATTTTAGCACTTTCTCGTATAACGTCTGCACTTTAAATTTTTTTTGCAAACGGTTTTAACGCCGTTCGTGCTTTATTTACTACACCTGCGCGAAGAGTTACAGTTTTAACGCCCATTCCTAATTTCCTTTTGGCTTTCATGATTCCAGTTACCGCTAGAGCGCTTGCTTTTTCGCTTAACGAAGAGTTCTTAGACTTAACTCTTCCCCAAGCAGATTTTTCCAAACTTTTATCTGCCTTATGTCGATCTTCTAACTTGGATGAATTCGAATAGGCAATGTCGTGCTGCATACAAGCTTTATCCAATTCGTTTATACCGATATCTCCTCTGATCAAACGCTTCTTCAACTTGGTGCCGGGACCGCAATATTTATATCCGGGTAAGTGGAGCTCAACAGGTAACTTATCTATAGCGCTGTTGATGATACCTCTACCGTGGTACATTGCTTAATAATTTTATCAGATCAATGATGTGTATATATAGCCATATTAATTAGAGTTTTAGTTAGTATAATGAGAACCGTTAAGCAGAAAGTTACTTTACCAATTATAAATATAGACTCAGTTGTGGGGGATACGACTGGACAATCTAAAAAACATGGTCCGTTAATCCCAAATTCTGTAAGAGCTTTAATATGCGGACCCTCGAATTGTGGCAAAACTAACGTTTTATTTTCAATGCTTTTCCATGAAAACAGTTTAAAATTTGAAAACTTGTACATTTACTTAAAGTCGTTGTATCAACCAAAATATCAAATGTTAAGTAACGTTTTAAGCTCGATGTCGGAAGTTGGATATTTTCCATTTTCCGAAAACTGTGAAATCCTCGATCCGAGTGAAGCAAATAATAATTCAATTTTTATATTTGACGATGTTGCATGTGACAAACAAGATAAAATTAGAAATTTCTTCAGTATGGGTAGACATAAAAATGTTGATTCATTTTACCTATGTCAAACATATACACGTATCCCTAAGCATTTGATCCGCGATAATGGAAGTTTTATAATGCTCTTCAAACAAGATGATTTAAATTTGAAACATGTATACCAAGACCATGTGGGCAGCGATATGAGTTTCGAGAAGTTTAAAACTCTATGTGCAGAATGTTGGAAAGAAAAGTATGGTTTCATTGTGATAGACAAGGATTCTGATGCCGGCAGATACTGCAAAGGACTCGACGAGTATATAATAATAAACTGATAATTACCTCAATCAGTATAGCGCATGCGTTAGCGGGGTGTGGTTATTATTTCTATCTCTATTGAAGTGGAGCAGTATAAAAAGATTAAGCAGTTATATAGCAATTGATATAGCAGTATAAAAGCGGTAGCTATTGAAGAGCGCCTGATATAGCGCGCAGTAAGCGGAATAGCGAGCGGTATAGCGGAATAGGGAGCGGTATAGCGGAATAGCAAGCGGTATAGCGGGATAGGGAGCGGTATAGCAAAATAGTGAGCGGTATAGCGGAATAGCGAACGGTACAGCAAAATAGCGAGCGGTATAGCGGAATAGCGAGCGGTATAGCGGGATAGGGAGCGGTATAGCGAAATAGCGAGCGGTGAAGCGGAATAGCAAGCGGTACAGCGAAATAGCGAGCGGTATAGCGGAATAGCGAGCGGTACAGCGCTACAAAAGCGCTCGCTATTTTTAGAGATGCGGTATAAGAAGCGCTCTCTATTACGGAACCCTTTCAATACGGAGAAACACAATGTTGATAAGGAACTCATAAATGTAAAGCATGCAATTCGCAAGAAAGTAATGGCTCTCAAATTGAAGCAATCCGATGATAATGAAATCTTAAATAAAATTTACAAGCCTTTAATTGAACCAATTAAGGAGTTAATAAAGAGTTCTACATCGACACCGGGTCCTGCAAATGTTCTTAATATAACGCCTCAAATTAAACAATCTCCTACGCAACCACCGCAACAGCAAGTGACTCCGATTAGACCTAAGAGAAAATATGGTAGAACTTCTACACCTACGAAACCAGAGGAAATGGTCAGCTTTGGTCAATATGAACCCAGTATGATACAATTTGATAAAACACAAGGAGGTTTAGAAAGAAACTCTTACGAGGGTATGTCAGATGCAACCACACTTAGGAGGGAAAATTATAAACCTGAAGAAGAGACTTACGAAAGTAGGTTAGAGTCTTCAGATGATACAGTTGATAATACAGTTGATAATACAATTGATAATACAGTTGTTGAAAATAATGAAAACCCAGAACCTATTACTGAACGTGGTTTGAGAGAATATCTCGAACAGTATCCTAATGTTTTAGTGCCTTTACTTATTGGATACGTCAAAGATGCTGATAAAATTGTTTATGATCGCTCTTCGGTAACGGGAGTTAATTATGACATTGATACCAGCAAGATAATCGTTGGAAACACAGAGCTAATGATTGATGCGATTGGAGATTTTTATGTGAGAGGGAAAAAATTTATAGGTACTGATGGATTGTATGAATTATTATTCAAGAAAACTCCTCAAAATTATACCGAACAAGACAAAAGAGACTATTTTGAAGTTTTAGTGGCTACTAATGCTTTATTTAAAAATCATAATCCTGCAGAGCAACATCAGGGAATTGGTACAACAAAATATAAAATGTTAGTTAAACTATGTTAGATGAACGTAAAAAAGCGAGAGCAATGAGAGTGAACGAGAAAACTGTGGATGAAGAGATAATGGAGGCCTTTGCTAATACTACTACTACACACCGTCCAAATCGCAGCAGGAGTGTGTCAGATGCTAATTCGTACGCAGGTAAAGGATTTGATTCAACTTTAGAAGTCGAAGATAAGCCCTTTCGATACACGTACTGGGATAATCCTAACGAGTTAATAGAACGTTTGTGGTTGCTACACGCTTCACGTAGAGCCGGAAATTTATCTCACGCTAACGAGATTGCCTCCATCGAAGAAGAGCTGAGAGAAGCAAATATAATCTATTAATTTTTATTTTAATCTCAATATCACTATGAGTGTAGACAAGTTCGGACGTCATTCGTCGCAAAATAAATCATTTGCTGGTGTAAGAGGCCCGCCAGACAACGGTTTTAAGCGCGATGCTGACGGCAATTTCGACATTTCTCACAAGCGTTTGAAAAATGTTGATGCTCCTATCGATGATACTGATGTCACGACTAAGCTGTACGTTCACAACATTTCCAACTACCTCGACTCTAAAATTACAAATCTTCTCAAAAAATCTGATGATGATAAGAACGTTATCAATACTCTCTTGAAAAATTTAAACGCCAAAAATAAATCTGATTTATTTTTTATTATTTATCTGAATTATGCATTAAAGACATTCCTGAAATGATTGAATCAAAGTTACTGACATTTAAGGATGAATTGCATAAAATTGAACAGAATATGAACTTGGTCAGCAATGCACATACAAACTTCAAACTGAATGTTTATGATCGTATTGAAGTTATAAGTGATAACTTAACAACAACATACAACAGTGTAAAGGTTCAAATTAACAGCATTAATGATCGAATTCACGATATTAGAGAGCAAATAGACAAATGAACTAATTCGAAGCAACATTCAAATAAAATGGGAGGAGTTTGTTATTAAAATGAATTTGTTATTGGGAGCTCAAGCAGAGAGCATTAAAAATTGATTTCTTCGAACAAGAATGAGTAAAGTAAAACAAGATATCGTTACTGAAATCCACAAGCCCGCGCGAATAAATTTCTCTAGAAGACGAACCATTTTGAAAGGTTTAGATGATCCTGCCACAGATCTGCTGATTTGGCTGATTTTATACTGTATTCTCGCGAAAATAAGGGATATAAACACATTCTTATTGTAATCGATTGTTTCTCCAAATACTTGTGGGCGGAACCTCTAAAAGATAAAAGCGGACTGTCAGTGAAGAGTGCATTTGACAAAATATTTAATGGTGGTAGGATCCCGAAAAACTTGCAGACCGATCTGGGTAAAGAGTTTTACAACAAGCATGTTGAAAATTTACTTAAAAAGCGTTCGATTAATCATTACTCTACGTTTACTAGTAAAAAGGCAGGCTTGCCGAGCGAGTGATACGTACTGTTAAAGAAATATTATATAGAGAGTTTAGTTTACGAGGCAAATATAAATGGCTTGATGTATTACCTGATATCACAAAAGATTACAACAATCGTAAGCATAGTACCATCGGTATGAAACCAAATAAAGTCACTAAAGATAAAAAATCGATGCTGTTGAAAACCGTTTATTCACACATCAAGATTGCTGGACCGCAAAAATTTAAAATTAGAGACTTTGTGCGAATCAGCAAGGAGAAAACCGTTTTTGCGAAGGGATACACACTTAATTGGTCTACCGAAATATTTAAAGTGATTTCAATTAAAATCACAAATCCTACTGTGTACCTGTTGGAAGATTCAAGGGGGAGTCCAATCAAAGGAGGATTTTACGCTAAAGAAATTCAACTTGTTAAGCATAATGATGCATATCTAGTGGAAAAAATTATAAAGAAAAAAGGAACTAAAGTTTTCGTGAAGTGGCTGGGACTTGATAAGACTCATAATAGTTGGATTGATAAAAATAATGTTTTATAATAATTTAATCGTATACTAGTTTAGTTTTAATAATAATAATAATATAAAATATATATTGTAACCCACACACATTGTTTTATTTATGTGAATGAGTAAATAATAAGATTGATTTTCATGTTCAGTGTTTCCATCATAAGATACTCGAGCTCTCCTTTTGTATCGTTCTCACTCAATAAGCGGATAACTTTACCATACAAATCGTTATCTTCGTGAGCTAATTTTAAACATTTAGCCATAATTACATTATAATATAAATCAAATTCATAGAATTTTAATAATGTTAATTTAAAGTTTATAAGATTCTTAAAATTAATTAAGTTGTTGAATGTCATTGAAGAAATTAATATTTTAAAATTCCGACACTCGAGTAATATAACATCCAGTTGTTTGTATGAGGTATATGAAATGCGGTGATCACAGTACTTCCATGTGCCCCCATCTCTAATTTCGGTTATATTTATTTTGGAGAATGCACTCCATTCTTCTGCGGTGAAAAAAACCCCATTGCGTCCAAAAGTACCATTATGCCCACAGTGGATTTTGATAATTGGTATAAATCTTAGTGCTGGACTTAGACCAATGGACACAAATTTTGTTCTAGAGTTATTGATTGCATAAGAGCTTTCTCCAATCAGCTGCATCTCACGCTTGACGTCATCATCGTATCTACGAATGCCTTCCTCCACTGGATCTTCGAACTTTGGGGGATCTGAAAAGAATGATTAGATGTAAAAATAAATTTCACTTGAGAAAAATATATTTAAAACTTACGTTCAATAATATCTTGTGGCTCCAGACTTTTCAGGTTAATCTGTTGCATGCACACATCATCTAAATCGTACCTCACGTTGTAGAATTTTTCTGCATTTTTGCGTGTTAAACCGTAAGTACCTTCAGGGTTGATGTACTCGTATAATAATTCAGGTTGTAGATCTCTCGGCCGACTCTCCATATCCTCAACGAAAGGTTTAAAAATAGAATTTTTTGGGGTCTCGATTGGATTTACATGTGGTTTTTTAACATCGTACTCTCGTTTTAAAGGTGTAGAATAACTCCTTTTGAGGTTAGACATTATGAACTCTATTGTATATGTAGCTAAACTATCGTGAACTGAACTGCACAAACACTGAATCAACTGTGAAGTTTTTGCATCATGATCACCATGTTATTACTAATTTAAGAATCAAATTTCAACCAATCACAGCGCTGATAAAGATTTAATGATTCATACTTATAGTGAATCACAAGGTTGGTATGATGATGATAAGAATTTTTTTGTTGATTCTTGTATTATGATGCAATTTTTCTGTTAAAAGCGGATGTTACATCCTGTTACTTCTGATTATGTTATAATTTCCTGTTGAAAATTGGTTACATGTTATCATGCATGTTGTTATGAAATGATGAAATAAAACACAGTTATATATAACATATATTTGATTTTCTTTTATTTAATGATTGTTAATATATTTTTTATATAATTTATAAAATACATATGAAATTATAATTACACATTTAACAGTCAAAATTATTTCTAGACTCAATATTAAATTTGCGTTATTACTTTCAACATTCGAGATTATTAAATGATTTGATACGTTCATTACGTATCGATTTTTATCGAGGAACATAAAAGTTGCATTCATCACATTTGACACCACCGGAATCGTGCTGGCGTTGATTTTGAACGTTCTTGGATGAGTGGTATTGTCGAGGTGCATCATTTTCCACTCCAAAGGCCAACTATTATTGATTCCTTTATCGATGGCGGTTATGTAGCATTGTCTGGCATCTTTGGGTTTCGTGATGAACAAAGTTTCATTAAGCAAAGTTGATAAAAGTATGAATGCGGTGCTATTCATTTTCGGTGCTCTTGTCACTTTTTCTAGTTGATCGGTAATCTTGACACTTTTTGCAGATACACTTTTCTGCGATGCATCTTTTTATGGGCGGAGGTGGTCCGTCTATGTGGTCCTCATCTGTTGGAAGGTTGTAATGCTTATGACAAGGAAGTCTTATTTGGAAATATAAATTACTCTTACATTTTTCAGGCAGGAAATCCCACAATCTTTCCAAATTTAGTCCATATAGCAATCGCAAATATTTTTCAGGCAGATATTTTACATATTCACCAGTTAACTTGCATTCATCATACAATTCAATGGCTTTATTTATATTTTCAAATAATTTTATTTCGACTTCGCTAATTTCATCTGAGCTGCATACCGTCGAGTTTTGCACACAGTTGTTTTTGCAATTCATAATCACAAATAAATTTTTTAACATTTATAATTTGCCTTAATAGTCTTTCCAATCGATAGTCTAATTGCTGTTTTTGTTTTTGCAGTCGATTTTTTAAAAGGTGTTGTTTAATGAGTGACGTTTTTGACATCACCATTATCTACGACTAACTGATTTTTAAATTTAGTGTCTCCACTTAAACAACATATTGTTATCATTTGTTTCTTTATTTTAAACCATCCAGGAGGTTTTTTGTATTTCTATCGCTTAGGAGGGGGTCAAGTACAAGTTTTTATTTTAGATTCGTGACGTACGCGACGGGCGCTTTCATTTGAGTACCATGAAGGCCCTTTTTGCAACACCGAAAGTCGCACTTCCGGTCGCCATTTTTGATTTTGTGGTAAAGATTGTCACTTCCGGTCGCCATCTTGGATTTATTTTTGACACACTCTGTATATACAAAGTCTATCGACCACCCTGTATGCTGGTATCGCTCGTTGCACTCGCACACTTGAAACAAAACATTGGAATTTCCCCCTCTCATATTTTCCATCCTTCCATTTCCAATTTCTGGTTCTCACTCTCACACAAGGGGCTCTTATGGAGGTATAAAGAGAGAGTGCGTATACCGGAAGTCACTGATAACAGCTGATAAGAGAGCACAGGTGCGCAAATCCAATTAAGCCGGCCCCCTAGAAAAATCCAGGTCTGGACTCAGTGATGGGCAGGTGAGAAATGTTAATTTAGACCCCCCATGTAAACCTTATGGGATTTTGACCCAGAACCGGAATAGGTGCTCTACTCATTTATTCACTGTGGATGAACACGTTACCATTCTTCATTCGAATCGTGCCGACAATAACCAGAAGCTTTTTATTTTAATATCATTTGAACGGTATCATATGCGAGTGTGCTACTACCTACAAGGTCACGCGACTACCACCCAGCTGAAGGTCTCACTCATTCTATCATAACACATTACCACCCCGGACTCGTGTGATGACAACCCACGTGTCAATCATCCTCTATAACCGAGGCTCATGTCTTACCGTTCGAGCGAGCATAGTATTCTTGTTGCTATCGTATTAAACTTTAGTTAACTGAATCACTGCACAAACAAATCAGAACAGTATTCTTGTTGTTTCTTGTATGACCAATTGACAATTGAATCCATCTGAAAGTTCTGTGTGAACTGATCATATTAGAGTGATATTTCACATACACGCAAATTAATTTGTAGTATACACCTTAAGAGCTATCTCTATTGTTACAGAATGGAGTCAATAAAAGAAAATCTACCTTTTTCAAGAGTAGTAAATGAAACTCGCCAGCGTCTTGATAGCATCATACATGATCTGCTTGCAATCGAGCCCGCGATTAAAGAATGTGGATGTCACATTCGTGCAATGAATGTAGCGCTGAAAAAGGCCAAATCAACAGGCCAACGACAACATCTAGCATCATCCATTGTTCTTATGATGGGCTTCCGAACAAAGATGAAGGCTATGCGTGGTATCAGCGGTTCCGGATACAAACGTAGCCATCCAAACCGAGAAAACTATGCAAGTCTGCGAGTAAAGTGGGTTGAGATGGAGTCAGCAACCGCAGCTGTAATCAACCTGCAACATAAAGACACCGCCAAATTCCTCCACGACGCTGGTAATCTTTTTCAACGGCAAATATCAAACCTTCTGAAAAAGAACATGGCAGTAAAAGTTGGTGCTACATTCTGCGGAGAGTTTGGTGTGATTAAGAACGATGAAGAAATTCTCGAATGTAAGTATCTGAGGGCAAAAATTGCCTCGATCTATCGAGATACTAACATCAATGAATGGATGGACAATGTTTGCAACTCTATTCTTACGCAGTTGGAGGAGTTCCAGGAGAAAGATAGCGGTTGGGATCTCAAAACAATTATTAATGTGAGCTTCAACATCAATAAATTTACAGCACAGCTGGGTTCTAGTTTTATTAATTTACCAGATGATATACGTCTGAAACATGCATGCATCAACGTGCAGAATAATGATGATGCGTGCTTTGCTTGGGCAGTGACCTTGGCACTCTATCCGGCTCCACGTCATGGTGATCGCGTTTCGTCATACCCCCACTACTCGGCAGTGGTCAATTTAAAAAACATTGTGTTTCCGATGACTATTAAACAAATTCCCCGATTTGAGAAGCAAAACAATCTCTCAATCAATGTATATATTTTGGAAGTCTCAAAATGGAAAAAGTTTACCGTAGTACCTACCTATCTAACAAAAGCAAAACAGGTGAAGCATGTAAACCTCCTCTTGATTCAAGATAGATATGATCATGAAGACAGCCAAACAGACGATGGATGCAAAACTCGTTATCACTACGTCTGGATAAAAGATTTGTCAAGTCTGGTATCAAATCAATTGGACAAACACAGTAGCAAAAAGTACTTTTGCGATTGGTGTCTTCATTACTTTAAGAGCGAAGAGAAGTTGGAAAAACATCTAGGATACTGCAAACAGATGAATGAATATAAGGTGACTTTTAAAAAGGAAGGAAAAATTAAATTTCAAAATTTTGGAAACAAAGAAAGATGTCCATTTATATTGGCAGCATATTAAATCCAATTAACATTAAAATGGGGGACAGGAGCACCAAGTACCAGCTGCACGAAGCACATAACGTGGGCTATTATTTAAAATGTGCCTATGACGACACTCTATCCTTCTACAGCAGTTATAGAGGACCCAATTGCGCCGAATGGTTTGCAAATCAATTGAAGCAGCTAGCCGAAGATGTGGAGACGGTGTTCTTATGCGAGATTCCGATGGAAATTAGTTCTAATGAAGAGCAAAAATTTAGACAGGCATCCTTATGTCACATATGTGAAAAACCGCTGGATTCTGATTGTGTAAGGGACCACTGCCACTTGACTGGAAAGTATCGAGGGGCCGCTCATAAAAAATGTAACATAAAGTATCAAGATTGCAGAACCATTCCAGTAGTGTTCCATAACATGAGCGGATACAATTCACACTTACTAATAAAAGATGTTGCATTAAAAATTGAAAGGAACATACATCTGATTCCAAACAACAACGAAAATTTTATAGCCATTACCAAATACATCTCTGAAAACTTGGTTAAATTTAAATTTATAGACTCAATGCGTTTTATGGCTTCGTCTCTTGACAAACTAAGCTCAAACTTGAATGAGAAGCCCATATTAAAATCTCAGTTTACACACATTAATGACGAGCAGTTTAAATTATTAACTAGAAAAGGAATATTCCCATATGATCACATACAATCGTGGGAGAATTTAAACGAGAAACACTTACCAACTCAAAAACAATTTTATTCAAAACTAGCAGAGAGTAATATCAGCAGTTCAGATTACGAGCATGCGCAAGACGTATGGCGCAAATTTCAAATTCAAACTCTTGGAGAGTATAGCGACCTTTACTTAAAAACAGATGTTTTGCTGCTGGCCGATGTGTTTGAGAGCTTTAGAGACGTCTGCTTAAAACACTATAAGTTAGATCCAGCTCATTATTATACAGCTCCAGGACTAAGTTGGGATGCCATGCTAAAATGTACAAAGCATGAGCTGGATTATATTAACGATATAGATATTCTCATGTTTATCAAAAAAGGAATACGCGGAGGGCTTACTCAATGTTCAAAGAGACATGCAAAGGCAAACAACAAATACATGCACAATTATGATATAAACGCACCTCAAAAATATCTGATGTATTACGACATTAATGCTATGTACGCATGGGCAATGTCGCAATACCTCCCTCATGGCGATCTGAAATGGGTTGAAGGCGACGTTAGCAACTTTAATTATCACATAGCAAATGAAGCGTCAATAGGATATATTTTCGAAGTAGATTTGGCGTATCCTGATACCATACACGATAAGCACAAAGACTTACCGATGGCGCCAGAAAAAAAATGTCCACTCAAATCCAAAGAGTCAAAGATGCTTGCTACTCTCTATAATAAAGAAAAATACGTCATTCATTATTGAAACTTACAGCAGTATGTGTCAGAAGGGTTAATTGTAACTAAAATCCATCGAGTCCTCCAGTTCAGGCAGTCTCCCTGGCTTAAAAAATACATAGATTTAAACTCTGAGCTCCGCAAAAAAGCTCAGAATGTTTTTGAAAAAGATTTTTTTAAGCTTATGAGCAATGCGGTGTTCGGGAAAACTATGGAGAATGTGAGAAATAGACGTAACATCAAACTAATTACAAAGTGGGATGGGCGCTTTGGAGCGGAAGCCCGCATATCCAGCCCGACTTTTCACAATTGCAAAATAATAGAAGAAAACCTAGTAATGATTGAGTTATTGAAATCTGAAGCGTTGTTTGACAAACCTGTTTATGTCGGCATGGCCATCCTCGATATTTCCAAAACACTTCTGTACGAGTTCCACTACAGCTACATTAAAAACAAGTATGGAGACAATGCTCGACTCTGTTACACCAATACCGACTCCCTTATTTATGAAATTGAAGTGGATGATGTATACGCCGACATCAAGCAGGACATTCACCGCTTTGATACATCGGAATACTCGTCAAACAATGTGTATAAGATCCCATTGGAAAATAAAAAAGTGCCGGGGTTAATGAAAGACGAAAACAAAGGAGAAATTATGGTAGAGTTTGTAGGGTTACGAGCAAAAATGTATGCGTTTAGGGTACCTACATTAAGTACTCCCGTAACGAAGAAGGCAAAGGGAGTCAAGTCATACGTTGTAAAATCCACCATCAAGTTTGAACATTACCTACAATGTTTGAATGATCAAATAGAAATGAGCCATATTCAAAACAGCATAAGATCATTTAATCATACAGTGTACTCGGTAGCACAACAAAAGATATCTCTCAGCCCCCACGACAACAAGAGGTATCTGATTCCGAAATCACACGAGAGCCTACCCTGGGGACACTACTCAATAATGGAATGAAAAATTATATTAACATTGTATCATAAATATTACATTTTTTATTTTTTTCAGTTTTGTAACAATAGGAAATATATATAATATTTGAAAAATACAATCTTTTATTTTCCCTTCTAGTATAGTATACAAAACAGGTAAGTGATAATTTTACCATATGTTGCTATCAAGAAAAAGGAAATAAGATTAGCGGTATAGGGGTATAGCGGTATAGCGCTATACCGCTATAGGGGTATAGCGGTATAGCGCTATAGCGGTATAGCGCTATAGCGGTATAGCGGTATAGCGGTATAGGGGTATAGCGGTATAGCGCTATAGCGGTATAGCGGTATAGGGGTATAGCGCTATAGCGGTATAGCGCTATACCGCTATAGGGGTATAGCGGTATAGCGCTATACCGCTATACCGCTATAGCGCAAGAAGGTTTGATATCTGCCGTTGAAAAAGATTACCAGCGTCGTGGAGGAATTCGGCGGTGTCTTTATGTTGCAGGTTGATTACAGCTGCGGTTGCTGACTCCATCTCAACCCACTTCACTCGCAGACTTGCATAGTTTTCTCGGTTTGGATGGCTACGTTTGTATCTGGAACCGCTGATACCACGCATAGCCTTCATCTTTGTTCGGAAGCCCATCATAAGAACAATGGATGAAGCTAGATGTTGTCGTTGGCCTGTTGATTTGGCCTTTTTCAGCGCTACATTCATTGCACAAATGTGACATCCACATTCTTTAATCGCGGGCTCGATTGCAGGCGGATCATGTATGATGCTATCAAGACGCTGGCGAGTTTCATTTACTACTCTTGAAAAAGGTAGATTTTCTTTTATTGACTCCATTCTGTAACAATAGAGATAGCTCTTAAGGTGTATACTACAAATTAATTTGCGTGTATGTGAAATATCACTCTAATATGATCAGTTCACACAGAACTTTTAGATGGATTCAATTGTCAATTGGTCATACAAGAAACAACAAGAATACTGTTCTGATTTGTTTGTGCAGTGATTCAGTTAACTAAAGTTTAATACGAAAGCAACAAGAATACTATGCTCGCTCGAACGGTAAGACATGAGCCTCGATTATAGAGGATGATTGACACGTGGGTTGTCATCACACGAGTCCGGGGTGGTAATGTGTTATGATAGAATGAGTGAGGCCTTCAGCTGGGTGGTAGTCGCGTGACCTTGTAGGTAGTAGCACACTCGCATATGATACCGTTCAAATGATATTAAAATAAAAAGCTTCTGGTTATTGTCGGCACGATTCGAATGAAGAATGGTAACGTGTTCATCCACAGTAAATAAATGTGCTGAAGAATGGTAAGGCTACCATCCGAAGCAAAATTCAACTTACCTTTTGATTTTGATGAATTCCCAAAACACTAGATAGTAGAAGTCACTAACTAAAACTTTAGGTGGTGTAGGCACTGACACTGGATGATTTATAATCAATCATTTTCCGTATTTATAGATTTTCGTGAAAATTAATCAACCAATCAGCGTCAAGATAATTAAATTGATGTTGGAGGGCCCTCAAATACTCGATAAAATAGTTAATTTTGTGCTCGTTTTACATTAGAACCCATGTTAATTTGTATGAATCTACAATTAAATCACACTTTCCCATAAGAATACATATAAATCGAGACACAACCTTGAGCATTACTGCTGTAGCATTCAAGTCGATTTTAATAGGGATGTTGTGCGATAGCGATTTATAATTTACAATAAAAATCAACGTGCAAAATTTCTACATCGTCTCATTTACTATAAACCACATGTCGATTTTGAATCCGCCTCCTCATAGCACATCATATTTTTTCATCATCTTTACATATTATTTTGATAAGAGGTGGGCGCAACCTTGAACGCAGAGACGCGAGCGCTGGATGACGTCACCTACAGTGAGGGCGGCCGCCGAGCGGTAACTCTCTTACCGCTGGGCCACGAAACAAACGCGCCGCTTGTAGCGTCAAGGACGCTGGGAGCGTATTTTAGCAGCGTCAAAAACAAGGCCACGAGCCTGTCAATTTTTGTTGGAGCGTTTATTTTGACATTTCTATTTAGGGTTATGATACATTTATATTTATTTATATAAACTTTTTACCACTTTTTTTATTTTTAAATATTCATTCTGCCAATATATTCATTAAAGATAAATTATATTAATGTTACTTTTCAATATATACAAAATTTTAAAAATGTAAATTATTTACATAAACAAAAAATCATAGAATGCGGAAAAAAAACAAAAATTATCTTACCGCTTATAGCGTCTAAACACGAGTAGCTCAATTCGTATTATATTTGACATTTCTATTTAAGGTTATGATACATTTATATTTGATTATATAAACATTTTAATATTTTTTTAATTCAAATTTTATTTATTCTACCAATAAACTAATTATATTAATCTTACTTTTCAATAAAATATGTATATACAAAATTTTAAATATAAAAAGTATATATACAAAAAGAAAACTACAAAACGCGGGAAAACTAAATTTATTTTAAAAACTAAATTAATTAATTTTTAAAATAATTTTATTTATGTATTTGTCATTTGACTTATTGAAATAAAAACTATGTGATTTTTGTTACTATTTAGCTTTGTTCTCCTATCTTTTCACGTTAATGATAAAAAATAATAAAATTTTAAATAAAATTTCATTTCTTCAAATTTAATAACTAAAAATTCAAAATCTTGGCAGTATTCGTTTTGGCAAATTAAACTTGATTATTGAATATAATCTACCAAACAATGTAGGTTTTATCCATTTAAAAAATATGCTAGTTTAAACTTTTCATCTGCCATACATATCATCAAATTATACATGATTCTTTTTACTTAACTAATAATTATACAAAAAACTTTAATAATAATTTTTTTAATTCAATATAGTTAAATAAGTTAAATCATAATAATGATAAAATTCAAATTTCATTTTAGACAAAATTATCTATTTAAAAAAAAAAACGTTCTGGCGTTCAAATTTAGGAGCGTTTGAAACAAACCGATTTGTTTCAGACGCTGATGCTCAAATAATACGCTCCAACTGTATAAACAGTCAAATATTTTTGTGTACGTACTTGATTATTTGTATTAATTTGTTTTTAAGAGGCATATAAGATGAGCGTCAAGCGCAACGAACGCTCGTGTTCGTTTTGCTAGAAGCCAACAACGCTGCATCTTGCGGTATTTCGTGGCCTGGTTTATATAAACTCATGCATTTGAATTGGACGCTTGACGCTCCTTTTTGCAGCGCCGAGCGTTTACGCTCAGAGCGTCATGGCTCGTGGCCCAGCGGTTAGGGTGCATGATAGAGCCGTTCTGACCCTGGATTTGATTTTTCTACCCATATATCTCTTCCACCCTTATGTCGTAATGCCGTTTTGGCGTCCCTTTTGCTTCATTTAATACACATACTAGTTTACATATCTCCCATTCCTCCGTTCCTCCCTTCACCTGTTATAGCTTCCCCCACCCTTAAGTCATAGCGCCGTTTTGGCACCTTCTCGTTCCTCCCTTCACCTTTAACTTCCCCCACTCTTATGTCGTAGCGCCGTTTTGACACCCTCTCGCTCCTCCCTTCACCTTTAGCTTCCTCCTACCCTTATGTCATAGCGCCGGTATGGCCTTTTGGGGGTGACAAGATAGGGTGGGCACAGGTAAACCCCCCAGCTAATTGATTGGGGCACAGGTGAGAGAGTGCCTACCTATGACAAGATAGGATGAGCAATGACAAGATAGAAGGATGAGCACAGGTGTGCAAATCCAATTAAGCAGGCCCCATAGAAAAATCCAGGTGTGAACTCAGTGATGGGCAGGTGAGAAAAGTAATTTTAGACCCCCCATGTAAACCTTATGGGATTTTGGGCCAGAACCCGCCTAGCTACTCTACTGCTATATATACACGTCATTGATCTGATAAAATTATTAAGCAATGTACCACGGTAGAGGTATCATCAACAGCGCTATAGATAAGTTACCTGTTGAGCTCCACTTACCCGGATATAAATATTGCGGTCCCGGCACCAAGTTAAAGAAGCGTTTGATCAGAGGAGATATCGCACGACATTGCCTATTCGAATTCATCCAAGTTAGAGGATCGACATAAGGCAGATAAAAGTTTGGAAAAATCTGCTTGGAGGAGAGTTAAGTCTAAGAACTCTTTGTTAAGCAAAAAAGCAAGCGCTCTAGCGGTAACTGGAATCATGAAAGCCAAAAGAAAATTAGGAATAGGCGTTAAAACTGTAGCTCTTCGCGCAGGTGTAGTAAATAAAGCACGAACGGCGTTAAAACCGTTAGCAAAAAAAAATTAAAAATGCAGTTGTTATACAAAAAAGTGCTAAAATTGCTTTGATTGCTGCCAAGGATGCTGTTAAGAAAACGGGTGGACGTAATAAAGTCCGCAAACCAAGAGTTCTACCTATTCCAAAACAAGGTGGCTTTCTGCCACTCATACCCCTCTTTGCTGTATTAAGCGCCTAAGGTTCGATCGCGGGGGGTACTAGCGCTATCGTACGAGCAGTAAAATCTACTAAGGAAGCACAAAAGAAACTGCAAGAGTCCGAGCGTCACAACAAAAATATGGAAGCCATCGCTCTCGGAAAGACGGGAAGCGGTTTATATTTAAAACCATATAAGAAAGGTTTGGGACTGTACCTGAAAAAATCAAAAAACTGTTAAATTTGCTGCTTGATAGACCGCTCACAGATTTAGACTTGACAAAATATACGAAACATATTAAAACATTTAGAGGAGTATTTATGCGAGATCAGTTACCGCATCACCCTCATTATAGAGAGTCAGGCATAATAAATCTGGATAGGGCGGCAGGAGCCGGCACTCATTGGGTAGCGTACAAGAAGAACGGCAGACGCGTGCAATACTTTGACAGTTTTGGAAATTTAAGCCCGCCGCTAGAAGTTGTAAAATATTTCAAAGCATGCGAGATAAAATATAATCACAATCAATATCAGAAATTTAACTCTCACAACTGCGGACATTTATGTTTAGAGTTTTTATATAAATATAGATGGTAAAATTTATTTTATGCTAGTAATGTCTCGAACGTTCACCCTGCAAGGTGATAGCAGCGAACTATCAGTCAACTATTATCCCCCGATCGAATTAGATCCGCAACACGAATATTGTTTAGGACTCATTAGTTTTCACACATATAATTCCATACCGAACATTGAGAAAGGAATCAACAATAAATTTATTTTCAACGATAATAAATTGATCACACTTTCTACAGGCGCATACGAAATTCGAGACATTGAATTGTATTTGCAACGCATGATAATAGGGGGGTTAAATTTGCCCGAGTCGGAAGCAGAAGAAATTTTGTTTTTGAAACCCAATCACAACACTCTTCAGTGTGAAATCAAGAGCAAGTACGACATTGATTTTACACCTGATAAAGTCACCATCGGGCGTCTCTTGGGATTTTCCGGAAAAAAAAATTTAAAAGCCGGAATTATTCATAGGTCCAATTTACCCGTGCAAATAATTAAAGTGGAAAGTATAAGAATAGAGTGCAACATCGTTACTGGAGCATATTACGACGATCGTCTGTCGCACACGTTGTTCGAATTTAGTCCCGCAGTGGATCCCGGTTACGCAATTAATATTGAACCTTGAAATATTTTATATTTACCGGTAAACGTTCCCAATAGCATCGACAATATCAATCTCAGAATATTAGATCAAGCGGGGGATCCCATTAATTTTAGGAGAGAAAATATTTTAGTAAGATTGGAATTAAAACCTCTGTATGATGGGAATTGTTTTCGGTAATAAAAAGAAGAAGAACAATATGCGTTCACCATCAGTTCCCCTTTGCCTACGAAAGAGGTGTCACGTCTTAATTTATCCCGATTATTGGCTCTAAGTTACAGAGTGAAACATTATGGGAAAAATTAACATTTTTGTTGAAGTGCAGTTTGATGAGAGCATCGTTAAAGAACAGTATCATTCTTACCGACCAAGGACTACAAACTTTGATAATAACGATGAAATCAGAATCACAATTCAGAACCAAGATATTTTTACATGTCCAAGCGAAAGCAGTATATACTTGGTTGGAGAGGTCGAGGGACAGCCATCAGATGGAAAAACATTTAGCATAACCAACAACGTTTTCTCATTCTTGTTCAGAGAAATCCGATATGAGTTAAACGGTGTCGAGATTGATAGAACGAGAGATTTGGGTATCTCGAGCACTATGAAGGGGTTCCGTTCCTACGGAGACGCCAAAGAAATTAAAGTTTTGAGAACTGCCGGGTGGGGCAAAACCGGTCAAATAAAAACATATTTTGTGAATAAAAAGTTTTTCGCTCTTATTCCGCTAAAGTGTTGGTTAGGATTTGCCGAAAAAAAAAATAATGGGATTTGCTAAACACGAACTAATTCTACTACGTGCGTCTACTGATGTAAATTGTTTCATAAGCGATGATACTGATAAAAAAGCAATTAGCCAGATTAAGTTTAAAATAAACAAAATCGAGTGGAGAGTACCACATATACAATTAAATGATGAGATTAAATTACAAATGTTGGAACAAGTTAAAACCGATCCTAGAATCTTAATCCCATTTCGCAAATGGGAACTACACGAACTACCCTCTATGAATAAATCTAAAGATAGTGTTTGGTCCGTAAAAACCTCAAACAGTCTAGAGAAATCACGATATCTAATTATAGCTTTTCACGTCAACAAAAAGGGTGTGTCGAGTGATTCGATCATTGTAACATTAAAAACATAAGAATCTATCTAAATTCTAAAACATATCCATACGAAAATTTAAATTTGGATTTTGACAATGGCGAATATTTAACCGCCTACGAGATGTACTGTCAGTTTCAAAGTAGTTACTATGATAATCCAAAAAATCAACCGTACTTTTCATTTACTGATTTTAAGAATCATACAATGTTTGAATTTGACGTTTCAAAACAAAATGAAAGCATCAAGTCCTCGACGGTAGACTTGCGCCTTGAAATGGAAGCTTCTCAAATTTTTAAAGACAATACTAGGTGTTATTGTCTCATTTTGAGCGATACTATAGTTGAATACACACCGCTATCAGGGTTGGTTCAAAAACTCGTGTGATGGGAAAAAGAGTGAGATTCAGTGAGCCCGAGTCAACGGTCATTTATTTGCCTGAAGAATGTGGTGACTATAGAAGCGGTGCTGAATGGATGATTGAAGCACAAAATAGACTACAATTTCAACGTAGAATTTAAAAGATTGCAAAAACATTGGAAGCAGTAGTGAATCCTGAACGTAGAAAAATGCTTCAAATACCCATCAATTGAGCTTTTATTTTAGTCGAGTACAGACCGTTGATGTGTACACTTTATATAACATGATCATTATATTAGCCATTAATATGCAAAGATTTGTAATTGCAAATCAGTTTATACCGAAGGAAATAAGTATTGCGACAAATTACAAAAATATTCACACTTACTTGATGAAACCGACAATCGACTATTCGTTTTTAACATCGAAAGAAAAAATCCAAGCCAGATGGTTGGAAAATAACTACCACTCAATTCCATATCCTTCATATTTGACAACATCTTTTACGGATTTACTCAGAATTTATCCGATGTGACGTGCGTGGTCAAGGGTGTTCAAAAAGAAGATTTTTTTAAAAGACATTTTTTAAATTTAGAAGGTGAAATTAATTCACCAAAGTTTGAAAAATGTACTCATTTCTGTGCAAATCACACGGATGAGTTTAGTAATTGTTCATTTCAAAATGTAAAAAAAATTTGTACTTATTTAAATGATAATAATAATATTAAATATTATTAAATGTAACTTATTGTGTAATTGGTAATGTTAGATTGTTATGTGACATTTTTATTGATAAACGTACAAATTTATCTTGTAATTTTTTTAAATATTAATAAATGTGTTATTAAGATGTTGTGTTTAATTTAACTACCTTTATAATAAACAATATACATTTTTAACAGAAAGACAATTACATCCTGTTACTTCTGATTATGTTATAATTTCCTGTTGAAAATTGGTAATATGTTATCATGCATGTTGTTATGAAATGATGAAATAAAACACAGTTATAACATATATTTGATTTTTTTATTTAATGATTGTTAATATATCTTTTATATAATTTATAAAATACATATGAAATTATAATTACACATTTAACAATTGTTTCTTTATTTTAAAACATCCAGAAGGTTTTTTTGTATTTTTATCGCTTAGGAGCGGGTCAAGTACAAGTTTTTAGATTCGTGACGTACGCGACGGGCGCTTTCTTTTGAGTACCATGAAGGCTCTTTTTGCAACACCGGAAGTCGCACTTCCGGCCGCCATTTTTGATTTTGGGATAAAGATTACTACTTCCGGTCGCCATTTTGGATTTATTTTTGACCCACCCTGTATATATAAAGTCTTTCGACCACTCTGTGTATATGCTCGTTTGCTTGCTGCCGCTAGGTGGCTGCTGCTGCTGCTGCATTGCACTCGCACACTTGGAACCCTGCTATCGGCAACCTGCTGCTGCTAATCAGTACCGTATGGTCAAAAAGGCTTAGGAGCAGGTCAAGTAAACATTTTTATTTCAGATTCGTAACCTACGCAATGAGACCTTTCATTTGAGTACCATAACGGCCTTATTTGCAGCACCGGAAGTTGAACATCCGGTCGCCATTTTTGATTCTAAGATAATGATAACCACTTCCGGTCGCCATCTTGGATTTATTTTTGACACACCCTGTATATACAAAGTCTTTCGATCACCCTGTATATGCTCGTTTGCTCTCATATTTTCCATCCTTCCATTTCCGATTTCTGGTTCTCACTCACACACAAGAAGCTCTTATGGATGACGTCACCTACTGCTCGACGCAGAGGCGCGGATGACTCATCTATTGGACTGTTTACATATTAATATGGATATGATATTATTGCACGTCATCAAAGTGGAGGGGCACGTTTTACAATTTCTTATACACATTATAACACAGCACCGGAAGCGGAGGAGCGGAGGGCCCCGGAGCCGCTTATTCTATCTACTAATATATAATTCTAAGCCGTTCCGATTCAGATAAAGGTTTAGGTATTCTCGAAAATAAGCGTAACATGCAGGCTGTATAATCTCTAACGCTTTCGGTTTTTACTTTTTCAAGTAATTTGAGATCATAATTAATAGGTAAATATTTTGTTTTCAACAAATTAACTAATTCATCCCAAAATCTAACGTTATCCTTTATCGAACGTTTTCAGATGAGAACGCAATTGGAAAATCGATCGCACGCAGATAAAACAAGCTCATCGTCTTCAATATTTCTTGCTATTTTTAATTCAAATACCCTCTCTAAAAACGAGTGCAAACTGGTTTCTGAGATATTACCAGAAAACTTTTAGGGTAGCGGGAAAAAACAATTTTTTTTTTTTTTTTTTTTTTTTTTTTAAATAATAATAAATCAGTTTGAAATATTATATAATATTAATACATTGAAAATGATGATAACTCATTGAAACATGTATGTAAAAATAAAATAAAATAAATAAATAAAATAAAATCATTACCTTAATAATATGAATAATAGAAAACTTTAAGTTACATTTATGTAAGGGAAGTTTCGGCGTTAATAGTCTTATTAGGCTGATACGCCAAAAATCTAAACTAACTAACTGTAAGGGAAGTTGTAGTCTTATCTGAAAAGTTGACAAAAAACGTAGTAAATTGCGCTTGAAGTTGAGCTGAGAGAATAATGTACTAGCTAAAATTGCATTATCGCAAAAGTCGGAGTAACAGTCTCTTCTAAACGTTCTAATCGTTCAATATACTCTAGTTGTAAAATCTTACTTTCCGCGAAATTAGTATTGATCCGCTTGACGTTTGCATGAACGTGAGCTAATTTATTATCAATTTGCCTGGCTCCATTAGAATTTCTATGTCCGGAAAATGAATAAACTAAAGTTTCAATAAAATCGGTTTTGTTTCTGCAAATGTCAAATTTCACTTTTAATTTATCTTCATTGTCTATATTGTTTTTATATTGATGTAGCTGCTCAGTTTTGAAATGATCTAGAGTTGACACATAAATTAATTAAGTAGCATATAGGCTCACTAATGCAATCGCAAATAGTTTTAAAAACTTTTGTTGATATACCATCCAAACCTGTACTTTTTTGTTTTTCAAATTGCAGATTACTTTTCTTACTTCGGTGCTATTAACTGAATTAAAAGTGAATGTTTTTTAATTTGGTTTAGACGTTGTACAATACTGTGAACGATTTTGCCCAAAATGTTTTAATAATGATTTTTCCGTTATATTTGCAAAATATGTTTGAAACGTTTCAGCAAGTTCTTTAAAATCATCAATTTCTCTATCATCTTTAATAATTGTTAAATTATTGTGTACTTGTTTGCGACCCAGCTTTGAATTAACAATATTCCAAATTTGTTTTGGCTTACTTACAGCTTGTGAAATTAGATTAGAATAGTGTATTTGTTTTTTGTTAAATATCATCAATTTAAATTCTTTTTTCTTAGTTTTGTATAGATTTTGAATGTTTATATCGTTTGCATTTTTCATAACCATAAGGCCTTACTGCCAGATACAGTGTTATTCACACAACCTCGGCTGCCAGTGTGTGAAATAACAATCTTTTTAGCTCTCCAAGCATGCTATAGCTATCAGTACCTCGATGACCTTCCTGTCAATGTACTTTGCATTACACACCTTTAAGACCGGTCTATGTGTAAATAACCTCTTACCCCTCAAGCTCCCCTAGCCATTGTGTAATTAAGTCTCTATTACACACCTAAAAGCTCCACTAGCCATTGTGTAATTAGGTCTCTATTCTCTAAGGAGTCTAAGGTAAAGAGTTACCAAACCTTTTCATTAACAAATATAGCAACCTATAACTAGTCCATTACTTATCTACCCTTAACAGAACCTTAGACGCAAATAACAATATTTATAAAACATTAACTATTATAAATAATGCTAACAAAAACTAATGTTAACATAAGTATCAAATAAATAGCTACGGCAATAAACATGTAAATAATTAAATACAATGAGCAATAATTTAAATACCAGTCCGGGAAAATTTATTTCGATGTTGTCACCACTAATCTTATGCTCAAAATGATTTGATGTGGTGTGCGCGTTGAGACTCGAGAATTTCCGTGAAGTTTTGTTTCTGGATCGACTCTGATGATGTTCACTCAGTTGAAATTTCCAAAATGGCGTATTATTTCTTCAGTTTTTTTATGGGTTCTTGGCAACTTCTCTTTGGTTGTAGTCCCGTACGTTATGGGGTTTGTAAGGGCGCTATCCCGGCACTGGTGTAGGTATACGTCACAAACAGTTGAAATGAAACAAGTACCTCGTTTTGGATAATGGTTTCCGGTGTATTACATTAAGACACGATAAATACTTAGACACAATTGCGGCGTGGTGGGTATCCACTTACGCGTATCATACAAGTATTAATTAAGTGCCACTACGTGCAGTAGTATAACGTCAGTTGATATTTTTGTTTTATTATAAATTTTATTTTAAATAAATATGCAAACGATGCCTGAGAATGTCATAAATTCGATATCGTATAGTGTTTAGAAGTAAACGGTGGCCAATATAAACATTTGTAGTTTATAATAAATAATAACATTAGATGTGTGTTTTAAGTTGCCTACATTATAGGTTTAAAATAGAAATAGAAGTTTTGCTACGTTGCCAAGCGTAACAAAACTTTGAGGATTTTGTGAGGCCAAACAAAGAGTTTTTCAGCATTTTTGAGCTAAGATTTTTGTTTTCTTTTGGCACGGTCTACAAAGTTACCTGGCGTTTGTCCGCCAATTAATCTACACCCTGTATATATATATATATATATATATAGATTTGTTAAACCGCCTATACAGACTCAATTTGCTATATACTACCGACGTTCACAGACCAAATCCGACGTTCTCAAGCCCGGCTTTCAACTGACAACGTTTTCATGTGTTTTTTGTTATTTTTTGGCATAATATAGCAGTAAGCAAAACAACTCCAAAACTTTTTTGGGACTGAATGCGTATATCAAGTATGTCAACACATACAAATTTAATTCACTGAATATGGCAGACAAGGGCGCGCTTGTCGTATTTGTATACACACTGCATGACGTTATCAGACCAGCCATGCCATACCGACGTTTTTAAACCAAACATTGGCAACGTTGTAATAAGTTGTAATATACTTATACATCTTAAAAACTAAACAAGCAAATGCAATTGAATGATCAGAGCCTTGCAGCTGATTTGGCTTTGTGCCCGGCCAGAGTTTTGGGCACGCAACTAAACTTAAAAAACAGCACACGTCGCAATAAAACCTGCGGGCTGGCGCGTATAGAACGGAAACAATACATGTAAGCGGGCACTGCAACTCGAGTGTCCCGGGTCCGTAAACTTTTTTTTAATTTGCAAACCGTGCATCAAGCTATTTACTTAATTTAATTATTGTTAATATGCTTTTTTTAAATTTCTTTAATAAAACAAATGCGCTGCATTAGTATACAAATATTTGATACAACACGGGACACCTGTGATTGTATAGAAAATATTGTTTTTTTAACAATGCAGGTTTTTGCGTTTTTTATTATAGGTCATAGCCGCTTTTTATTTTTTTTTTATGCAATAACTATTCTTTTGGATAGAAAATTAAATAAAACAATTAATGTGTTTTATTTTATTTTTTATTATAAATTATCACGTAGTAATTGTCAACTCTATTCCTTTATGCCCGTACTAATAGTCAGAAATTAAATCTCGGATTCATGAATTTGAGGTTCATTTTGTTAATTGTTGATTGGCTCTAATCCAATTACGGATACCGTGATGTTGAATATAATTGCGATCTGCCAATGTAATTTGTTACCAAACGTCAGAATTAATATGGGCAATTCCATTTCAAACGGACCAGAGCTAGGGGGGGGTGCGTTGAGAAACTTGCTTATGTATTTTTTTTAGTTTCTTTAACTTATTAGTAGTCTTTTGATCGATATATAAGAGTATGAAACCTATAAAAAAAAATTCTACGATTTTTTAGAGTTTTTTTGACGTTTTTTAACTTAATCACATTTTTTGTTTAAAAACCGTAATTTTAACTCAAAAAAATAAATTTAATAATGAAATCAATCAGAAATTTTCCGTAGAATCCAAATCTGGCGCCATTTCAAGTTTATACCCTGTCTATAAGCCGCAAAAGCCATAAAACCATGTTTTTGTTCTTAGTGGGCTGTGCAAAAAGGAGCATTTTTTAAATTTTTTTTAACTGCCATAGTTGACGTATTTTGATGTAAATTAATTAAAAAATATGAATTTGTTTTGTGTATTTGGGTTTTAAGCGTCTAAGACTCAAAAAATCTGCAAAGTAGGCCTATTCTTCAACATAAACTCTTACAAATGCACGTTTAGCCGCGCTCAGAGGAACAATACACCAAATATTATTAAAAATTTGAATTCTAGGGACAATTTTACATAAAAAATTGTCAGTGTTGTACTCATCGTCTATAGAAAAGTCCATCTAGAAAAAAATGTTTACAAAATTTTTATGCAAAAAATGCGTTAAAAATTAATTTTTTTTTTTTATTTACTAAAAACATTATAAACACACTAGGGTGTGGTTTAAAACTTTTTTTTAACAAATTTTAACAAGCGACAGGCAGATTTATGTTTGAATGCCAAAAATAATAATATTTTTAAATTTTTGTGCCGATAGATCGAGTCTAAATTTGTGCCGCAGGCGCAAAAACTATCAAACAAAGAGTAAAATGGCCAAAAATTGGTTCAAGCGACAAAAAATGTCTTTGTTGAACTTTTGAAATCAACTTAAAAAAATATAATCTAAATAATCTTTAAAAATAAAAAAAATAATAAGAATTTTAAGTAAATTTTGAACAAATTTTTTTTTAGATGATTTTTTTTTGCCAGATAAGCACGACACTGACTATTTTTTATGTAGAATTGTTTGCAAAACTAATTTTTTTAATAATATTTGGTGTATAGTTTTTCTGAAAACTGTTAAATGTGCATTTGTAAAAGTTAATGTTGAAAAATAGGTTTATTTTTGCAGTTTTTTTGAGTTGTAGACCTTTAAAACCCAAATACACAGAACAAATTTTTATTTTCTAATTAATTTACATCAAAACACGTCAACTTTAGCGGTTAAAAAAAACTTAAAAAATGCTCCTTTTTGCCCAGCCCACTGAGAACAAAAACATGGTTTTATGGCTTTTGCGGCTTATAGACAGGGTATAAACTTAAATTGGCGTCAGATTTGGATTCTACGGAAAATTTTTGATTGATTTTATTAGTAAATTTATTATTTTGAGTTAAAATTGCGGTTTTTAAACAAAAAATGCGATTAAGTCAAAAAACGTCAAAAATACTTAAAAAAATCGTAGAATTTTTTTTTATGGGTTTTATACCCTCATATACCGATCAAAGGACTTCTAATAAGTTATAGAAACTAAAAAAAAATACATTAGCAAGTTTCTCAACGCACCCCCCTCTAGCTCTGGTCCGTTTGAAATGGAATTGCCCATATATGACATACTATTAAATTGGGTGAAGATTATTTGAATCTAGGATTATATTGACTGTTGCATAGTTTTGAACTCGATCCGAGAATTAAGCGAGGCATGCATTGGTCGATCGCGACTAATGATATTCGAGAATTGACTTAGAACCAATCAACAATTAGCAAAATGAATCTTGGATTCATGAATCTAGGATCAATCCGAGATTTAATCTCTAATGCCCGTACTAATAGTCGGAGATTAAATCTCGGATTCATGAATCCAAGATTCATTTTGCTAATCGTCGATTGGCTCTAAGCCAATTCACGAGTATCGTGATGGTGAATATAGTTGCGATCGGCCAATGTATTTTATTACCAAATGTCAGAATTAATATATGACACAGTAATAAACAATCTTGGGTGGACCCAAGATTATTTGAATCTAGGATTATATTGACGGTTGCATAGTTTTCAACTCGATCCAAGAATTAGCGAGCAATGCATTGGTCGATCGCGACTAATAATATCCGTGAATTGGCTTAGAGCCAACCAACAAATAACAAAATGAATCTCGGATTCATGAATCCAGGATTAATCCGCGATTTAATCTCTGACTATTAGTACGGGCATAACTAATTTATCTATACGTTTATTAGAAACTGATATTAATAGTTATTATACAAGGTTGGGTAAATGTATGGAAACACCCCAAGTTTTTGTATATTTTTTAATCTATATAGTGACGTATTTTGATGTTCAATGCATGCCTCGTTTTGCGTGATATAACGTCATTATCAGTTTTTTTTAATCGAAAACCCACTATTTTTTTTTTAATATTAGAAAAAAAAATTTTAACATTTATAATGATGTAAGGTTATATGGGTCTTTGACTTATGGTTTTTGAAATATTCATTAATAAAATAATACAAAATGTAGTACTTCTTAAATGATTTATAGTAATAATAATAATAATAATCATATTTAATTGTAGTTACCTTTTTGCTTTAAATATTCACTTATTTTGACGTTTAACAGAAGAACAATAATTGTTTTTACTTGTTACTATGGTAATTAAAACATAATTTACTACATTTTCTTTTATTGTTTTAATAAATATTTTAAGAACCGCAAGTCGTAGACCCATGAAACATTATATCATTGTAATTTTAAAAAAATTCTTTTTCTAAAAATAAAATAAAATATTAAAGTCATTTTTTACATAAACCCAAAATGCAGCCAATAATCGGATGTTTCTGCACATTTTTCCAACCCTATATGGGCAATTCGGACCAGAGCTGAGGGGAAGGTGCATTGTGAATAGTTTTTTGTCGATTTTTAACTTAATTGCATTTTTTGTTTAAAAATAGCAATTTTAACTCATAAGCAATAAATTTACTAATGAAATCAACCAGAAATTTTTCGTAGAATCCAAATCTGGCGCCATTTCAAGTCTATACCCTGTCTATAAGCCGCAAAAGCCACCAAACCATGTTTTAGTTCTCAGTGAACGTAGTTTTTAATTGTCAAATGTCAAAAGATAATAGCTTTAAAACTGACAACTGCCCAAATACCCTGCTATTCAAAATTAAACTTTTTATTAAAAAACCCTTTAGAACACATGCGCTGCATTGGTGCCTAACTATCCGATCAAAAAAGGAACATCTGTGATTTTATAGAAAATATTGTTCCTATTTCAATAGCTCTAGTTTTTGCATTTTTTATTTTGTCATAGCTACTTTTAATTTTTTTAAGCAATAACTGTTTTTTAGATGTTTATTATTTAAAACTTTTAAAACATTTGTTTATTTTTAGTTTAATCTTATTAGAAATTTTTATTATATATATTATTAATAATATACTCGCTGATACGCCAATAACTTAGTAAATAAAAAAAAAACATGTAGTTTAAGTTTGAAAGTTGAATTAGACAAATTTTAACATGTTTTACTGTACAGTGTTAGCATTAGGCAGCAGGTAACTAATAAAAATGCTCAAAAACTAATAAGTTAAAAAGTTTAAAACGTTTTTAAAGTATTACAAAAAAGATTAGCCAATCAATTATTAAATATTAATTAACGCCAATTTATTTAAATTTGTCTGATCTGATAATAAAATGTATATTAAATTTATTAATTTTTGTTTTTCATTTAATACATTTATATAAAATCTTTAATTTTATTAATATTTGACTGAATTAAATGATATAACATATAGTATGTAAATGTTTTAATATTTTACTTAATTTTTTTGGTTTGTTGACAAGCAGTAATTAAAAATTAAAGTATATTAGTAAAGAAGAAAAAACTTTAACAAAAGAATAAATAAACACAAAACTGAAATAAACTGCATATACATTTCAAAATTTCTTAAATTTTTCTATAGGTTGTTCAAGCTTTTATTACTTTTACGGCACGTATTTATTACATGCAATAGACACATAAAAAAATAGACATACACAAAAAAAATGTGCTACATACCTATCTAGGCCACAAAACATGGCAACACTGTTGGGTCTAAAACCGTCGGTTCTACTGTCTGGGACTAACAGAGATTGGCAGACATCAACTTTCTGTTTTCTTAATAATTGTTTACCCCTCTTTTATTGCTCTTAGAGTTTTTAATTAATAAGTCAAAATTACTTAATATACACACACATACAACAAAAATTTCTAGTGGGTCTGTGGTTGCCTGTTAAACATAGCGGGTCTAAAAACGACTGTTGGATTTATATATACAGAGTGTAGATTAATAGACGGACAAACGCCAGGTAACTTTGTAGACCGTGACAAAAGAAAACAAAAATCTTAATTCCAAAATGCTGAGAAACTTTTTGTTTGGCCTCACAAGATCCTCAAAGTTTTGTTACGCTTGGCAACGTAACAAAATTTCTATTTCTCTATTTAAACCTAGGCAACTTAATACACACATCAAATGTTATTATTGATTATAAACTACAAATGTTCATATTGATTATAAACTACAAATGTTTATATTGATTATAAACTACAAATGTTCATATTGGCCACCGTTTACTTCTAAACACTATACGGTACCGAATTCATAACATTCTCAAGCATCACCGGCGTAATTTGCATATTTATTTAAAATAAAAGTCATAATAAAATAAAAATATCAACTGACATTCATTGCAAAGCCTACGTTAAAATTTGATTTTTATTAAAAATTTGCTACGTTGCCAAGGGTATTTTTAATTTAAATTTGATTTATTCTTGGAAAGTAATTTGCACATTTTTCAATATTTTTTATTACTAATTTTTAATAAACCTCGTAACTTTTATTATACTAAAAAAGAAAGCAACTTGGTACATAATATACGCAATTAAAACTGTGACGTCTTTTCTCTTTGAGACGTGAGGCGTCACCTGTGCGGGGGTATCTGAAGTCGTGATCGACAGGGTCCCTTCACTTAATTGGCCGGAGACTGAAGGGTTAACCAAAAAAACATTTATTTTCGTAGAAAAAAAAAAGAATAGAAAGATAATAAAAAAAATATAATTATTAAACATGGATGGATGGATGGATCGGGAAACGTTGGTAAGAACTTGAGACTGGATCGGGAATCTGGAGGTGGCTTGCCTTCCGGCTACCGCACACTCTGGGTTTTTAAGGAGAAAGAAGAGAAAAAAAAGGAATTTCAATTGGGCTTGGGAGATTGTCGGCTCGACTTACGATTATCGAGGTATTCGGATCTGGTCTGGTACTTTTCTTCACTTGACGGATTTCGGAATGGAGTTAACTGGACTCAAATCAACTCGGACTCAATTTTATTTTTCTGGGCTGGCTTCCGGACTGGACCACTGGACTCAACTCATCTCGGACTGGACCACTGGACTCAACTCATCTCGGACTGGACTCAACTTATCTCGGACTTGACTCAACTTATCCCGGACTGGACTCCACTGATCCCGGACTGGACTCCACTGATCCCGGACTGGACTCCACTGATCCCGGACTGGACTCCACTGAATTGATGAGGACTGGACGGCGGTATTTAAAGGGAAAGAAAAGAGAGGGGATAAACTTTGCAAAATCTGGTGGAAAGGGAAAGAGCGGGAACAGGGATGCCAACATATATGGGGAGTGCATAGGGGATGGCCTATACACCCCAAACTAATTAACTAAAACTAAATTAAACAAAATGACCCCTGATAATACATAAACAATCCCACAAAAACTTAAAATCCCATTCCCCTTAATTACAAATATATTTACAAAAGAAACAAACGTCCGCCGGGTTCGGACGGTTGCATACAGTAACTAGTGATTTACCTATTAATGGCAAATCACTAATTACTGCACACAGAAGCTCCTGGATACTTCTTACTTCCGGCGGAGGTTTGTCTCACCCATGGCGAACCCCATATGGGACGCCTATGGGCCTTATTGATTACATGGGATTGCACGTGGTTTGATAGGTTAGATCCGCGTGCAACCTCAAACAACGGAGTGGCAAGCCGACAAACACGCAGGTTTGTTGCGTCATCAATTAAACATCATGTCGCGGACATGAAAAGTGTCGGTAGCCGGCTAATTACGATGTTTAATTAATGGCAGCAAGGTAGGCCACCCTAAATACAGCTAGTTGCAACCAAGGTTGCCTAGTATATGTGGTATACTTCACGCGGTTTGTTATGCGTGCGTTCGGAAAGAATGTCTATGAATAACGCTGCATAACAAGCGCGCGTTCGTGATACTATCTGACATAAACAGACGAACGGTTTGGGCATTATTTTAATAAATAATCACGGGGTTTGTTACAAAACAATATTTGTATTGACAAAATTGATACTTTGAGGACCTCGTGAGGCCAAACGAAGAGTTTCTCAGTATTTTGGAATTAAGATTTTTGTTTTCTTTTGGCACGGTCTACAAAGTTACCTGGCGTTTGTCCGCCAATTAATCTATATATATATATATATATATATATATATATATATATATAAAAAAAAAAATCGTTAAAACTTCAATAATATATATATATATATATATATATAGATGTCTAAAGGGGTTTAGTCCTACATTTGTATAGAAGTTATAGTCCTACATGATTTGTGTAGCCCGATACCCCTTTAGATCTTAACACACAAAAATATGCCTGCGGGCATATATATTCTCATATATATCCCCTGCTGTGCGACCGTACTCGACCGTGCGACCTATAAAATTTAAATTTTTTTGTTCAAATGTTTCAATAGAATACAGTTTACTTGTTATATTCATTTAAATATTATTACGTTTATATTAATTTATTTTATACATTTTCTAGTACAAAGTATTTATTAAAAAAAAATACTTTTTATTAAAAATGACTTTTGTAATATTCATATTAATTAAATTGCTTACGTTATTCTTATTAAAAGTTGTGCCTTACCTTCGGTTACCGGCTGGTCTAACCTTGTATGCTATTGTAACTTATTACAATATGACCAAATAATATTTGAAAACAACAATAATAATATTTATAATAACTACATTTTTAATTATAAAGGTTCATAAGCGTACATATCACAACGTTAATGACAGTCTTTAAAACTGTAACAAAATCCTGAGATTATTTTACAAAATTAAAGATAAGTGCAAATTCTGTAGAAAATTATGTAAAGTCTATAAATAATTTAAGCAAATTGTTTATAAAAATGTTCAGTACAATAAATAAAGTTAACTAAATGTAATGCATTATTAGCTGACTTGAAGCTTAATTTGAAATATATGTAAATTACTATAATTATAAAAGTATTATAATTTATATTTGCTTTGCTTTTGTTTTGTGTTTAGATTTTGTGGCATAGTAATCTAAATTTCATTTTGTTTCAGTTGTAAAGACTGTTTTTTTTATATTAAAAATAAGGTTGGTTAATTATAATGCAATTCTTAATTTATTAAACTTTATTATAAGATAATTATAAAAATATTACACATAAAGTTACAATGATTTATATTTGTACTGTAAAAACGCCTTGATCTGGACGTTGTTTTGTGTTTAAATTTTGTATGATTTTTTTAGTAAAAATGTAAAAGTAGTGAAGACGTGAAAGTAGTGAGAATGTGATACTAGTAAGAATGTGAGAAGAGTAGGAATGTGAATGTAGTGAGAATGTAAAAGTTGTGAGAAAGTAAGAGTAGTGACAATGTGAAAGTAGTGAAAATTTAAAAATAGTAAAAATGTGAGAATAGTGAGAATGGGAGAAAAGTGAGAATGTAAAAATAATAAGAACGTAAAAGTAGTAGAATGTGAAAAAATACAGAATGTGTGTAGTGAAGATGTAAAAGTAGTGAGAATATAAGTGTAGTAAAAAAGTGAGATAAGTAAGAATTTGAAAATATTAAAAATTTAAGAATAGTTAGAAGGTAAAACAAGTGAAATTGTAAAAATAGTGAAAATGTAAGAGTAATGAGAATGAGTAAGTAATAAGAATGTAAAAATAGTGAAAATGTGAGAAAAGTAACAATGTGAGAGTAGTAAGAATGTGAGAGTAAAGAAAATGTGAGAATAGTAAGAAGGTGAGAGTAATAACATTGTGAGAGTGATAAGAATGTGAAATTAAAGAAAATGTGAGAATAGTAAGAAGGTGAGAACGTGAGAGTAATAACAATGTAAGAGTAGTAAGAATGTAAGAATAGTGAGAGCGTGAAGGTTGTAAAACTGTAAGAATAGTGAAAATATGAGAGTATTGACAAAGTAAAAATAGTGAGAATGTAAAAATAGTAAAAATTTGAGAGTAGTGAGATTGTAAGAGTGGTAAGAATGTGAGAGTAGTAAACATGTGATTGAAGTAAGAATGTGAAATGAGTGAAAAGTAAAAGATGCGACAATTTGAGATTAATGACGGTAGTGAGAATGTGAGAGTAGAAACAATGTGAAAATGTAAAAGTAATGAGAATGTGAGAGTAGTGACATTGCAAAAATAGTAAGATTAGTGAGAATGTGAAAGTAGTGACAGTATGAAAGTAGTGAGAATGTAAAAATAGTGAGAATAGTAAAAATATGAAAGTAGTAACAGTAATAAAAATGTAAAAATAGTGAGTATGTAAGCATAAAGAGAATGTGAAAGTAGTGAAAATGTGAAAAAAGCAACAATGTTAGAGTAGTGTGAGTAGTACAAATGTAAAAATAAAGTAATAGTAAAACAAATAAGAATGTAAGAATGTGGAAATAGTAAAAAATAAAAGATGCGACAATGTGAGAGTATTGACAATAGTGAGAATGTAAGAGTAGAAAAAATGTAAAAGTAGTAAAACGTAAAACAGGTATAAATGTGAGAATAATGAGAATAATAAAAATGTGAGAGTAGTGAGAGTAGTGAGAGCAGTGAGAATGTGAGAGTAGTACGATTGTAAGAGTAGAAAAATAGTATTCGTAATGAGAATGAAAAACAGTAATATTGCAAAAATAGCAAAAATGTGAATGTAGTGATAATGTAAGAATAGCAAGAATGTTAACGTAGAGAGAATTTGAGTTATTAACTATAAGTAAGGAGAGTAGTAAGAATGTGAGAAAAGTGAGAATATGGTAGAAGCTACAATGTGAGTGTAAAAGTAGTGAGATTGTGAGAGTAAAGAGATAGTGAGAGTAGTATAAATGTGAAAGTAGTAAAAATGTGAGAGTAGTAAAATGAAAAAAAAAATAAATAAATTAAAAATAATGAAAATAAAAAAATAGTAAAAATGTAAGATTAGTGAGAAAGTAATAGTAGTAATTTTCACATTTTTACTACTTTCACATATTTTTTTTCACATTTTACTACTCTTATATTTTTATTACTTTAATATTCTCACAATAATAATAATAATAATAATAATAATAGTAATAAAAATTGTTTTTATTTTTGTAATTTTACAAAAAAAAGCAAAGTTCATCACAATGATGATCTTCCATTTAACCTAATTTTAACATTTAATTTGAAACATATAAATAAAATTTAACAAAAGGGTACTTTCTGATTTTTTGATGGCTGACCATCATTTTCTATTTTCCAGTTATTTTATAGTATTTCATCAAAAATTGTAGCCTATTACTTCACTAGATTATTACTGGAATTTCCTTATTTATAGAGAACATTTGCCAGCCCTGATCCCTAGCACGAAAGAGGTTTAGCGCGCGTGCGGCTCAGAACATCTAAGGGCATCACAAACCTGTTAAAAACTCACTTTTAAGTTAGCAGTTTTGTTCGTTATTAGAATTAACCAGACAGAATCAAGAAAAAGATTTCAATATGTCATTTCTAAAATTTTACTATTCTTACACTGTCACTAATCTAACATTCTTACTATTCTCACATTCTCAATACTTTTACAAACTTAATACTTTCATATTCTCACTACTTTTTTATTGCCGCTTCACTCACATTTTGCTACTCTAAAATTTTTATTCTTTTTACAATTTTATTATTCTCACATACTATTACATTCTCATTACTTTTACGTTTTTACTTTTCTCATATTCTTACTACTTTTTCTATTTTTTTACTCTCAAAATTTCACTACTGTTACATTGTAGCTTCTCCCACATTGTTACTATTTTTACATTTTTACTACTCTTACAGTCTTACTACTCTCACATTTTAACTACTCTCACACTCTCACTAATTTTACATTATCACTGTTTTCTAATTTTTACTACTCTCACATTCTTACTAATCTCACTATTCTCCAATTGACACTATTCTAACATTTTTACTATTTTTACATTCTCAGCTCTTTCACATTTTTTCTATTTTTTCATACTCTTATTACATTTACGTTTTTACTACTTTCACATTCGACTACTCTCACATTTTTACTTTTTTCACATTCTCACTACTCCCACATTCTTACTACTCATACATTCTCATTATTATCACGTTGTTACTACTCTTATAGTTTTACTATTCTCACTATCTAACTGCTCTCACATTGTAGCTTTTTTCACATTTTCAATATTTTTAAGTTTTCACTAATCTTATATTCTCACTATTCTTACATTGTCAGTACTCTTACAATCCCACTACTCTTAAATTATCACTTTTCTCAAATTCTCACTACTTTTACATTCATACTACATTCATATTTTTACTATTTTCACATAATCACTGTTTTCTCATTCTTACTACTCTTACATTTTTACTATGCTCACTATTCTCACATTGTCACTATTCTAACATTTTTATTCTCACATTTTTATTACTTATTGTGAATCTTACTACTCTCACATTGTTTTTTACTCTTACATTCTTTCTACTTTCACATTCTCACTACTCTCAAATTCTCACTACATTCACATTCTTACTACTCTCACGTTCTTACTACTTTTACATTTTCACTATTCTCACATTTTCACTACTCTCATATTGTCGCTTCTCTCCCACTACTTTCAAATTCTCACTATTTTTACATTTTCATTACTCTCACATTGTCACTACTCTCATATTCATTCACATACCCTCTACTCTTACATTGTTGCTTTTATTACATTCTCATACTTTTTTATTCCCACATTCTCACTATTCTCACATTTTCACTAACTTCATATTCTCACTATTCCCATATTTTTACTACTCTCACTATTCCACTACTCTCACATTATCGCTTCTGTCACATTTTTACTATTCTCTTATTCTTGCAACTCTCACATTCTCACTACTCGCACATTCTCATTACATCATTAATTTCTACTCTAACATTCTTACTACTCTTACATTCTTACTACATTTTTATTTCTCTCACATTCTCACTAATCTCACATTGTCACGTTTTTCACATTCTAACTACTTTCACATTATCACTACTCTTTCATTTCTTCATTTCATTTTTCACTTTTACATTGTCGCTTCTCTCACATTCTCTCTATTCTTTAATTCTTATTACTCATACATTTTTACTCCTTTCACATTCTTACTACTCTAAATATTTTAAACATAAATATTAACATGCTGTGACTGCGAAGGGTTAACAACTTGCGTAATCAGTTTACAAAATAAAAATAATCATTACTGAATCAAATAATAATTACGTAATATTTGTAATCATTACATAATCAAGTAAACTTTATATAATTACGTAATTATTTTATAATCACGTAATCATTACATAATCTTGTAATAAATAGTGTAATTAAATATTAAAGCACGCTTATTCAAATAATCAAATATTGATTACGCGTACTCAAATCATCAAATGTTTAGTACGCGTATTCAAATAATCAAATAATGATTACGCGTGCTCAAATAAATAAATGTTGAGTACACAAATTCACATAATCAAATATTGGTTTTATGAAATCATATATTCGCATGGTAAATTCAGTCGTGTTTTGATCATCAACTTTATAACCTGCATACTTTAAAATTTTTGTTTACTTAATTAAATCTAAACATTTTGTACATTTTATTTTCTACGCCGTTTTGTAGGAGTAATTTAATATTACGTATTTTATAAAACAATTATAGTTGTAATTGAACTTAAACAACAATTTTTTCTTTAATAAGTTTATTTTTATGATTTTTTCCAACTTATAGTACTACAATAAGATATAAAAATAATTATCATTTAGGTCATATTTGTCGATGTTGTATTAAGCTTTAAACAGCCAAGAAATAATTAATTAAATGTACGCATAATTTAAATATTATTTGCATCCACTGCGATAAAATGTGTGCATTTTTCTTATTATTTCCTACACAATTTGTATTTGTAAAGATAAGTTGTAAAAACGAATTCCATTCACATGTAAACGCACGTGTACATTTTTATGGGGCCATAAATCTTAACGCACTTTAATCACTGACTTTAGAGCTACACGGGCAAGAGACCCGTTCAAGTTATTGATCCCAAAAATGTAACGCAAAACCATATAAGTCGCAGAACTATAATCCTACGTAGGAGGAAAATCTCATGGTGGACTACTCCAGAATAGACGTAACTAATGTAGGACGAAAGTACTTAAAATAAACCTATATATATATATATATATAATATTGGGGGAGTGGTATATCTCTCGTTATTTGTAAATATCTTATTAGTTTTAAGCACAGATCACCTTAAAGATGCAGCGTTCTCATATAAATTATAGGTAACACATTAAGCAGATAACTCCGTCTATGCTTCACAGATGTCGCGCTTATCAGAACAACCTGGCGAGCGGGAGATTTAAATTTAACAAGTAATTAAAATTAAATTTTAACTTTATAAAATACACACAAAAATGAATACATAATTAATATATTATATTTTTACTTAAATATAAATATATTATGTATTCATATTTATGTGTAAGGGTAGTTTACATGTATATAAATAAAAAGAACAAATATTTAAGTAATAATAAAAATTTAATTTATTTATAACAAATACAGTAATAAAATAAATATTTATTACATAAAAAATTATAAATTTCTTACTTTTTGAAGTTCAGGTACCCATAATTTGTCTTCCATTTTCCTTCGAAACTAAAAATAAATACATATGAATTAATACAATAAATATTATTTTTAAACATGATATATATGTATGTAATATAAAATTAATTTTATGTTAATTAACATCTATTCTTTTATAAATATCAACTAGATATAATGATGTCGTGACAGTACAACTTTTCTAAAAAATTAAATTGTCAAAGTTAACAAACAAATTAAATTTGAAATTTGATTTAATTTGGCATTTCATAGTTATTTATGAAGTGCTTTTAAAGTTGTTCGTACTAACATAGCATTGCTCGTAGTACGAATAAATATTGTAACAAACAAAATTTACAATATTGTACGAGTAATAGAAGTAATCTCCTTTTTGTCGTTCATCTGATCAGCAGTAGCTCCCATTTCCAATCTTTGGCAACTTCTTGAAGACTCGATGATGATTATTATTAAAGCGAATATGAAATAATAAAACAATAATATTAATAACAGATAACAATTTGTAACAAAAATTAAATTATAATTAATATTTTTACTAATTATTTATATAGAAAAATATAAAAATATAGTTTCTAGTAAAAGACATATGATATATTTTGTTTCACAATTATTTATTAATTTTTTCCGATTTAAAAAAGGATGACTAAACAAAGATAATGATTTGACAGTAGAATCTACATTTATCAAATCCGGAACAACGTTAGAATTCAAACCTGAATAATTGGATTAACAGAGTCATGACCCGACAAATCAATGCTATCTACACTTTTGAATATAATTGGTACAGCATTACAATTTAAAGATTTTTTGTCAGAATTACGGAAACAATCAATCGAAAAATGATTTGTACAAAATGAAATATGTTTTCAGATGGAACTTTAAAAAAGTTTATATTTTTCCCATTGTTTAGCAACTTGCGATAATAAACGCTATCGCACATAGGTGCTTTACACATATACCCAAATAGCCCTTTCTCTGAAATCTTATATTATTATAATTAAAGAAAACTTACCTGAATAAATGCACCTGTACACAAAACACACGATACACACACTTTAACCGGCTAGCTGCATCATAACTTAAAATGGCGTACTAAAACATCAACAAGTCCCGTCCTTGGCTGCTTGACTCTTATTGGTCTAATTTAAAATACAAATGTGGCGGCAATTTATAATTTAATAAGCGTCGTTTTATGCGCCATCTGTGAAGCTTCAACGGTCCTAAATTGGCGGTGCCAGTCGCTGCATATCTTTCACCCACCCCTGGTTTTAAGTCATTTATTATTTCGAACTTGCAAGAGTAACATTTAATAAACATTTTATATATATATATATATATATATATATATATATATATATATATACATATATATATATATACGGACATTCGCCTATTTACGGGCGATACATTTTCTACCTTTTAGAGGCGATCAAAATTTTTAGTTTAATAGCAGCATCACGCTATTCAGCGATACTTATAATAACATGAAACAGTAATATATTTTTGATCCAACCATTACATTCACAGATATTTACAAAATAAATTTAAAAATTGAAGACAAGGTTTATTGTTTGGCCGAGAGAGTTTCATTTGCTGCCGATTATTTGTGGTTTGTGTCTTAATAACTGTGACCATGCTAAAATGCAGTAGGAAAAGGTTCAACTAAATGCCACCAGAATTAAGATAATATGCAGTATTGTATAGCTATTATAAAATGTGTGTAAAAGACCACTAGGCGCCTTGAAGTGAGCGTTTATGTGCGCTTGGAGCGTGCGTTTGCCTCAAAAGTTTTAACGCCTGCATCAGGTTAAAAGTATGCGCAAAAACGCCTCCATAAGGGATTTAACATTTGTTTATTCTATAAAACAATAGACATTTTATCTAGTTTATGTTAACTAAAGTTTTGCATCTACTTTCAACCACTTTTTTTGCCTGACTCTACTGAAACCGTTGTTTTGGCCCAAAAATGCGGGCCGAAACGACAAAGGCTTGTAAATTATTTGCTGTAAATCACAATTTCGCATGATGACGCCATACTTTAAAATCTGACAGTAGTGACAGATTATAATTAATATTGAAACTTCCTGAAAAATGTATTTATTTGGGGCAGGCAAAAAAATATTGAGTGTAATTCGTACCAAAGTGCTTTAGCAGCCCTTCGCTTTTAGCAACATGAAGAAGCAAAGCAATAACAGACTGCTAAAGCCTATTTTCAACCCTTGATACACGATTCACTACATACTATAGGCGTTTTAGCTTTTAATTTGATGATTGTTTGTGTAGAAAATATATATTTCACAGCTAATTTTAAACACACACTTTTAACTTGTTCGAGGCGTCTAAACTCGTAACACATTGTTTATATGCCTCTGATGCAACTATGATATTTGTATTACAAAAAAAAACAAACAATAATTGCTTATAAATTAACAACAAAAAAAATGTGTACTAAGGTCAATAAGTACCTGTAATAAAAATAATAATGCACATTATTGTGATAACTACATTAGCTGTCGCGTTAAACCGGCAATTTATACACATTTTTTGGTAGTTGTTTTATGTACGTCATTTATCAAGTTGTCATATATTATGTTATTTTGTTAACAAGAATGTTATGTTATCATGTTATAATGTTATCCTGAAATCGTGTTATCGTGTTATCAAGTAATCGAGTTATTTTGATATTAAGTTATCATGTCTTAATGTTTTCTTTGATAACATGTTTTCACAATGTCAAGTTTTCATGTTAGTATGTTATCATGTTATTAAGTTATAATGTTATCATGTTATCATAATATTATGTTATCATGTTATAATGTTATCACGTTATGCTATTATGTTATCTTGTTATCTTGTTATCTTGTTATCTTGTTATCTTGTTATCTTGTTATCTTGTTATCATGTTATCTTGTTATCTTGTTATCTTGTTAGCTTGTTATTTTGTTATTTTGTTATCTTGTTATCTTGTTATCTTGTTATCTTGTTATCTTGTTATCTTGTTATCTTGTTATCTTGTTATCTTGTTATCTTGTTATCTTGTTATCTTGTTATCTTGTTATCTTGTTATCTTGTTATCTTGTTATCTTGTTATCTTGTTATCTTGTTATCTTGTTATCTTGTTATCTTGTTATCTTGTTATCTTGTTATCTTGTTATCTTGTTATCTTGTTATCTTGTTATCTTGTTATCTTGTTATCTTGTTATCTTGTTATCTTGTTATCTTGTTATCTTGTTATCTTGTTATCTTGTTTTCTTGTTATCTTGTTATCTTGTTATCTTGTTATCTTGTTATCAAATAATCATGTTATCTTGTTATTATGTTATCATGTTATCATGTTATCATGTTATAATGTTATAATGTTATCATGTTATCATGTTATCATGTTGTCATGTTGTCATGTTGTCATGTTATCTTGTTATCATGTTATCATATTATCATGTTATTATGTTTTCATGTTTTCATGTTTTCATGTTGTCATGTTATCATGTTATCATGTTACTATGTTATAATGTTATCATGTTATTATGTTACCTTGTTATCATGTTATCATGTTATCATGATATCATGTTATCATGTTATCATGTAATCATATTATCATGTTATCATGTTATCATGTTATCATGTTATTATGTTATCATGTTACCATGTTATCATGTTATCATGTTATCATGTTATTATGTTATCATGTTATCATGTTATCATGTTATCATGTTATCATGTTATCATGTTATCATGTTATCATGTTATTCTGTTATCATATTATCAAGTTATCATGTTATCATGTTGTGATGTTGTCATGTTATCATGTTATCATCTTATCATGTTATCATGTTATTATGTTATCATGTTATCATGTTATCATGTTATCATGTTATCATGTTGTAATGTTATCAAATTATCATGTTATCATGTTATCATGTTATCATGTTATTATGTTATCATGTTATGATGTTACAATGTTATCAAGATATCATGTTATCATGTTGTCATGTTATCATGTTATTATAATACCTTGTTTTCAAGCTATCATGTTATCATGTTATCATGTTATCATGTTATCATGTTATCATGTTATCATGTTATCATGTTATCATGTTATCATGATATCTTGTTATCATGGTATCATGGTATCATGTTATCATGGTATCATGTTATCATGTTTGTTATGTTATAGTGTTATCAAATTATCAAGTTATCATGTTTTGATGTATTCATTTTATTATGTTATTAGGTTATTCTGTTATCGTTTTATCAAGTTATCAAGATATCATGTTATCATGTTATCATGTTATCATGTCAACATGTTATCATGTTATCATGTTATTATATTATCATGTTATCATGTTATCATGTTATCATGTTATCATGTTATCATGTTATTATGTTATCATGTTGTCATGTTATCGTGTTATCATGTTATCATATTATCATGTTGTCATGTTATATTGTTATCATGTTATCATATTATCATGTTATTACGTTTTCATGTTTTCTTGTTTTTATGTTTTCATGTTATCTTGTTATCATTTTATCATGTTATAATGTTATCTTGTTATCATGTTATCATGTTATCATGTTATAATGTTATCATGTTATCATGTTATCATGTTATCTTGTTATCATGTTATCATGTTATCATGTTATCATGTTATCATGTTATCATGTTATCATGTTATTATGTTATTATGTTATCATGTTGTCATGTTATCGTGTTATCATGTTATCATATTATCATGTTGTCATGTTATATTGTTATCATGTTATCATATTATCATGTTATTACGTTTTCATGTTTTCTTGTTTTTATGTTTTTATGTTTTCATGTTATCTTGTTATCATGTTATCATGTTATAATGTTATCATGTTACCATGTGATCATGTTATCATGTAATGATGTTACTATGTTATCATGTTATCACGTTATCACGTTATCATGTTATCATGTTATCATGTTTTCATGTTATCATGTTATCATTTTATCATGTTATCATGTTATCATGATATCATGTTATCATGTTATCATGTTATCATGTTATTATGTTATCATATTATCATGTTATTATGTTATCATGTTATCATGTTATCATGTTATCATGTTATCATGTTATCATGTTGTGATGTTGTCATGTTATCATGTTATCATGTTATTATGTTATCATGTTATCATGTTATCATGTTATCATGTTATCATGTTATAATGTTATCATGTTATCATGTTACCATGTTATCATGTTATCATGTTATCATGTAATAATGTAACCATATTATCATGTTATTATGTTATCATGTTTTTATGTTATTATGTTATCATGTTACCATGTTATCATGTAATCATGTTATGATGTTACCATGTTATCATGTTATCACGTTATTATGTTATCATGTTATTATGTTATCATTTTATCATGTTATCATGTTATCATGTTATCAAGTTATCATATTATCATGTTATCATATTACTTTGTTATCATGTTATCATGTTTTCATGTTTTCATGTTATTATGTTGTGATGTTGTCATGTTATCATGTTAACATATTATCATGTTATTATGTTATTATGTTATTATGTTATCATGTTATCATGTTATCATGTTATCATGTTATCATGTTATCATGTTATCATGTTATCATGTTATCATGTTATCATGTTATCATGTTATCATGTTATCATGTTATCATGTTATCATGTTATCATTATATCAAGTCATCGTGTCATTATGTTTACTTGTAATCAAGTTATACTGTTATCATGTTATTGTGTTATTAACTTACTAAATTATTATGTAATTATGTTATCAAATTATTATGTATTATTTATGTTATTAGGTTATCATGTTATCAAGTTATCATGTTATCATGTTATCATGTTATCATGTTATCATGTTACCATGTTATCATGTTATCATGTTATCATGTTATCATGTTATCATGTTATCATGTAATCTTGTAATCATATTATCATGTTATCATGTTTTCATGTTATTATGTTATCATGTTACCATGTGATCATGTTATCATGTAATGATGTTACTATGTTATCATGTTATCACGTTATCATGTTATCATGTTATCATGTTTTCATGTTATCATGTTATCATGTTATCATTTTATCATGTTATCATGTTATCATGTTATAATGTTTTCATGTTATTATGTTATCATGTTACCATGTGATCATGTTATCATGTAATGATGTTACTATGTTATCACGTTATCATGTTATCATGTTATCATGTTTTCATGTTATCATGTTATCATGTTATCATTTTATCATGTTATCATGTTATCATGATATCATGTTATCATGTTATCATGTTATCATGTTATCATGTTATCATGTTATTATGTTATCATATTATCATGTTATTATGTTATCATGTTATCATGTTATCATGTTATCATGTTGTGTAGTTGTCATGTTATCATGTTATCATGTTATTATGTTATCATGTTATTATGTTATAATGTAAGTTTTTTTTTTTTTTTTTTTTTTTTTTCTCTCCCCACTTGCTGCTTTGCATCTTTCCATGTATGGTCGGCTGCAGAGCTTCGTATTCGGGGCACCATTTATCTTCTTTTTTTAATTAATTTGTTTTTTTTAGTCTTGTTATTATGTAGTGTTCTTTTATTTTTGTTTTAAATTCTTTAAAAGTTTTCGTTTTTTTTATATTTTCAGGTAGTTGATTGTACGTGATTAGTCCATTTCCTAGTATTGTTTTTTTCGCTTTTTCTGTTCTTGTTGTGTGTACATATATATTACTTCTTCTTCTCGTGTTATGTCCGTGAATTTCTTTGTTTAATATTATTTGTAGATTTGTTTTAATTTCTTTATTTTTAACTTTATATATTAGTTTGCATTTTTCTATTTTTATTTTTTCGTTAATGTTTGTTTCGTTAATTATTTTGTATATTTCTTCTGTTGGTGTTAGCTTTGAAAGTTTATGTATTATTTTAAGTATTTTGTTTTGTTGTCTTTGGATTTTTTGTATATTTGTTTTTGTTGTTTCACCCCATATATTTATTTAATAGTTAATTTTTGCTAAATAAAGTGAGTGGTATATACTTATTGCTGTTTCTTTTAGTATGCATTTTCTGGCTCTATAGACAGCTCCTATTGTTGCTGCGCTTTCTTTTAATAATTTGTTAATATGTGCATCCCAGGTGAGTTTCTCGGTTAATATTATTCCTAAGTATTTTGTCTGTTTTGTTCTAGTAATTGGTATGTTATTTATTACAATTTTTATGTCAATATCTTTTGTGTTTTTTTGTCTTATTACCATAAAAGTTGTTTTTTCTTCATTTATTGTTTGTATGTTTTCGTTGTACCATTTAGTTAGTTTCTTAATGTCTGCATTTATGTTTCTTTCTATTGCTTCTTTACTTTTTCCGTGATATATAATACATGTGTCATCAGCATACGTATATATTTCACCAGTCAGATTTATATTATATATATCATTTATGTATAGTATATACAGTATTGGTGCCAACACTCCACCTTGTGGTACTCCATATTCTGCTTCCGTTGTTTTACTAAGTATGTTGTTTATTTGTGTTCGTTGTGTTCTGCTTTTAATATATGTTTTTAACAGTTTTAAATTTGTGTTTCTTATTCCTAATAACTCCATTTTTTTAATCAATTTGTTTTTGTCAATGGTATCAAAAGCTTTCTTCATGTCTATAAATATTGGTATAACATACTGTTTCTTGTCCAACTTTTCTGCTATATGTTGTATTATATCAGTTGTTATGCCCATTGTGTTTGATTTTTTTTGGAATGCGTATTGCTTTTTATTTATAATATTATGTTTGTTTATGTGTGTCATTAATCTGTTATATATTGCCTTTTCTGTAATTTTGCTCAGAACTGATATAAGTGATATTGGTCTATAGTTTTCACATTTTGATTTTTCTCCTTTTTTGTATATTGGTTTTATTATTTGTTTTTTAAGTATTTGTGGGTATTCACCTGTTTGTATCATTTTATTTATGAGTTTTTTCAATATTGGTGCTATTTTTTTTTTTATGACTTTTATCACTTCATGGGTTATTTGATCTTCTCCTGGCGCGCTTCTTATTTTTAGTTGTTGGATTATTTCTTCTATCTCTTCTTCTGATGTTTCGTTAAATGTAGCTTCTTCTTCAATTCTTGCGGTTGTTATTGTTTCATTGTCATCATTTTTTTTAATTTTTTCCATGTTATCATGTTATCATGTTATCATGTTATCATGTTATCATGTTATTATGTAATAATGTAATCATATTATCATGTTATTATGTTATCATGTTTTCATGTTATTATGTTATCATGTTACCATGTTACCACGTTATCATGTAATCATGTTATGATGTTACCATGGTATCATGTTATCACGTTATTATGTTATCATGTTATTATGTTATCATTTTATCATGTTATCATGTTATCATGTTATCATGTTATCATGTTATCATGTTATCATGTTATCATGTTATCATGATATCATGTTATCAAGTTATCATATTATCATGTTATCATGTTATCATGTTTTCATGTTATTATGTTATCATGTTATCATGTTTTCATGTTATTATGTTGTGATGTTGTCATGTTATCATGTTAACATATTATCATGTTATCATGTTATTTTGATATTATGTTATTATGTTATCATGTTATCATGTTATCATGTTATCATGTTATCATGTTATCATGTTATTATTATATCAAGTCATCGTGTCATTATGTTTACATGTAATCAAGTTATACTGTTATCATGTTATTGTGTTATTAACTTACTAAATTATTATGTAATTATGTTATCAAATTATTATGTATTATTTATGTTATTAGGTTATCATGTTATCTAGTTATTATGTTATCATGTTATCATGTTATCATGTTATCATGTTATCATGTTACCATGTTATCATGTTATCATGTTATCATGTTATCATGTTATCATGTTATCATGTTATCATGTTATCATGTTATCATGTTATCATGTTATCATGTTATCATGTTATCATGTTATCATGTTATCATGTTATCATGTTATCATGTTATCATGTTATCATGTTATCATGTTATCATGTTATCATGTTATCATGTTATCATGTTATCATGTTATCTTGTTATCATGTTATCATGTTATCATGTTATCATGTTATCATGTTATCATTTTATCATGTTATCATGTTATCATGTTATCATGTTATCATGTTATCATGTTATCATGTTATCATGTTATCATGTTACTATGTTATCAAATTATCATGTTATCAAGTTATCATGGTAATATAGTTTCATGTTATCAAGCTTGCATGTTATTATGTTATCAAGTTATGATGTTAATATGAAATCATGTTATCAAGTTATGATGTTATTATGATATTATGTTGTCAAGTTAGAATGTTATTATGATATCATGTTATAATATGTTATGCTTTTAAGTTACCACATAATCGTATTACATAATAACATGATAAAGTATTACATAATAACATGACATCACATATTGACAACATTATAACTTCATAACAACATGGTTAAATGTTATTATGTTTTGCATTGTAACAATCCTATGTTAACATGTTATCATGTTATCATGTAATCATGTAATCATATTATCATGTTATCATGTTTTCATGTTATTATGTTATCATGTTACCATGTAATCATGTTATCATGTAATGATGTTACTATGTTATCATGTTATCATGTTATCATGTTATCATGTTATCATGTTATCATGTTATCATGTTATCATGTTATCATGTTATCATGTTATCGTGTTATCGTGTTATCATTTTATTATGTTATCATGTTATCATGATATCATGTTATCATGTTATTAAGTTATCATGTTATCATATTATCATGTTATTATGTTATCATGTTATCATGTTATCATGTTATCATGTTGTGATGTTGTCATGTTATCATGATATCATGTTATCATGTCATTATGTTATCATGTTATCATGTTATCATGTTATCATGTTATCATGTTATAATGTTATCATGTTATCATGTTACCATGTTATCATGTTATCATGTAAACATGTAATCATATTATCATGTTATTATGTTATCATGTTTTCATGTTATTATGTTATCATGTTATAATGTTATCATGTAATCATGTTATGATGTTACCATGTTATCATGTTATCATGTTATCATGTTATCATGTTATCATGTTATCATTTTATCATGTTATCATGTTATCATGATATCATGTTATCAAGTTATCATATTATCATGTTATCATATTACTTTGTTATCATGTTATCATGTTTTCATGTTTTTATTTTATCATGTTATCATGTTATCATGTTATCATGTTATTTTATTATTATGTTATTATGTTATCATGTTATCATGTTATCATTATATCAAGTCATCGTGTCATTATGTTTACATGTAATTAAGTTATACTGTTATCATGTTATTGTGTTCTTAACTTACTAAATTATTATGTAATTATGTTATCAAATTATTATGTATTATTTATGTTATTAGGTTATCATGTTATCAAGTTATCATGTTATCATGTTATCATGTTATCATGTTACCATGTTATCATGTTATCATGTTATCATGTTATCATGTTATCATGTTATCATGTTATCATATTATCATGTTATCAGGTTATCATGTTATCATGTTATCATGTTATCATGTTATCATGTTATCATGTTATCATGTTGCTATGTTATCAAATTATCATGTTATCAAGTTATCATGGTAATATAGTTTCATGTTATCAAGCTTGCATGTTATTATGTTATCAAGTTATGATGTTAATATGAAATCATGTTATCAAGTTATGATGTTATTATGATATTATGTTATCAAGTTAGAATGTTATTATGATATCATGTTATATTATGTTATGCTATTAAGTTACCACATAATCGTATTACATAATAACATGATAAAGTATTACATAATAACATGACATCACATATTGACAACATTATAACTTCATAACAACATGGTTAAATGTTATTATGTTTTGCATTGTAACAATCCTATGTTTACTTCTTGTTGTATAATACAAACCTGAAACTACTGGTTTTATATTTATTTGATTTTAATCCAGATATGATCACAATACTTAAAATTTGTTTAATTTATATAATTAACAAGTTATTTGTTATACTTTGGTACTTATTAACATTGAAACTACAATTGTTTCTATGCATAAATGACACGTTACATAATTTAAATTGCTTAGTTAAATAAATAAAAAATTTATAAACCACAAAATATTATTTATCTTAATTCCATTATTATACGAGTTCATTGAAAGTAAACAGACAAAAGGTTGAAAAGCCATAAATGGGCAAGGTCATTCAACACGTGAGGGAAATATTTTAAAACTACTTGCTGTTATATTTTACTACTCGTTTTTTGCATATAATTTTTTCTATGACCTGTCTATTTCAAGATTTATAAAAAAATGAATTGGTAATATTTTTGCTAGTATTTATATACTTTAATTTGTTTACATAAAACAATTTTGAAAATACCAATAAAAAAAACTAAACGCTATAATTATATTTATGTCATTATCTATTCTTCTGCTTTTAACTACAAATTTACAGGTAACAATACTAAATATATTGATAAATATTAAGCACTGGTTATATCATGTTTATGTAATATTCATCACTTTACCAGGTAATTTCAACAAGGTTTTGCTTAGGATTGTAATAGTAGCGGCGATGTTTAAAAAATATATGTTGTTGAAACGATTCTTCAATTTCGTTACATCGACGAAGAATTAAGTACCTGAATATCGCATTGCTTAGTAAAAAGAATTTATCGTAATCTTTATAGATATTATTTTATAATAATTGCTTTAAATGTATTATAACATTTTATTAGATTAAATATAATTGATTTGAATAAAAAATGCATTCATGACATACATAGCGACACTGAAATTTGCTTCAATTGACATTTGCATAAAAAGACAGGAAAATATTTTACACAGTAGACATGTGTAACTGTGTGTTGCCTTTTCTTATATCACCAATCGTCAATTTTCTATTCTAATAAAACCATTCGAAAAAGTAAAAAATTAATCTATATATTTTTACCTGCTCTTTTATTACGGTAATTATAGAGATTTTGTATATGTAGACATAATTAAGCCAAGAAAAACCGGAAGATTAGTATTTCCCTTTATGACAGAATCATGCAGTTGCGGGTCATAAGAAAGAAACAATCACCTGCTCATAAATCAATCAGTTTAATTATATTAATCATATTATCATCAAAAATATGTTTTGTTGTTAATGAATTGAGAAATGTTTAAACACAACTTTGAAAATGTACGATCTTCTTTTCCAGAATGATATCATTTTACATTAAATCAAAGTCAATCAAATAATAATTAAGACATTATAAATAAAATAATACCGAATAATAATACTTTTAGTTACTTGGAATAAAAAATAACTAAAACCTCTTATATTTTTTTTATTATTGCATATTTCTTTATCATATTTGCTAAAACAACATCAATCCAAAAATAAACTAATATTATTTCAGAGAACTAGTAATTACGAATCTTATGATGACGATCGCACGTTAAAAACTTATAGTGAAAAGAGAACAAAAGAGAACGCACATGGCTTAAATTTAAATTATGGCGATGGAACCAATATATAATTTTTCAAAAAATTCTAATTTGTGCTAAAAACGGCATACGCGCACAATAGCGACCGCCATCTGGTCATTTATAACTAAATATATATTTTTTTAATTTGATTATAAAGTTTTTAGTAATAGATTTTGTTTAATTTATTGTATAATCATTATGTTTATTAGTTTTAACTAATGAAATAGATAATATCAAGATTTTTTATTTAGCAATATAACCTAATTTGTAACATAATACTATGATAATAAATCATTTTAGAAAAGATGAAACAATTGACTGAAAGGGTACATATAATAATACAAAAAATAGCATTTATTGCTTTACTCCTACCCCTTTTCATTAATTATTAGGATATATATATATTGTAATTTAAGAAAAAGTGCTATTACGCATATAAACAATGTATAAAAACTTCAAACTCCTGAAACTGATCAAAAGTGTGCAAGATGCTACAAAAACTATTTCTATAAAGAAAGATAAAGTAAGGGACATTTATAAAACACAAATAATTTTTGTTGTAGTCATGGTCAAGGTCATGTAACACATTAATGTGCGTGAATGACCGCTATAGACGCCTCAAACTAGATGTTTATGTGCGCCTGAAGCGGGAGCTTAGCTTACCTTAAATTTTAACGGTAAAAATGTGCATAAAATTTCGCTTTTACGAGATAGTTCATGCGGTTATTGTATAAATGTAGAATTATTACTATGGTTACAGATACACATTGACTATTTAAATATGTTATAAACCGCAAAATATAAGGTTTGCATTTTATAATATTAATTATTTTTTCTAAAATATCTGTATGTTTCAGACATAAACATGTACAAAAATGTAAAACTGTGGATATTTTATAAAACTGATGACGATATTCATTGACAACTATATTTTTTATAAAATATTTTCTTTTGTGATTAAAAAAAAGTTACTAACATTTTTTTTTAAATTATTTTTTTTATTAAAATAACATTGTTACTGTTGTTTCAAATAATTATGTATATTAAATAATTCTAAATCTAATTAGAGCTTCTTATAATCATTTACAAATAATATTCAAACAATGATTTTGATTTGTGGATGCCTACTGATGCTTCTAGCAGCGCATACAAACAACTTATTAGAAGCTTAGACGCCTCGAACCAGTCGAAAGTAAGCGTGAAAAATCGCTAGAAGCCTCAAACTGGGTGTTTTTGTGCGCCTGGACCGGGCGCTTTTGTCAAAAACTTCAACGCCTCGATCAGGTTAAAAGTATGCGCAAAACGCCTCTATAAAAAAGTTTGAAAGTGATAGGAATGTAAGATTGTTTGTTTTTATGCATAATAGTTATCGGCAGAGGTAGTAACGCAATGCCCCCTATTTATTTATTAAATTTAAATAATAATAGTTATGTTTTATTAAATTTATTATATTATTAATAATCAAAACAACTGACATTGTAACGTAAGTAAGTCGTTCACTTACTGACTAATTCTAGTAATTAATTTTTGGAATTAGCAATTTTTTGTTTTTTTATTAAACAATTTTTAATAAAATATTCAATATTTATTCTTTTTTTTTTAATTGAATATATTGCAGTTGTTTCAGTACAATTGAGTAATTATTTATTTCTAATAACTAAATCGTTTGCATCAAACTGTTTTTGATTGTACTTTACTATTTATTATTTTGTTTATTAATCAATTGAATTATTTATAAACAAACATTTTTATTTAGAAAAAATATATAATATTACGAAATATTTATCTACGCTGCAACTTCCGAGATTCCATGAAAACAACATATGTTATTGAGATTTGTGCATATTTCTTAAAACCTGCTGCAGTAGCCATCTAGCCGAGCAAAATTAGTACTAACCGATAGACGCCTCGAACTGGCTGTTTATGTGCGCTGGTGCGAGCGCTCGCTTCTAAAATTTCAACGCCTCGATCAGGTTAAAATTGTGCGCGAAAACGCCTCTATAAGGGAGTTAACATCTCTATATATATATATATATATATATATATATATATATATATATATATATATTATATATATCCATGATTTAATATAGTATTTTGTTATTCTTGTATACTTTTGTTAACTCTCTTATAATATAGCCGACGATGGCCTATCCGCCAAACCGGTGTGTAATAATAAAAAATAGCATATATTAATAATAAAAACATAGCCTAACATCTAGTATTAATTAATTTATTGTCAATACTTTTTTTGTAGAAATCATCATTTTGAATAAGTTTGGCATATGTAATATCGTTATTTACTTATTTATTTTCATTCATTTGTATCTAACTTTTAAAGATTGATTTATAGCTTAAATTACTTCTTCTTTTGCATTGAATTTAATTAAATTGAAACTATCAAAAAAGTGTACAATAGTTTGCAGTTGTTTCTGCTTTGCATTTTTTAATTTACTTTCTTCTACATTATTCTTTATAGATATTAATTAAGAAGCGTAATTAATTAAACATGTGCTTACAGTAAATTGAGTATTACATGCATCACTTTAATTTATACATGCATAAAGTTTTGCTTTCTAAACTAATAGTAAAACAATAATAATGGAGTGTAAGGTTAATCAGGTTAGACTGCCATAAAGTAACTCGCACCAGGTGCATGACGTTAGCAGTATTAGTGGTGCCTGGGCGTATCACATTCTATTATCTATCTTCAATTAGCGAATTAGATACTTGACTAATTAGTTACAAATGTCTCTCATATACACATACGCTTGGTTTTATGTCAACATCAACAGCATATATGGAATAAACGTATTTAAAATAAAACTATGAATGATTATTTGCATGTTAGCAAACCATATTGGAGATCTCAAATTCTTATTTATTACGATCAATTTTACTAACTCCTTTCAATTTTTCGTAATAATCCATTAAAAGATTTTAGAGTTACAAACCCTAAACTCCGACCTTCACTTAAAAAGATTAAGGCATAAATCAAATCGGAAATGTTTAACACCCCCGCAAGAAGAAAGTTTCTTTTATACTTTGTTATTGATTTTTGAACTTTGAAAACACTTATTGATGATTGAAATATTTATAAATAGAATTTAAATTTTATATCGTGGACATGATCATTTAATATAAAATTAATTTTAAATGTTGTGTAATTATAATTTCGTCATTAGCAGCCTTCAAATCATACCAATAAACCTACAAATTTAATTTAATTTTGAGTTAGATTATAATTATTAAAATGTAATTTTATAGTAAAATAAATCTGGATTTATTATTATTATTAATATTTATTTCCGGCAATGCATGGTGCATTTTTAATTTAGTAACGATCGAATGTAAATTGTTTACTTTTTTTTTAATAAATTACTATAATAATGATGAGAAAACTGAATATATTATATAAAGAAATTATAATTCATGTGATGAGAGAGTGAGATAGAAATAGTGGATAATTTATACTTAATTTACGGGTGAAAACATATGTTATTAATAGAAAAGTTTTAGTTGAAAGAGGTGGAAACAGTGTGGTGTGTGTGTGAAAGTTGCAGTTTAGTCGCGGAAAAAGTGTAGTAGCAAACATTAAAGTGCACGACCAACACGAGGATAACAATAAAGGAAACAATAGTACATAAGATACAAACATAAGACTTAATATAAACAGTACTCCGTGGTGTAGTGGGCAGGGTGCGTAAGCCCGTCTTATTAGGCAAGTCGAGCCATAGGTTCGAGCCCCGAGAACCCCATCCAGACTTTTTTGTGTTTTTTAAATTTAAATTATTTGATTTAATAATTTAATATAATTATTTTATTTTATTATTTAATTTAATTGATTAATTTAATTAAATAATTTAAAAACAACAAAAATAAATAGATAGAGAAGGAAAAAGAAATAGAGATAGTGCTGATAAACCAGAAATATTTCAAAGAAGCAAGAAAGTACTCAGATCACCGGAGCAAAGAAAAATAGAGGTGACAAGAAACGAGCCAGAAAAACGTTGTTCAGGAGAAGATAAAGAAATGGAGGAAATTAAAGAAATGATGAATCAGATGATGGCGGAAATGAAAAAAAACACAGAAGAAATAAAAATGGAAATGAAAAATATAAAGGAAGAGATGATAAAAAGAGAAGAAAAATGGGAAGTAGAGAAAAAAGAACTAAAAAGCAAAATAAGAGCAATTGAAGACAAGCTAGAACGAAAAGAAAGAGAAGAAACAAGTTTGTAATAAAAGGAATAGAGGTACAGATAGGAAAAGAAAAAGAAACTGTAGAAGAAATGATACAAAAAAACTTAAAAATAGAGACTAAAATAATTTTTCTACTCCCTTCTATATATTGTCACTTTTATTCACGCCTAACTGAATGGACATGTATCATATATTCACTCTAGTGTGGATATGATATTTCGTACCAACCATAAAAACAAAAAATACAAATCACAATGTTTATTTGATTACGTCGCTAAATACAAATGGTTTTTTTATTTGTAAAATGTCAAAAATAGATTTAGAACGTCTTATTTATTAACTGTTATTATACAATAAAGCTTAAAAACATTTTTAATTAAATATTTTAACAGCATAGTTTAACCAAAATGATAGGTAGTTCTGAATTTGATAATTATGCGAAACGTCAGATGTCAAACATAACCTGAATTTATTTCAATATAAAATAATGTTAAATGATTAATTGAAAAGTTTTAAAATAATTTTTAGATTTTTATCAGTCGTAGAAAAAGTAAGCTGTATAACTCGAGTGGAATGCCCATATCGCACTTAGACGTTTGGAGCACTCCGCCTGTAGCGTCGTGCTCCAAATTCGTCTTCGTGCGATATGGGCATACTATCCACTCTTGTTATACAAAATACTATTCCGCATATTCAGTGGGAAATGAAGAAAAACAAACAATAATAGCAGAAACAGAGTTAGTACGGTACAGAAAATTGGAAATAGATGGAGAGGTATACAACTGGAATGATCTAGATTAAGGAGTTTCAAAAGAGAGCGAACGCAAAGCAAAAAAGTAATTAGTAGCGTAAACACAAAAAAGTAGACAACGCATCATGGGGTGCGTACTGTTATTAGAAAAAGTTGAATCTATAACTTTAGTGTTGGTTCATTCTACTGTGCAGCGATGCGATCGCTAAAATTTTCAAAATCAGATAGTTGGCTATGACTGACAAATAACAATTATTGTGAAGACAAAGATCTGTCAAGTTTTTTTCATTAAACTGTGTTTTTTGTGTTATATGGTTGTGTTGTGTTTCTTGTGAACATAATTTATATAATATACTTATATACATAAGACAATTTTTAGTGAGTATTTAGGTTTACTATCGTTTATTAATTTTAAAGTTAGTATATATAAAAGGTTTTATTAAAAATAAATCAAATCCTAACTTCTATATTATACAATTCTTGGGATGAATTAATACTTTCAAAATAGAATGAATAGAATTTGATTTGATTATCATTACTAATTAGGAGAGATGTAATGTGTTTACAACATTTTTTTTGCTTAATTCAATCATGTAAATTATGTGTAGAAAATATGTATATAGGTATGTTTGCAATGTATAATAAAATTTAAACATTAATTTAATTTTTTATTTTAAAATAATAAAAAGTGAGTAATTGTTTGTTTTATAAATAATAAATAATACAAGGATTTCATCAAGTTGGTATTAAAATGTAAGTATATGTTTTTTTTTATATAAGTAAAATTTAATCATTTATTTAAAATAAGTTAGTAAATTTGCTTATTATCTAATATATATATGTCATCAGTGAATATGTGTGCAAGTCTAATAAGTTTAAATTAGACTTGCCTATTAATTCAATGTCCATGGATTTTTAATAAAAAAATAATATATTCCAGAGTAAATTTGCCGCGGAATGCAAATTAGTTTTGGTTCATTCCGACGTGATGGCGCAAACGTGGAAACAAGAGAGAGGCTGAGTTGCCGCATGCAAGGACAAAAGACATGACTTAGTTACACGAGACAGAAAAAAACAAAAAAATAGTAAAAAACAAAGACAGTGAAAAAAAAGAGACAAGCAGAATTTTGTTTTGGAACGTAGCTGGGATCGACAACAAAGATCACGAGTTCTGGGAGTACATAAAAACCTTTGACATAATTGGAATGGTAGAGACGTGGATAGATGACAAGAAATGAGAAAAGTTAAAGCTTAACATGCCAGACGAATACATCTCGAAATGCCAACCAGCTATCAAAGATAAAAAAAAAGAAGAGCTAAAGGAGGCATAATTACCGGAATGAAAAAAAATAAGTGAAGAAGAAGATGAGGTTATTGAAAATGAAGGTATACAAGAACGAAACTTTTTAAGGGGAGGAGAAAAATATAAAGCAATAACAGTATATAGCAGAGGCATGAAAAGCACTAGACAGAATTGCTATTACCAGAAACTGAAAGAAGAAAATTGATTATAGGAGGGAACTTTAACGCAAGAATTGGAAAGAAGGGAGAAAAAATCAAACAAGATGACACAAGAAACAGAGAATCAAAGGATACCACAGAAAATAGAGAAGGAAAGGAAATGATGGAAATGATAGAAGAGAGGGGTTGGGACATTTTAAATGGAAACATCACTGGAGATGAAGAGGGAGAATTTACTTATATAGGAACAAACGGACAATCGGTAATAGACTACGTAGTTGTAAATGAGGAGGCGTGGGAAGAGATTGACAGTTTTAGAGTAGGAATAAGAGTTGAATCAGACCACCAGCGTTTAGAACTCAGCTTAAATGGAGAAACTTTGAGGATACAGGAAAATGAAAAGAAAAGTAAAGAGAGGATAATATGGACGGAAGAAAGTGTTATAATGTACAAACAAAATCTGAGAGAAATTAGAAAAAACAGAAGCAATGTCGAAGAGATAATGAGGGATTTAGAGAAAACAATCAGGAAAGCGGTTGTAAAGAAAACATGTAGAAGAAAAGAAGAAAAAATGAAAAAGAGCAAATGGTGGAACAGCGAATGTACTAAGAAAAAACTAGAATCTAGAAAGATGTTAAGGCACTGGAGAAACCACAAATGCACAAAAGAAAAGTATCTAAACAAACAGAAGGCATACAAAAATCAGTGTAAAAAAGCTAAAAGCGAATTTATAAAAAAAGAAGAAATAGAAATTAAAAAAATAAAGTCAGAAGCAGAAGCATGGAAATACATAAACAAAGAACTAAGAAAAAAATAGGGAGATATTGAGGCAATGCCAATGGAAGCGTGGAAAGAACACTTTTCGAGTTTGTTTGGAGGACAAAAGGAAAAAGAAAAAAAACTAGACAGACAAGAGCCAACCCTACAAGCGGAAGAAATTTCAAAAGAAGCAATATGGGAGAAAATAAAAAAATTAAAGAAAAGAAAAGCGCCAGGTATGGATGGGATACAGAATGAAGCGTGGTTGTATGGTACGGAAGAACTGATTGAAAGATTGAGTGAGTTAATAAATAGAGTATGGAAGGGAGAAGGGTTTTCAAATCAATGGAGAGAAGGTCTTATATGCCTTATACACAAAAGTGGAACCAAAAAGCTAGCAAATAACTACAGGGGCATTACACTACTGGATACGGCATACAAGATCTACGCCATGATATTGGAAGAAAAGTTGAATGAGAAACTGGGTATGGAAGAAATAATTCCAGACGGGCAGGCTGGCTTTAGGAAGGGAAGAGCTACCATGGATAACGTATATATTTTACACCATATTGTGGAAAAAGAAATTGCAGAAAAGGGAAAAAAGTATATGCGTTATTCTTGGATCTAAAGGCGGCATTTGATAGTGTGGATAGAGAGAAACTGTGGAAGTGTATGAGAGAGAAAGAAATTAGCGAGCACCTGGTAAGAAGAATGGAAGAAGTGTATGAGGAGACAGCAAGCAGAGTGTGGGTGAACGGGAAAATGAGTGAAAGATTTTGGACAACAAAAGGAGTAAGACAGGGATGTCCATTGAGTCCCACTTTGTTTGCAACCTACATAGCAGATGTAGAAAAATATGAGGTTAGCTCAAGCAGGAGGGGTAGTAGTCGGCAGAGAAAAAGTGTGGTCGCTAGCATATGCAGACGATATGGTAATTATAGCAATAGAAGCAAAAGTAATGAAAGAAATAATTAAAAGTTTAGAAAAATATTTTAGAAAAAAAGTTTAGAAGTTAATGTAGCTAAAACAAAAATTATGGTGTTCAGAAAGGGGGGTGGGAGAAAAAAAGTTGAGGACTGGAAATGGAATGGGCAAGGTATTACGGAAGTAAAATCTTTTAAATATTTGTTTTTTGCACAAACAACACTGAGAGCAAACACATTAAATAGATGGCTCGAAAAGCAAATAAAGTAATGGGACAAGTTTGAGGGATAAGTGAAAAAAAATTTGAATGTATAAGAATAAAAGGACTTATGTTTGATAGTTTAGTTAGGAGTATGATATTGTATGGGTCAGAAATATGGGGATGGAAGGAACAAGAAAAATTAGAAGCAATACATGTAAAATATTGGAGATGGGTGCTAAGTTTAAATAGGTAAACTCCAGCATATATTGTGCTGGAGGAAGTCAAAAAAGATAAGTTAAGAGTAGAAGCAGAAAAAAGAGCAATGAGGTATGAAGAAAGAATAAGACAGAGACACGAATGTAAAATCTTACAAGAATGCATGAAAGAGAAAATGAAAGCAAGAAATGGAAAGATAGGAGAGATTAGGGAAAATTATTACAATAGGAATGGGTATGCTAGCCAAGAAATTGAAAGAATGAGAGAATCTGGGAGGGAAACATGGTACGAAATTATGGAAAGAGATAGAGATATACAAAGGCAAGAAAGAAGAATACGAGTGAAAGAGTCTAGGTACAACGCAAATTATGAACATATTATAGAAAGCGAACTGCCAATGTACTTAGAGAGCGATAGATATAGTAAAAATGATAAAAAGATGATTGCAAGATTCAGATGTGGTAATGAAGAGCGAGTGACAAAATTTTGGATGGAAGAAGGTTTGAAAATGTGCAGAATGTGCGGAGAGACTAAAGAAACTATGGAACATATGTTGAAAGAGTGTAACGAAATGAAAGAAAAACAGATGGGAAAAAATGAGATATTGAATGGGGACGGAAGAGGGATAGAATGGATGAGGGCAATTAAAAAACGAAAAAAATAAGTAGATGAACAGAGAAGAAAATACTTTTAGTTGTATTAATTTTATAAGGATTAGGTTTTATAATTTTGGGAAGTTAAAAATGTATTTGTAAATGTAATTTTCAAGGCCGAAAGGCAAGAAATAAACGTATTAATAATAATATAAAGAAATTATGCATTTTGATGTATAACTTACTGGAATATAAAATACAATGTTTTATTTTATTATATTTATTTGTAATTCATAATTAATTAACAATATTTCTTGTTCAAATTGTATCAATATATTATTTGATATGTAAATCAGATTAATATGATATTTACTCCTCAATTATAACACATATTTGTATGATAAAAGAATAGAAATATAATTGGCTTCTCATAAATTGAAGCTTAACGGTTTACAACGTAGCACAGCATAATAGAAATTGAGACACATAGGACTCGAACAGTGTTCTGCAAATTATAAGTAAATATTGGCATTTAGTTAGTCCTAATAATTCAACAGTATTATTGAACGTTTTTATTAAAAATTATATAGTATGCATACACGTATTAAATATATTCAACGTTCTCATAAATTATGTTAGTACTTATTAGTTTTCTGTATCTTAATTTCTGCAAATAAGTAACTATTGCAGATGTCATTTGTGAATGTTCAACCAATTTTTATTATTTGAAAGCTTTATTACGACGACTATTTAATTAGTATATATGTTTTCATTAAAACAAAATAGCCGTTGTAACATAATTTGCCTCACTTTATGAACACAAGCCGGACATCCAGTGTATTAATGATTGTAACTCATTTTATAATATACATATTAAATAACTCTTAAATTAGTTAATACAATATGAAGAAATTAATACTAAAAACTACCAAATTATTTTTTTTTATATAAAATCTTGCATAGTAACGTCTTAATATTGTTTATACCAAACTTAATTATAGAGTTAAATCTGTAGTGTTTTTTTGCGCTATAGTAGTTTCTTACTTAAATAAATTACAATACCGGGTCAACGTTGCAGATCTTGTAGATATTTTTTGTAAATATTTTTATGGACATTGTTTAAACAAAATACAAAACTTATTGCCATTTATTTAGATGTAGTACAAGGCTTGCTAACAACTCTAACAAATATACATTGACAGTTCAGAGATATAAGACCAAAACTTTTAAGGAAGATTTTTTTAACCGTACTATTGATTCATGGAATAAACTTTTAAATTCAGTATTTCCTAAGCCGCAAATATTCAAGACTGTGTTCACAGACGGCTTAAGTCTAGTCTTCAATGTGTTTCAGCAAGTGTGGTTACACTCGTTAAAATTCAAATGTATTTTTCTGTTGTGACATTTCATTACATTATAAAAAAATATTCTAATTAACATTAGTTATGGAAAAATATTATTATCAAACATTACAAACTGAAATCTTATCACATCTTCGAGAATATTAGTAAACCTTTTCCTCTAAAAAAATATTGACACGTTTTTAAATTAAACCTGGTTTTTATAGGACAAAACGCTAACCAACTCAATATCCAAACAATAAGATTTCAGTCATGTTGAACAACATACAATATTTTATGCATCCATTCTTTGTTATTGTTAGTTATAGTTCTGCAGTTATCTTTAACATTTAAAAAATTAATAAAAAACTAAATAAAAACTTTATTTTTTAAAAATTAATTGCAAAAAACAACTTATGCATATTTTTTTTAAGTTTGAAGGCAATTATTAGATTTTTTTTTACAATGTTTGAAAATGTTATTCAATTGAAGACGCAAGTGGATAAAGGGTTTATGTCGCATAGACTTCATTCGGAGATATTGCCGTTTAAAGTTTTTTATCCGCAGTGTTTTGGGGTTAGATTTAGTAAAACAAGTTTAGTGGAGTTAAATAATCATTTATTGTAGAATTATATCTAGATACATAAAATAGGAAACGAACATTTGCATTTAAAAAAACAATTATTTTATCTTATGCATCAAAAGAAATAGTTGGTTATACACCCTTTAGCAACTACTAACTTCTATATTTCTTACAATAGACGAATGAGACATAGTCCAAAAAAATGCCAGTGACTTAAAATCTTTATCCATTGAACAATCTCGTTTTTTAAGAAATTGTTACATAAACCCTTCATCCACTTGCGTTATATTTAGGCGTTTTCTTGCCGAGTTTGATTTTGTAAACCTTTATAATAGCGCAACTATTCTCCCCCAAAAAAATGAATTGTTTTTATGGTATTATGTGTATATGAGAGTTTGTTAAGTGTCAATTGCTAATTTCTCTGATGATATTAGATTACCAATATAAATTCATTGTAAAAGTGTTAAAAAATACAAAACATAACTAAAAAAAATGTTTAGATTTACATAAAAATAGTGATACAATCTCAAAAAACCTGCTTACTAACACACTTTGCAATATGGGAATTAAAGGAAAGTTACATTACCAACCGCAAACAACAAACAAAAATAGGAACGACATATAGTAATATCAAAACCTTACTATACGGTTTACCACAAGGTGGAACACTGGCTCCTACATTATACATACTATATATAAATAACATCTAAGAATTAAACATAACTGGAAAACCGTACATATATGCAGATGATACATGTATTATGTACAGTGGGACTAATCTCAAAGAAATGGAAAGCAGAATAAACAAGGATATGGAATCTGTAATGGAATGGTTTAAAAATAACTTGTTAACAGTAAACGAAGAAAAAACTACATATAAGGTAATAGCTAACAAAAATAAAGTAAAGATAGACGTCAATATAAAAACAACATTGAAATACATAAAACATCTAAGATTAAATATCTTGGTCTATGGATAAGTGATAATCTAAGCTGGGATACACATGTAGATGCTATTACAAAGAAAAATAGTGCTACCATTGGAGCATTGTATAGAGCAAAAAATTACTTACAACAAGCATCCAAACAGCAAATTTTTAATACTTTATTTATTTTAAAAATAAATTATTTGATAAATATTTGGGGAGATACAACCCAAAAAAATATAAACCAAATCCAAAGACAACCAAATAAAATATTAAAACTTCTGCATAACTTAGAAAGAAAAACACTTACAATTCAGTTATACAGGAAAGTACAAGAACTAAACATTAAAAATAAAATTAACAAAAATAAATGTATTCTTATATATAAAATACTAAACGGCAAGATAAAAACAAATATAAAATTACAAAAAAAAACAAAAATATACATGGATATGACACTAGACAAAAAAGCAATATATTTACTAAAAAAAGCAGCAATGAATTTAACAAACTACCAAATAAAATTACAAAAATTGAAAATCTTAAAGATTTCAAAAAAGAAATTGGTAAATACTACAAAAATAAACAAAATTGCTGAAACTACGACATAAATGTATCATTCATACTCGTATACAAACTTATTATATTAAAATTCATGTAAAAAACCACCATACCATACTAACACTAACACTAAGTTTAATGAACTGTATATTATGTAAAAAACTGTATATAATAACAAAAACTGTATATTATGTAAAAAAAAATGTATGTATGTAGGTCTTGAATACCAAGCCAACAACATCTTGTTGTTGGCATTGAAGAGAGGCCATTTAAATTTAAATAAATTTAAATTTAAAAAAAAAAAAGCCTACAGTTTACTGTTTTTATTTAAGAACTACACTGGGCAACACAGATTTACACCCACCAGCCTTTTATGCGTAAATCTCTGCTTATCTAGCAACGCACAGTTTTAAAACTTTAATTAGTTATTTTTTTTGATATACCAAATTAATGAATTAATGTGCCGTATCAATTACATTGCTTCTTAAATAGTTTTAAATAATAAAATATTAATAAAGCAATAAATTTATTTGTTAATATTATTATTTACTTACGTAGAGTAGAAAACAGAAACAAAAAATATTATTATTTTGTTTGAGAAAACTGTATGTATTAAGGTGCGTATAAATATGCGAGCCGAGCGGCTTGCAAGCTGCTCGTCAGTTTCTCTTAACAAAGAGCGTCCCAATATGCGAGCCGAGCGGCTTGCGAACCGCTCGGCTCGCATATTGGGACGGCTTTTGAAGCGCGACACGAGCTGCTTGCGAGCCGCTTTTGTCTCAGTTTATATTGGGACGGAGTTTTGTGTACTCGCGAGTTTTTACAATTTTTATTATTTTAATTATAGAGTGAAACACATATTAAACTCATTGATATTAACTAAATCATTTTAATGCGATCCAAAACATAAAAAACATTTAAAAAAAATTATAAAAGAAGATGCGTGGAAAAAAATAACACATAACACCATACATTTAACCTGTATCACAACAAAAACTCTAAACTAACATAATTTAATATAAATAAACTTTTTTGTATCTAGATACGTAAAGAAAAAAAAAATTTAAACAAGACAAACAGATAGTTTTAAGTTTAGTCGTAAGACTATAAACGTCAAAGATTTTTAAGAATCTAGATTTTGTTTTATTTAATTTTTTATTAAAACTTATATTTTTTTTTAAATAACCATAATATTTATTTATAATTTTTTTAGTAGTATAAATCAAAACTAGTCTTAATAAACATTTTTTTTACCTACTTTTTTTATTTTTTAAAAAATTGCTGTTTTTTATCATAGTTAGCTGGATTGTAAAATAAACAAGTATTTGACTGTTTTTTTATTGCTATTTACTGTAACGCAGAATTGTGCTCATGAAATTGCAACCGAAGCGCGACGTCTTTATGTTGCAGCTTATCCAAATTGCCAGATTCTTTAACATTGTATGGAAAAATTTACTAAAATCTTTGCTCTTAGAGCAAAAAAAGAAAATCTGGCGCGCATAGAGCATAATCCAAAAACGACTTTGCGGAGAATATGAGCTAAGATAAAAATTAGTTCTTGTTTTATTTGGAAAATCCTCCACTAGCGTCTGCATCTGCAAGTCTTATATCCACTTAATCATTAAGCACGTATGGTTTTTTTGTCGATAAAATAATAAAACAATTTACTATGTTTTTTATCACAAATTTATTCTTACAAATACATTACTAGTTTTGGCTTTACTAAAGTCTTCTACAGATTAAATAAATTATATAAGTTAAAGAATAAACAACAGCATTATATATAAATATCTAAACTACAAATTTAGGAAGGGCCAGAGTTACAAAATGTGATTAAGAGAAAATGATTTTTAAAGATTACAGTAATGCAATACTATTTGGTAAAAAGATTATATTACAAAACATAATAAAAAATACGTAGTAGTTATCTAAAAAAGAAGAACTAATGGCTTTAAATGTTAGAGAATATATTAATTCTATTTGGTCATTTAAAGGGACCAAGTTACTTTTTTGTTTAAAAAATTCCAATGCTTTAAACGTTAAATCTGTTTTATTATTTTAAAATAATTTTTTATGTTCTTTTGTACCGGGTAATGAAACTCTTACATGTTTGTCTTATATATAGGCTTGTGCAATCTTTACGTGTTAATTTATATACTCTTAATTTTTTTAATTTGTCCGTTTGTCCCAATGGCAGTCTAACGTTTTGTTTAAATATTTCGTTACTTTGTCAAAGCGTTTTCAATGATGCTGGAGACACCCGTTTTCTGGCCAATGTTTTTTTTTTTACGTATGATGCCAAATTTACACGACATAAAGTTGTTAATATTTACAATACGCATGTTTGGGCCCACAAAAATCCCCATGCTCTAATAGAATTTAGACATCAAAAACGTTTTTTATTAAACATTTGGATGAGTAGTGTAAGCAACATGTTTTTAGATCCTGTTGTTTTACTAAGAGCTGGTCTTTCCACTTCTCTATAAAGTTGCCAATAACATTAATCTCCTCGATAAGTAGAAATAATGTTTTTCCAGATACCTATAAAGTTTCTCTATAAATTAGTTTATCTGGTCGATAAGTTATTTGACGGTTGAATCAGAGCATAAATATTTATTGACAAGATAATCTATAGTATTGTATAATCTTTAACAAATTTTAACATCAAGGATATTGAAGATTTAGAACTTTTACTAGATGAAAAATTTATTGATTTAGTTGATATTGTTAATCGTGAACGTAAGCCATGTTTTGTCAGACCCCGAACAGACAATATGAATTTGTGGGATAATAATGAGTTTATTAAAAGATGTCGACTATCTAAGAAAAGTGTAATTACTATTTTAGATCAAATAGTAAATTAACTTAGGTTCCGTACAGAGAGGTACAATAAAGATTTTAATATGCAACAAATAAAAATTCATTTCATAAAAATAATTTGATTTTATTACTTCAGCAATTTGCAGCACTTGGTAGATTTAACATTGCTATTGCTAAATTTGATAAAATTTATAAATCTACTTTTGAAAAAATAATTCAACGTGTAGTACATGCATTAGCAGGTTTTGGTCTTGATTATATACATTTACCTCGCACCCCACAAGAAAAGAGTAAAACAATGCTAGATTTTTGAGTATCACGTTTCCCAAAAGTAATAAGAGCCATTGATTGCATTCAGATTAAATTGCAATAACAAGGTATATCAGTAAAACTAAAACACATTAAAATATGTTGAGTAACAAAATTCTTGTTTCAAGGTGGGGATATTGCAGATAATTTTATAAACAGAAAGGATTATTTTTCACTAAATGTTCAAATAGTCTGCAATGCAAAAAATGTTTTTACATACATTGACACGATGGCCGGTTGCAACTCATAACAGTTACTTTTTTAATAATTCAGCTATTATGATGCGTTTTGAAACAGGTTAAATAGAAAATTTAATAATGTTGAGTAATTGTGGCTATCTTCTGCGTTTTTAATTATTAACAACACTAGATAATTCAACTACTAAAGCAGAAGGATTATTTAATGAAATGTATTTAATGAAATGTAAAAGTGCGTTCTCGGTTCTACGCACGTAAGAATTTGCGACATCTCACTCAATGTTTTTAATAATTTTAGGAATAAATTTATCTCCTTTATAGTAAATGGGAAATTTATCGAGAAGTGGAAAGACCAGCCCTAAACCAATTAAGAAACGCTTCTTACCTAAACTTTCTGCAAAATACAAAGTATAACCTTTTGAAATTATTGTTGACCAAAAGCAACAAATGTGTTTCCAGCATGATGGTGTTCTAGCTCATTTTTTAATTGCCGTTAGAGAGCATTTACATCAAACTTCTCTACGGAAATGAAAAGCACTTTTAATATTTTATGTAACTTGATTTATAGTTTTTGCTAGTAAAAAAGAATAAATTTTTTTATCTTAAAAATCGTTACTTTGCGGATTTATTAAAACTTTTGGTTTTGGTTTATAATACTACTTATTTAAATATTTTACAAAAAAAAACTTAAAACTTTGTTATATTTCATCTTTAATATAATTTAAAAATCTTCAAAAGACACTGGGCAGCCTGTACTGTCCCAAAATGTCAAGTTTTTACTGACTAAAAAACTCTACATTTTTTCATTCTTATCTTAAGGTAATTTGTTTGGCGCCCCTTGCACTGCGGTTTTGTTGTACACTTTTGTTGTTCTACTCTTTAAACAGCTTTGTTTTTTTGTACTTTTTGTCAATGGGTTGTTTATAGCATATTTGCGGTTAAGTTATGTTTGCCATAGATAGCTGTGCGTTGCTGTTTGCATTCATTCAGGGTCCCTTTCTATTTCTATTTTATGCAAATGTTTGTTGAGTTTACAGTATCCGGTTATTAGTCTTGTAAGACTTTGCAGTCTATTGCAACTCATTTGTGCTACCATTGTTTTAAGATAACGTGATCAAAACCATTACTATTTGTTTTGACAGTTTAACTTTGACAGATGTCAAGCAAGCAAGGTTATAAGAATGTATACAAATGAAGAAAATATTTTTATGATTGAATCCTACTTTAGGAATAGGCGGTTTGATAAACGGAAAATGGCTCTATTCTATTCCGGATTGTGTTCGAGAGTTTACTTCTGATAATTGTAAACATATGAAAATATTTTTATTAATGAATTCTAAGATAGGCAACTTTATTTACGCATTTTTACTACAGCTAGACACAAATAGTGTAGTCCGTACAATAGGCAATTTAATATACACAAAAAATATGTTAACTGTGGTTGCACTCATGCCTTTGACCGTTTTAGCATTTTTCATTTGCGCTTAAATTTTACACATTCTATTGGCGACGTTGTTCTGAGATTGAAAAATGCTAAAACGGGCAAATGCATGAGTTTAACAGCCAACATTAATTTTTGTGTATATTAAGTTGCCTATTATACCGGCCACACAATTTGTGTCTAGCTGTAGAGCGGCACAAACGTACATTAGATAGTTACAAATCCCAAACATTTATAATCACCCTGTACAAGTTGCTGTGTTCTATTTTAAGATTGCTGCAAAAAAAATCGGTTTTGTACAGGATCTCAAAAGCGGGTTTTAGTCCAGTAAATGTCTTTTTTGCTTCTTGTTTGGCAATTTGCCATAAAGTTTGTTGGTGTTTTGGTATCTATACCAGGCGCATTTTGCAGGCTCCGACTCCACACCACTGCGTTTAACCGTCCACAACTTCCCACCACCGTGAAAGGGGCTTTTGATAGCCTTCCAGTCAGGGCATATATTCCGGCACCAATGCGTTGCTTTAAATGTCAGAGGTTTAGACACACAGCTGCTCGTTGCCCCAAAGAGCAGATTTGCGCGTATGGAAAACCTCTGCATGATGGTAGCAAATGTCAACAGCCAATTACGTGTATCAATTGCGAAGGAGAACACTCCGCAAGATCACGTAATTGTCCGAAATATAAAGAAAAATTTGCTATCAAAGAAATCATGACTAAGAATAAATTATCGTATTTTGAAGCACGTAAATTGGTATCAATCTCTACACCAGTAGCCGGAATATTATACGCCAAAGCAACAACTGCATTGAAAAGCTCAGTAGACGTTAACAAGCTAATAAACAAACTTTTACCGCCTCTTATTGCTGCACTAAGCGGACAGATTCAGCTTCCTGCAGCAAAGAAATTACCAATACCGGTCATTAAGACCAACATGCCCCCACCAAATCCTCCGGGGCAACAACGGTTGAGGAGAAATGGAGTCTCCTTAACCAAAAACGTGGGGGAAGCACCCCCACACATTCTCAGGTTGGTCTTAAAACCGGCCTGACCAAACTTGTTTTGGCAGATACGCCAAAACAAATAGATAAGGATCAGTCTGATCGGTAAATGGAAGAGGGATGAAACCTCTTCCAGCAACGGTGACGACAAGGCCAGTTCGGCATCAGATCTTTCTGTTGTCGACAGTGGAAGTAATAGAAGTAGAAGAAGAAGGAAACCTGGCTGGAAAACGGGCAGATCACGCTCCCAGTTGTAGGCTTTTTATCACGTTTTTTAATTAAATGTTGTTTTGTACCGGCACTGCAGTCTTTTACAACTGCAGTGTCATTTGTGTATTTGTATAGGTCTTTCTGTTTTAAGGTTCTGACATTAAAGAATTTTTTGTCTTTGATGTCATCTGTGATAATAGTTTTAAGTTTTATTTATTGTATGGTTCTGGCATCAAAGTCTTTTAGAACTTCGATGGCATCGGAGTCTTTTAGAACTTCGATGTTATCTGTGATATTAATTTTAAGTTTTATTTAATGTATGGTTTTGGCATCTGAGTCTTTTACAACTCCGATGTTATCTGTGATATTATTTTTAAGATTTTATTGTTTACCTTGTCTACGTCCAAACATCAAAGTCTCTTTACAGCTTTGGTGTTTTATTTGTTTTGTGTTAACTTATTTTAATAGCTGTCTGTCTATTACGTGTTATTTATTTCTTAATTTATTTTATTTAATTAATAATTGATCCTGGTAAAGCACATGCTTTTTTGCGTGTGCTAACAGGAAACGCACTTCAAGCCCAAAAAAAATTCAATCTTCGAGGCTTCACGTGCACAAGAAGTGACGTTCTGCCGGGTGCCCAAGCCAAAGGTGAAGTCGCTATTTTTCTGAGAAAAAATTTACCGTTTACGGAAATAACCCTCAGAACTAGACTCCAGGCAATCACAATCCGGCTTCCCATCCCGATAAAAGCCACAATATGCAACCTGTATCTTTTAGAGTTCGACTAGACTTTGGAAGATATATAAGAACTTACTTCGCATCTTCCACAGCCCTACCTCCTGGTTAGCAATTTTAACGCCCACAATCCGCAATGGGGTTCCCTGAAGAAAGACACGCGAGGTCGTTTGATAGAAGATTTTCTCGATCAAAGCGACGCTGTCCTCCTCAACACGGGTTCCGCCACACACTTTGGGAGTAGGGGTACAAACTTTTCGGCAATTAATTTGTCTCTATCGTCCCCACGTTTAGCCACACGTTTATTGTGGCATGTATTAGAGGACCTTCACGGCAGCAATCATTTTCCCATCGCAATTAAAACCATTGTCAAACGGGTTAGACAGTCCGTCCCCCGTAGATGGTGTCTTGACCGCGCAGACTGGCAAGGTTTCCAAGCCAGTCTGGTCCCACCAGAGTTAAATGGTGAGGATGTCAAGACCGCCGCAAAGGTTTTCACTAATTGTATTGTCCGAGCAGTAGATGTGTTTGTCCCAAAGTCCAGCGGTCAGCTGTCCGGTCCGTTGGTTCCTTGGTGGAACGACGATATCCGAGTAGCTGTGAAAGAGAAAAAGAAAGCTTTTAATTGTTTTAAAAGAACCCCGACGCAGAAAAACATGATTGCTTTTAAGAAGACGCGAGCCGTTGCGCGTCTCAAAATTCTTGAAAGCAAGCAACGATTATGGAAGAGTTACGTATCGACGATCACGCCGACCACTTCGGTCGGCGAAGTGTGGAAAATGGTGGGAGCCGTGTCGAGAAAAAAATGTTTCTTTGTGGCTCCCATCCTGATCGTCGACGGACGCAAAGTCACCGAAGCGGCCAACAATGCAGACGTATTGGCATTTCAATTTGCGTCAGCCAGTAGCTTTCAAAATTATAGTGAGCAATTCCAGCGTCAAAAAAATCAATTAGAAACTCAGCTAAATTTTTCTTTTTCGGATTCTTTGCCCCACAACTCTTTATTTTCCTTAAAAGAGTTGGAAACGGCAATTAACGGTATGGGTACCTCCTCCGCACCGGGACTAGACGACGTGCCTTCTCAGGTTATTCGGCAACTTCCCTCCCGCATGACGGAGCGGTTGCTGGAAATCTACAACCTGATATGGGAAAGCGGCGTCTACCCGGAATGTTGGAGAGAGGCCATTATCCTGCCGTTGTTATATCCGGGCAAAGGTCCAAACAACGTCAACAGCTACAGACCAATTTTACTTACCTGCTGTCTCAGTAAACTTTTAGAAAAAATGGTCAACAACCGTCTGGTGTGGATGCTGGAAAGTAACGGTCTTTTAGCAAAATACCAGGCGGGTTTCAGACAAAATCACAGTACCGTTGATTATTTAATCTGTCTAGAAAATTCTATCCAAGACGCCTTCCTAGCACAAAAACACTTCGTAGCGGTGTTTTTTGACCTGGAAAAGGCGTATGACATGACTTGGCGATATAGAATTTTGCAGAAGCTGCACGCATGGGGATTCAGGGGCCGTATGCCTCTTTTTCTTGAATCTTTCATGCGCAATCGCAAATTTAAAGTAAGGGTGGGAACCACTAACTCAAAGACATTATGTCTAGAGAACGGTGTTCCTAAAGAATCGACAATCAGCGTCACCCATTTTGCGATTGCGGTTAATGATATTGCAGCTGCGGTGGTTACACCTGTACAAAAATGCCTGTACTTCGACGACTTGGTGATCTACATGGCGGGAGATACCATCCCTGCCATAACACGTCAACTCCAGATCACCACAGACGAAGTGAACAGAGAGGCAGAGGCAAAAGGTTTTTGCTTCTCTACGACAAAAACTTTGTGCGTGCATTTTTGCCATCTCAGAAGACCTCACCTGGACTCCGCGTTTGTCTTGCTAAGTTCCAGAATTACGTGCGTCAAAACAGTCTGTTTTTTAGGGTTCGTGCTCGATAGGACCTTATTTTTTCGGACACATATTGATGAATTGGTCACAAAGTGCAAAAAAGCCTTGAACGTGATCAAGTGCTTGTCCAACATCAACTGGGGTGCGCGGAGAGAGGTACTGTTGCGGTTGTACAAGGCTCTGGTTTTATCCAGGGTTAACTACGGCTGCGCGGTTGAAAGCCCTAGACGCAGTTTGGCAAACCAGTCTTTTGTTTGATTATTTATAATATAAATTGTGTTCATAAGAACAGAAATATTTATTCAAAATTGTCTTCGCTATCATGCGATGCCGTGGTCGTACAAGGCATTCTGACGAGGTTTGTAGAACCGAAACAATTGTCTATGTTTGACTCTTGGCCGTTGTGATACAATTGACTGATTTTGAATAAATTATTAATTCATTTCATAATCTATTGGCGATTCAAAATCGTTATAGCTGCGAAATGACTGCCAATTGCATAAATGCTAAAATGATACCGATTAATGCGAACATTTTAATATTAAAAATTGCAACTAGATGGCAAACCAGTCTTTCGTTTGATTATTTATAACTGTGATATTAGATTTAGTATTTATTTATTTATTTATTTATTTATTTAACCATTTTAATGTGCTGTTTTGTCTGTCTCAGGTCTATAACCTAATGTTATTATTATTTAAACAAAATAAATAGCTAATGACCTTAGTAGTCGATGCTAAAATACAAAAAAATAATAATAATAAAAATAATAATAATGATAATAATAATAATAATAACTCATAACGCATTAGCTGAACACATAACTCAACTACTCCATAATCCAAATAGTATGCCTGTATTTCTAACTCAGGGCGTAACATACTTAATACCAAAAAAATGAGCAAACAAAAAATCCAGCTAACTACCGTTCGATAACTTGTCTCCCAACTCTATACAAAATTATAACAGCTGTAATTACTGAATGTATTCAAAACCACATCTATAAATATAAAATAATTTAAACAATTAAAAATATAACAAAGATAGAATAAATTTTTATCTTTTTTGTTGCGGGTTTTACAGCTATTTTACATCGCCCCAGAAGTCTTACGACTTGTTTGAAGGAGGTTGATGGGACCAACAGCTTATTAGGTGACTTCCGAATCACCCGGTGGATAAAGAGCAAGTTATTATATTAATCATATTCAAGGATCAAACCCCGGACTGTTAGCGTGCTACGCTAACGCTCTATAACGGAGCAATCTCACCGATTATAAACTATTAAATAAGAAAAATGACTAATAGTGTCTAGGGTGTCAAAAATATTAATTTTAATAATTAAACATCATATCCATATACCCAGTCTGCTTCGTCGATCAGACGATCGATATCAGCAACCTGATCCTCCAAGACAATCGACAAACTAAAAGATAATTCAGACGTTCCAAAAGTTCTCGACAATCTATTCACAGATATCACAAATTGGGAGCACTTCAGATGCTATAAATGCCTGTGAGTCCATTGACAGTGACCGATGCAAAGCCGCGTGAGGATAACTTCTTTCCTACGCTTTTGGTTTTGGTAATTTTGACTAACCTAGTGTATATTACTAAAGAATACACCTATATAGGGTGTTAATTAATGTCGGTGAAATATTACACAAGGAAATTCCTCGTCTGATTCTAACACAAAACGTTTTTATTAGGTTATGGTCTAAAATACTTTCGTTTAAATTGGTTTTTAGTTGAAAAATATGCAGACATACATTTTATGTATGAGTTTGCAAATTTCAATACTAACAAAGCTAGAAGATTGTATCAACAGCATTATTCCAGTCATTTTTACGAGTCTACTATCGTCTATGTGAAACTGGAAATTTTAACCGAGCGTATCATCTAGCAAAAGCATCTAAAGATGTCAGGACTTTGGAAATTAAAAAAGTAGTTTTGAATATTGTTGAAAATTGTCCTAGTACAAATTAAAAAAAAAAAATTGTCAGCATTGGCAATCACTCATGCTCTGGTATAGAAAATCTTAGAATATTATTTATTTAATAATATTTATCCGTATTCAAAGAATATAGTAGTGACACTCCGCCGTGCAAATTACGTCGCAATCGAATCGAAATGACGTTAGAGAATTTAATCTATTGATCTAAAGATAGGTACCGACTTTTAAATAGAGTGAGATAATATGTATATATAAGTGCATGTGCGAGAAAAGAATTGTTCAAAACACTGCAATAATGTATAAATTAATATAATAAAAAATCTATTATATATTTTTTTAATTAGATGTTTATAATACAAAATAACACATTAATGAAGTATATGGTTTAGAAATAATTACTGTATTATTAAGATTTATAATATAAAGACATTTGTTCTGGATTGAATCAAAATAGTGTCTAGGCAACGTTGCATTTAATTTGACGATTCTATCAATAGAATTCCGGTACTCCGTTATTGCTTTCTGTCATAGAATACGTCAATTTTTAATCATTTTGTTTCAAATCAACTTGACTCAAAGCAACTTATTTTCATGTATCATCATTAATTGCTAAACTCAAATTGCAACATGAGGGTGAATAGAAAGCATCAATACATTATTTTTTTTTTACCAAAATTGGTTAAAATATTAAAAAAGTGAAACTTAATATATATATAGTATAATTATAAAGAATATAAAATCATCTCATTGTACAAACAGTGCAAATGTTAATTACGAGTGTATTAACCATATTTGTATCATATTTTTTAAGTAAACTGAAAAACTTGTTTTATTATGAAAATGAATATTGAAATTTCTGGTCTTTACAAACAATAAAATTTATATTTATTATATTAGGTAATGACTTTAAATTTTCTAATAATTTGATTCAATTAATATTAGTGAATATGATTTTCCAGTTTTTTTTATTTAAAATTATTGTTAACAATCAAAATTTTTACAATATATTGAAATAAAAGCACGATTTTATTTACTAGATCGTTTTTTGATATTAAAAAAAAATTCTATTTCTGAAATTTGACTAAAAGATACGCTTAATTAAAATTTCAAGTTTTATAAAATTAATTTGTATTTAAAATAAAATCTAATGGCAAGTTTAAAAACTTATGTAAACTAAATATTAGTACACAGCACTTTATATTAGCATGAGCAAGTGCAACGCAACAAAAGATACTTTAGTGTATATTAAGTTGCCTATTATTGCGGCCAATCAGCAGCACTAATTAAAATACATTTATTTTTTATGCTTATTTTTATATCCTTGTCGCACACATCTTAATTATATAGAGCACTCACGATTACAATTACTTCCGAGTTAGATTTCTATCAAGTATTTTGTCATGACAGGTACGAAAGCTGAACACGATTGAATTACTGACGTCATCTCAATTTGATTCGCTAAAACAACAAAGTTATTTCTTTTTAATTATTGTAAAATAAACAACCAGAAATTAATCAACATTTTATTAAACATTGTTTATTTAATTTTGTATGTTCAACCATAATCAAAAAATAAAAATTAAGGCGGAATATATGTTTTTTATTAATTGAGAATTAAATATATTGACATTGACGTCATTGCAATTAAATGGGGAAGTGTAACAACAGGCTATTCTTCTTCATAATTTTCAATTACGTTTGAACTTTTGTCAGTGGTTTTTTTAAATGTTGCTTAAAAATCCCTTATTCTATCAACAAATATTATTTTCTAACAAATCAAATTTTTTAAGAAATTCTATTCGGAATTCCCACAATAACCATTTGTGGGTTGAAAAAATCTCACACGCAATAAGTAAACAAAATTTCTAAAATCAATTTTTTGTGAATGTGTGTGATGTATTTCTTGATTTTTTTTAAAGCATGTCTTTGACAATATTTGACTGAAAAATAAAGGCCGGTTTATTCACGATGGTGCACCTGAACATTTCAAAATCAAAGTTTATCGGTTTTTGAACAGAACGTTTAACGATTGTTAAATTCAACCGTAAACTGCTATGTCTTTGACCTAAACAGCTTTGATTTTTTTTTGGGACACCTAAAATGTTTGGTTTATAACACGCCAATAAACACAAAAGAAAAGCTAAAAATTAAGATTGTAACTTCATTCCAGACTATACAAAACACCCCAGAAATATTCCAAAGAATCCGTCAATCGATGAAGAAAAGAAGAAGTATTATATATTTAACATCTTTTATAATCATCATGTTTCTTTTTTAAATATTTTTGTTAATTATCATTGTTATTAATAATTATTATTAATTACATATTACACTATTATGATTTAATTTTTAATTTAAATAAAATGTTGTTATATTCCGCATCAAATTTTGAATATGTAAATTTAAATTGTAAAGAAAAACTACTCTGTATTTCAAAAACAAAACATTTTAGACTATAACTTAATAAAAACTTTTCTGTTAGAATCAGACAAGGAATCTTCTTATGTAATATCTTTCCGATATTAATGAACACTCTGTGTATTAGAGTCGAGCTTAATTTTTCTTGTCAAATTTTAATAAGCGCTGGATGGAATTATGATGGAATATATAAAAAATAACTTTTTTAAATTTTTGGTAAAGTTTCATGATATCATTTGTTAACGAATGTTAAATTATGCTTAATTTATTGCGGAACACTTTTAAGAATGCTGCTGCTGTTTTGTAAATTATTTAATAGAAGTTATTTGCTCGGATAATGAAAGAGAGAAGCTTAAGTGCAATCTACTGTAGACACAATCGAAACTGCAATAACAACCCTGCCAACATTTTCTGCAATGGTACATTATTAGCTTCATCTTACTAATGATAATTTGAAAGTCGCACGGGCCGTTGCACATAACGATAGTAATAACATTTACATATTTTTGTACTTAATCTTTATCTCGTGATCTTCACGCCTGTACAAAACCTCTCACTCACCCTAGTTGTTTTAAGAAAATCTAAATTTGAATCATTGATTTGAGATGCTTTAATTTATTACAAATTATACCTAAATAAATATAAATTTTATTATTTTGCTAAGAATTCTTCTAATAAATAAATATACATTTTCTTAATGTTTGGATTAATAATTATAAAACTTAAGGGGGCAGTTTGATGAGTGTCATAAAACTACGAGCAGAACTCACGTAATTTAAATTCTTTTTAAAATCGTTTTTTTGCAACTTGTAGAGAATGGCGTAAGTCCACTTTCATAGCCCTTCCCAAAAAACCAAACGCAAGATGATGCGGTGACTATCGTACCATCAGTTTAATGAGTCATGCTCTTAAACTTTTTCTGAAAGTCATCCATGAGAGAATATACCGCAAGTTGGAAGAACGAATAGGACACACACAGTTTGGATTTACAAACGGCCTTGGAACCAGAGAAGCTTTGTTTTCAGTACAGGTTCTTACTCAGCAATGCAGAGATGTCAATAAAACTGTATACGCATGCTTCATCGATTTTGAAAAAGCCTTTGACAAAGTAAAACATCAGAAAATGCTTGATATACTTAAAAGCACCGGCTTAGATGATCAGGACGTCAGAATAATTGCTAACCTGTACTGGCAACAGAAAGCGACGGTGAGAGTATAGGACAGCCTCAGCGACGAAATGGAAATACGAAGGAGAGTACGACAAGGTTGCATCCTATCACCACTTCTCTTTAATGTTTACTCCGAAGAACTTTTTAAAGAGACTCTACAAGATGTGGATGAGGGCATTCAAGTGAACGGCGTAGTAATTAATAACATACGGTACGCGGACGACACCTTGTTAATCGCTGATACGCCTGATGGACTTCAAAGACTACTAAGCAGAGTAGCTGATGCTGGAGAGGACTACGGACTTAAACTAAATGCAGCCAAAACAAAATACATGATCGTAAGCAAAGACACAAATCCAATTGATACTGGTCTCCACGCAAACAACACGGCTATTGAAAGAGTGCAACGCATTACTTATCTGAGCTGCAATATGAATGAGAACTGGGATCACTTGGCCAAAATTAAAATCAGAATTGCACTTGCTCGGGAAGCCTTCCGGAAGATGAGATCCTTGCTATGTAGTCACAGTCTCAGCTTAAAGCTCAGAATACGCATGGTTAGATGTTACGTTTTTTCGGTGTTACTTTACATGGAGGCGAGAAAAATAGAGGCGTTTGAGATGTGGGTTTACCGTAGAATATTACAGATCAGCTGGGTAGATCGAGTAACTAATGAGGAAGTCCTGATAAGAATACACAAAGATAAAGAAGTAATGTCAAACATCAAAAAAAGAAAACTTTCTTATGACACATCATGCGCAACTCAAAATATCAACTACTACAGCTGATTATGCAAGGGAAAATTGCCGGAAATAGGGGACCGGAAAGAAGACGTACCTCCTGGGTAAAAAATCTGCGACAGTGGTACGGGAAGACTTCCGTGGAATTGTTCCGCGCCGCCGTCAATAAAACCATTATAGCCAGATGGATCGCCAACATTCGCTAGCGGATACGGCATCAAGAAGAAAAAGAAGAGAATGAAATTTCAAACCTATTGAAATATATAAAAATCCAAAACCTTCGATTGTTTATTAAATTTTGAAATTAATTTGTAATTTATTGTTGAATTATTTGCTTAAACTTTAAGAGTTATACTTCATTGAACATTAAACTTAGTAATCTTTTTATTGTGCTATAAGTTATTTTTCTTAAACAACTTATGTTACAGTTCTGCTCGTAGTTGTGAATGTATGATAAAATGTAAAATTTAAAATTTCCGCGTTATTAATTTTTCTAACAATTTAGTACTGCTGCAACATTAATTAAAATATTTATAAATATAGTCATATTATAAATTAACAGATTATGGCGGACGGTAACTTGATATTATTGTAATCACAATTATATTATATTATTTATCAATCCACCATCTGCTATAACCTATAAATTTATATTTATTATTATTTTAATTAATGTGGCAGCAGTACCAAACTGTTAGAAAAATTAATACACGCGGGAATTTCAAATTTCACATTTTATCATGCATTCAGACCTACGAGCAGAACTGTAACAACTGTTATTTTAGAAAAATAACTTATAGCACAATAAAAAGTCTAAAAAAGTTAAATGTTCTATAAAGTATATAACTCTTAAAGTTTAAGCAAATATGTCAACAACAAAATTACAAATTAATTTCAAAATTTAATAAACAATTAAAGGTTTTGGATTTTTATATATTAATGAAATATATAAAAATTCAAATCGATTAGAAATTTCATTCTCAACACGTTGCAACAAACCGATTTAAAAAAAAGAGTTAAATTGCGTGAGTTCTGCTTGTAGTTTTCTGACACTCATCAAACTGCCCCCTTAATAGCAATAATGATTAATTATAAAATATAACATGCTATGTTATCTTTTTATTAATTATTTGCTGTACAAAGTTATTTATATGCTTTACTCCAAAAGCAATTTTATGTAAAATGATCAAGTTACTTGTGCTCGGTGATCTATTAATACATTATATAGATACGAAGAAAATGTATGATGATATTTCTAAGTTATTATAATTTATTGTAGAAATATTTAAGTAACTAGGGAAGGAGTTTTATGAGTATAATGTTATTAAGTGCAAAAGCCAAGATCAATGATCCGATGTTACAGGTCAAATATACTATCACATGCATTATAATATAATATTGCATCTTGCGGTCGTAAATAAAATTTATCATTGCAATGAGAAACTTTTGGGATTAGTGTTTCATGTGGAAGGTAATAGAACCGATAAGATGTGAAATATTCAAAAGAATAGAAAAAGAGACAAGTGAAGGAAGTATTGTAGATAGATGAGAGTAATTTATGGCGTCGTAAGTAGGGTGGAAGTGACAAATTGATAAATATCTTTTATTCTTGGTTTGTTACGCAATTGCGTGCGCCCCACTTTAAATTATCGACTTGTTTGTTTTGCCGCGTATCCTTATGTCAACAAACTTCATTTTTAACTTCCCATGTGTTCTCATATTTACTGCCGTTTAAATTGATTTTCAAAATCTAGTTTTCATGTTTTTATATACATACATACATGATGACAAAAACAATATAAGCATGACTACTTTATTATTTCTTATTACAAGTTTCAATCATGTATCTATAAATATGAATAAAATATGTTTATAGTAGTAACATTATCCCACTAAAATGAGCAAGGTTAAGGTATCAAAAACAAAAACTAATTAAATTGTTGTATTGGTTTTAATATCAATTAAGTAACAGTAACTCAAGCAAGTTTGTTTTAATTTTTTTGTAAAATTTAAAATATGCTATACATTCAGATTGTAGGAAAAAATTTTAAACTACTTTTCTACGTCTGTTGAAAAAAAATTGGTATATTTTTTCTGTGCAGCGCTGGTAGAATGACACACGGCTCAAAAACACCGATATACCAAATAGTCTTAAACAAAAAGCATACGATATGGGCATATTACCAGTCACAATATGTGGCTTAAAAACTATGGCGCTAACCGTAAAAAGTGCAAACAGACTGCAACTCTGTCTAAGGGAGAGAAGGAAAAACAAGGATATCCTAAGAAGTTCTAGAGTAAAAGATGTAATTCAGTAAATATCCGAAATGAAGTAGAGCTGGGTAGGTCAGGTCGCAAAAGCTGATACCGAGAAAAAAAACTCACAGACTTTTACAATGGAGACCAAGAAGAACCGCCCGTGCCGGAGGAAGACCACAAAAAAGGTGAATTGACGACATAAAAGAGACTGCAGGAAGGAGATGGTACAAAATCGCACAAGACCAAAACCGATAGAATGTTTAAAAAAAAAGCCTACGCCCAGCAGTAGATAAACACAAGCTAAAAAAAAGAAAAAAAAACTTTTTTTATCTTCAAGTATGTCACTAACACTTTTCTATTTGACACTATTCTGTATAAGACATTTTTTATTGCCAGCACCAACACCTTAAATATTGTAACTATGGGCGCGTTTAGTTGACAACTGTTGCCATCATTTTGCTTTTTACTGCTAAATAAATGCGTTGTAACGTAGTATATGTAAGATATAGTGTTAAGGTGTATATACTGTAGATATTATTGTATACTATTATTAGTGATTGTTATATGTAAATATACATACATATATAGTTGGAATGATAACGACTTAGTGAAACAAAAACATAGCTAGACTAGTATCAATAAGATGTGACGTTTTGCCAATGTTTATTTGGCAAAACGTCGCATTATATAAAGATACATGAATGAACCTACAGAACAATACAATTAATAAAACTTACAATTATTATAAAATAAGCTACGGAGGGGTTGATGTGCTTATTGCTCATAACCCACATAGTTCAAGTATTAAAATATTATTTTTTGGTGTATAGCTGTATCCCTCCCACCAAACAAAATTGTTCCTGAATATTGTCACAGCCAGATTTGAATCGATTTTTATTAATTTATTAATTACTATTGGGGGGCTGTCATAATGCACAGTTACATATCAAATTTGCAAATTTATGTAACATGCACAATTATTACCGCATGGAGAGCGGAGGTTATGATATAAGTGCCTCTATGTCTGCCGATAGAGGGAGATTGTTAACAACCTAAAGTGAGCAATAGAAGACATAGGCATAGGTAAATTTATTATTAAGAAGTGAGATACAATTATAATTACTAATAAATTATGTAAAATAAGTTATAAGATATTTCTGACAATATACAAAAGGCGTAAAATACAACAACAAGATTACTATGGTAAAGTTTATCAGTACAATTGCTGCACACAAAGTTATTTTTACAAAAATAGGAAAATTATACATGTTGTATGAAACACAAGAGTTATTAAAACAAAAACAAAAACAGGCGGTATTAAAAAAAGAGGAACAACAAAGCCAAGCAAACTAGAATGAATTTAAGTTAATTGAGTTAGGTCAATGGGTTGTGTGAGTTGTATGAAAGCAACAAAGTGTAGATATTGATAAGACCGGTTATATCTTTTTTAAAATTTATGACGTTGTTATTAGATTGGATATGACACATTTCTAGAAAATTTCTTTTAAATTGATTGGGTTCCTATTCAAGGATAGAGTTGTCAGAGTACTCGGGTAGGTATCCGGTAGTGCTGTAATATATTTTCAAACCAGTAATGTTGGATTTTAGTTTGGCATCACTTTTGTGTAATGCCAGTCTTTTGTTAAGTTTTTGTGAGATCTGGCCTACACCTTGTTGCAATCCTTGCAAGAGATTTTGTAGATGATGTTAAACTGAGAAGAGATGGGTGTGGAATCTTTCAATTTTGAGAATAAAGAATTAATGGTACTACCGACACAATTGGCTATAAACAAGTTGGGACTGTTTTTTTTTTTAATAATCTGATTAAGTTCTGAGAAAGACCTTTAATGTGTTGTAGCTTTTTGTAGGTTATTATTTCTTTCGACAAGGAGGGTAAGACCGCATTAGGAGATACATGAGGTTGAGTGCAGTTATTATTAACTGTGGTGTGGTATATAAGTTGTTTTAGGAAAGGACGGGGGTAGCCAAGTTTTTTTTTGTGGAAAGTATAATAAGAGATTTTTAGGATGCGGTTTTTTAAAGCTAGGACAGTATTGATTTTTTGTTTGAGCGGGTGGTTAGGTTAGAAAGAAAGAAAAAGGTATGTAACGACCTGAGCTAGAAGGTTTGACAAACCAATCTATAGTAATGATGTTATTGTTACTACAAATTACCAAAGTGTCAAGAAAAAGAACGCTACATTGTTTTTTTTTCTCCACCGTAAATTGAAGATGTAGATTAAAGGAATTAAAAACCAAAAAAGTATGTTGAGTTAAGTTAGAAGGAACTGCAGTAATGATATCATTGACGTGTTGATACAAGAAGGACACTTTCTCCTTCGTCTAACAAAAGTTAAGCAAAAAATTTATTACTAATTCAGCAAAGGCCGGGCTGATAGAACCGCTCATTGGGAAACCATTTATTTGTTTGTAAAATTCATCATTGTAAAAGAAATATGTAAAATTTATAGAAGTTCATCTTCAATTTAATTCAATTCAAGGCTCTGAACCACGGTTGTAAACGGAGAGGGCCAGTAAATGATACTCTACGTGTGTGGTTGTTAACCGCGAATGCGGGAATAATACATATGTATTATGTTATGTAATTAGTGTTTAAGTTTAAGTAAATAAAGCTTAACTTAAACATAAGTTTCTAATTTGTTTTTTAAACAAATTAGTGAATCCCTTTTAATTCCTCCACCCACGGATTTACGAATCACCACCCAGCCGGAAGCACGCAAGTATGCGTGGCAGCGTTGAATATATCTTGCTAACCAACAATTGACCAATTTAGTCAAAGGTAAAATTTTAGGTTGTTTAAGTGAATGTTTGCCTGTGTTCAGCAAATTTTCTATTTTTGTCAGTAATTAAAATAGGCTGCAAGTCAACGGGTATTCTCTAAACGCGCCCTATGACATATTTAAATACATAATAATTTGTAATTTTACCGGATTCTTTTATTTTTGTAGTATTTTGATTGTTTATTTTAAGATATTTTGTAGAAGTAAACAAGTTATAAAAGTATAAATCTCAAACATTAACGCAAAAATATGTCAAGTGTAATTATACTGTTTTGCACCAACATTTTTTTTTACGCAATAGTATAACCGTACTGTGTAAACGTATATTGCCATTACAGTTTAAAAGTAAACTATTAAACAAACATTTTTTAGTGTAAAATAGATGCAAATTTGAGTATTAGTGTCAACATGTAAAATGTAACCTAGTAGAAATCTTTAACATTTTCTGTAAAACGTTATTCTATTTTTTTCTCACAGTGACCTTATAACTTAAAATTTACTATTTCTTCTAAATTGTGATATATTCATAATAATTAAATGTGATTCATGTTAAGTTTTCACAAAACACAGATAAATGTTTTTATAGTATCAAGTTATATGTCTCTTACAATAAGAACAATCTTAGTCATGGCTAAATACATGACAAAACAACGCATTAAAATTGTCTAAGCTTATTATAAAAATGGATCAAACATTTTGTGCTCTACGTCAATAGTTTTGTGCTCAAAATTAATGTTCTGAACGCACAATTTGGAATTTAATCTGAAAGTTTAACCAAACTGGGTCTAACAGTAACGCCAAAGTACCTCAGCATAATCGTAGTAGTAGCTCTGTGCAGAATATTGCCAACTGCTGTATTTGGTGATTAGAAAATCCAAGAAATAGCAATGTGGCTTATGCTTAACGGTTTTCTACCGGATTTTAAAATTGCAGTTTGCCAGTTTCTTAATGAGCAGTTTTTTACTTGCTTTATGTCTATCCTGTAAATGATATTTAATAAATGCCAGAATTTTTTTTGCCAAACAATACAAAACAATGAAAGTATTTTTGAATAAAGAAGACAGTCAATAATACCAATAAAGAAGTTTTTGGTAGCATTATTTATAATAGTTAATGTTTCATTTACATTATTTGCGTACAGAGCGTTTGAGGTTGTGTTAAGAGTAGGTAAGGGTAAACTAGTTATAAATTGTTATATTTGTTATATTTGTTAATGAAACGGTTTGGTAAATTTTTAATTTAAAGTTCCAAAAGAATATTACAGCGGCAAAGAGCAGTTATAAAAACATTGTTTTGGTTTTGTTATTATGTAGTGTTCTTTTATTTATGTTTTGAATTCTTTATAAGTTTAGTTTTCTTTATTATAATTAATTTGTTAACGAAATTGTTAAAATAACTGTTCTAAACGTTTTGATTCTACAATATTGAGAGTTGTAAATGATTAGTTTTTTGAAATATTAATTTATTCTATCTAATCTAATTTTCTAATCTTCTACTTCTGTTAATATTTCTTTTTTTACAATATATTTAATATTTCATTTGTACAGTGATCTTGAAAGTATTTATAAAATGTAAAAAAAAACAAACGTGTAAAAGATTTAGTAATAGATTCGTTTAGTTTAATTTTGACTTTAAATTAATGAAGTTGAGTACTTATGGTTGATAACTTATATCGAATTTTAAAAGTGTTCATCATCTGCAAAATTATGAATCTGACCTTCTAATATTTGAATAAAATCTATAATGTATGTCATATTTTTAATTTATTTATTTTATTAGTTGATACACAATTAAACGGAATATTACTTCTTAAAATTATAAATTTTTGTATATAAAACAAGTTATTAATGAACAGGGGGGTTATTCTGGCATATATCGCATATATCTTATCGCAATTAATGGAGGGAAAGTGTGACATTTAAATTATAAATTTGTAATTAATAATACGTATTGACAATAAAAAATACAATTAACATGAAGCTTGGTATTGAGTTTATTTTACTAGATGGTCCTGTAAAACGAAAAGAGATCACCGGCAGATTTTATAAATTAATGATGACGTCATTAATTGCAATAAGCGATATGCGATACATGCCAGAATAGGGGTCCAGTTGAGGTAGATACAACAATGATTTTGATAGTACATTATTAGATACATATAACAAATTTTGCGCACAACTGCGCACTTAAATACAGGGAGTTTATAAATGAATGGGATTATGTATTCACTTTAAGTATGCCGTCTTTTTAAAATTGTCCACTATACTATTTGTTTTGACAGATCAACATTGACAATACAACAATTTTTAAATGGCGGCATATTTAAAGTGATTTTTTTATCAGCTACAGTTTTTTTATATATATATTGCACCGTTTTGTTGTACAATAGTATTTGGTGCATGTATGCAATCAGTAAAAAGCAGTTTTATTTGTTTTAGGTTTTTATGATTATTGTAACTGTAGAAACTATAATCAATTTGTGCATTGTTAGTCAAATTTTACAAGTACTAAATTAGATGAGAACTAATTAAACAATGATCGGCTTTAAAATTTAAACATTTTTCTTAAAATAATCAAGGAAAGAATCAAACACATAATTTTTTTTAGTTTTACGAACCTTGTCAGACCGTAATACAATTTAATGCGGACATTTGATATTAAATTGCATAAAGTTACAGCCATTTACTATTTACATTATCAATTCTCTTCATAAGCTTAGGATTAATTATTCAAATTTGTCTTTTGCTACCTTGCAATGTAGTCATACAAAACACACTGACAAGGTTTGTAAAACTAAAACAATTGTCTGTGATTGACTAAGGGCCGCTTTTACACTCGTCGGATAAACTAATCCACAGTTATACCTGGTATAACACGCAATGCATTTTACAAATGCTAAGTTAGTTTATTCTCTAGGATAACCTATTGAAACGTCAATTGTGACGTTTATAAGCAAATTTAGATTGTCTCCTCTATAACGCAAATGTGTTTAAATGATAGTGACAACAAAAAGACAAAAATTGAAGCAACAAATCCTACTTTTTTTTAATTTATTTTATGTATGATATGTGCGGCGCTTAAGAGGTTATGTGCGTTATACTAGGTATAACTACTGCTTCGAGCACCAGGTAAGTTAACCCCGGTTTATTCCCCTCTAAACCCTAACTATGCTTTAACTGGAAATTGTAAAAGCGGCCCTAAGATCATTTGCTTAAGTTTAAATAAATATTTAATTTGTTTCATAACTAATTCATTGTAAACTCAAAATTGTTTAAAAGCAGCTAAATGGCTGCCAATTGCATAAATACTAAATGATACCAAATAATTTTGACACTAATGGTTTTTAGATGTTACTTTTTGCGCTTTTGGTGCCTATTTTTATGGCGCAAAACTCAAATAAATTTAGATTACAATTTATATGTATGAACTTAATGAACTTGTAAGTTAAAACTGGGATGTAATCAAATTAATTTGTTAAATGTTCTAAATAAATTAAGTAATTAATAAAAATATTGATTATTTATTTAATTAAGAATAAATCTATTTTTTTAGATCAGCGCCTTGCTGTTAAAAGTTTCCGCCAAAAACGCCATTAGTTATAAATTGCACTAGATGGAGTTAAAGTAATTTGCCTCATTATTTATTTTTCTTTGTATCTATTGAAAACTAATGTTGACATAGCATATGTTCATATAAAAAATTTGTTGTATGTATATTAGCTCAAAAACCATAAATTGTCTCAAAATAAAACTTTAAGTCACGTTTTTAGTAACACAATGAATATTTTATAGTTACCTTTTGTGTATGTATGTATATATATATATATATATATATATATATATATATATACATAGCATTTAGTACAGTCAAAAACAAATTGTATTGTAACAATGTAAAATAAAGATATATATATATATATATATATATATATATACAATGCAACATGCAAGACCATTTTAGATACGCAACGCAACATGCAAGATCACAAAGAACATACGAAGTCGTAGTCTCGTATGTTCTATATACGCAACGCAACATATGAAACCATGGTGAAGGCGCCAAAATATATGTGATCTTCTATAAGCGTGACCAGCTCTTTGGTGGGTTGCTTGTTTAGCAATGATAGAAATTTGTGACCGCCTACTGTTTTCTTTCGTTATTGCAACGTTTTATATAAATTCAATTTGCATCAATTAGTTTTGATTAAATTTTTATTCTGTGCTGCAATATGCTGATTAATTATACAAAACACGCAGTACTATTTATTTTTATTGGAATAATCCTTAATTTTATTTTAATACCTAGCAACGGCAAGTGGCATAATAGAGATATTTTTAGCATTATATTGTTTGAAACATCTGCTGCTTAAGCAGGCTATTGAACTGACATGACTTTGAGATAAACACAATTTCACGGCAATGTATTATAGTATCATTATATTATTTATTACTGCTTTTACTTATTGTTTTATTGCGCGTTAATATCATTCATCATTATATCAATCACAATAGTTTTCAATAATCAATATAAACTTTTTAATTATAATGAAACCTAATTAACAAATTTATTTTGCAGTTTTTAATAATAAATATTATATGAAAAAATAGTTTTTGTAATTTAATATGCAAAACTGTTCTATTTAATTAAAATTTATTTAACAAAAATTTCTAAGTATGCAGATTACAAAATATACAATAAGTAAACTTTTACTTCCACATTGTTTGACAAGTTAAATTGAATGCATGCAACTAAAACTAACTGAATTAAATAGTAATGATCTGGCGGCTTACTTATTTAGACGTTTAGTTGTTTACTTGTTTACATGTGTATTTGTTTAGTTGGTTACTTTTTTACTTGTTTATTTGTTTACTTGTTTACTTGTCTACTTGTTTTCCTGTTTACCTGTTTACTTGTATACTTGATTACTTGTTTATTTGTTTATTTGTTTACTTGTTTACTTGTTTACTTGATTACTTGTTTACTTGTTTACTTGTTTACTTGTTTACTTGTTTACTTGTTTATTTGTTTACTTGTTTATTTGTTTCACACAAACAACAGTACAACAAAACAAATAAAAAAAACTATATTATGTGTATATTATTGATAGCTTATTTTAAACGGATAAATACTATAAAGTTTAGATAATATTAAATGTTACATTATAGAAAAAATGTTTAGTTAAATACTTAAAAAATTGCAATTGCAAATTAATTAAATTATTATTATGCGCAAAAATGGTTTATACTTAATAAGTGAAAAAAAAACAATAAATACAATAAATAACAATAAAAGATTACAGAATAAATTGTTTACTTTTTTACTTGTTTTTTTGTTTACTTGTTTACTGGTTTACTTATTTAGTTGTTTATTTGTTTACGTAATTACTTGTTTACTTCTTTGCTTGTTTACTTGTTTAAGTATTACTTGTTTACTTGTTAACTTGTTTACTTGTTTTTTTAGTTTTCTGTTTAGTTGTTTAGTTGTTTACTTGTAAACTTGTTTTGTTAGTTTGTTGTTTAGTTGTTTAGTTGTTTAGTTGTTTAGTTGTTTAGTTGTTTACTTGTTTACATGTTTACTAGTTTATTTATTTAATTCTTTACTTGTTTAGTTATTTGTTTACTTCTTCACTTGTTAACGTGTTTGCTTGTTAACTTGATATGTTGATAACTTAATAAATTGTTTAATTATTTACTTGTTAACTTGTTAACTAGTTTACTAGTTTGCTTGTTAACTTGTTAACTTGATAACTTGTTTATTTGATTATTTGTTTACCTGTTCAATTGTTAACTTGGTTATTTCTTTGCTTGTTTATTTGTTTACTTGTTTACTTGATTACTAGTTTACTTGATTACTTGATTACTTGATTACTTGTTTACTTGTTTACTTGTTTACTTGTTTACTTGTTTACTTGTTTACTTGTGTACTTGTTTACTTGTTTACTTGTTTACTTGTTTACTTGTTTATTTGTTTACTTGTTTACTTGTTTACTTGTTTACTTGTTTACTTGTTTACTTGTTTACTTGTTTACTTGTTTACTTGTTTAATTGTTTTATTATTTACTTGATTACTTGTTTATTTGTTTCACACAAACAACAGTACAACAAAACAAATAAAAAAAACTATATTATGTGTATGTTAAGATAATATTAAATAAGTAATTTATTCGACGTTGGGCCATTACAGCTTAACGCTAGAGAATTGCCGAGTTAGTCGCCTCGTCTTGTTGTGGTGCCACTAGTAGTATTGTTATGGAAAAATAATAAATCCTATCACATCTTCGAGAATATCAGTAAGCTTTTCTCTCTAAAAAAATATTAGCACGCACAGCGCCGTTTTTAAATTAAAATTAGTTTTTATAGGACAAAACGCCAACCAACTCAATATCCAAACGATAAGATTTTAGTCATTACTTTTTTTATATGTTGAACTACATACAATATTCTATGTCTTTATGTTTTTAGATAAAGATTTGAAGTTGTATTTAAAGAGTAAAAAAATAACAAAAAACTAATTAAAAACGTCACATTTTAAAAATTAATTGCAAAGACACAACTTATTGCATCAAATTTCTACAAGTTTGAGGACACAGATTGGACTTTCTTCTACAATGCGTGAAAATTTTATTCAATTATATTCAGGCGTTTTCTTGCTGAGTTGGATGCTGTAAACCCTTATAATAGCGCAATAATTCTCCCCCCTTAATCAAATTAATATATTTTAAGTTTTAATCCTAATGCATTCAATTTAATTTAAAACAAGATATCTTGTAATGTGATCATTCAGATTAATTGAAAAATAAATTTTTGTGTTTATTAAAAGCTTATTTTATGCGGTGTAATAATATAAAATAAGAAATTCAACTGCCGACGGATAAATACTACAAAGTTTAGATAATATTAATTGTTACATTAAAGAAAAAATGTTTAGTTATATACTTAGAAAATTGCAATTGCAATTCGATTAAACTATTACTATGCGCAAAAAAAGTGTACAATTAATAAGTGAATAAAAATAAAGTAAATAACAAGAAAGAGTTATAGATGAAGCTTGTTCAGTTGTTTACTGGTTTACTTGTTTATTTGTTCACTTGTTTACTTGTTTACTTGTTTACTGGTTTACTTGTTTATTTGTTTATTTAGTTACTTGATTACTTGTTTACTTGTTTACTTGATTACTTGTTTACTTGTTTACTTGTTTATTTGTTTACTTGTTTACTTGTTTACTTGTTTACTTGATTACTTGTTTACTTGTTTACTTGTTTATTTGTTTACTTGTTTACTTGTTTACTTGTTTACTTGTTTACTTGTTTACTTGTTTACTTGTTTACTTGTTTACTTGTTTACTTGTTTACTTGTTTACTTGTTTACTTGTTTACTTGTTTACTTGTTTACTTGTTTACTTGTTTAATTGTTTTCTTATTTACTTGTTTACTTGTTTATTTGTTTCACACAAACAACAGTACAACAAAACAAATAAAAAAAACTATATTATGTGTATGTTAAGATAATATTAAATAAGTAATTTATTTGACGTTGGGCCATTACAGCTTAACGCTAGAGAATTGCCGAGTTAGTCGCCCCGTCCTGTTGTGTTGCCACTAGTAGTATTTTTATGGAAAAATAATAAGTCCTATCACATCTACGAGAATATCAGTAAACTTATCTCTCTAGAAAAATATTAGCACGCACAGCGCCGTTTTTAAATTAAAATTAGTTCTTATAGGACAAAACGCCAACCAACTCAATATCCAAACGATAAGATTTTAGTCATTACTTTTTTTATATGTTGAACTACATACAATATTCTATATCTTTATGTTTTTAGATAAAGATTTGAAGTTATATTTAAAGAGTAAAAAAATAACAAAAAACTAATTAAAAACGTCACTTTTTAAAAATTAATTGCAAAGAAACGACTTATTGCATCAACTTTCTACAAGTTTGAGGACACAGATTGGACTTTCTTCTACAATGTGTGAAAATTTTATTAAATTATATTCAGGCGTTTTCTTGCTGAGTTGGATGCTGTGAACCCTTATAATAGCGCAATAATTCTCCCCCCTTAATCAAGTTAATATATTTTAAGTTTTAATCTTAAAACATTCAATTTAATTCAAAACAAGATATCTTGTAATGTGATCATTCAGATTAATTGAAAAATGAGTTTTTGTGTTTATTAAAAGCTTATTTTATGCGGTGTAATAATATAAAATAAGAAATTCAACTGCCGATGGATAAAAACTACAAAGTTTAGATAATATTAATTGTTACATTAAAGAAAAAATGTTTAGTTATATACTTAGAAAATTGCAATTGCAATTCGATTAAACTATTACTATGCGCAAAAAAAGTTTACAATTATTAAGTGAATAAAAATAAAATAAATAACAAGAAAGAGTTATAGATGAAGCTTGTTCAGTTGTTTACTGGTTTACTTGTTTATTTGTTCACTTGTTTACTTGTTTACTTGTTTACTTGTTTACTTGTTTACTTGTTTACTTGTTTACTTGTTTACTGGTTTACTTGTTTACTTGTTTACTTGATTACTTGTTTACTTGTTTACTTGTTTACTTGTTTACTTGTTTACTTGTTTACTTGTTTACTTGTTTATTTGTTTACTTGTTTACTTGTTTACTTGTTTACTTGTTTACTTGTTTACTTGTTTACTTGTTTACTTGTTTACTTGTTTACTTGTTTACTTGTTTATTTGTTTATTTGTTTACTTGTTTACTTGTTTACTTGTTTACTTGTTTACTTGTTTAATTGTTTTCAGATTTACTTGATTATTTGTTTATTTGTTTCACACAAACAACAGTACATTAATTCAAAACAAGATATCTTGTAATGTGATCATTTAGATTAATTGAAAAATGAATTTTTGTAATTATTAAAAGCTTATTTTATGCGGTGTAATAATATAAAATAAGAAATTCAACTGCCGACGGATAAATACTACAAAGTTTAGATAATATTAATTGTTACATTAAAGAAAAAATGTTTAGTTATATACTTAGAAAATTGCAATTGCAATTCGATTAAACTATTACTATGCGCAAAAAAAGTTTACAATTAATAAGTGAATAAAAATAAAATAAATAACAAGAAAGAGTTATATATGAAGTTTGTTCAGTTGTTTACTGGGTTACTTGTTTATTTGTTCACTTGTTTACTTGTTTACTTATTTACTTGTTTATTTATTTACTTGTTTACTTGTTTACTTGTTTACTTGTTTACTTGCTCACATAAACAAACTTGTGAAAAAAAATTCTTCAACAATAGCGGCTGTAACAAAAATACGAAATTACCTACCAAAAAACTCAAAAAAATCAGTTTATCATGCAATATTTGCATCACATAACAAGTACCTAAACCATATCTGGGGAAACACAACCAAAAAAAACATAAACAAACTACAAAGACAACAAAATAAATTCATCAAAATTCTATACACACTGGACAGAAAAACACCTTCAACTGAACTATACAAGGAAGAATTAAATATAAATAAGATGATAGACTTGAACAATATACTATTGCTATATAAAATAAATCACAAAATGATAAAAACCAATATAAAAATACAGTCAAACAAAGAAATACACAACCACCAAACAAGAAGAAAATCGCACATAAGGACTACAAAATATACAACTGTTAAATGCAGACAGACACTAACAACAGAAACTACAAAGCAATACAATAATCTGCCAACATTTATAAAAAGTCTTAATTACATACCATTTAAATTAAAAATAAAACACATGCTACTACACAACAAAATATAAATTAAATAAATAAAGAGAACAACTCAAATAAGCCTTCAATACCAATAGCCTGAGACGGGAATAAATACCCACAAACCTCAGGACGATGAGAGAGGGACGAAACCATTTTTTATTTTATTTTATACATTAAATATATATATTCATTTTATCTTAATTTTAATTTGTGGCTAGACATAGTTATATAATTAATTTTTAGTTTAATGTACATATGTAATAATATTAATAATAAAATTCTTACTTACTAAATTCTTACTTACTTGTTTACTTGTTTACTTGTTTACTTGTTTACTTGTTCACTTGTTCACTTGTATACTTGTTTACTTGTTTACTTGTTTATTTGTTTATTTGTTTACTTATTTACTTGTTTATTTGTTTACTTGTTTACTTGTTTACTTGTTTACTTGTTTAATTGTTTACTTGTTTACTTGTTTACTTGTTTAATTGTTTACTTGTTTACTTGTTTACTTGTTTATTTGTTTATTTGTTTACTTGTTTACTTGTTTACTTGTTTACTTGTTTACTTGTTTACTTGTTTACTTGTTTACTTGTTTACTTGTTTACTTGTTTACTTGTTTACTTGTTTACTTGTTTACTTGTTTACTTGTTTACTTGTTTACTTGTTTACTTGTTTACTTGTTTACTTGTTTACTTGTTTACTTGTTTACTTGTTTACTTGTTTACTTGTTTACTTTTTTACTTTTATACTTATTTTGTTGTTTACTTGTGTAGTTGTTTACTTGATTACTTGTTTACTTGTTGTTCTGTTTAGTTGTTTATTTGTTTACTTGTTTATTTGTTTAGTTATTTACTTGTTTAGTTGTTTACATGTTTAGTTGTTTTGTTGTATACTGGTTTACTTGTTTATTTGTTAAATTGTTAACTTGTTTAGTTAGTTTGTTGTTTAGTTGTTAACTTGTTAACTTGTTTCACACAAACGGAACAAATAATTAACAATATTATGTGTTTTTTGAGATAAAATAAAATAAGTAATATCCGCCGTCGGACCATTACTGCTTAATTCGGTTAATATGTTTTAAGTTTTAATATTATTTCATTTAATTTAATTCTAAGCAAGTTATCTTGTATTAAATAATAATTTAATTAATATTGGATTGTTGTATTTATTGAAACCATATTATACGCAGCGTAAAAATTATAAAATAAAAAATTTAACTGTTACTTGAAAAACAAATTTTTTATTTGTATACTTAGACAATTGCATTTTCAAATTAAATAATCAATTAACATGCGCAAAAACGGTTTACACTTTTTACAAGTGGAAAAAAATAACAATAATAACTTCTTCAAGCTTATATACGTAGATTGATACCTAGCATAAAAGTGTTTTTAATTATACTACATTTATTGTGATATAATAAGAAATAAATCATAATTTAAAAAAAAATAATGTAAAATAAAATAATAGTAGCCTATACAAATATCATTACAGAGAAAATAAGTTAAAAGGATGCTGTAATATCCAAAAGAAACGGTCTACTACAAAAAAATACACATAAAATCTATTTATAGTTTTACGTTTCCCCTTTTATTGATGAAGGTTGAGTGAAGAAGTTAATATATTCCTGTCTTTAAATGCTTCGTTTTATACTTACTAATATAATTATATCGCATTTAATGTAAAATATTACATTATATTAAATGCAACTTGATTTGTTAATAGTATAAAGTAGATTTAAATGAAAAAAAAAAAATTGCTTGCTTGTCTAATAAATTAATTGAATGATTAGTATATTTAAATTTGTGTGATGGCATTTCATTCAAAATAGGGTAAAATAAAATTACAATGAAGATAAAGAATTGTATTATGTAATAGGTTAGGTATTTACAATCAAAACAGTTTGCTTAACAAGCAACGTTGGCTATGGAAATAAAATAATGAGCGTGCGTTATTTGTTCTATCGGCCAGCCTACACAAATTAAAACCTGCTGTAACTTTTTTATTTAAGAGTGTAAAAGAAAGGTACAGTTAGCTTTCTGCTACAAATTTGATTTTCTATCTATATGTTCAATAATTAGAAAAGTATAAAAGTGACTTTGCATGTTGCATTGTAAATATATATATATATATATATATATATATATATATATATATATATATATATATAATAATCGGTTTAGAACGTCTTTTGACGTTGTCTGATGCCCGTTTGCCACTCTTTTTTATTATCCCACTGTTCTTCTACTAGGTTTTTTGCAGTCATTGCCGTTTTAATTCCCTGAATCCACCTTTTCTTTGGCCTTCCTTTTTTTCTTCTTTGTTGTGGCACCCATTCCATTGCTTGATACATTTTGGAAAACCACTAGCATTTATGATTTTTAGATTAGAGGTAAAACTATTTATTTTATTTATAGATTTTTAAAGCTCAACTTTATGATTAATATACAATAAAGCTCAATGACAAAATTAAGATGTCAAACCTTACCTAAATGCATTGCAAAACTATTTAAGTTTGTCAAAGATAAACATTTTATTTGTTACTAAAATATGTCAAAAGATCTGTGTTGAGTCAGAATATATGTTGTTTTTGACAATTTAATAGTTGAAAACTGATATATTGTTTTTATTTATAAATTGGAAAGTAATGCCAATAATTCAAAGGGTTTATTAGTATAACTAAAAAAATCAACCAAAAAAATTTAAACAAAATTTATAAAATGTTGTATGCTGGCATTGTTACCACGATTAAATTAAATGGCCAGAATACATTTATATTGTCTAAATATTTACATACTAATAAATTGATGATACCTTCCCCATTCAAATATTTTAACTTAAAAAATTTAAAACGCTCTGCCATATTTGTCAACATGGTCTTTGAACAGTATAAAGTATGAAGGCTTCTTTCATCTGCAAAACTAAGTTAAATTCCTTTGTGACTAACATAAGGCAAAAGATCTATTGTCAAATGTTTTGATCAAAATTTATATTGAGTATTTGAAGAAAAATTATTTTGTTCTAAAAACTTGATACAGTAGAAATTAATAAATTTTAGTTTTTTTTATAGTGCAGTTGGTCTTTAATTTAAAGAATTATACCTGTTTTTTTTTTAGGTATAAATTTTGCAATTTTTTAACAATTTGAAAATGTTCTCATTATTTTAACATTAGCTGGCATTGTAAGTACAACAATAAGAGAATTTACAGGAATTAGATGAAAATTAGTTTGCTAAAATTACTGCTTTTTTTTATTAACTAAACTGTTTTGATAATTTTGAAAAAGGAGTATTGAAAATTTTAAATTACCTTGCAATTTTATTTTTTATGGAAAGCTGAAAATTTTAATTAGCTTAGTTTCTGTCAATCTTTTTTAAGTTGCATTAGATTGTCACAATGTTTACGTTTTTTTTAATAATTTGATCAAAACAGTTACTGATGTATGTCTTTTTTGTTTAAGTTGAGTACAAATATTTTGTTTTGGTTTAATAACAGACAATAGATTACAATTTTTATGACATTCTGAATAGTTTCAGTGAGATTTTTTGCTACGATATGTGTATCTTCAGAATATAAGCAATAAGTATCAAAATCAAAATGATTAAAAAAATGTTTTATTTTTACTATATTTGTCTTAGAATAATTATAAATGAGTTGCGGTTTAGGTTTGTTATTAATAGAAAAAGATTTTTTAACAATCAAAGTAATAAGCAAATAATCGGAATTTCCTAAAGCAGCCTTAACAGTAGTTGTAATTGGTTTATCAAAAAATTGTAACAATATTTGGGAATTGCATTTTAGTACAGTTTCCTTAAGAAGCACACTCGATAGAGTTGGCACAACATGCAGAATAAAATCTTTTAACCTTTTTTTCGTTTTGGTTGGATACGATTTCCCAACAGCCATTTTTTCTGCAAACCAATGTTTCAGACTGTGAAATTGGAGCCGCCCTGTTACAACAAGCAAATGGCCATGACCAAGTCATTGCATACGCCGGCCAAACTGTCAAACAGAAAAAGCAAAATTATTTCACTACCAAAAATATTAAGTGGTTGCACTTTTGGAAGATCTCCAGTGGCAAAGCGGCACAATAAGCAATACTGTTAATGCAGTACCATTTTAAGGTAGAATACCGCAAAAGAGTATTAAATCAAGTTGCCAATGCTTTTTTTATAAAAACCAGTAGAAGCCAGTTCCATGGGTAAAGTCTTAATTGTTACTGCCAAACCCGACTCATGGTACACTAACATGATGCAAAAAGTTGCCTACAAACCAGGATGTCTTGCCGTGAAAACTGTGCGTTGAGAAGTTGGTCCGCAACCGTGTCTTGATAAAAAACCATTATCATCTTACAGCCAGAGAGTAGCTACAACAATAAAACAAATTGTCTGCAATGGCTGACTGCCAACAACGCGCAACAATTTGACAACCGAGAGTTTTGGTTTTTCTTGAAAGATTTTTGCATCAAATGGTTCAAAATTCTATCGTACACACCGCAGGCTAATCCAATAGAACGAACCAACCGTTCCGATAAAATTATGATCTTGCAATATTGCAAGACCAACCACAAACAGTGAGACTAACACTTGCCCAACTTGATGTTTGCTCTAAATACAGAGAAACATGCTGCCACTTGCTATTTCCAAGTGATTCACTTGAATTACGTCCTCCAGTAGATCAACCATTGTTTTACGCAAAATTTCAGAAGTTTTGGGAGACTTTGGAACACGTTTGAGTTAATTTAGCTACCGCTAATAATAATAATTCTAACACGTAAAGTTCCTATAAAGTTATGTTCTAAAATGCTTCTTTTTTAAAATTCAAGGTTTTTTCTAGAATTTTAAAATTTGCAAGATTAAAATGGTTTTTTGAATGATTTTTGACATATTGCTTTGATGTTTGGTTTAAATTGGTTTTTAGTTAGAGTTACATTTTATGTACGGGTTTACAAATGGCAATACTTACAAAGCCAGAAGGTTGTATCAACAGCTTTATCCCAATTGTGTAATATCTAATAGTAAAACATTTACACGAGTCCACCATTGTCTATGCAAAACTAAAACATTTAACCAAGCAAACTATCTAGCAAACAAATTACCACAACTTTATAGAAATTTTTTGTGTTAGAATCAAAATAGAAATTTTTATGTGTAATATCTTTTTGCCATTAATTAACACCCTTTTTATATAATTTTTTCTGTTTTGTAAAATAAGAGAGATGTAACAATTTTGAAGTTTGTTTTTTACCTAATAAATAAGTAGCATTCTCAATGTTATGCGAGGGGTAAGTTTATATAAAATTTTATTTTTAATAGATTTGTCTGGTTATGCGAGCCCTACGAGGAAACACGGATATTGCGAAGCCTAAGTGCATATGTTTATATTGTCCACGGTTTATTTGACGCTCAACGGTGTTGCCAATTTTTTCGTGATTAAACCAAATAAAATATTAGAAAATTAGTTGGACAAATATTTGAATAAATGTTTAAATTCAACAGCCAAATATAAGTAATTTATCACATAATAATTTTAAATAAATAATATAACGTTAGTATTCTAATGTTATATAGAAATCAATGTAAAAAAATAAATCTATACAATACCTGATTGTTGTTGTGACATAATAAGTAATTTCTAAATATTACATATTAAAATTTAAAAAAAAAAATTAAATGTATGTAAAGTTTTATTATTGGTTATTTATTAATATCAATACTTATAATTTGTTAAGTAAAAGATAAAAGTCCTTGGAGATGTTTGTGACATTGCTTTACTCAAAAACCTCTTAGTTTAAATTAGTATTTTGTTAGCTCAGACCACAGTCCAAAAATCTTAAATCTTTATGGGAAGAGTTGACTGCGTTATTTTTGATTTTACTAGACTCATCTCGCTAGCAATGGAAACTCTACAGGTTTTGCCAAAAATAAAATAGATTGATTGAGTTTTAACAGAAAACCAAAGAGCTCATCTAACTTTAAATAGCAAAATTTTATAACCCAATTGACCTAAACAAACTAAATCAGTTCAATGATAAAGTTACTTTTTAGGCTAATAAGCCAAAAACCTAAACTAACTTAATGGTGAGATAAAGAATGCAATAAAAAAGTACAAAAATTAGTGATGAAAATCTGTTTTTGATTTTTCTAACAAAGATAATAAACTAATGTATAAAAACAAGCGTACACCGCTTTCTTTTATTTATGACAGAGAAGCTTTGAAAATATTTTGGAAAACAATGTCAAATTATTTGCTAACAACTTCATTGCACGTTGTTCTACGACAAAGACTTAGATTTGAACCACTTAAAAAAATGCACAAAAAAGTAAGATATTGTCTGCAGCGTACTGCTTCAGCTTCAATTTTTAAATTGGTTAAATTGGGGTTTTGTACTTTTATGGAAAAATTTAGAAAACTTAATAAATAAATTGTTTTTATACTAATTTGTTAAATATACCTAAAAGTTTTCTTAATTTTAAAATTAAAAAACAAAAAACACCTTGCAACAAATAAACACTTTACCTACACGGACGCGAATTTTATCATCTATTGAAAACCGATGCAACCATTGCCACCTGCTGCCAACAATCTGCTTGCCGCCACTCAACCAGTACGCTTCTGAATGCAGTTAGACTTTAACACTGCAGGGAGGGCTGTATTTTTCTGGAAAAGGCTGTTAAAAAACATCTCTGTTAGGAGCGCAAACAGATAACATGTCACCCTTCTTTTGTGTTTCAAAAACCCCTTCAACGTGCGCAAACATGAACAAGATGAGCAAAACGAGGTCAATAATACGATTAGAATCTACACGGATGGTTCAAAAACCAAAGAAGGTTCTGAAGCGGAAATCTTCTCGCAAAGTCTGGATCTTAAAATATCTTTATTTCTAGGAACGCACACAACTATCTTCCAATCAGAAATAGTACAACTTATGGGGTTATGAAAAAAGTAAACCGCAAAAAATCTGGTAAGAATGTTCAAACTCTAACAGATAGTAGAGCGGCCCTAATAGCTATAAACAAGCTAATTTTGAATGTCATCGTGTCCTTACTTTAGCAGCCTGTAGAAATAACATTAAGCTGTTTTAGGTAAAAGGACATTCTAACAAAGTAGGTAACATTGAGGAAGACGGGCTAGCGCATAAAGGGTCAACCTTTATGACGTGAGGACATGAATCATGAACTGCTTTAACAATCAAAAGCTTGAATAACCTACTAAAAATTAAAACACACAACGTACTGGAAAAGCGTTGGGATGACATTCTCTCATAGAATGTCTATTGGTTTGACATAGCTAGGAAAACCCCTCCAAGCGTTGTACTTGCATACATCAGTTAAATGCTAGAACAACAGAGTAAGGTCACTACTGGAGGAAGTACAAAAGGCCTAATGAGTCCTACGTGCAGTAGACTGGTTTACCCTCCATATTCAAATCCAAACCCATCCAACCAATAAAAATACAAAAACTTGAACTCTAAATTCAAAAAAAGATAAAGAAAACGGAATAAGACATACGTTCTCTACATTAACTCGACGGCAATAAATTCTAAAAAGTTTTATGGCTACTACTATAAAGTCGTAGAAATTTTTTTAAAAACAAATCATCACTCTAAATTTTAGGTTGCAACCCTAGCTCATCGGCATCAACTTTTAAAAGCTATCTAAAGAAAAGCCTGTAACAATGTAAGAAACAAGTTTGAGATTCTAAAATAAGCATTATAGACGACTTTTTGTTAAAGAATTTCTGTTTAATATTCTTTAATGTTCTTCTACAAACAAGTCCACAACAAAGCTCAAATAGACAACAACCTGTTTACCATATTGAATATAATAATTGCAACATTTTTGGGCAGCATTATGTTGTCATTAATTGACAATTTGATGGCACATGACATAAAAATTTAAAAAATTAATAAAAACTGCTATAGCTAGAATTTTACAGCTTGTTTGAAGGGGATTGTACATTTAGAAAGTAATGCAAGCATTACATTTAACATAGTAAAATTAAAGAAACAATAGCTTAAACATAGTACATATCTATACAAAACAAATTTAAAAAAATAATAATATATTGTGTATTTACTTTTTCAAACATAAAATAATAAAACAAGTTACTATGTATTTTATCACAAATTTACTCTTACGAATACATTACTAGTTTTGGCTCTACTTATAGTTATATAACTTATTACATCTGTAGAGCCAACACTATTATTGTATTTGTAAAAGTAAATTTGTGATAAAAAACATAGTAACTTGTTTTATTATTTCATAAACATGAATTATCACGTAGTAGAGGTCACAACCATTTATTATATTTTTCAAACATATTATTGTAATAGACTGTTTTATAGAAAAGCATTGATGCCAAACTTAAAGGCTTCCTATAATCCATAAAACATGTTTGGCTCCTAACATCCGTAAAACATATGTACTGTATATGCAGTTTAAAACATATATATATATATATATATACATGTTAACTTGAGGAACCTCTAATAAGTTCAGTTGATTAATTTGTTTTATTATTAACCACTACTTCAACTGTTTTCTTTCAATTAGATAGGTTTCAAATCAGCAGTTTGCAACTCTTTTTATGCCATACTTGTTGAGTTTGATAAGTAAACCTTTGTGGTCGATGCTATTTGAAGAATATTTAAATAAATGTAATTGTGAAATCAATGATGTGATAAGTTATAATTTTATGTGTTTAAACAAGCATTGGTTAGCAACGGATAAGCTATCTCTATTAAATATATCAAACTTTAAAGCAGTATCAGGCTTCTGTCGTGAAAAAGGGCAGCGTGGTGGAGTAACAATACTTTCAAACCTTAAAATACCAAGTGAATCAATCCAAAGTATACAAAACCTATCTGTTACTTATCATATAGAGGTATGTGCTATTATTACTAATTTTTTTGTATTAGCTTCAATTTATAGACCTCATTCTGGAGACATGAATATATTTTTAAATAATCTGTCAGAAGTTTTGCAAATCTTACAGTCCATGCATGAAACAAAAATACTCATGGGGGATTTTAATGTTAAATTTAACAATGAGCATAATAACGCTACACTGGATTTAACAACATTATGTCTTTCGTATGGGTTACGTGGTCATGTTAAGGACCGAACAAGAAAAATAATATACTGGATAATGCACTTACATCAATATCTACTGATCAAATTAAATGCAAAGTAATTAATCTAGGGTTTTCAGATCATATGGCTGTAAGCCTGCAAATAAATATAATTCCCACAATAAACAACGTAAAACGGATAAATTATCGACCTCTGTCTCCTGAAGGTTTTATGAAATTTTATAATATTATTCAGCAAGTCAATTTTGAATTTATATCATATATAGAATTAACAATAGATGAAAAGTTTGAGTCATTTATTAAAATATTAATGTTAGCAGTAGATACTGCATTCCCGGAAAAAAGTAAAGTTATAAAGAAAACAAATGATATAATTTGGTTTAATCACGATTTGCATAAAATGAGATCTAAGCTACATTTTTTAACTAGCTATAATAATCAATTTCCTTCTAATGATTTGAAGAAAGAAATCAGTGTCTTTAGGAATAATTATAATGGGGAAATTACAAAGCAAAAACAAAAGGCTTATGAAAATTTTATAAATTCTTCTCAAATCCAGCAAAAGCAATGTGGAACATAATAAAAACACAGTCTGCTTCCAATATAAACTTATCAAACAAGTACACTGCAGATGAATATAATAATTTTTTTATAAATGTGGCTCAAAAACAGAGAATTTACCATGAAGTACAATCCATTTTAGTGAATATATATCTATACATAATGCACCAACTGTTTCTTTTAAATTTAGGAAAATTACATACGTTGAAATGCGAGATACAATAAACTTATTTAAGAACAAAAACAGCAAAGATTGTTATTAATTAAATATTAAAATAATAAGATCTGTGCTAAATTTTATTTTACATTTATTAACAAATCTTATTAACATGTGCATTGAAAGCAACTCATTAAAAATATCAAGAGTAGTTCCGGTTTTTAAAAAAGGAGAAAATAATCTTAATAACTACAGACCAATTTCTATTATACCGATTATATCAAAGATATTTGAGAAGTGTCTAGCACAACAGTTACAGTCATTTTTAGAGAACCATAATATATTGAGTAACGCTCAATATGGATTTAGGAGCAACAAAAACACTTCTCTAGCAATATTGAAGCTAATAGACAGTATACAGTTAGGCTTTGAACAAAAATATTACAGGCATGCAATGTACTGTGATTTGAGCAGGGCGTTTGATTGTATGTCGCATTCCAGATTAATCACTAAACTAGAAATGTTAAATTTTAGTAATGACAGCATACATCTATTTAATTCATATCTGCATTACAGGCAGCAATATGTTAAAGTTGCGCAACAAACATCAAGTAGAGAGACCATTACAATAGGGGTACCACAAGGCTCGGTTCTTGGGCCTCTATTATTCCTATTGTACATCAACGACCTACCTTACTGTGCTGATTTTGTATTGTTTGCCGATGATACAACCATAATTAGATCGAGTAGTGACATTTGCACTCTAGAAGACCTAGTTCAAGACAGTCAGTCAAGAGCTAGTGAGTGGTTTGTGGCAAACTGTCTTAGCATAAACATGAGTAAGAGAGAAAATGTCAAGTATTCTTTAAAAAAATATCATGTTAATACTAATAAAACTGTGAAATTCTTAAGAGTCCAAATTGATCAAAAACTCAGTTGAGAGTGTCATTCAACATTTATTTGTAACAAAATACTAAAATATATTTATCTGTTACGAAGGCTTGCTACGATAACGTCTACTAAAATATTGTTATCTGTAAACTTTGCTCACATACACTCTGTAAATAAATATTGTATTTTTAACTGGGGTCATGCCTCATCGGCAAAACAGGTATTTAAAATGCAACGCCGTTGCATAAGGATAATTAGCGGCCTCAAATATAAAGATCCTTGCAGATCCGAATTCACTACATTGGGAATATTAACAACGCCATGCAAGTTTATAAAAAAATGTTTAATTTATATTAAAACAAATCAGGAGCAATATACTGCACACAATTCACTTCATTCATACCCAACACGGCAGTCGTCAAACATACTGTTAGAGTTTAAACGCTTAAACAAATCAAGAGATGGTAAGAATTACTATGCTATCCAGTTTTTTAACAAATTACCTATTGAAATTAGAATGCTTTCACTTAAAGACTTTAGTTGTTTTGTCAAGTCACTGTCATGAATTTTTAAATTATAGTTTCTAATATGTAAATTGTTATGTATATTACTTTAAAATTAATTATGTTTTTATTAGTTTGTATCAATGAATTTTTAAACTATAGTTTTATTAATATGTAAATTTATGTCTAGTACTTTAAAATTAATTATGTTTTTATTAGTTTGTATTAATGATCAATTTTAGGTACTTATTGTAACATTTGTATTTATGACTTGTGTAAATGCAATTATTGCATATAAACATTATTATTATTATTATTATTATCAAAAGCTTTTGATAGATCAACAAACATGCCACAAACTAATTCATTGTTTTCTATAAAATCCCTGTTAAAAAATATTTTATTACTTATGCGCCAAATTTCAAACAGCATGTTTAGTTTAGTAAAAAATACTTTAGTGCTGGCTTTAGGTGTTTGATGTATAACTGCTATTACAAAATCAATATTAATCTTATTATGATTATAACTGCCTAACACCCAAATACAAACATTTCTGATACATTAGCAATATTTTTAAGGCATGTTATTTTTTTTTTTTCATTTGTTGCATATATGGCCATGTGTATTAAATAAACGGCAATAACTGGCTTGTAATGTATAGTTTGGTATAACCAAGCTTTGTAGTTGTTCTGTTGATTGCCAGTGTTCAGAGATACAAAGTAAGTAGACTTGATATTCTTGTTTACAGCAGCTGATTTTATTGGTTGCATTTAATTGAGATGATACATTTTGGTGAAAGACGTTAATATACTTGATAGTCTATTTAGCAATTATTTTTTGTGTATTGTTTACTATATTGTCTATAGGTTTTAGATAAGCTAAATTTTTATATTTTTATTTGATTTTCTGCACTCCCAAAAAGTTTGAATTAGTAAGTGTATTAGTAGTTCTAAAACTGGCAAATGTTGGTTTTGAATGATTATTTTTAATTTGTTCTACAATAAAATCATTTCTACTGTAAGTTTTATTTAATTTATTTTTTAGTTAACTGTCTGTAACAGAAAGAGAATATTTTGATACATAAAACCTATCTTTCTTTTGCTTTAAATTCATTTATTGCGGTAACAGTTCCAGCAACCACGGTTTTATTGTTTTTAGATGAAACTTTGTTATTGTTTTGTTTATTTTTGTGTGTTACAATAATAAAATTATTATTGTTTTTAGATTTATTTTTTTTTAAATTTTTTTAGAAGTTATTTTGTTCTATTTCTTTTGGTGATGGATTTTGTTTTTTCGTGACCTCGCAATTTTTTATTTTAGAAGATTATTCTATTTTATGTTTTTTATTTATATTTACTTTTTCTCCGTTCTCCGTTGGTGTATTATCTTCTAATAAGTTGCTTAAGTGATATACACTGAATACCTACAACAACATTATCACAACACATAGTAAAAATGTTGTTGTAGGTATTTAGTGTATGCTCCAGCTTTCAGAGTAAGTTGTAAAAAGACTGACATTCATTAAATAATTGACGGCACAAAGGGCACAGTTATCAGTAAAGTTTTTTCCGTTTAATAATCATTGTTGTTGTTTAATTCTGAACAGTTTTTATGGTAAATCTGGTTGCACAAACCACGGCACTCTATAATTATATCATTGCTTGTAATAGTTTTTTTGCAACTTTTGCACAAACCAGCTTTATTGTCCGCCATTGCAATTGGTATTATTGTAATTATAATCTGAGGTTAGTGTATTTTAATAAAAAAAGTTATACTTTATTGTGCTGATTTTACTTTTTTTATATATTAAGACCGGTTTCGGCTGTTAGGCCATCATCAGTTAATATTACATAAATTATAAATATATATGTGTTACATTGATAATTTTAACAAAACTTACTTTTCTTTTCACAGGTGTTGTTGTGTGTTGCGGGTGGTGTGAATTTGTTGTGGTTACTGTTACATTAATTGGTTATTGTGTATTGTGGTTATTGTTGTCGAGTGATTAACTGTAGTGTGGTTATTGTTTTTTTAAAAATGTATAGATATGTTGGGATGGGTTATTGATTTGTTCATTTAGGCATCTGTAGTTTTTATTGTTTTTTAATTTGTCTATTTCATATGATTCTAGTATTGTCATTTTTAAGCCTTTTTTACATTGGTGTAGGAGTTTTATATTATTTTTGTTTTTGATATTGAAAGTGTGTTTGTGTATTTGTAAGTGTTTGGAAAAAGTGAAGTTGTGATTTTTGTGAGTGTGTTCTTTGAGTCTGTATTTAAGTGCTCTACCAGTTTGTCCTATATATGAAGCTGTGCAATCTTGACAATTGATTTGGTATATTCCTGATTTAGTCAGTTTGTCTGATGTATGTTTTTGATTGCAGATGTTATTTTTGATGGTGTTAGGGTTAGATAGTGAAGCTTTAAGATCGTATTTGTACAATAGTTTTTGTATTTTGTTACTGGTGTTGTTGTAATATGTTAACTTTCTGTATTGGTTGTTTGTGTTTTTGGTGTTGTGTGTAAGAAGTGTTATGTTGTCAAGTAGTGTTTTTTGTGTATGTTTCTTAATTATTTTGTCTATTGTGCTGAGGGGAAATTAATTATTTATAGCTAGCTGTTTTATTGTATTATATTCAAGCTGTAGATGTGTAGATGATAGTGGAAGTGATAGTGCTCTATGTATTAGGGAGTGAAAAGCTGCAAATTTGTAATAATAAATATCAGTAAGAAAAATGAAATACTTTTTTCACGTATTTGAAAAATATACTTTGATCTATATTACCAGAGAGTAATTAGTAAAATATCAAAATTTTCTTTAGATAAATAACTAAATTAAAAACATTTGAATGGTTGTTTTTACCATAGTAATAAATAGGTAGTAATATTGTATTTCAATAAAATTTGTGCTGGAGAAATATTTATCACAATATGTTTAATTTGCTTAACTTGCAGCTATGCACTATAGCAGGGGCTCTCAAACAATCAATCGCAATCGACTGGTCGATCGCAAGAGGGTTTTAAGTCGATTGCCTTTTATCAAATATTTTTGAAATTTCTGACATGTATTGTATAAAAGTACATTAAATATTTATTTTTAACAATTATTTTTATCTAGTTACTAGGTTTTCTTAGGACCTAGTGACATAGTCGATCGCTAGCCGGTTAGTACGTTTATGGTAGCTCTATAGTTATACACATATTATAATATGGATATAAAATTAGTAAAAAAAATAAAAAAATCATAATTTTACAAATATAATAATAGCTAAAACACTAGAATTCTACCGGCTAAAAACCTATTTAAGTTTAATATTAAAATTATTAAATTAATAATTGAAAATCAAGCTCTTGCGTTGTAAAGTGCTGGAAAGTAACATGGTTCTCTAAAAGTCTTGTCGTCTTGTTATCTGAACAGTTATTTCTACATTATTTTCAAGTTTATAAGTTATCATGATACTGCTATATCAATACCGACAAAAATAGTTGAACAAAATGTTAATTTTGCATCCAATTTGTGATCAATATCATATTTAGTTGCAATGGATCCAAAATTTTTGCTTCAATTTACAGTTTTTTTTGTTTTTGGTTTCTAAAATGCGTTTATATTTTGAGCTTTTGTAGTAGTAGTAAATATATTTACTTTATATTTATATACTCACAAATGATTATATATGTTACATTGTGATAATGGTTGCGGTTGGGGTTTTCTGACCCTTTGGGCTCTAGTATTAAATTTAGTTTAACTAATTTTATTATCCGTTTTCTTAAAAAAAAAGGTTTTTTGATCTTTTGGGCTCTAGTATTAAATTTAGTTTAATTAATTTTATGATTCGTTTTCTTTAAGATTGAAGAAAAATATTAGTTAGTTAGTTAAGATTTTTGGCGTATTAGCCTAAGAAGACTATTAACGCCGATTCTTTTCTCAAACTATAAAACGTGTAAAATAATAAGCTGTAAAATGGCATATTAAAGAATAAAATTGAATAAATAAATAAACAACAAATAAACAACAAAGATAAAATAAACATTTAATAATGACTAGATAATTCCAACAGTGTCTAGGGTGTAAAAAGTCCTAAACACTGCTGGATTTTACAATACACAAACATCAATCACAATAAATTAACAATTATATTCATATACCTAATTTGCTCCGTCAAATAAATTTGAGCAGACAATCGACTTTAACGATCTGATCGCCTAAGACAATCGACAAACTGGATGATAATTCAGACGCAACTCTTTATTCCGAAAACTGCCGACAATCCAATAAGATATGACGAACAGTTAATAGAACATTACAAGTATCACAAACTGGCGGCACTTTAAATGTCAACATATGCTTGTGAGTCCATAGACAGTGACCGATGCAAAGTCGCGTAAGGATAACCTCTTTCCTACGCTTTGGCCTGCATGACGAACTCCACGGTATATTGGCAAGTTTTAGTACAACGTAGCTTATTGTCTTGAATAGCAAACCACTCTGCCAGCCAGCTACACAACATCAATTGTAAAAAATTACAAACATCCCACAAGCAAACAACACAAGTTTTGTCTGTAACATTATCAGCCAATTTAGCAAACGCATCAACTTTTTTATTGCCACTGATACCTACGTGACTGGGAATCCAGACAAAGTAAACAGTGAACATTTAATTCAGACACCTGAAGCAAAATCGAGTGAATTTGGCTCATCAAATAATAATCAGAATATTGATAATTAATAGCATTTAATGCACTCAACGAGTCAGTACATATAACATAGAATGTACCTGTACTTAGTTGGATGTAAAAAAGATCCTAGTACATAGAATACAGTTCTGCAGTATAAACACTGCTAACACTTGGCAAACCAAATGTAAACTGCAACTCATCAACCAGAAAAGCACAACCCACACCGTCGTTACTTTTTGAGCCATCGGTATAAATCCAAATGACATTTACGTACCTTGCTTGAATTTTTGCAAATTCAGTTTGATATTCAACTGGTCAAGTTAAAGTTTTGCTAATTTTCAATAATGCAGTATTTAACTTTGAACGTTGAAAAGTCCAAGGAGGGTAGCGACAGTAAGACAGTTGATATACATCAGGGAGTTAGAAATCCAGTTCCTGAAGTATACTGCAATTTCTTACAGCAAACGGTTTTTGGGACCGTATCTTGATGTTGTATAGATTGTCGAGACCGTTATTGTACACAACAAAAAACGTCGGCGGTGTACCTAACAGTTAAGATTTTACGCCAAAGACAGAGTAATGGTTCAGCTGCCTCACACAAAACACTAGCAATAGGGCTAGTGCGGAAAGCGCTAGTTGCTAAGCAAATTCTTGTATGGTGGACAGGATCACAACCTAATTTTGAACGCCTCAAAGCGCGATGCAAAAGTAGCATTGTTTTCCGATTTGCTCCCCATGACTTTCCACTCAACGGCCTGAGCAAGTTTAGTGCCGGAACACATTTTGATCTCAGATTTATTAAATGGGGACGCCAAGTAATCGCACGGTCAAATGTGACATTGAGGAATCACATTCCTGTAGAGGAATGAGTTCTTCCTCAAGATATAATAAAGGGTCACCGTATGGGGTTCGCTTTCTACAAAAATGGATAAGAAACGTTTTGCTTGTAGAAAAAGTAAATCTATTGCAATTAGCCCAGTTTAAAATGAGGTTGATAGTTATTTGAAGTTGACATTTCCAATGTTGGCATGTTTCTCGAAGCGCAATAGATAGCTACGTCATCAACATACATTTATGGCGTTAATAGCTATCATAAATAGCGTTACGCTTAAAATAAACCCTTGCAGAATACCATTCTGTTGCTGACGTATGCCCAAAATGCTATCGCCTACACGTACCTTAAACAAACGGGAAGTTAAAAAGCTTTGTATGAACAATGCCATGCTTCCGCAAATACCCCACAAATTTAGCGTTTGTAGAACATTGTATTTTCACGTCATGTCATATGCTTTTGCAATATCAAAGAATACAGCGACAAGATGTTGATTTTGCACAAAAGCATTTTTAATTGCTGTATCCAGCCAAACAAGGTGATCAGTCGTAAAACGATGACGCCTTAAACCACATTGTATATCAGCAATTACCGCTGGGCCACGAGCCATGACGCTATGAGCGTAAACGCTCGGCGCTGCAAAAAGGAGCGTCAAGCGTCCAATTCAAATACATGGGTTTATACGTACCAGGCCACGAAATAGCGCTGCAAGACGCAGCGTCGTTTGCTTCTAGCGAAACAAACACGAGCGTCCGTTGCGTTTGACGCTCATCTTATAAGCTTCTTAAAAACAAATTAATACAAAAAATCAAGTACGTACACAATAAAATTTGACTGTTTATACCGTTGGAGCGTATTATTTGAGCGTCAGCGTCTGAAACAAATCGGTTTGTTTCAAACGCTCCTAAATATAGACGCCAGAACGTTTTCTTTTTAATTGATAATTTTGTCTAGATTGTAATTATAAAAAAAAATGTATTTTATCATTATTATGATTTAACTTATTTAACTATATTGAATATAATAATGTATTTATTATTATTACATTTTTTTTTTGTAAAATTATTAGTTAAGTAAAAAAAACAATGTATAATTTTATGATATGTTTGTATAGGTTTTGCACTATTATATATTAATAGTTAATAATGAAGAATTTAAACTGGCATAATTTTAGAATGGATGAAACCTACATTGTTTGCTAGATTATATTCTATTATCAAATTTAGTTTGCCAAAGCCAATTCTGCCAAGATTTTGGGTTTTTAATTATTAAATTTGAAGAAATAAAATTTAATTTAAAACTATTATTTTTTATCATTAATGAGAAAAGATGGGAGAACAAAGCTAGATAGTAACAAAAATGACATAGTTTTACATGTCATAGTTCAATAAGTCAAATGACAAATACGTAAATAAAATTATTTTAAAAATTAATTAATTTAGTTTTTAAAATAAATTTTGTTTTCCCGCGTTTTGTAGTTTTCTATTTGTATATATACTTTGTATATATGTATTTAAAATTTTGTATATACATATTATATTGAAAAGTAAGATTAATATAATTTACCTTTAAATACTTTATTGGTAGAATAAATAAAATTTGAATTAAAAAAATAATAAAATGTTTATATGAACAAATATAAATGTATCATAACCTTAAATAGAAATGTCAAATATAATACGAATTGAGCTACTCGTGTTTAGACGCTATAAGCGGCAAGATAATTTTTGTTTTTTTTCCGCATTCTATGATTTTTTGTTTATGTAAATAATTTACATTTTTAAAATTTTGTATATATTGAAAAGTAACAATAATATAATTTATTTTTAATGAATATATTGGCAGAATGAATATTTAAAAACAAAAAAAAGTGTTAAAAAGTTTATATAAATAAATATAAATGTATCATAACCCTAAATAGAAATGTCAAAATAAACGCTCCAACAAAAATTGACAGGCTCGTGGCCTTGTTTTTGACGCTGCTAAAATACGCTCCCAGCGTTCTTGACGCTACAAGCGGCGCGTTTGTTTCGTGGCCCAGCGGTTAGACCTCTTGAGTCTATTAACCAAGTAAGACGCTTATTGATTATTCTCTCTAATAACTTGCATAAGCAGCTAGTTAGAAAGATTGGCCTATAACTTGTTGGGAGCTTTTTATCTTTACCAGGTTTAAGTACTGGTACGATGATAGCCAGCTTTCATGACTCAGGGCTGTACCCTGCTGACCATGCACGGGTATAAAGTGCCAAAAGCTGAAAATTGGCAGAGCGAATTAAATGCTTAAGCATAGCATTGTGTATCAAATCGGCACCTGGAGCAGTATTGTGCGTTTCAGATAATGCCGAGTCAAATTTCCAAACACAAAAATTTGCATTATATGTTTCAGCATCGTCGGAGACAAATGACAGATGTTTCTTCTCCATTTTAGTTTTAATCTCTTGAAAATTTTCATTGTAATTATCATCACTGAAGCGTTAAAATAAATATTGACCAAAATATTCAAGATATCGGGAGGATTGGTAATAATTTGATCACCTGACAATAACCCACTAACAGGTACAAAGGCGATTTGGCCAGAAATTTTTCTGACTTTTTCCCACACCTTTTCGATGTGGATTCTTAAATTTATAGAAGTAACGTATTTGACCATAATTCTCTTTTAGCTTTTATGCAAGTACTTCGCGCAATAGTTTTATACTTCAAATAAGCTAACAGGTTCTCTTTAGTTGGAGAGTGATTAAACCTTCAAAAAGAACGGCGTTTGTTTAATTTACCTTGTTTACAATCAAAATTCCACCAAGGAACGGGCTTTCTGCGCGGTTTCCCTGAAGACGTTGAAATACTGGCACGAGCTGCTTGTATGGTGGAATTGGTAAAAGTTTCAACATCTTTGTCAATAGTGGCATGGACACTGTTTTCATAATCAAATACTTGAACAAAATTATCCCAATCAGCATCTATTATTTTCCAATTCCGATGACGGTTTTCATGAATTTTATGACCAAGCACGAAAATGAGTATTGGAAAGTGGTCACTACCATAAAGATGTTCCGAGACTTCCCAATCCAGCAATGCTGCGATACTTGGAGAACAAATAGTAAGGTCAATAGTCGAAAACGATCTATTGGCCACGGAAAAGTAGGTATTGTTATCTTTATTTAAGATAACAAAATCCGTTTCTAAAACTATTGGCCAAGTTACGACCTCTGACATCGGTTTAACTTGAGCCCCACATAGTGTTATGAGCAATAAAATCACCCATAAGGAGAAATGGAGACGTTTGGCAAAATGTAGATTAAGCAAACAGTCAGTGGGAAAAGGAGTTGTAATTGAACGGCTACTGCTTCTAATAAAGTGTTGACACAGAATTCTTTGCTAAAAACTGTATCACGAACCACTAATGCCGCTCTACCCTGAGCACAATCAACATTTATACGATCTTTCCTATAAATAATATAACCACAAAGATTAACTGAACTTCTAACTTTAAAATTAGTTTCCTGTAAGGAAACGCCGATAGGTGAGTTTTTGGCTAATAATATTTTAAAGAATTTGTAGTGTGAATTATATCCGTTGCAGTTTCATTGTATAATGGTTGAAACCATTTTTAGAGTTATATTGCAAACGTAATTTGACCTATTTGTTTATTAGCGTTTTTTTGTTTAACTTTTAAATTATCATCTGGGGGAGTAAATCTCCCACTAATTGACATAATTTCATCTGTCAGAGTAGATGGCGCGGGAAGAACTTCCACATCCATCGACTCTAACGACACGTCAATATTGGAGTCTGTGGGCGCAGGATTGCTAGAAACCTGCACCTCAGGTGGCGGTAGCCTAGATTGGGCTGCCGTCTTTGCAGGCTTTGACTCAGACTGAGCCTTAGCCTGTTTAGGTTTTGACTTAGAAATCGCCACTTTAGTTGGTTTTGGCTCAATACGAGCTAATACCTTAGATTGTTTAGGCTTTAAATAAGCCCTTATCTTGAGTGGTTTTGCTTAAAGTCCTACTCGTTGTGACCTTGGTCCGGATTGGACCGTAGTCAGTTTTGGTTTTGAGCCTGAAAGGCCCGCAACTGGTTTTTAACCTTTTACATTAGAGTCTTTGTCTTTATTTAAAGAAGTTTCTGCAATAGCAGTAAATTTCATAATTGGTTGTTGTTGAACAATAGGCGTTTCAACAACTGCAGCAAACAATCTAGAAAAGGTAGAAGCCGTAATAGCTCTATACCTTTTTTGAGCATCAAAGTAATAGTCCGGGAGCTGGTAACAAAAAAGTGCAAGAGTTTAGGAAAGGCTGATATTTTGAGATCGGACTGTTTATTGGTCATAGAACGTCTCTGCAAAGTCAGCACCCCAGGTGTCGGGACACCTGGCGATGGCACGCTAAGAAAGGTGTAATTTTAACACCTTACTTAGCGTACCCAAAAATTGTTTTGGAAAAGCTGAAAATTCATCGGAAAATAGTCGATGCATTACAAAACCTTAATCAAGCAGTCAGACAGTAATAACCAAACGCACGGCGTCAGTACAGTTGCGTACATGCTACAAAAACTCACTTAATGCAAATGATTAGAAAAAGCTGAAAGTTGGTAATATGTCAAATTACGTAATTCAATTTATAAAACAAACAGTCAGACATAGTTTTTATCAGAACCCAATCAATCAGCACCCAATTGAAGTCGCGATAAGGCGCGCACGCTGCTTGTCGTAATTAAAGGTTTTTGATCAATCAAAAAATACTTAGTATTTATTTATGTTTTATTTAGGGTTCTATATCATTATCGCTATTTAATTTTTTTTGTCGCAATCATTATCCAAGCCGTCTGAGGTTCCTTCTGTTTCATTTGCTTTTTCCGTCACATCGTCTGTTGCACCCAATTTGTTTTCTGTACATTAAAAAAAATTCAATGTTTAGTCAGTCAAATGATATGTTTATGTGTAAAATATTTAACTATAATCAATAGTTGTTTGTACAAAAAATTACCTGTGTTAGTAATATTTGGTTGAATTAGAACGTTACTGATAAAGTTGGGCAGTTGACTTCCTTCATACCAGTCGTAATCATATTGCTCATTGATTTCTAGCCAACCGTTTTCTACTGCAGACAGTTGAGTTGGCTGTTTTTTATGTGCGTTGCTCCAGATGTTTGATATGTATGCAGCACGTTGTAATTGTTTTTTCAACTCAGTTTTACATGGTGGTAAATTTGAACCGTCAACATTACTGGTAGTAATTTGAAAGACATCGTTGGTGTCTTTGAACGTGTATGCTTTGTTAAAGAGTATAAACCGAGCTTCATCTACACTTCTGACTTTTAAACCATATAAACGACAAACAAATTCTTCGATTTTTCCAAAGACTTTATTGAAATTGTCATCACTTATTCGGCTCAAATCTGTGAAAGTTTCCTGAAATTCTTTAGACGATTTTAATAGCGTATATGGTTTTTTTTCCTTTCCTAAAAAATGCGGGATTGTAATCGCAACCAGTAAATGCATAAAACGCAGGGAGAGCAGTATACATTGATTCTCTTAATTTCTCGTACAGTTGACTAACATTGATAGTTCTTTGATTATTTATTATTATTTAATTAATTATAATAGTAAGAGTACTTGTGGTAAACTTCAATATATTGTTTCCTCTCATACAAAATACACAAATAGCAGAAGTTTTCCATATTTTCTCCACGTGGCAGTTTAATAGAATCACTCCTTCTGTTCCTACGAACAGAAGGAGTGATTCTATTAAACTGATGCCGTGACGTATTTGTTGCAACTATGTTGCATTGGTTGACTATGCTGCATTTGCTGCATAGTTCTACCAATGAATGAATGTTTTTTTTTTAATTGCTTGACGTGCGCTTTATCACGACTTCAGTTGGGTGCTGACTGATTGGGTTCTTATAAAAACTATGTCTGACTGTTTGTTTTATGAATTTAATTACGTGATTTGACATATTTCCAAATTTCAGCTTTTTCAAATCATTTGCTTTAAGTTAGTTCTTGTAGCATGTACGCAACTGTGCTGACGCCGTGCGTTTGGTTATTATTGTTTGACTGCTTGATTAAGGTTTTGTACTGCATCGACTATTTGCCGATGAATTTTCAGCTTTTCCAAAACAATTTTTGGGTACGCTAAGTAAGGTGTTAAAATTACACCTTTCTTAGCGTGCCATCGCCAGGTGTCCCGACACCTGGGGTGCTGACTTTGCAGAGGCGTTCTATGACCAATAAACAGTCCGATCTCAAAATATCAGCCTTTCCTAAACTCTTGCACTTTTTTGTTACCAGCACTATAAGAGAGTTTGTCTGTTACTCTGATCTCGGCTATTTTCCTTTCTTAATTCATTTTTGGACAACCTTGAGAATAGACAGAATGCTTACCACTACAATTTACACACAAAGGTGAACTGTTGCATGGATTGTGGTCATGTTTCTCCTTACTGCATTTTGCACATGTTGCAACACCTAGACACCTAACTGCAGTGTGTTCAAAACGTTGACATTGGAAACACGTCATTGGGTTAGGAATAAACGGACAAACTGGACGAGAAACATATGCTACCTTGACTTTATCTGGGAGCTATTTGTAATCAAATGTTAAGATTATAGATGTTGTATCTCTGACCTCACAATCTTTTCTACGGGTTAGTTTTTTATTATCAATAACGCCTTGCAACGCTAGTTCTTGTTTGCATTTATCAACTGTTGTGTATAACAACTCATACTATAAAATAACTCCTTTAGAAATATTTAAGGATTTAAGCGGTTCAACTGTCACCGCAATATTACCTAACGACGTGCAGTTCTGCATTTTACTGCTCTGCATTTTATATTTTACTTTTAACTTTTTACATGAGTTTAAAGTTCCATTAATAACACTGGAAATGGTCCTATAAATTGAGAAGAGAGAAACTTCCTTTAGACTCTGGCACATTTTTGTAGAGGAATGAGTTCTTCCTCAAGATATAATAAAGGGCCACTTTCCGTACATTTTACTATCAAATATCTTCCGTAAACGGAAGAGATCGTTTGGTTGGAGGTTTAGAATCTACCATAATAAATTCTGTCAAATTCATCGCTCAATCTTCCCGCCCACCACGGTGCCACATATGGGACGCTACATCACAAACTGATGCAGTCGCCAGGGCTAATCAAGCGATATAGGTTTCATAGATGTAAATGAAAGATTTCCGCGAACACAAAGAATACTATTGGGCTCCAACCGTAGCACATTGTAAACCTTTCATCTATCACCACATAAATAATTCCTCACCCTTAAGTTAAATAAAAAGCCGATTGGTTAAATCTGGGTTTTGTTTAACCTCCCGTTTTACCAGATGCTAGGGCCAAAGCATTGTGTTTAAACTAACACTCTATTAAACCTGAGTATTAGCCCCTCAACTACCAACATCTTTTTTTCATCACTTTCGAGTCACCGCGCAGGTGAGTTACACAAGGTGTTATGTGAAAATTGTCAAAAATAAACTTACACTACAGTTTGACTTGTCCCTTACCAACTAGGATTTTTGGGGGGGAGAAAAACATTAGTTGCTTCTATAAAAACAGACGTAAATAGATTTGTATTATCTAGTATTTTTTTCATTAACTAACTCAACATCTCTGTAATCACTATAAAGCAATGCAATTTTTGTTGTTTATTTTTTTTAAATAACTTTTGAGTTAAATTATGTTTTGACTTTATTTTTTATCACTTTAACTGGACTATGGCTTGGTTTTGTGTGCTAATGCGTTGTAATCATGTTTTGGATTAATAGACAAAGTTGCACCGTGTTTGATATGAAACTTTTACTTAAAAATATATTTGCTTTCACTTATAAGTGTGCAAAGTATTGCATTATAACATTCGGCATTATTATTGGTCATATTCAGAAACAAACTTTGTGGATTGTGCGTTATTCTGTATATGCCCTTCAAAATATTTTGAAAAATATTTCTATTTCTGATACGTAATATAATAAGTATGATAAGTTTTTTTCCAAATTTTAAAGCACTGCAAAAATAACTTAAGCAATTGATGAGAGGTGATTTGGGTTATTCAATATATCACTTGATAAATTAGATATTTATGTATTTACATTAATACCTTTTGCTTTCTGTATTGCCTTGACAGCAGTTTTTAAGCGCTTTATACTTTTAAAAAATGTCTGAGATGTGGGGCTACAATTAAATTTAATAATATGCATTCAATTTTTTGTATCAACTTTGTCTCATGTGGTGGTTTATTTGCAGTATTTTTTTGTAATACTGTTCTCGCCAACACCAACTAGTTGAAATTTAATACCATGCATTTCAATGTTTTGTTTATAATTTTCTACTATTATGGCAGACTTTGTATTGGTTGACTGGTCAAGGTCTACAGTTTTTAAAACACTTGTGTTATGCTAGGGAAGTTTTGTTATTTTTTGTAAAGGCACACATAACGCAGTATTATTATATATTAGAGGTGAAACACCTCTAATATATAATAATTGTCCTGTGCGTTCTTCTACTATACAACCCTGAAGATTAAAAATACATAATATCTTAATAATTTAAACATTTTATTTTAAAATACGTTCAACACCAGAGTTTGTATTATAATTAATTTTGTATGACTTTTTTGCACCACGCTCGATATGCAATGAGATATTGATAGTAATAATGTGTCTCTTTATTACTATCAATATCTCTAAGTTCTATTCCCAACCAAAACTCCAGAGACTCAAGTGTTTGAGAAACGGAAGCTTTTACCAACTTACTAAAATAGGACTTAATAATAGTTTACAAAACTAAAATCTAAATAGCAAAACTAAATACTACTTATCTAAATTTTCATCAACGTTCTCAATGTTGAAAAAATATGGTATCGTAATAAATTAGACAGTTTAAATGTTACTATTTAAATGTTGGTCAACAATATTTAAAGCATAATAAAAAATATATTTTAAGTTGGATAAAATGCTAGAATTTATAAAAGCCAGTTAAATAACAGTTTGTTAATGTTGACAACCTCAAAACTATTTATAATAATGCTATCACAAAAACAAGTTGGGCATAGTAGATTAGAAATAAATAGAAAATTAGATTTGATAATAACGTAAAGTAAATAACAAGTATGTTTATTAAATTTATAAAAATGTTGCCACATTTAACTGTGATTAAAGTTAATTACCTTTTATAAATTTCAGCATAAAAAACTAAATACAACACATTGTCAACAATAGTATTATAATAAAATATATTGAAAAGCAATATATAATTAACAATAAAACAATCAAAGAAATATAATACAAGGAAAGATGAAAGTACCACAATATTGTATTCAACAAACAAAAACCTTCACGGTGAGTACAATTATCATTGCATACATAAATATAAAAATTAACTAATAGCTCAATAGGCCACCGACTTAATCACCTGACTAATCAGTTGACAATAACCACTTCCAAATGTTTATCACATTGTCACAAATTAAAAAAAAATCATTTTAATATCTAGAAGCCCGACTCATCGACACCTCAGAGATCAATTAGAAAGACCAAACAAGAAGCTCGATTTAAAAGATAGGCTTAAGCTTAAGAATAAATTGGAACGTTACATACCAAACCTAAACGCATTTCATCTATTACTATTATAAGATGAACATATTAAAAATAAAAGATTTTTTAAATTTTTTTTGTTTTGATATTTATTATTTATTTTTTAAGGGTCCACATATTGCAGCAAAAAATTTCACAAAATCAATTCGAAAAGTCATCAAAAAATTTGTTCCGTTTTCTGTTATATAATCAAAACAAAAGTACTTGTTTTTAATTCAGGCAAAACAAACAATTAATATGAAGCAAAAAGCATTTATGAAACAAGTCAGTAATTGTTCTGAACAGATTAAACAATATTTTAAAAAAGCTCGTAAACATTGTGACAATCTAATACAATCTAAAAAAATAAGATTGATAGAAACAAAGCTAGATTCCCAGCTTTCTATAAATAACAAAAAAAAAATTTAAACATAAATTCATTGCAAAGTAGTACAAAATCTTCAATACTTTTTTTTTCAAAATGATTAAAACAATCTAGTTACTAATCCAAAAGAACAAAACAAATTTGCACCTAACTCTACTATTATAAACTTTTCTATTGCTGTACCTACAATGCCAACTAATGGTAAAATAATGGGTTTTATTTATTTTAGGTAAAAGAATTAGTTTTTATTCTGACTAAAATATTTGCTTTATTATACAAAAAAAACATTCCCAAATTGTTGGAAAATTGCAAATGTTTAACCTATACTTAAAAAAAGACAAATTTAACTTTTCAAATTATAGACTAATTGCATTATTGTCAATCTGTCAAAAATTGTTTAAAAAATATATTAATTTTTACATTGTCAAGTACTTAGAACAAAATAATTTCATCTCCGATACTCAATATGGATTTCGATTTTCAATCTTCTGACTTATGTTAGTCACAATTGGAATTCTACTTTAGACAAACATAAATAAAATCTTGCAGTAGCTTTAGACATTTTTAAAGGTTTTGATATGGTATGGCATTCTAATTTTATTATCAATCTCTATTGAATAGGTTTTGATTATAAGTCTGTTAATATTATCAATAGTTTTTTTTACAATAGAAAAATTATAGTTAGAATTGATTGTTTTAACTCTGACCCCTAAATTATAAATGCTAATGCTTCTCAAGGTATTGCTTTTTTGCCAACTTTTTTGCCAACTTTTTTATTGATTTACATTAATAAACTTTATTAAATAACTAAAAATCGTATTCATAGTTTTGCAGATAATAGCACCCTTCATACTTCATACTTTCCAAAAACCGTATTGACAAATATGGCATCACGAATCTTCTAGGTTATAATCTGTAGCATATGTAAACAAAGACTTTAAAACATTATATAAAGCACTCTTATAGTCAATTTTCATTTTGAGATAACTCAGTTATAGAGCGTAAGCGTAGCACGCTAACAGTCCGGTGTTCGATCCCAGAATATGACTAAAATAATAACTTGCTTTTAATCTACCAGGGTAATTTGGAAGTTACCTAATAATCCGTTAGTCTCATCAACCCCCTTCAAACAAATCAAAAGACTTCTGGGACAATGTATAATATCTGTAAAACACGCAATAAAGAAGAACTCTAAAATAACACAACTTCTAACTGTTTTTATATTAAAATCTAAAGTATCATCAGTACCAAACATTAAACAACAAATCCATGTCTAAATCTTCTACAATTTGTTTTCTAGAGATTACAATCTTGCGCAATCTTCTCTAAAACGACCGTGTTGTTGACATAGCTTTAAAAATATCTAGAAAACTAGGATTTTTTAATAGATGTAAGAAGTTTTTTATTTCTGTTCAACTTTTGCATGTATACAAAGCTTATATTTGTCCTAGTGTTAAATATTGTAGGGTATGGAAAAGAGCATCGGAAAATACACTATCTCTTATAAACTCTATGCAAAAACAAGCTATTTGGACCATTGCCAATCCAAAATTGACTAATGATTTAGATATTTTACAACACAGACGTAATATTGCAGATCTTTGCATTTTTTATAGATATTTCCATAGACATTGTTCAAACAAAATAAAAAACACAATGCCATCTAAACAAATATTTATTCGTAGTATAAGGCTTGCTAGAAATTCTAACAAATATTCACTGACCGTTAAGAGAGATTTTTTTAACCAAACTATTGACACATGGAATAAACTTCTAAATTTAGTACTTCTTGAGACTTATAAGCTACAAATGTTTAAGGTCAATGTTTACAGACGGCTTAAATCTAGTCTTAATGTGACAGTTCAACAAGTGTGGTTTCACTCAATAAAGCTCAAAAATATTTTTATGTTGTTGTGACATATTAAGTAATTCCTAAATATAACATTTTAAAACTTAAAAAAAAATGACATTAGATTAAGTACATGTCTTGCTAAGATGCATGTATGAGTCTTGCATATGAGTTGTGCTGCTAGCAGCTATCTACCCGGTATGCTTAACCCTTTTATTTTTCTCTTATAAATCTAAGGTTTTTTTTGCTTTTTTGCAATTCCGGCATGCTGCTGCTGTATAGGTTTTGCTTTTGCGTTCCTGATATACCCGGGGTGCAGATAGTGCGGAGTATCGCTGCTGTATCCTCGTTGCATTACTCTATGGGCGATGCTTTAGTAGGCTCAGTTGCCTAAGCCCCTTGTGCATCTCATTATTTTTGAAGCATACTTCTGGCCGCCCCCGAGAACTTAGGTTTTGCGATTTTAACGCTGCATTTGCTTGTTTTTTATTATACTTAATCTATTTTGCGTTTAGAATGAAGTTATATAAATATATTTATCATAATTTTAAACTTTTATTTTAACACATTTGTCTTTTGCATTGTGTTTAAAACTTATACACATTTGATAAAATTTGTTTTTATATACAAGTATTGAGTAATTAACAGCAATAAATTATTAGCAAAAATTGTATTTAATAATATAAAAATCGGTACGCAATAATTTAGCAATAAAATATTATCAAGTAATTTTTGTCTAGACTAAAGAGATTTTACAGAATGCTTGTTTTTTATTTTTAACAATATATTGTAGTTTTTATGAGTTTTGTTTATTAATATGCTTAATAATAATAACTTTTTATTATTATATATCATTGTGTTTTAAATGTTTATAAGACATAAATTTCTTAATACTGTATTTGTGTTAATACATTACTACTATTACTACTATTACTATTGCGTAATTTTAAAGTGAATTCTAAAAACCTGTGTATATTACTATAATGATTAGTGATGAAATTTTCTTGCAAATATAATTAGTGACGTTTTTTATTTTAAAACATTTGGATGAAGCTATTAGATACATTTTAAATAAATTATTATTGATTGATCTAAATTAAATATTATTTTATGACTGGATTATGATTGATTATTTTTTATATAACTAATTAAGATTCTGCTAATAAAAACTCATATGTTTTAAAAGTAATTAAGTTTTTGTTACTATTAAAAATAGTTACATAAAAGTCTAAAGTTTTTTTTTGCTTAAAGTCTGTTTAAATATTATATCGTCAGTAAAAAAACGTTTTCTTAAACTTTAAAATTCTATGTTAGGTAAAACATATGTTAACAAATCGTTTTATGTGAAAAATTTGTAGAAGTACTTAATATTCTGAACACGACTTAACTACATAATAGTTAGCTTACACTTTTCAACACGCTGTCGCCCTGCATCCCAAAACACTAGAAGACTAGAAAATCATTTAGGAATAGTATCCATTTTATATTTAAAATGTAAAAAAGGAAATATTTAAAAATATACAGCCCAACTTGTTTTACAAACAGACCGTCTGTTTTAAAAAATTATTTATTTAGTTACAAGCGATAGTTGTTAGTTTGAGACTTAAATTATATTCAATGCTTTTTTTATTAACTCTATGAAATTTATTTATATTTATTAACATGTTGTATAAAATAATATACTAATTAATAAATAATAAAAAATATATGAAATAATATGAATATAATAATAAATTTAAATTATATTGTAAATAATTTTTTATTAAATACTAAGAGAAGAAATATAACAAAAGGTTTCTAGTTACAATAACAGGTATTACAATTTATTTAATTCTAAATAATTATTCAGCATGCACATGAAATTATTAGGATAGGGTATATACAAAGAGACTGATAAAGTAATTTACATAAAAAAAACAAAGAATATATTTCTGTGTGCAATGTACTGCTAAAATAACTCTTTTGATTATTGATTAAAATGTTTATTACTTAAGTACGTAAGTATTTAGTATACAATATTACTTATGTTTTAGATTTTTTTAAATTTTTTTTATATGCCCACGTATGTAAGGTAATATGCAAATGCGTATTCAGAAAGCTCAGGATATAATCCATCAGGCTGAGATTGACATTTTGATTTTTAGCATGTCGATCATTCTGGGTGCTTTAAAAATTGTGGAGTAGCAACTTATGATTAAATTAAAAAATAAATATATATATATATATATTTATATAATAGATGGTTGAAACCTTTTTTTTTTTATTTTTATTAATTTTTAGTGTAAATAATTTACATATTATCTAAAACCTACCATTTAATAACCGTAACTAAAAGAATTACCGAGACACATAGAAAGTCATGGCCTAATAGACCAACCAAGCCAAAAAATTACAACGTTACTTTCTCAGCAAGAAAACTTAAATTGGTATGCTTAGTTGTTAACAAATATTCTTTATTAGATCTATTACACACTAATGAAACTGAGTTTTTTTTTAAGTTTAAGCTAAAAGTTTGAACGTGGACAAGAATTACTTTTGTTAATTAAGAAGCGCCCAACATGTAAGTCAACAGTCAGTTAAAGCCTGGTTACACAGTGAAAGCTATGATGAGGTTGATTTGGTGCAAGTAGCTGCAACTGACTAGGCCAGCTGGGATGCTAGCTTGCACTGTGTCATCAAGCCTTTAAATGTAACTTATAAAAGCAAATATTAACAACATTTGTAACGATCCAGCCACGACTATCTAAAATATTACTTCAGTTTGAATAGTTTTAACGCTTAAGAGCTATCTACACAGACATGACTAAGTAAATAGTATAATACATTATAAGTTAGCCACACTACATAAACTAACAACAGATACGTTTTTGCTATTACAACTATATGCTTAATGAGGTGTTTGAAAACAACACCCATAAATTATATTAAAACCGCAGTATTATAGCAAACTTACAAATAAAACATCAGAGACGACGTACATGTAGACATATGGGTGTATTCCCCATAAATCAGTTAAATTAAAAAAATAGCGCCCGTTATTTTTGTTTAGCAACCGCTAAAATGCAATTCGTGTTCCGTACGGTAATATCCGTTAAATTTTTAGCGAAATGAGTTAAAATCAACCGTTAGTTTAATTATTTTTAGCGGATATAAATAGCAGCCGTTAATTTTTAACGTCAGTTTATTATTTTATAGGTTTACTTTTAATTAATAAATATTAGCAATTTCATGAAAATATGTAATTACGAGTGCATATTACTGTATTTTATTAACCTAAAAACATAATATTTTTATTGAGGTTAGGGTATTTTAATAAAAAATTTATACTTTATTGTGCTGATTTTATTTTTATATATTAAGACGGTTTTGGCGGTTAGGCCATCATCAGTTTTTTTACCTGTGAAAAGAAAAGAAAAAACTGATGATGGCCTAACCGCCGAAACCGGTCTTAATATATAAAAATAAAATCAGCGCAATAAAGTATAAATTTTTTATTAAAATACCCTAACCTCAATAAAAATATTATGTTTTTAGGTTAATAAAATACAGTAATATGCACTCGTAATTACATATTTTCATGAAATTGCTAATCCTCGCTATATTTTTGGAACATAAGAAAATGGAAAAAATATTATTGTATAAATAATTTGTATTATTTTATTAGTTTAAATTTCAACAATTAATAGTTGTTATGCTAATTAGTAATAAAAAATATCTTTACTACAGTGGCTTGAATTATCTCAGCGGATTATTTCATTAATAATCGCCTTGGAGAGACAATTATGTTTGTATTCTATACCATAAATATTATTATAACATCTTATAACACATTGATGTTCAATGGTGAAAATATTATATAATTATACAATATTTTCACCATTGAATACTTCTACGGGTACCAGGTGTATAACAAACATAATTGGATGCTAATAAAATAATCCGTTAAGATAATTTAAGGCCATGTTATAAAGACACTATATCTATGGGCATACTATATATTAGATGTTGAATATGAAAATGAATAACGCTACATATAAAATGTTTAGTAATTGCACAATAAATTAACACCTTTAAAAATTGTAGTTGCAGAATATTATATTAAACGCTTCATTAAATATTTAATTTTAAATAATTTATTATGTTGCAAGCCAAATTTAAATATGAAACATTTCATTTGTACCTTTAATACAATAAATTATATAAAATAACCTTAAAAAAACTCAACACGTCCCGTTACTTTGCTGTCTGACTGTTGGATTTGTATTTAAGATTAGATTTACTAATGATATAATGTTACTCCTTTGCGAGAGTCTCAGCTTCAGGTGTCCCGACAGAAAACCTGCTGACTCTAGGCTGGCTTTTCATGATTGATATGGAACCCAATCTCAAAATATCAAGTTTCCAAAAACTTTTGCATTTTTTTGACGCGAGCTCTCCGACTGTAAATTAATATAAAATAATATAATAATAAATATACCTTATCTTAATATAAAACTTTTATATAAAATATAAACAAGGTGTAGAGTAAAGGCTGCTATAAACACTCAGGCGCTATTGACAAACGACTGGGCAACACCTCCCAAGGTGGTGAAAGAAATAGCAATGCCTTGAAAGATCTATGACGTCAATTGTTCTTGCTGTACATTGCCAGAATACCGCTATCAATACTTACTCCGTTTTTAGCAACAGATGTGACGTATATCCACGTGGATATGAGCGTCAGAATACCGCTCATAACATTAAAAAAACGTCAGTTTTTAAGGTTAAAATTGTATGATTATTTTAACGGGGTTGCTATATATTTTTTTAATTAATCGGTTTTAAAAAATGTGTTACAGAATAAGCAACAACGCTAACATATTTAACGGGATGCTAAAATCACATTTTTCTAGCGGCCGTTAAAATTAACCAAGTTGATAGAAAATAAACTTGATAACCATCTTCAATTTACAGAATCTGTAAAGTTTATGAAACAAAAAGTTAAATGATTAAAGACTATTATCTGATCAAATTATTATATGTGGAAAAAGCAAACTGTTTATACAATACAAAACAGTTATTTTAAATACAACATAAATGGTCTAGTTACATCTAAGTCTAAGAGTAGACAAACAAAAAGATTTATAACAGTTGTACAAGATCAAATTATTAAAACTAAAAAATAGGTTAGTTTTTTAAACTAAAACTACCGTTGCAAAAAATGCAAAAAATAATGCAAATCTATAAAGTATATAATAACTAGATGCAAAACTTTGGCTCCTACTAAATATCTAGTTAGACACAATAAAGTAGCAAGTATACTCTATCAAAACACTTAAGATAAATGGACGCAAAAAACAAATTACTTTTAAAACTGCCAAAATGACAAAACATAAAATAAATTTTATTTTGGGACCTACAAGTTCAGTGTATAATTAACAGCGCTAACACAAGTTAAGCAACGGCTGGAGCGGTAACAAATTAAATAAGTGTCTCTAACGAAATGATGCAGAGCGTAGCGTTCTTTCCAAATCGATCCGTTACCTCATATAGACATGTGGCTTGCTTTGCTCAACACATTAATTGCCTACCCCAAAATAAAACGGCGTGACAAAACAATATAAAATAATAGACCAAGTTTTATCTGCTGACAATTTTACATAACTATTATTACAAGAAGTTCACTTGCTTACACAAAGTTGTCAAGCAGCATATACTTGTATCACGTTTTGTTTAAACCCAAACACATTGCCCAGTTTTAACAAAAGGAGACATATTTGCTACCAAAAAACAAAATTAATCTTTGTAATCTTAGTAAATATAAGCTAATAACATGCCTCTAAACTATCTTCAAAGTAATTACAGTATTTATAACATTGTTTATAAATGCACATGAATCTATACTTACATTTACAAACAACATATTTTTTTATACAAAGTTATAAGTAAATAGAATACTTAAACTAAAATCAGACAATCTACAAATAAATATCAAATCTATCTACTTATATTATTTTAAAATGATGTTTTGTCTATTTTGGTTTTGCATTGCTTTAATATCTTTTAAGTATATAATAATAAAATATAAAATGTAGAATAGTAGAGTGAGATGCAAATTGGTTTGAAAAAAAATAGCTGTTTTTTTTTAGATTAGCAAATTATTTACTTATTAAAAAAAATGCATTTTTGCAAAAATAAAAATTAACTATTCTAAATTCTCCTATTGTTGTAAATACAATGCCGGCTAGTGGTAAAATAATGAATTCAACTTATTTTAAAAAACAAGTTGTCAAAAGATATTTTCTGAAATTAAACACCAGAAAAGCATAAATCAAATTCTACCTAATTGTAATCGTAAAAAAATACAAACAACTTAGCTACAAAAAAAAATCTCAAATTGTTAGAAAATTGCAAATGTTTAACTTATACCAAAAAAATGTTTAATTTTTCAAGTTTAATAATAATCATTACTGTCTTAACTGGCAATTTATATAAAAAATATATTAATTTTTACATTTTCAAGCTCTAGAGATGAAAAGTATATTGTTCTACAATATACTTTTATCTCAGATACTCAGTGCGGATTTCGATTTTCTGACATATGTTAGTCACAATAAAAATTCTTTTTTAAACAAATATAAAAAAATCTTGCAGTAACTTTAAACATTTCCAAAGCATTTGACAAGGCTTAGCATCTTAATTTTATTAACAAGCTGTATTCTATAAGTTTTGATCACAAATCTGTAAGTCTTATCAATAGTTTTCTTGATATTAGAATTTTTTTTGTTAAAAATAATAGTTTTCTGACCCCAAAATCATAAATACTGGTGTTTCTCATGATTATACTTTATTGTTGAAGTTACTTTTGATTTACATTAATAAGTTTTAAAAAAATTTTGTTAAATAAATATAAGCGCCGAACAAAATTAAATTTGAATACTAAAAAAAATATTATATACAAAATTTGGTGCTGATTAATTAAGTCTAAATTGCGCGGCAAGCGCAAAAACTACCAAATCAAAAAGAAGTAAATTTGGTTTAATCGAAAAAAACTTTTAAAATAAGTTTTTTTATTATACAATTTAGTTTTTTACTACATTTTTACAAAAAAATTTATGCGCAAAAAAAAAGTCAAATAATCTTATAAATAGATTAAAAATAAAATAAAAATTGTATTCAATATTTTGGAAAAAATCAAACGAAGATGTTTTTTGCACAAAATTTTCAACAAAAATTAAGTTTTGTCAATTGAAATCTCAAAGATTACGAGTTCAAAAAATGTTTTATTTTTTATTACTTAATTTTTTTTTTAGATTATTTGACCTATATCTTTTTTTCTGTGCATGTATAATTTTTCAGTTGATAGGAATTAATTTGAAAACATAAAACGTAGTAATAAACAACATTGTACAACAAAAACGGAGTTTATTTCAAAAGTTTTACGTCAACTTTGGGCAATTTAACTTCATTTTTAATAATTTTTGGAGTTGCGGTACCATTTAGACTTAATCAATTGGCACCAAGTTTTAAAAATATTATTTTTTTTTGTATTCAAATATAATCTCTGGACAAAGTTTTTAAAAAAAACGTCAAAATGATAGTAAAATGAATTTTTTTAGTATTTTTAGTTTACCATGTCTGCCACCTGCAACGTTGCTAAAGTATATTGTTCGTATTTAATTTAATCAATTTGGCAACAACGCAATAAATTTGCTAGAAATACAATAAAAATTAATTGCAATTTTTTTGAGATATTAAGTTTTATTTTATTGGCTGTTTTAAAAATACCAGAATTTATGTTGACAACAACACATTTATGACATAATCTTAGTTTTTTTTATAAAATTAGTATAACAGTAATTTTGAGTAAAACTACTATGAGATTTTTTTATGTTATCTACTTAGCTATAAAAACAAATAATATTTTATTTTTCAACGTACAAACCATAACAAGAACACACTTGTTCTAGAAAGTTTTTCTAGTAACGCAATGCATTTTGGGTAATTCTACAAAACTTAACTCCAAGACGTTTTTCAAGTCATTTGATTAAAAACAACACTCTCTCAGAAGTATTTTAATTTTTTGGAAAAATATAATAATCACATGAGCTGAAATTGGGACGTAGCTGCAGTCAAAAGAACAGGGCCAATATAATGACAACTTGGCAAAAGACGGACTATTACCGGTGAAGGCACCCGATCTCAAATATACAATAACACACCATTATTTTTAAATTATATTGGCCAAACAAGGAATTGCCATTTCTATTAAATAGGTTAGTAGAAGTTCTACTAACCAATTTAATCAACTAAACACTGACTTATTTTGTGTCTTAAAAGTTATTTTTTCTATTCTTTGTAGTCTAAAAAAAAAATTAAATTTTGTTCATCAGCATCTTGAATATAAAAAAACCCGTATACTATTTTGACTGATATCAAAATAAATAATAAAGGTCCACATTGTTTTAATCTAGTTGACATCAAAACTAATTATCATCATTAAAAATTTATTTGCTGACCTTTTTGAAAGTTTTAACAAGCTTTTTCAAAGTAATCATAAAACAATAAAATAATTGTATTAGAAAATTTACATGTACGTAATACTGAATAAAGAATTTTGCTATTTCTCACAATCTTACTCAATTTATTCAAAAACCTACATATCTTACTTGTGATAGACTAATAAACCAAAATTAATGAATCTGTATCTTTTAACTATTTAAAGATTACAACAACTAGTGTTGAGCCTGTTTTAAGTAGTTCTGATCATTCTCTTAATAATTTTGTTGTTAAAACTTTTTTTTTCTATTACTACCAAACCTTAACTTTGCCTAATCTATTATTATTATTCTAAGATATAAGATTAAACACTTTATTAATAATTTCAATTTTGATACTCAATGTTTATATTCTAAGGATCTACATATTGCAGAAGAAAAACTCACAAAAACTATTTAGAATAAGAAATTTAAAGTTATGTAATAGTAATTGTGTAATTGTGTAATGGTGTATAATAAAAAAAAAATTAAAGTAAGAGAGTTTATACTTATTACATTATGTAACCCCGATGCTTGTGTAATAAAAGGTATCGGAAATGGTAAAAATGTATGCGATTTAAGGTTATGTAAATGAAACAGTGTTTTTCAATTATTTTATAATACCGGAATGTTTGTCGGGGAGTGTTTTTCAATTATTTTATAATACCGGAAAGTTTGTTGGGGAGTGTTTTCCAATTATTTTATAATACCGGAATGTTTGTCGGGGAGTGTTTTCCAATTATTTTATAATACCGGAAAGTTTGGTGGGGAGTGTTTTCCAATTATTTTATAATACCGGAAAGTTTATCGGGGAGTGTTTTCCAATTATTTTATATTACCGGAAAGTTTGTCGGGGAGCGTTTCTGCACATAAATAGTGTTTTTTGACTGTCCCTGCGGGGCTAGTTAGTTAGAGAGGGTGTCGTGATGCGTCCGACGGGGGTCCTCGCGGTGCGCCGGACGCATCACTCCACCCTCTCGGTTGGATAGTATATACCAGTGTCCCTGCGGGGCTAGTTTGTTGGGGGACGGGTGGGGGAATTGAGTATTAATAGTGTTTTTAAATTTTGGGTCGCATACATGTCAGAATAATGAAATTTTATAATATAAAGCATTTTTAGGTGTTTTTATGATGGCAGACATCGTTTGCGTTCGTTTTTATAGAATTTAAAAACACTCAAATTTTAATCAATTTTTTCCTAAATTTAGTCATAAAAATTGTTGAAAAAAACTAAATATTTTTTAACGGTTCAAAATGACGCGCAAGACTAACTTATTATACATCGTTAGAAAGCTCCTGATAAACATTATCTAACGAAAAAATAAAATATGCAAAAAGTCGAATCGTTTAGATATAACAGCTCTTAAAGTCGATTTTTGTATTTACCCTAAAAATTGGGGATAATATTTTTTGAAAACTAATTTATATTTTTAATATATTATATTGCATTATTTCAAAGACAATAAAACTTGTTTAAAGTTTCTACTACCAACCGTTCTCAAGTTATGAATTTTTTAGTGCAAAAAGTTGAAAATTTGTCGAAAATTTTCATCGGCAATTTAGGGGTGTATTTTTGACAATTGCTGATTTTAATGAAAATCACATTTTTAACTGAATTTAGTACCAGAAACACGAATCTGGCATTTAAAAATCTGTAAAAAAATGTCTTCTTGTTTAAAAAAAAAAATCATCATTTTAGGAGATGTTTTTAAATTAAGGGTCAGAAGCCTTAAAATAATAAAAAAATGTCTTATAAAGCATTTATACAAGTTATAGTGATGCTAGACATCAATTTAGTTCATTTTTGTCAAATTTAAAAATTATTTTTTGTCAGTATTTTTTTGGCTATATTTAGTCGTAAAAACTGTTGAAAAAACTAAAATATTTTTTTAACGGGTCAAAATAACAAACAAGACTAACTTATTATACATTGTTGGAAAGCTTTTGACAAATTATGAATTTTTTAGTGCAAAAAGTTGAAAATTTGTCGAAAATTTTCATCGGCAATTTAGGGGTGTAATTTTGACCCGTACCGATTTTGATGAAAATCATATTTCTGACTAATTTTGGTATGAGAAACACGAATTTGATATTTAAAAATTTGAAAAAAAAAATTTTCTTGTTTGTCATTTTTAAAAATTCATAAATCATAAAAACGGTTGTAGGCAAAAATTCAAAAATTTGATAATACATTCTATTAATTAACTCTTCTTCTTTCGAATAAGACTATGCGCAGTTCTCTACGTTAAACTCCTGGGCACTTCTATTCTTTGACGCAAATCAATTTTTAGCCAAAAATCGCGTTTTTTTCAATTTTTGACGAACCACCACTGGTTTATTTTTACAAATATAAAAAAAAATTAAGAATAATAATTTTTAGGACAAGGCTAGGTCTTTCTTATGAGACTAACTACATTTTTTTCCGTGGCCAGGTTAACCAGTGGCACTCTCTCAAAAAATAGCAAAAAACGCCGATTTTGGCACGCCACTGCTTGAAAACAAAAGCATCAATCGAAGTGCTTGATAGCCTATGCTGTGCGGACCGATGAGGGCTTTCAATGAACCATTATTCATTTTTCACGTAAAACGAAAATTGGGAATAGATGATCGGGGCCCCAACTCGCCTTTTTTAGAAAACGCAATTTTTGACTTTAAACTGAACAATTTTTGTGACGCCACTGGACAAAAAAATTGGGGGTCAGATATAAGAAAGAGGTTATCAAAAGGATTTTTTTTGTTCATATCTCACCCTGCTAGGTTCAAATTTACTCGAGTTATTACAAATCTACGTTTTTTAAGAAAAAAATTCTCACGCCGCTACTGATTTTTTGAAAAATTCGCGGTTAGTTTCAAATTGCAGTTTAATAGTTGGTAATTCCGAAAATCTATATGCCCTATCTCGGCCGTTTTTAGAAAAAAGTAGAAAATGGCCTCAAACATGGGTAATTTTGGTGTTACCTGGGGGTGAGTTTTTGAAAAAGTTTAAGGGTAGTTTTTGAAAAAACGAACGCATAGCAGGGTGTAAGGTAAGTCAAGGAACCCAAAAAAAAATATTAAAAAAATATTTATTTACAACATTCGGTAGCAATTAATTAAAAAGTGCGTTTTTGGTAAAAAACAGCCCTTGCAAAAATCGCAGGAGTTGCATTTTTCCAGGGGTGGTTTTGAAAAAAAATTCTAAACAAAATTATTCCCTTAAATAACGAAATGAAAATTTATTGAAGTTTGGGTAAAAAAAAATAAAATTTACTATGTCCGCTCGTGCTTTTAGGGGCGGGGTTGAAAATGATTTTTGAGGGTGGATTCTGAAAGTTCAACAAATTTTACGGATCTTTGAGAAAAATTTTCAGAGCGATATTTCCACGAATAAAAAAGTTACAGCCGTTTGAAAATGAAAAAATTGATGAAAAAAAAAATTCATGTTTAAGGGGGCCCCATTTGGTGAAGGGGGCCAAATCGGACCGCAAAAATTTCCATGTAGAAAATCTATCGATGGAGCTCCAGTAAAATTTTCAGATCGATCGATTAAAGTTTGACAAAGTTGGAGCAGGTATTTGACAGTTGTGTCGTTTTTTTGGTAAAAGGGGTAGAAACCCCTAAAATAAGGGTAAAGTTTGGTAGACGCTCGGCATAAAGGCCTCGCCTGACGATTTTTGTCGACTTGCGCTGCCGCGTTGAAAACTGAAACTTTCGCGGTAAGGTTTAAGGTTATTACTGTTTTCCAAAACATAATAAAATTTTCACTTTCAGTGGCAAAAATGTTAATTTACTGTTTCTACTTTTCGAATATTTTTTTCAAATTATTCAAAACTTTGGAATAAAATCAAATTTATTTGCCCCTTAATTTTATAACACTTTAAAAAGTGTTTCTCTGAAAAATTATGACTTAGGCACCAATAGAAGTAAAAATTACTCTGATAATGTATTATCCCGTTTGTTGTAAATTTTGTATTTTTGCGTTGTTGTGAGACTTATCCCGTTCTTGTACCAAACAATAAATGTTTATGATATTTTTGTTTGTTTTAAGCAAAATAACTTAAGGTTTTATTTATATGCAAATACAAGTTGTACTCTATCACTAAAAAACGTGAGTTTTAAATTATTTTGCTTCTCCTTAAAAAAATACAAAAAATTACTCATTCCTTTCTTGCATCAAGCTCCTCAATTCTTCAATTGTAAGGCTTAAAGTGCACATAAACATAACCTATTATGAAAGTTTAAGAAATTCAAAAGATGAATTTTATCTTTGATTTTTATAATGATAAAGATCTGGCTGCATTAAAATTAATTGAATATGACATTCATTGTCAAACTAAAATTTTAAACAAATAGTTTATTCAAAACAAATATTAAAGTCAATAATTTACATTCAAATTAAATTTATACAAAACATTTTATTATTTTTTTATACTAGGTACATATTATTTTTCTATAGCTTTCAGCGTCTTCTTTTTAATATTTAATTTTGCTTCTATTATATAATGCCAAACAGAACGGTGCAAACGGGCATTAATCAATAATCACTAACTTCAATATCTTGTAAGTGCACATGTTGTATGTAATGTAATCTTGCTGTTTTTAATTATTTGACTATAGTTTGTTTTTTATTTTTATATTTAATGTTAATTTAATGGTTTATCTTGTAGTTTAATGTAAATTGTAGTGCCTTGAAGAAAGAGGAATAATTCTCCAAAATTTTGATTAAATGATAGTATAAAGTGAATATTGATTGTAATATGGCCGCATACCTGATAGCTCTAAATTCATAATATCTAACGGCCGCAAACTTTTCTTCTATATATATACGAGACTGTTTTTTTTTTGTAGTGTTCCCTCAAAAAATCATCATCAAATCATCAAAAAACACGTGCTGCAAAGCTGGTTATTGTCAGGTGTGTTACTTTGAAGTTTAGTCTATTTATGTTATTGACTGTTTTTAAATATAATTATTTAGTGATGTATCTATATTCTTTTATGATATACATTTTTATTACTCAATCACAAATAAACCAACTAAGAAAAATACCATTAAATTTCTTAAAACTTATTTGAATGTGACTCGGCGTTGACAAATGTAAATTATTAGTCAAGAAACTAAAAAAATATCAGTTTATAAACCATTTGTTCTCCAAGTATTGCAGCATTGCTAGATTGAAAAGTCTCGGAACATGCAAATATTTTGTTATTTTTTGGAAAACCTCGCAGAAAACCCGATTCTTATTAAAATATTTTGTTATAAGCAAGCTAAACTAAACACACGTTGTTTTTTTTTGTAGGTTTAATCACTCTCCAACAGAAAAGAACTTATTAGTTTATTTGAAATACAAAGCTGCAAAGAACATGCAGGAAAGCTATAACAAAATTGTGGTCGGAACAGGTTACATTTATTAATTTGAAAACACCCGTCAAAAAGATGTAAAAAAAAATTAAACAAATTTTTGATTGATGCGCATCTGTGCTTGTTAGCTGGTTATTGTCAGGTGTGTTACGCTCAGTTATACAATTTTATTTTTTTATACAACTGACGCAAAGCACGTTGATCCTCTCAACTACCACACCGTGTTTGAACGTAGTATTGTAATTAACTTAACATTAATTTATTTAAGGAGTTAATGAACTTGCCGTCAAACTATTTGACCGCATCTCATCACTGCGCCGACGTTACTGATTTTTCTTACTTTGTTCCGCAATCAAATCCCACTCAACCGCATTGCAATCCATTTGTGCCCAACTGGTCCATCTTGTCTTCTTACAATAGCTTGCTAATGTTCCCTTGTACTTTTGTATAAATTGAACTTGCACACAATTATTAATACAATCTGTTTAATTAATAAATATATATCTTTCTAGCACAGGACCAATTGTTATGTTAGAATCCCTATAACTATATCAATACATAGTATACTACCATGATATTAAAACTATAGAGATATGATCATCACCCGGACGCGTTTTGGTACGTGTTGCGCATCGCGTCATCAAGAGAACCTGGCGCGAGAAACGTGCATGTATTTATATGTTAAATGTAGTTATAATATTATGATGGTGTATATTTTATTTATTTAAAGTAAAATAGAACAATAATCTTAAGAAAATTGAATTACTGTAGTAAACAGAAACAGCCGGCAGGTCTCTTTTTTGCGTCATCGGCCGCGTCATGTGACTGAAAGAGTGGGAGAAACCTGCGCTTGATCATATCTTACTGTTTTAGTATCATGGTATACTACCAAATACTGGTGTGTTTATAACTGCTCCTTACTACTGTAATGTGCCCTGCATTCAACCCTTAGACCTTACCGACATGTGTAAGCTTGACAATCTTTTGCAATTATTGTGCCTCAACTGCCAGTGCATAACATACTTTTGGTTGTTACGTATAAGGCTTTACTGCTAAATACAGTGCTATTCACAAAACCCCAAAACTTTGGTTGCCAGTGTGTAAAATAACAATTCTTTTAGCCTTCCAAGCATGCTATAGCTATCAGTACCTTAATGTACTTTGTTTTACACACCTCTAAGACCGGTCTATGTGTAAATATTTTCTGATAGCTAAATTACACTTGTGACGTTCTAGTTTATTCTTAACCTAAAACACATTAACAATTAAATTATAAGTGTAACTTTGGGAGCCTACTTATCTTTTTAATCGAGTTTATTGTTTGGTCTTTCTAAATGATCCGTGTGGTGTCGATAATTCAAGCTCCTAGAAAACATAGCAAAATTTTTTTTTAATTTTGACTATGTAATAAATATTTGAAAATGGTTATTGTTGACTAATTAGTCAGGTGACTAAGTCGGTGGCCCATTGGTATATTAATTATACCAATTGTATGTAATGATAATTGTGCTTACTGTGAGGGTTTTTGTTTGTTGAATCCAATATCGCGGTGCTTCTATTCTTCCTTGTGTTAGATGTTCTTGTTTTATCCTTAATTACATATTGCTTCTCAATATATTTTGTTTTTCCTAACTTGTTATGTCCTAACCTAAACTAAACATAAACATTTTTATAATGAGGAGAGCTTTTTAGTATACGTAATAATGAGCATGTAATTGTTTTATTATTTACTTTTTTTTGTGTTCCTTTTTTTTATTCACTTTATTAAATTTAACTTTCTCTTTGTTGTACTTACACTTTTACATCTGACATTTTAATTTGTGGGTTGGTAGCCACAGAGAGCATGAGCGTCGTACTTTACGAGTCAGATGCGCGTCGCCGCAACTCCTGATTGCGGCGTTGCCGTTTGGGTAATTTTGTACCTATAAACCGCCAAAACAATTTTTGACATTTAATTTAAAATTATTACTTAATTAGTGTTTCTTACAATTTGTTAATGTTTTTGTTGTCATTCCATTTTAATTCCTCTTTGTATTCCTTTTTTATTATTCTTCCTACTTAACTATTTGAAGCGTACATGCGCAGAACAGATTTTTGCTCTAGTCCCAAAAAAAAAACAAAATGACAGGCATCTTTTACTTTCGACCCTATTAACATCGCAAAAGCGGATTAGGGCCGATAATTCTATTAGTTTTACGTATATTGCAGATTGTGAGAACTAATGTTAGTCAAGTGTTTGCTAAACTCCCAATACGTTTCGAATAGTAAGTAATGTTTCTTTTGTTTAATTTATTTATCAATGCCTTTTTTTAATTTCTAATTGTAGACTCAAGTTTTCTTTCACTATTTTTCTAATTTGTATGAAGTCATATTGTAGAAAGATTAGTTGTTTGCCAAGAGAAAAGAATTGTTATTTAATTATTGTAAACTAGATTAATTAGATATAATTGCCTGATACCGTTTATGGTTATCAATTTTTGTTTGGAAAAACTATTCTTTCCTTACAGCATTTGATTTCTTATTTTGTTAATTCTTATATTGCATTACATTTTGGTTTTACCAAAATCATTTTTTTTTTTGTTCAACTTGATTACCCCCATTTATTTTTTTTATCCGAACAAAAACGCAAACGCAGGAAGTACAACTGATCCGGACAAAATTTTAAAACTAATTGGAGCCCGACGGTTATTTCTAGTGAGTTAATATTTTTTTTATTTTTTTTATATTGTCACATTGTCACCTAAACTTATCTTGTTTAACCCAACCCGTCACCACAAGCTGAGCCAAGCTAGCCTTTTAAAATTTTCCTAACGGCTAAAAGGGCGCGTCGCACACTCCTTAAAACTCCCTTAACCATTATGTAATTAAATTTTTATTACAGCCGAAAAAACTTTCTTAGCCTATGTGCTAATTGTACAATAGCTAGGGAAGTTTTAGAGAAAGAAACTTAATTAATCTCTTTTTTTTAAATAAAGATTCATCAAACCTTTTCATCAACAAATATAACAACCTATATCTAGTTGATTACTTAATTACTTATAACACAACCTTATAAGCTCTATTGTACGCAAATAACAATGCTTATAAAACAATAACTATTATAAATAATGCTAACAAAAACCACTGTTAATTGGTGACTATTACCAAGCTTGGATTCTCCTCATACGTGGAGACAATTTTGTACTTAACCGGACTGAAGTACTTGAGGAACTAGGTGTTTCAGAACTAAAACCGTTACACATTACTTTTGTATGCTTCAAACTAAGATATTTGTTATTAAAATGCTGTGTTATGTACACCGCAAATATAAATTTGCTTCATGCATAGTTGTTTGGTTAGTATGCTGCTTAACCGTTACTAACTAGAGTAACTAGTAACTACTTACAGTATACTAAATAAGTCATATGCAAAGTTTGTTTTGAGTATAATTTAGTTAATTACTAACTATAAAATTATAGTTTGGCAACACAGCTCTATGTGATATAAAGTTTGATTTATGTCCCATTTTTGCGCGGTAGAAACAAATGAAAAAGTTTTGCACAAAAATAAAGATTCAATTGAAGATCTCTTAATTAACAAAACTGATTAAAAAAATTTATGCAAAAATATAATTTTGTTTTGTTTTAAAAAGTAATTGATTGTTATCTCAATTGTAATTAATAAAGCTTAAAAAAATAATACCACACACAATTAATAACTTTTAAGCTATAATAATTTTACAGTATTAACATTAACAAACAACTATTATGTTTAGTCAGAGTTAAAAGTCAAAAAGCACAGCATCAGATGTTTGCTGCTATTATTTTTTATAACTCTATTTTGGATGTGAATGATAAATAACATTAGTTTATTTTATTAATTATACTTGAAGCAACCACTATATTTTAGTGCTAATATTAAAATATTACCATCTATTGCAATAAATAAAGCATAAAATGATGATAAATATCTCAATATTTTCAACTGACAGTTGTAGGTTCTATTTGCAAAATATTTAATCACATGCAAAAACAAGACAATCTGGCTACTAACGTTTTAGTTTACAACTAAGCTTAGTAGCGTTTTAAATATCACTATGCACACGGTCAACAGTAGTATCCAGTTAGTAGCACCTTAGTAGCTACTAAATATTACTATGCATAAAGGTGGTAATGATTAAGCAACACAAGGGTCCTTTAAAGAGATTTTTTTACTACATTATTTGCTGTTCCATGTTATATAGGTAATAACAGTAAATTTATGTGAGCAAAAGCATTCAAAAATTTTAGGAATGACAATTGATATGAACTGCAAATGGAATGTGCACATAAATAATGTATGCAAAAAAATAACATTGCATTGTTATATTATAAAAAACCTTAGACAAGAAGTAAACATGTTTATTTTAAAAACATTTTATTGCGCAAAAATATATAGAAACCTTAACATGAATTCTTTTAAAAAGTCAATTAAAACAATTTTAATTAATAAATGTTATTATACGTACAACACACTTTTGTAAAACTCTTCTGTATGTAATTGTTATAGTGTAATACTACCAAAGTTATTTTAATGTGTGTTATTTTTCAAATAATAATAAACATTCTATCTTATTTTAAATGTTATGTTATGTTATTAATATTTAGTTATAATTATATATTTTTTTGTAATTTGCTTTGTGACAATGCCAATAGATGCGTTTTCTAAGTTGGCAATAATTAGCGCTAAATATGTTATAGACAAAGTTTGTGTTAGAGATATTTGTAATTTTCTACAACAATTGCTGTTGTTTAGCTGGCAAACTGAGTGAACTCACAGGCATTTGTTAACATTTGAGGTGCTCCCAGTTTGTGATATCAATATTGTTATATTAACTGTTTGTCATATCTTATTGGGTTGTTTACTCTGTTGACCAAGACAACTATGCCAACCAAGGAATAGACAGAGAAAGATTAGACAAGAGAAAAACATTTACTGAAACATCAGTATCAACCAAAATTGCTGAAATAAGCAAAAGCAAAAAAAAATTGTTCAAGAAAAGCAATCTGAATAAATTGACTAAGCAATTTTCATACAGCAGATACGCCATACAAAATGGTCAAAGTATATCTAGCAACCAGAAGACACAAAGAAATAAATGCAAACAAAGATTCTAGAATTTCACTAGAAGTTAAATTGGTAAATCTAAGACAACCAAAGGGATACATTTAATAGAGCCACACAAAATATTTATGAAAAAAAAAAGAATACAACAAGAAAGAAATTAATAAAGATATAAAAAAAACTAAAAAGATACCTAACAAAAAACAAATATCTAGGCAGAATAACGCAAGAATATCAGAAAGAAGAAATAAATGTCAGATGTCAATGCAGGAAGTGGAATAAAGAAAGAGAGTATAGGTAAAGATCGGCCAAGGATAGAATGTGTTGCCGCAGCAAACTGTGTAAATTCCGCAAAACCAGCCCACTTCAATCTAGTTACAATCATAAAAACAAATTAACAGCAGAACCAACGCAGAGAAAAAAACCAAAAGGAGTTGCTATGCGCTGGTCATTCTCAAAGACCACTTGTTAAGGCAACAACACTTCAATAAGTCTTAAAAAAAAACTTAGTTGGTAAATAATACTAAACTTTCACTGACCAATATTGATACGTAGTAAGACAATATCTGTGGCATAAGAATCACATTTATGCCACAGCTTTTTTTTGATAGAATGTAGTTATAGACATTCATATATGTAGAGTGATAGAAACGTAAGTATATGCTGTTTTCAAAAGATATATATGTTTTTTTTTTGTAAAATAAAAATACCTTTTATTAAATAAGACCCTCCTCAGAATAGAATTTAATACTGAGGTACAACATAAAAATTTGCAAAATATGCTAGTTTTGCACCATATGGTAATATTGCACACAGTGCGCATAGTTTATTCTAAAACTTTTTAATATGTTTTATTTAAAATCTTTTTTTATATGTATATCTAGTATGTTTGCAGACTGTACTCCAAAAGTGCTAAAGTTTTTAGGTTTTTTGTTGTTTAGTTTAAGCTTGTTAGCTGTAAACTGAACCGTTGTAGTCACTCACATTATCATTTGATTTATGTAACATTGTCAAGTCTAAACCAATTTACTGATTATTGATATATCTGACAGTTTAAAATTGCTTATCAAAAAAACTTTGTATTCTAGTATAAATAATAATAAATCTATAGGATTTTTGAAAAAAGCTGTAAGTATTGATATTGGTTTGTAGTAATTTTCGCTTTTTTTATAAATTGGTATCACTTTTGCCATCTTTAGCTCTTTGGGAAAAACTCAGTTTAGTAGACATTTATTGAACAAAACAGCAATGAGTTTGGCAACGTTATTAGACTCATGTAATAACAAATTTTTATTTATTAATTAGTTGTATAAGATCATTCATAATCACGTAGACAATGGACAGTTTTTACGAATGATTGATTTTGCAGTTCCCAGGTTTGCTTGCCGCAGCAAACAATCTTTTCAATATGCTACCCCACGCACAAACTTACAATTAAATTTCCCATTACTTTCAATGATAAGAAAGTATCATGAAGTGCAATATGGTGTAGACATATTTGGCAATGACAGAAGCAAATTTTTAAAAAAATTAAAATTCTGCTTGCTTTAATTTGTAATTTGTTTCTAAATGTTTTATTGATCAGAATTATTATTTTTTTTTATATTGATTATTTTATTGTTATTTTGTTGTATTTTTACTATTTTTACTTTTAAGTTGCTATTGAATTTGAATTAATTTGTACTAGTGGAAATGTTTTTATTTTCTATTTTTTTTTTCTTTGTAATTAGGTTGTAACCAGTTTTGGAAAATAAACATATTATTATTATTATTATTATTATTATTAACAGTTTTTTATATTATATGTTTGTGTATTGTAAAATCCAGCAGTGTTTTAAAACTTTTTACACCCTAGACACTATTGGAGCTATCTAGTCATTCTTGCTATTGTTTTCAATAGTTTTTGCCATTTTACTGCATATTATTTTACACTTTTTGAAGTTAAATAAAATAATCGGCATTAATAGTAAGGACAAAGAACAATTTTAAGCAATTTGAAAATGTCAAAAATTGCCAATATTTAAAAACCAAGTTACAGAAAACAATCTAAATAATTATTACTACTACTTACTACTTTATATTTATATTAAAAACTATAGTTAATAATACAATTCAGTTTTTCAAAAAATATAAATGATTTAATTTAAGAGAATTTGGATTTTGAGAAGGCAAAACAACTGGCCGATCATGAACGGTTAATATTAAAACTAAACATATATGGTGTAGAAGGAGTTAGTTCAGATTGGATCTGGAACTATTTGACGTCAAGAGCACATTATGTTGAACTAAATAATAAAAATTTGACAATACCTTTTTATTAATAAATGACAATAATAAAGATAAATGAAAATATAAGTGAATTGACTCAATTGTTTAAAAACACTTAGTTTATTTAGATAGGTTTTTTGATTGTGTATTGTAAATATACTTTTATATGCTCTATGTTTTTATTATGTACATACAGGTTTCGGCTGTTAGAACATCTTTGGTGTACTATAAAATAAAAAAATTATTATATAAATATATAAAGATACAGAAACTTACATTAGGTTTTCATATATTCTGATGTTATAATATATTATGAGTAATGGAAAAGTGTTAGTCTGGTTGCATAGTTGGTGGTTTTTCAAACCATATAAAAATACACAAGCCAATAACTCTTAACATATCATACAATAGTAACTTCAACCACCAACTATGCAACCAGACTAACACCTTCCCATTACTCATAATAGTCATAATATATTATAACATTATAATATATGTAAACCTAATGTAAGTTTTTGTGTATTTATTTATATAATAAAATTTCTATTTTATAGTACACCGAAAATAGCCTAACAGCCAAAACCGACCTGGACATAATAAAAAACATATAGCATATTAAAGTATATTTACTAAACACAACCTAACCTATCTAATAAAATATATGCATAAAATCAACACAATTAATAATTAGTTTACTGTTAATACTGCAAAAACAAGTGCAGTTCGATGTAATATAAATAATAAAAAACAATGATAGTCTGTTAATAATATGCAATAGATTAACAAGTGCTACTTAATGTTTTACATGTAAAACATTAAGTAACACTTATATAAACAATGTTTATAATAATTAAATTAAGGTTAATAATTTTTTAGTATCACATTTATCTTAATAATATTAGCAAGACTAATCTAAAGAAAAACATACAATGTACAACACACAAAATGAAATGAAATTAGAAATATCAATACACAAGTTAACAAAAGATAAAAAATGTTTTATTTATAAACTATGTATCTATACAATCGTTTTTTTAAGACTAGTATAAAACCTACATTAGTACAAAAATGTTATTATATTTGTAATGATTTTTTAAGTAACATTGGTAGATAAATTATTGTTTATAGCATATCATACCATCATATATTCATTTTTTTTTTAAGATTTGATTATAATTTTGTTTTTATTTTTCTTACTTTTGAGTGTCTAATTATTAACATATTTGTATTATATATGTATTATTAATTTTTAAATTGACTGTACTAATATCTTGTAATAAGATCTCCTGGAATAAACTGATATTATTATTATTATTATATAATATTAAGGAAAAAATATGGTTAATTGAATAAATAATTAATATTAACATGAAAACTTTGTTTTAATTAACTAAAATTCAAATACATTCAAAATATATTTAGTATAATATAATTAATGTTCAAATTAATTATTCCATGGTCAGAATCAACTGCTTTGATAATTTGCTGGTGACATGTACAAAGCGTTTACGTTTGAATGACAAGTATGGAACATGAAACTCACGTTATATTTAGGTATTGACCCAAAAGGTTCATTTATTCGTTTAAAACGCACATTATGCTAAATGATATTAAACCGCAACTGCGTACAAAAAAACAAACACGCATATATGTGAACACATCCTATCACCAACCCAAACAAAATGCTTCTACACCTTTAAAGAAAAAATAACACGTAAAAATGGTAATAAAAAAAAATAGTAAAACTTCAATATCTGATGACAACAAGAGATAAGTAATCGTAAAATGTAAGGGGTCCTTGTATGTTTTTTGAGTATCGGATGTGTTATAAAACTTTTATATCGATGTATAAAACGGCGCGGCTAATAATTAATTTTAGCAGAAACCTGCTGTAAAAATTATGAAAAAGTAATCCATTTTTTGTAAACTATCTGAAAGTATTTATTTTTAAATTCATTGCAAAACAACAACAATTATCTACATTGTTCTTTGTTGGTAAGTGGGCACAGGATTAATATGCTAACCTGGAATAAAACTAATAGTTATCCCATAAGCTGATTATACATTAAGTAGCAAATAAATGTAAATAAATAAATAAATAAATAAATAAAATAAAATATACTACTGATATTTAAAAAAAAAGATGAAACAATAAAATAAAAATAAAAGTTTTACAGAATTGACAAAAAAAGATGTAAAATAGATTTTAATTTTTTGCGGTTTTTTTATGTTCACTACTGTTTGCAAGAATATATATTCATTTTGTAGTTTTTATTGTACTGTAAAAACAGTAGGAACTGCAAGTGCAATGTATCTCTTTTGAGCATCAAAATAAAAGAATTTTTTCGTTTATTTGTTTTTGGCTATTTTTTTTAATCTTTGGTCAATCTTGTAAATGTACAACGTCTTTGTGTTCTAAATTTACACAAAAAATAAGGTTTGCAAACCTTTATCTAGAAAAAATTAGAGTCGGGATAAAAAAACGTATTCAATAACATATGCTACTTTAATTTCTTACAGTTCCCTAAAAAGCGACTATTTTTTTAAACTAGAATAGATGTCTGATGTTAGAAATCATACTTTTGCTTATGTTCTAGAGAGTCTAACTCTGTACTGCATATTTATGTTCAATAAGCAAAGTATTGACAGCTTTTGAAATAGACCTATTAAGTAAAAAAAAACATCATTAAACTTTGACCATGTTCCGAGCACTTGACAATTTTTTATTCTTTATTTTCTTACTACTTGCTTTTTTGTCCGTAAACAACAAAATGTTTTTGTTGATGATTTAGAGATTAACGCATTCATGAGCTCTGATGCTACTTTACAAATTAAGGTAGTTGCCAAGGATAATAAAAATTATCAATGCAAACACAAAAACTATTTGCAAACTTAACGTATACTGTAGTTTTTTTTAAACAAGGTCATTTCTTTTTTACTGGTTGCCTTTTACAGAAAGCAAAGAAGCTAGCAAAAAGATTCTTTTAAAGCACTATCTCCCGCAAGAAGGTAATTATTTTAATGTGTTTTACAATTTTATTACTGGATGCATTTTTAAAATGCCTTGATGTTCGAACAATTTTGATGTAATATAATTTAAGTTATTTATAGTAGATTTTAGGTTATTTATTATAACAAAAGTTATATTTTTTACAAAAGATCCAAATGATTGCAGATAATTAAATTAGAAGAACAAGTCAATGCAAAAGACAGTGCATTTAAAAATTTTAAAACTAATTATAATTTTATAGATAAAACTATACTGTATAAAAATTATTAAAAAAAGGTAATAAATTTGTCAATATGCTAAAGATAAAAAAGAATAATTGTTGTTTTAATCAAATAGACCAAAATAAAACCAATCCCACAGAAATGTGGAAAACGTTAAAACATTCTTATAAGTCTAACTAACAGTAATCTAATTCATTTTATTTCTTTTTCTAATAATGCTAGACGTTTTATAGCAAGATCAGATAAAGATAAAGCATATCAATTCTATTATTATTTTAAAAATAGCATAATTGCAATTAGTTCAACTATTGATGCAGACAATGAATGGCCGTGCACCAAATATAGGCAAATTAGCAGTAAATTTGACAACTTTGATTTAGTATCTTTTATTGATTTGCGGAAAATAATTTCTAGTTTTGACAATAAAGTATGTAACCATGATGTTGTTAACAACAAAATACTAAAGAGTGTGTTTAATGTCATAGGTCATGTGTTACTTCATCTATTAAACACCTCTTATTATAAAGAAAAGATTTTTTTATGTTTAAAAACAAGTGTTGTCTGTCCAATACCAAAAAACAATAAAATAGTTTTAGGGGAAAACTATAAACCAATAAATACGCTTTTTGCACTTAAAAAAATGATTGAAAAATCAGTTTACACACAGTTGTATGATTATTTTAACAAAAGTAAACTATTTATGAAAAATAGTCTGAATTTAAAAAATCTCATTTATGTGAATCAATGCTGCAGTTAACTATATCTAACTGTAAAAAAAATATAGCAAAAAAAAAATTTTGTTACCATATTTTTAGATTTAAAAAGAACTTTTAAAACCATAGACATAAAGTTGTTAATTGTTGAAAACTAAAATATTATGGTATAGGTGGATCTGTTTTAAAAAAGTTTATTAATTCCTTAACTGATAGAAAACAAAAAAAAACTAAAATGGCAAATTGTTTATCAGAGAAGTGCAATATAAAAATAGGGGTACCACAGGGTAGTTGTCTAGGAACTTTACTGTTTCTAATTTACATAAACGACATTAAATAATATATTAATAGAGAGTATACCTTTTTAAACTTATTTCTGTTAGTTTAAGCAATATTAATGAAGCAATTCTAAAAATAAATTTGCAGTTAGAACAACTTGAAAAATATTTTAGTGTAAACAAGCTTAAATTAAATACGTCTAAAATTAAAGTTATGATTATGTCATCAAAGTACAAAATTAAATACTGAAAACATAAATATTTACATTAATCACAAAAAACTAAAAATAATAATCAATATAAAATATCTAAGGTTTATAATTGACAACTGTTTAAACTTTCAAAAACATTTTAAGTACGTTCAGAATAAAATTTTACAAAAAATATATTTTTTCTCAAGAATATCGGGAAACTTATCATGTATTCAAAAGTTACGGTTTATAGGTCTATTATTCAGCCTCATTTCGATTGTTGCAGTTCAATATTATACTTACTGCCCCAAAACAATGTTAACAAACTGCAAATTTTGCAAAACAAAGTTATGCGAATCGTTTTGAACTGTAATAGGTACAAGCCTATTGCTTTTATGTTAGACACACTGCAATAGTTATCGGTGTATGAAAGCCTGTAATTTTTAAGTATGGCATTTGTTTTTAAAATTTAAAAGGGTAATTTACTTCAATATCTTATAAATAAATTTATATTCAATCATGAAATCCATAACTACAACACACGGATAGTCAATAAATTTAATATTAAAACAACAAAAACAAAATACAGTACTTTTTCTCTGTACCATATAGTATTAATAGATTTTAATACTTTACCTAATAATATTATCAAATAAACCGTAATTAGATCATTACTTAATTAGTTATTATTTTTATTTTTATACCTTATACATATTTTTTATTTGTATTTTAGCGTCGACTACTAAGATCATTAAATATTTATTTCATTTTAATAATAATAACTTAAGCCCCCTCGCGGGTACTACCTTGTCGTGGTGAGGGCGCTGAGTAACTTTTGCTTAAGCTAGCCGGCGGGAGTTTAAACTCTTGGCAAGGCCACTTATGCCGGATGGGTCAATGAGCAGAAACCAAACTAAATGTACCCAAAGCTATTCCTGGCTACCTTCTTTATTTTTTCTGTCACTTTTTTATTTGTACCCATAACATTTTTTTCCTTTCATTCCCAACCTGGCGGTAGGTAAAACGCACCTTTTTTTATGATGTCACAATCTAAAACACTCTCCCAGTCCGTGCCGTCAGTTGAATGTGACAGAGGCTTCAAAATCAGCACGGATTTGGCAGTGGGAAATCAATGCTCCGGTAGCGCAGTGGCTAATTGTTTGGAAGTTAGTACAATTGGTCGTGTTGTGCCAATGGATAATGCTACCCAATCCCCGTCCAATGACAAATCGGATCCTCCAGCTTCTTCCTTAGCAAAAAGGAAGAAAGTTGGCAAATCTATTTTTCCAAATACTTGTGCCAGTGATGAGAAGGCGGGACATGTCCCTCGGTTTATCCTGCTTACCAGGGAAGAAGGCAACTTTGACAAAGTTAGCCCTTTTTTAATCAGTAGAGCTTTGTATGAACTGATCGACACCAAATCCATCAAACAGGTCAGAGATGACTTTCTTGTGGAAACGGTTTTAGCCGCTCAGTCTGCAAAATTGTTTAAATGTACTCGTATTGCAGAAATGAATGTGACTGTCTCAGCCCATAAAACTTTAAACTCCTGTAAGGGCATTGTTTACTGTAGGGATTTTTTAAACTGCACGTTAAAAGAAATTGTTGAAAACATGAGTGGTCAAGGGGTAATTGAAGCGCGTTGCATCAATAGCATGCGAGAAGGAAAACGCAAAGAAACCCCTAACCATATACTGACGTTTAACCAGGGGTATGGAGTCGTTAAAAAATTGTAGCGGCTCTAACTCCGACTCCGACTCCTTCATTTTTTTGTTTTGACTCCGACATCGACTCCGACACAAGTAAGTGTAGAACTATTATTTTCAGCTTTAAAACTAATCAAATTGAATTTAAGAGCAACCTTAAAAGAAGATATTTTAAAAGCAATTTTATTTTTGCATACAAACAGTTTTTAAATGTTTTATTTATTTTTTGTAAAAATTACCTTATTAAAAGCATATTGATAAGTATAATTTTTTTGTATACTATTTCTTAATTTTTGTATTAATAAGGAGTCGGAGTTGGATTAGTTACAGTCAACTCCGACTCCGACTCCAACTGCTCAAATATTGGCAGACTTCACGACTCGAGACTCCGACTACAACTCCGACTCCTTACCACTGCGTTTAACCGTCCACAACTTCCCACCACCGTGATAGGGGCTTTTTATAGCCTTCCAGTCAAGGCATATATTCCGGCACCAATGCGTTGCTTCAAATGTCAGAGGTTTGGACACACAGCTGCTCGTTGCTCCAAAGAGCAGATTTGTGCGTGTAGAAAACTTCTGCATGAAGGTAGCAAATGTCAACAGCCAATTACGTGTATCAATTGCAAAAAAGAACACTTGTCAAAATCACGTAATTGTCCGAAATAGAAAGGAAAATTTGCTATCAAAAAAATCATGACTAAGAACAAATTATCGTATTTTGAAGCACGTAAATTGGTAACAATCTCAACACTAATAGGCGGACTATCATACGCCAAAGCAACGACTTCATTGAAAAGCTCAGTAGACGTTAACGAGCAGATAAGCAAACTTTTAACGCCTCTTATTGTTGCACTAAGCGGACAGATTTAGCTTCCTGCAGCAAAGAAATTATCAATACCGGTCATTAAGACCAACATGCCTTAACCAAATTTTCCGGAGCAACAGTAGTGCACCAAAGAGAGTTCTGGCTCAAAATCCCATAAGGTTTACATGGGGGGTCTAAAATTACTTTTCTCACCTGCCCATCACTGAGTCCACACCTGGGCCGGCTTAATTGGTGTGTCGCCACCGTCGCTGGTGTTGGCGGGAAGAATTAGGGCGGGGTGTGGCCCGACGAGGTGTCGGGACGAGGGGGCGGCGGGGCTTATCAGTTGCTTATCAGTTGTTATCAGTGACATCCGGTATACGCACTCTGTCTTTATACCTCCATAAGAGCCCCTTGTGTGAGAGTGAGAACCAGAAATCGGAAATGAAAGGATGGAAAATATGAGAGGGGGAAATTCCAATGTTTTGTCTCAAGTGTGCGAGTGCAACGCGCGATACCAGCAGCCACCTAGCGGCAGCAAGCGAACGAGCATATATACAGGGTGGTCGAAAGACTTTGTATATACAGGGTGTGTCAAAAATAAATCCAAGATGGCAACCGGAAGTGACAATCTTTACCACAAAATCAAAAATGGCGACCGGAAGTGCAACTTCCGGTGTTGCAAAAAGGGCCTTCATGGTACTCAAATGAAAGCGCCCGTCGCGTACGTCACGAATCTAAAATAAAAACTTGTACTTGACCCGCTCCTAAGCGATAAAAATACAGAAAACTTTCTGGATGGTTTAAAATAAAGAAACAAATGTTAAATGTGTATATAATTTCATATATATTTTATAAATTATATAAAAGATATATTAACAATCATTAAATAAAAGAAAATTAAATATATGTTATAACTGTGTTTTATTTCATCATTTCATAACAACATGCATGATAACATATCACCAATTTTCAACAGGAAATTATAACATAATCAGAAGTAACAGGATGTAATTGACTTTTTGATAAAAATGTATATTGTTTATTATAAAGGTAGTTAAATTAAACACAACATCTTAATAACACATTTATTATTATTTAAAAAAAAAATACAAGATAAATTTGTACGTTTATCAATAATAATGTCACATTCAATCTAACATTACCAATTACACAATAAGTTACATTTAATAATATTTAGTATTATTATTATCATTTAAATAAGTACAAATTTTTTTTTACATTTTGAAATGAACAATTACTAAACTCATCCGTGTGATTTGCACAGAAATGAGTACATTTTTCAAACTTTGGTGAATTAATTTCACCTTCAAGGTTTAATATGGTAAAATTCGGGAAATGTCTAATCTCGCCAGATAATACGTGCATGCATACTATATATGGCATTATCAATTTATTTATGTTTATAATATTTTTAAATTGTAATTTACTATTTAATTTTGTTTGTACATTTGATTTTAATATGTTCTTTGTTGTTTAGTTTTTACAAGTACGGTTTGTTTACTTATTTTAATTCTAAATCAAATAATGTTCTTTTTTAATTTTTAGTAATGCATTCTTTTTTTAATGTATTAATGTAACTTATTATGACCTGACGTGTGTAAATGCTTGTAGTAACACAAATAAAGCTATTCTATTCTATTCTATTCTATTCTATTCTATTCTATCCTGCCGTTGTTAAAGCCGGGCAAAGATCCAAACAACGTCAACAGCTACTGACAGATTTCACTTATCTGCTGTCTCAGTAAACTTTTAGAAAAAATAGTCAACAACCGTCTGATGTGGATGCTGGAAAATAACGGTCTTTTAGCTAAATACCAGGCAGGTTTTAGACAAAATTACAGTACCGTTGATCATTTAATTTATTTAGAAAATTCTATCCTAGACGCCTTCCTAGCAAGAAAACACCTCGTAGCGGTGTTTTTCGAGCTGGAGAAGGCGTATGACATGACTTGGCGTTATGGAATTTTGCAGAAGCTGCACGCATAGGAATTCAGAAGCCGTATGCATATTGTTCTTGAATTTTTCATGCGCGATCTCAAATTTAAAGTAAAGGTGGGAACTATTAACTCAAAGACATTATGTCTAGAGAACGGTGTTCCCCAAGGGTCAACAATTAGCGTTTCTCTTTTTGGGATTGCGGTAAACGATTTGGTGATCTACATGGTGGAAGATACCATCCCTGGCATAACACGTCAACTCCAGATCACCATAGACAAAGTGAACAGAGAGGCAGACACAAGAGGTTTTTGCTTCTCTAAAACCTCGTGCGTGCATTTTTGCCGCTTCAGAAGACCTCACCGGAACCCTGCGCTGGTCTTGCGGGGTTCCAGAATCACGTGCGTTAAAACAGTCCGTTTTTTAGGGCTCCTGCTTGATAGAGCCTTATTCTTTCGGGCACATAATTAGAAATTGGTCACAAAGTGCAAAAAACCTTGAACGTAATCAAATGCTTGGCCAACATCAACTGGGGTGCGCAAAAAGAGGTACTGTTGCAGCTGTACAAGGCCCTGGTTTTATCCAAGGTGGACTACGGCTGCGCGGTATACTCATTCGCCAAAAAATCCTGGTTGAAAGCCCAGGCAATAGATACGCTACGAAAGCATTTCGGACAAGTCCTGCACCGAGTCTTTGCTGCAAGTCGAGTGTATCTGTTCTAACCGCTCGTCGTAATCGCTTTGTACGCCGCGGCAATGCGAGCAAAAAGGGGTCACAACAACCGACTTATATTAGCATAAAACTAACTAAACCTATTATCACACCCTAACCTTTTTTTTTTTTTTTTTTAGGACGTAGTGAGTTGTTTGGCTCTCAACAAGTGGCCCTTAAGAATAACTTACGCATAGTAATACCTTCCGGTTTTCTTCTCTGCGCAAATCCTGTTGTTTTAATGTCCCTGTCTAACCACATCCTAACCTAATATTACAAATGACATCGAAGTTGTAAAATGCTTCGATGCCAGACCCTAAAAATCAATAATCAATCAATAAAAATAAATAAATAAATTAACACCAAAATCATTACAAGACAACACAAAAACTTGGTTACACCTGTTTAAGGAGTCCTGCGTCTTTCAAAAACTGAACGCACTTTCCCATGGACTCTTCTCTATTTGATAAAATAGACGCCACGTTGTTAGGGAGCTTGGGCCGATTACGGTGGGACAGGTAGGCTTGGCATTCTTCCAAAATGTGTTTTACCGTTAAAGGGTCGTGACATGTTTGGCATGCCGGTTGTTTGCCGCCGGTCAGGAAATACAAAAATGTCAAGTTGGTATGACTTATGCGCAAACAACATAGAGCGATTTCTTCTTTCTTGTTGAGAATTACCGGCGACTTTGCCAATCTTTGTCGATTTTTAATATGACGTTTTCTTTAAGATCATCGGGTGTTACGGGAGTGTTGATTGTAGAATCCGCGTCAGCTGCTTGTCGCTCGGTTTTATCAGCCAGCTCTTAGCATTCAATACTCACATGACCCGGTGTACAGACAAAGATAATTTTCTATCCAAACCCGGCTAGGTAGAATATCAAAGCTTGTACGAGCTAGACTAGCGGATTGACTAAGTAAATAGTATGTATACTCAGAATGACACTCAGCAAGTCGGAAATTTTGCGGTGTATAAGGAGGACTCTTTAAGAAGAGACCGTACGTACCGTTTAGAACAGGGTCGGCAATCTACAGCCCGCGGGCCTAATCTGGCCCGCTATATGTTTATAATTTTGCCCGCAAAGCGTTTATTTAAAAAAAAATTACAGATATATTTTAAAGTTAAACTACAGTTACAACAATTTTGATAAAAATACAAAAGATTTTTTCGTATTTAAAGATTAAAGTTTTTACAATCTGGCCCATTTCAAAATAAGTTTGCCGATCCTTGGTCTAGAACAAATGCACTTTCCACCCCCTGATCCGTTTTTTAACCTTTTGTATACAACCGCAAGAGTTTGGGTATTTGGCAACGATTTCAAAAAACTTGCTCCTTAAGACGTCGGGGCAAGTTTTTCGTTTGCTTTTGGAATTCAGATCAAAATGAGCTATAAGCTTCAGCATCAGCCAATGTGAAAACTTGCCAGAGCCGACCTCGAATACTATCGAAAAATTGACATTAAAGCTCTCAGACGCACACCATTCTACTGACGGTAGACCTAAGTCTGTGTTTGCGTTGCTGCGTTTTGTTGGCGGTAAATATGAGTCGGTTGCTGTGTCCCCTTTTGCTTGCATTGCCGCGGCGTACGTGAGTACAAAGCAACTACAACGAGAGGCTAGAGAAGGTACACCTGACTCGCAGCAAAAACTTAGTGCAAGACTTGTTCAAAATGTCTGCTTTAAGGACTGCTTTTAGAGCTTTCTACCAGAATTTTTTAGCGGATAAGTATACCGCGCAGCCGTAAACAAAACCAGAGCCTTATACAAAAGCAACATTATCTCTCTTTGCGCACCCCAGTTAATGTTGTTTAAGCACTTGATCACGTTCAAGGCGTCTTTGCACTTTGAGACCAATTTATCTATATGTGCCCAAAAGGAAAAAATCCTATTGAACACAAGCCCTAAGAAACAAACTGTTTATACGCACGTGGATTTTGACCTTTGCAAAACAAGGAGTCCCGTTGGGGTCTTCTGAGACGGCAAAAACGCACGCACAAGGTTTTCGTCGTAAAGAAGCAAAAACTTTTTGCCTAGGCCTCTCTGTCTACTTTGTCAATGGTGATTTGAAGTTGACGTGTTATAGCAAGAATGGTATCTCTTGCCATGTAGATCACTAAATCGTCGACGTACAGGCATTTTTTTACAGGTGTAATCATCGAAGCCGTAATACCATTAACCGCAATTGCAAAAAAAGTGACGCTGATTGTCAACCCTTGGGAAACAAAGTTTTCTAAACATAATGTCTTTGAATTAGTGGTTTCCACTTTTACTTTAAATTTGCAATCGCGCATGAAAGATTCAAGAAGAAAAGGCATACGTCTCTTAAATCCCCATGCGTGCAGCTTCTGCAAAATTTCATATTGCCAAGTCATTTTATACGCTTTCTTCAGGTCAAAAAAAAAACCGTTACAAAGAGTTTTTTTGCTAGAACGGCGTGTTACATAAAATTTTCTAGATTGATTAAATGATCAACGGTACTGTGATTTTATCTGAAACCCGCCTGGTTTTTAACTAAAAGACTTATTAATCAATTTTTCTAAGTTCTTATTGAGACAGCAGGTAAACGAGATAGTTCTGTGGCTGTTTACATAAATTGGATTTTTGCCCGGCTTTAACAACGGCTGGATAATGGCCTCTTTCCAACATTCCGGGTAGACGCCGCTTTTTTATGTTAGGTTGTAGATTTTCAGCAACCGCTCTGTCATGCAGGAATGAATAACCTAATAAGGCACGTCGTCTGGTCTCGGTGCGGAGAAGGTACCCATACCGTTAATTGACGTTTTGAACTCTTTTGAGATAAAGAAAGAGTTGTAGAGCAAGAAATCTGGGAAAGAAAAAATTAACGAAAATTCTAATTGTTCTTTTTGACGCAGAAATTGTTTTCAAAGTTTTGAAAGCTATTGGCAAACGCAAATTGAGTTGAGATTTGGCTCTGGTGGGACCAGACTGGCTTGGAAACCTTGCCAGTCTGCTCGGTTGAGACACCATCTACGGCGATCTAACTGTCTGACCCGTTTGACAATAGTTTTAATTGCAATAGGGAAATGATTATTGCCGTAAAGGTTTTCTAATACATGCCATAATAAACGTGTGGCTAGACGTAAAAACAATAAGAACAAATCAATTGCCAAAAAATTTGTACTTCCAAAGTGTGTCAGAGAACCTGTGTTGAGTAAGACAACGTCGCATTGATTAAAAAAATCTTCTATCAAACAACCTCGCGTGTTTTTCCACTGGAAACCCTAAAAAGGGTTGTGGGCGTTAAAATTGCCCACCAGGAGATAAGGCTGTGGAAGCTGTTAAATAAGTTTTTGTATATTTTCCAGAGTTAATAAACTTTGGAAGGTACAGGTTGCATATTATGGTTTTTATTGGGATTGTAAACCGGATTGCGGTTGCCTGGAGTCTAGTTCTGAGGGTTATTTCTGTAAACGGTAAATTTTCCTTTAAAAAAATAGCGACTACACCTTTGGCTAGGATACCCGGCAGAAAGTCACTACTTGTGCACGTAAAGCTCTGAAGATTGAAATTTTCTTGTGGCTTAAAGTGCGTTTCCTGTAGACACTCGCAAAAAATCATGTGTTTTACCAGGATCATTTTCAGCTGACAATAGTTGCGTTTGCAACCCTTGCAGTTCTACTCCATACTAAATAAATAAAATAAATTAAGAAATAAATAACACGTAATAGACGGGCAGCTATTAAAATAAGTTAACACAAAACAAATAAAACACTAAAGCAGTGAAGAGATTTTGGTGTTTGGACGAAGACAAGACAAAAAATACATTCTTAAAACTAATATCACAGATGACATCAAAGTTGTAAAAAACTCCGATGCCAGAACCATACAATAAATAAAACTTAAAACTAATATCAAAGATAACATCAAAGATAAAAAAAATTAACGTTAGAACTTTAAAATGAAAAAAACAATACAAGAACACAAATGACACCGCAGTTGTAAAGGACTGCAGTGCTAATACAAAACAACACTTAATTAAAAATCATAATAGAAAGCCTATAGCTGGAAGCGTAATCTGCCCTTTTTCCAGCCAGGTTTCCTTCTTCTTCTTATGCCTCTGTTACTGCCACTGTTGATAACAAAAACTTCTGATGCCAAACTAGGTTCGTCGTCACTGTTGATAGAAAAAGGGTTATCCCGCTTTTGTTTACCCGGATCAAACTGATCCTTATCTATTTGTTTTGGAGTATCTGCCAAAACAAATTTTGTCAGGTCAGTTTTAAAGCCAACCTAAGAATGTGTGCAAGGTGCTAAAAATCAAAGTTTTCCTCAACCGTTGCTGCGTCGGAGGTTTTGGCGGGGGCATATTAGGTTTAATTATCAGTTTAGACGGCTCTTTATTTGCAGCGTTTTGACTGAGTGCAACATTAAGAGGTAAAAGCTTGTTAACTAAATCAAATAAGTTCACTGTGTTTTTAATGTAGTTTTAGCTTTAGCGTAGAATAATCCGACAATTGGTGTAGACGTTGATACCAATTTACGTGTTTCAAAATAACTTAATTTGATTTTGGTCATAATTTCTTTGATAGCAAATTTGTCTTTATATTTTTGACAATTACGTAAACTTGCGAAGTGTTTTCACTAGCAATTGATGCAAGTAATTGGCTGTTGGCATTTGCTAACTTCATACAGAGGTTTTCCACACGCGTTTTTTGAAGCAACAAGCAGCTGTGTGACTGCAATATAATAAAAAGCACTTTTCACGTTAGTAGGAAGTTGTAAAGGGTTAAATTTCAGTATATGGTTAAGAGTTTCTTTGCGTTTTCCGTCTTGCATGCTAGAGATGCCACTTCTATCAATTGCCCCCTGTCCATTCATATTTTTCACAATTTCATCAAGCGTGCAGTTTAAAAGTCTCTGCAGTAGACAATGCCTTTACTTGTGTTAAACGTTTTATGGGCTAAAACTTTAAAATTTATATCACCAATTTGTAAACAACTTTATAGTTTTGTAGATTGAGCGGCTCAAACCGTTTTTACAAGAAGGCCATCTTGGACCTTCTTGATAGATTTAGTGTCACCAATCAATCCATACAACGCTCTACTAATTAGGAAGGGGTTAACTTTGTCAAAGTTGCCCTTTTCTCTAGTGACCAGGATAAACCCAGGGACAGGTCACGCCTTCTTACCACTAGCACTATTTGACAAAATAACTTTGCCAGACTTCTTTTTGTCGAAGAAAAGGCTGGGAGGTCCAATTTGTCATCGGACGGAGACCGGGTAGCATTATCCATTGGCACAACCCGATCAGTTGTGCCAACTTCTGAACAATTAGCCACTGCGCTACCGGAGCATTGTTCTTTCTTTCCGGTAGTTGCCAAATCTGTGCCGATTATTGGTGCGTTTGTTTATTTTACACCACGTGCCCCTTTAATTCTAATTGCTCTTTACGCGTTTGACAATGTCAAACAGAACAAAAAGAGCACCTTCTTAAGCGTTTGGATATGATGGAGTAGAGATGATAGTGTACACTCCACATGCACAACCTCGAGAGAGCGTGTGAGACGGAGTGACAGCCGTGTTTGAATTTTATTACATTTATTTAATCGTAAAACTTACTTATATTTTTGTGAACATTGATAAGTAAAAAAAATGTCGCAAAAATGTAAAAAAAAAAAAAATTCGATTATAAATGCATGTTGATTTACTTAATGTAATAAATGACCTTCATACAATTAAAATTTTAAATTTTTTTAAAACTTTTGTTGGTTTTATAGGTGATAATATAAAATTACTAGTGTAATATAATCAAAAGTTTTAAATTTTTATAGAAATAGAAGTTCCTTTAAGAAATAACTTTAAATTAAAATTAGTATATGTTTATCTAAATGCCACCTTTAAGGTTATAATTTCTGACGTCGAATCAAATTACAACATTGCGTTTGGGTATTTACTCTAACAACTACCCACACCACTCCAGTCTATTCTACTCCAACTTCACTTTCCTTAAACAAACGCACTAAATGAAGATTTAACTGACGGCACAGACTGGGAGCGTGAATTAAGATTTCAAATCATTTTTTTTTACCTACCGCCAGGTTGGAAATGAAAGGAAAAGAAGGTAAGAGGTAAACATGTAAATGACAGGAAAAATTAGGAAAAGTAGCCAGAAATAACTTTTAGTACATTTGGTTTGGCTTCTGCTTATTGACCCATCCGGCATGGGTGGCCCTGCCAAGAGCTCCCGCCGGAATGGGTCAAGCAGAAGTTACTCAGCTCCTTCACCACGGCAAGCTAGTACTCACGAGGAGGTATATACCTTATATTGTTTGTTATATATATATTTTTTTGTTGTATTTTAGCGTCGACTACTAAGGTCATTAGCTAGTTATTTTGTTTAAATAATAATAACTTTAGGTTAAAGACCTGAGGAAGACAAAACAACACATTAAAATGGTTAAATAAATAAATAAATAGATAAATACTAAATCTAATATCACAGTTGCTAAAATTTAAAACTAAATTTAAAACTAATATTACAGAACCAACTATCACAAATGACAACAAAGTTGTAAAAGACTTTACCTATCCATTAACCTAACCTAATATCAAAGATGACACCAAAGCTGTAAAAAGCTTCGATGCCAGACCTTAAAAACTAAAGTAACTAAACCTAATACAACAACTTAACCTAATATCACAACCTAACTTAATATCACAGATGACATCGAAGTTGTAAAATGCTTCGATGCCAGATCCTAAAAACTAACTAAACCTAGTATTACAGATTGCACCGAAGTTGTAAAAGACTACGATGCTTTAAACAACTTAACAACACAAACTGATCAATAAAAATAAATTAATTAATTAACACCAAAATCATTACAAGACAACACAAAAACTTGGTTACACCTGTTTGAGGAGTCCTGCGTCTTTCAAAAACTGGACGCACCTTTCCATGGACTTCTCTCTATTTGATAAAATAGACGCTACGTTGTTAGGGAGCTCGAGCCGATTACGGTGAGGAAGGTAGGCTCGGCATTCCTCCAAAATGTGTTTTACCGTTAGAGGGTCGTGACAACATACTGGTTGTTAGTCGCCGGCCAGGAGATACGAAGAGGTCAAGTTGGTATGACCTATGCGCAAGCGACATAGGGCGGCCTCCTCTCTCCTGTTGAGATCTACCGGCGACTTCCATTATATAAACTTAAACAACTTAATAATTTAAAATTTACAAATTTATTACATACAATTATTTAAAAGGAGGTACTTAAATTTCTTATTGTGCAGCATACAACAATATGCATTGCAATCTAAAAACGCATGTAGGTGTTTTGTTAGTTAATCGCCGGTCTACTTTTAGAAATTATAAAAATATTTGTTTTGACATTTTAAATCAATAGCGTTGCTTTGTTGTTTGCGTTAAGATATTTTTTTAGATATTTTTCTTTCGGATAATTTTTAATTTAATTGTCAATATAAATAGATAGTATTATATATAATTGAACAATATAACATTTTAATAGAAGTCATGAATATTTTTGTCATGGTTATTTATTTAAAATATAGGTCATTTTAAGTAGACGCTCAATAATAATATGTTATTTTGTTAAATGTATAAATTTATCAAATTTGTTTCAATCTGAACCATAAAATTTAACCACATAAACCTAATAATGTGTAAGTAGAAACATTATTTTATTTGGGTGCATTCATTTGCACAGTTTGCTAACCGATTTGAGCATCAGTTGGAACAGACCTACAATAAACAAACAATTTATTTGGCAATTGGTTTGTTGGTTCAAAAAATAGTACTCAAAACAAAGTAAGTTCACGCAAGTTATGTTAATCGAACCAAAAAAATATAAAAGTTTGTAAGCATAAATAATATAACATTTAATAAGATATGAGAACTATACCATCAAGAATTAGAAAACAATATATAGTGAAAAAGAAAGTTATTTTCTTAGTAAAATAATAATTATTAACAATTGCTCAGTATTGTCGTTAAACGTACAAATCATTTATTATTGCGCAAACTTTTTATACAATATTTGTGCAATACACGATGAATAATTTTAAACATTCATTAGTATCTCAATGTCGAACATGCAATGTTATTAAAGGTTTTGAGAGAACATTTAGTGTACAAATATAATATTAAAAAAACCTTTAATCTTATAAATAAACAATTATTTTTTATAACGGCTTTTAAAAAATAAATGGTTTTCTATTGCTCAATATTTAATTCTAAATCATAATTATTTTAATGCACACATTATATTTATGTACAAAATATTTGAATTAATGCGCAATTATTTTAAATGATTTAGTTAAGTTGCATCCTTTTAATTATTAACTATTATAAAAGCGTAGCAATAGTATTAGTTTATAATGAAGTGTTTGTCGGCATATTAGAAATGAATTAATACTACCGCTTTTATCATATAATATAATAATATAACTTTATATGATTGCATAACGTATTATAGTAAATTTGCAAATTTTTAATTGAAATGTTTATTTAATGCAATTAAAGTGTCAGTAATAATTCGGTGGCGGGATTTTCCGGAATTCCGGACCTGCTATGAGCAATGACCTCTTCGTGGGATGCGTTCCTATAGCAACGGTATGGATTCCAGTAGGGGCGCGCAGACCATCAGGAATTAACCTATTAGTGGTCGTCTTCTTATCTCACCTAAGACCATTGATGGTTCACTCTCATTAACCTTTTACCCGATCAAAGCAAAAACTATGGTGTAAACATTGGATAACAAGAGAGATGAGAGGCGTTATACTTTGCACTCTCAAAAGGCTGCGAAGAGATTAATGTACACTGGCATATATTTTTTTTCAAATCTGTTTCACACAATGTCATTTATAAAATAAAATGTAATTAATAATAGGGCACACAATGTGAATATAAAATTACAATAAAAACTGAAAAAGGCTGCATGCTTTGTATCCTATGTTTTGTACAAAATGTTAATTACATTTAAGCGGCAGTAGGTGTGTAGCTTATTATATAAAATAAGACTATCAAACTCTACTTAAATATATATATATATATATATCATACTAATAATAAAAAACCTTAGATGCGTATTTAATAAATATTTGTCATTTAATTTTCAATCAAAGTTTATTCAATACGTTTTCCTAAGATTCTGTAATTAAATATTGAAATTTAATTTTAATCTGTGATTGACTATTTGTCACTTTTAAATATAATAATATAAAATATGCAATTACAATAAATATATTACCCTTTTTCTTTTACAGTTCTTTAAAAGAAATGTCTGAAATATTTATAAGTCAAATCTGAGAATAAATATAATAAATTATTCATTATAGCCCGAGAATCAACACAACATAAAACTGATAATATATACAAAATATGTATATTTTTGTATCTTAGCCTTGATAATTGGCTATACTATTTGATTCGCGTAAAAAAACTTGGTTGTTACGACCAATAGTAATTGAATGTTACCGACAGAATAAAAAACGACTTTAATATATATATATATAAAATGTTTATTAGATGTTACTCTTACAAGTTCGAAATAATAATTGACTTAAAACTAAAAAGATATTTACAAATAACGAGAGGTAAAAAGTGGGGGAATTTACATAGATTTATTATCTGGGAAAATATAGTCATTATCATCTTTGCGGAATTACAGTAATCCTTTTATAGATGCACTTAAATTTAATAATAACAGCTGTATTTCGGGTATTTCCTAATCCTCTCTAATCATGCACCCTTTCGGTAATTCTACTATAATTTTAATTATATACAAATTTTAGTTAAATCCGAACATATCGGCGCCTCTTGAATTGACAAAGTCTCTTCAAATTAATTAATTGGCAAGACTGCTAGACGGGTTACTGCTCTTTTTATTTCATTTGATGGGATCTTTACGGAGGCTACTCGAGGTATTCCATCCTTTCCAGGGTGAAGTTCAATTACACATCCAACGATCCATTTCATAGGAGGTATATTGTCCTCTTTTACAATTACCATATCTCCAATTTTAAGGTGTCGTGTAGAAGTTGTCCATTTGGAACGTGAAAGATATGTAGGTAGATATTCCTTCATCCACTTCTTCCAGAAGTGTTGTCTTATCGACTGGATATGTTGCCATCTTGGCAAACGATTAATCTGGATCTCTGATACATTGGGATCTGCTAATGATACAAGAGAATCTCTGACAAGGAAATGTCCGGGAGTAACGTAACTAGGATCGTTTGGATCATTAGACATGGAAAATAAAGGTCGGGAATTCAGGATCAATTTGAGTAAACAATGTATATAATTCTTCAAAACTTAATTTGCAATCTCTCGTAACTCTATAAAGGTGATATTTAAGACTTTTAACTCCAGATTCCCATAACCCCCCAAAATGTGGAGCTCTAAGTGGTATAAAATGCCAACAAATTCCATCTAAGGGAAATGTATTAGCCAATTCATTTTTTGACAATTCAGTTTTTAAAAACTCATTAAGATTCCTCAATTCATTACTAGCACCCGTAAAATTCGTGGCAGTAAATACGTGATATTTTTCCGCGTCGCGAAATAAATCGACGTAAAGCAGCAATAAAACCTTTGGTTGACAAATCGCTAACTACTTCTAAATGAACGGCCTTAGTGGCAAAACAAACAAATATGCAACCATATGCCTTTCGGAAAACTTGTTTTCTAATTCCTTCTTTTATGAGAAACGGTCCACAAAAATAAATTCCGGTTGAATTAAAAGGTTTTTGTACCGTTACTCTTGATTCTGGCAATTCGCCCATCATTGGGTTAGTAAATATTGGTTCCCTTTAATGTTATTTTTAGCGGCCAATGGCCAATATCTAGATCTTATGGCAGCGAGTGTGGAGTTTACACCGGAATGTAAATTTTTTATATGTTCATAATTGATTATTAATTTAGTTAAAGCATGTTTTCCCGGCAATATTATAGGATGCTTTTTACCAAATAAAATGCACGCATTTTTTAATCTACCTCTAACTCTAATGATTTGGTCAGTGTCATCAAAAAATGGACTTAACGTTAATAGTTTGCTATTTTTGTCAATGGCTTGATTTGCCTTAAGTTTTTTAAATTTATCTGGAAATGACTGCATTTGTACTCTTTGAACTAATGTTATATTTGCCTTGTTCAGTTCTACCACTAAAAGTGAATTAAATTTACGTTTATATTTGAGTTTGCAATTATTAATAAATCGTAAGCAATATGCAGTCACTCTTATTAATTTGGACAAACTAGAGAACTTTTCCCAAATGTTTCAATTATTTTGAACAATATTAGCAATCGAAACATTGCGAATTTCAGAAAGATCTTTGGTTAATTTAAATTTTGATTCGGGCCATGACGACTTATTTTTGATAAACCAAGGTGGACCACTCCACCATATGTCCATATTTAATATTTGATGTGGCATTATGCCTCGCGATAATATGTCTGCAGGATTATTTTCGCTTGAGATATGTGTCCAAGCGGTTGACTCTGTTAATTCGCAAATTTCCGCTACTCGATTTGACACAAATGTTTTAAATTATAAATATTCAGATCTTATCCAGGATATAACAATGGTTGAATTGCACCACAGAATTTTATTATATTTTAACTCTTTTGAAGCTAATGATGCATCTATTGTATTGATTAAACGGGAAAGCAATAAAGATCCACATAACTCCAATCTAGGTAATGTTTATATATAATTTTTATCATGTGGAAAGTTATTTAAAATTGTTTCATTATTAGAGTTCTACTTATTAAGTTGGAAACCACTTTTCTTTAAAACCTCAACGATATTATCTCTAATATTAATTCATTCATTCTGACAATCTGTACCGGTAAGGAGATCATCCACATAAAAATCGCGTTTTATTATTTCGCACGCTTGGGGGTAGTTAACTTGCTCTTCTTCGGCTAATTTGTGCAAGCATCGGATTGCTAAGAATGATGCGGACGCGGTTCCATATGTGACCGTTTGTAATTCATATTCGCGTAGTCTATCGTTGGGTTCGATACGCTAAAATATAGTTTGATATTTACTAGATTTATCATCAATTTTTATTTGACGGTCACGAAATCGTATTAATGTATTAAATAATTCATCTTGAATAATAGGTCCCTTCATTAATACTTCATTCAGAGACAGACCATTACTGGTTTTGCAAGATCCTTCAAATACTACTCGTAGCTTTGTAGTGACACTTGTTTCTTTTATTACAGCATGATGTGGTAAATAATAGCTCATCTCATTGTCGGATTTATCAGATAACTTCATGTGACCTAGATTTAAATATTCTTGCATGAATTCCACGTATTTTAGTTTAAGACTTGCATTTTTTGATCATTTAGATTCTAAATTAAAAAATCTTTTTAATGCTATACTTTGCGATTCGCCTAAAATTGCATTATTATCTATAAATGGGAGCGCTACTGCAAACTTTCCTGACTCGTCACGTGAGACGTTATCAACAAAATGCTATTCACATTTAATTTCTGCTGGATTTAGTGACTTTTTATTCTCATCCACGTTCTCAATTTCCCAAAATTGTTCTAAATTAAACACGTGCAAATTTACTGACAAATTAAATGATTTATTTGCTAGTGTTGTCTTTCCGCCTCCAAAAATCCACCCAAAATGTGTTTTTTGTAATATAGGTTGTTCCTTTCCCAGATCAATTTGTCCGGCACATATTATTTGCCAGAATAAATCGGCTCCAATTATCATGTCGACGAACCGAGATACGTTGAACTGAAAGTCCGCTAATTTTACGTTGTGCGGGATCTTTACTAATCTTTTTTGAAAAGTTTGGTGTGGCAAAGGGTTCGTTTTTTTTTAAATGACCAAGCATGAAATTTCTGAGGAAAAGCTATTTAATTTTGATTCAATTTTTATATCTGTATTCTCTGTGACTGTTGACACGGATTCGTTTACGCCGCCGATTGTAATATTGACATGTTCACGTTTTAACTTTAATTTATCGACAAATTCTGTTGTTATAAAATTAGATTGAGATCCGCTGTCCAATAAAACCCTGCACGTATGTTCTTTTTTAAATTTGTCATACACATTAACAACCGCGGTGGACAACAAGATTTTCAAATTATCCTCACTATTGCTATGCGCGGACGTGATTGCGGATAAATCCTGATTATTATTGTTTTCGGTTTTGTGTATGTGCAATATTGAGTTATGCATTTTCTTGCAATTATAACAAGAGCGCGAATAGCAATTTTGAATGGGATGATTAGCGGGACGAAGACAATTTATGCAACAGTTTTTTTTAATTTTAGAAATACAATATTTTACGCTCAACTTTAACAAAGTTTTGCATTTAAATATTGGGTGAGAACCTTCACAACACATACACTTTTTATTTGTTTGGCTTACATGACTTGACATTTTAGGTTTGTATATTTTAACAATTGATGTCTCCAAAGAATCGCATTTCTAATTTAAGAAATTGCATAACTCTTTGAAGGTTGGCAATTCATTGCGCTTAAGTGTTCGGTCCCATTCTCGAACTGTATTTGTATCGACTTTAGTTAATGTAAGGGATACTAATATATTATCCCAATTATCTACCGGACGATTCAATGCACGCAACGCACGAATATTACGCGTTGTTTCATCTATAACTTTCCTAATTTTGGAACAAGATTCTCTATTTATAATTGGGATATCTAGTATAGATTTGACGTGATTTTGTATTATTTTACGCGGATTACTATATCTTTCATTGAGTGCTTCCCATGCTTCTTTATAATTATTTTCCGACAAACTAATTCCTTTTAATAGGCTTGCGGCTTTGCCTTCAAGTGCTGAATTTAAGTAACGGTGCTTTTGCAATGAAGTGAGGTCTCCATTATCATGAATCATTGATTCGAATGTTTCTTTAAAAATAAATTTCCCGAAAATGTAGGAATGTTTAATTTTGGTAATTTTATGTCCGAAGATGTATTCCCTAGCAATGAATGATTTTCAATTGGGGCTTGCAATAATAAATTTTGTAGTAGACTTATAACCGAAAAGTATGAAGATTCGAACGCAATTGATTCTTCCTCATCATCATCTTTCTCGCTAAGTATTGCTATTTTATTTGAAACTTCAAAGAAGGGGTCATACAACTCTTTGACTTTGCTTAGCCTTTCAGTTAATTCTACATAATCAATTGTACTTTTATCTATAGCGGAAATTGCATTTCTACATCATGTTAATGTTCGTTTTATAGTAGCGCGTTCTTGAATTAATGTTTTTAAATCCATTTTTATTTTAGTTTGAATTAGTTACTTTTACTGATTTGCAATTAAGACTTATGAATTATATACACTAAAAAATGGCCAGGACAATGATAGGTATTGAATTGAATGTCAGAGACTCACGAATTCCTCCTTATAAACGTCTGCTGGGCTGTTGATATTGATCACGACGTGGACTGCTCCAATACGGTTGCTGTTCTTCAGAATTGGCGATGGACAGGACTTGGACAGCTTCTGTGCCGATGATCACATAAAACAATCACAACTTTGGTCACGGGATAAAATAACTTTAAATCCGGTTTCAAAGGACCATGTATATTTTTGTATCTTAGCCTTGATAATTGGCTATACTATTTGTTTCGCGTAAAAAAACTTGGTTGTTACGACCAATAGTAATTGAATGTTACCGACGGAATAAAAAACGACTTTAATATATATATATATATATATATATATATATATATATATATATATATATATATATATATATATATATATATATATATATATATATATATATATATATATCTGTTGGGGAGCATATCGCGGCCGGGCTTGTATGGGAGCTTGTGGCGCATGCACACGGCAGACCGCCCGCCGGGTTTTACGGTCTGTAAATAAGAAAAGGTCTCCATTGTATTGCTTTAATGGCACAAGCTAGACATAATTATTTATTTTTATTATTATTTCGTTTTACAAAATATTATTTCTTCCTTAATTAAATTTGTTTGTGATTGCAGTTAAATTTAAATGTCAAAATATTAATTATCATTTTATAAAGATGAATTTTAAAGATTCTCGTTATTAATACGGATATAATTAAAATTAGTAACATCTTTATTTAAAAAAAGTAAAATAACAATACTGTTTCTAACTTGATTAAATAAATAGATTAATTAAATCAATCAACAACAACTTTATTTGTGTGTTAAATCATTTTTGTATTTAGTGTATTTTTCATTGCATTTTACAGTTAGGTCTATAAATAAGAAAAGGTCTCTATTGTATGCTTTAATAGCACAAGCTAGACAGTGTAGTTGTTCTACAGAATATTATTGCTTGCATACATTTTTTTTTTGTAGTTACACTTAAATTTAGATGCAACATATCATAACAGATTTTTTAAAAACAAATGGATTTTAGAAGCTTGTTTAAAGACTAACAGATGTAATTATTATTTAGTAAAATATTTATTTCAAAAACTGAGATATTAATGGGTTTTGATTGAATAAATAATCTAATTAATAGACATTAGCAATAACTTCAATTGTGTTTTAATATTATAAGTAATTACGTGAGAATACAATAGTTGTTTAATAGTTTAGTAGTTGTTTACATGTTTAATTGTTTAATGCACGTACTAATAGTCAGAGTGGATTCATAAATCCGAGATTCATTTTGCTGTTCTTTGATTAGCTCTAAGCCAATACACGGATATTGTGACGGCAACTTTAGTTGCATTGAGCTAATGTATTCCTCGCTTAACTCTCGGATCGAGTTGAAAACTATACAACCATCAATATGCAAATAATCTTGGGTGGTCCCAAGATTATTTAAGTCTAAAATTATATTGACGATTGCATAGTTTTCAACTCGTTCTGCACCGTCACAATATCCGTGAATTACCTTAGAGCCAATCAACGACTATCAAAATAAATTTTGGATTCATAAATCAGGATCAATCCGAGATTTTTAATCCGAGAATTTTAATTAGTAGTTGTTCAGTAGTAGTTTAATAGTTGTTTAGAAATTGTTTAGTAGTTTTTCAATAGTTGTTCAGTAGTTGTTTAGTAGTTGTTGAGTAGTTGTTGAGTAATTCTTAACTAGTTGTTTGATAGTTGTTCAGTAGTTGTTTAATAGTTGTTCAGTGGTTGTTGTTTAGTAGTTGTTCAGTAGTTGTTTAGTAGTTGTATAATAGTTGTTTAGTAGTTGCTCAGTAGTTGCTTAGTAATTGTTTAGTTAATATGTAGGAGTTGTTTAGTTAATGTGTAGCAGTTGTTTAGTTTATGTGTAGTAGTTGTTCAGTAGTTGCTCAGTAGTTGTTCAATAGTTATATAGTAGTTGTTTAGTAATTGTGCAATAGTTTTTTAGTAGTTGTTCAGTAGTTGTGTAGTAGTAATTCAGAAGTTGTTCAGTAGTTGTTTAGTAGTTGCTCAATAGTTGTTTAGTAGTTGCTCAATAGTTGTTTAGTAGTTGTTTAGTAAATGTTTAGTAGTTTTTCAGTAATTGTTTATGAGTTTTTCAATAGCTGTTCAGTAGTTGCTTAGTAGTTGTTGTTCAGTAGCAGTTCAGTAATTGTTTAGTAGTTGTTTAGTACTTGTTATTTAGTAGTTGTTGCTCAATAGTTGTACTGTAATTGCTTAATAGTTGTTTAGTAGATATTTAGAAATTGTTCAGTAGTTTTTCAGTAGTTGTTTAGTAATTGTTCAGTAGTTGTTCAGTAGTTGTTTGGTAGTTGTTTAGTAGTTGTTCACTAATTCTTCAGTAGTTGTTCAGTAGTTGTTCAGTAGTTGTTGAGTAGTTGTTTAGTAGTTGTTTAGTTGTTGTTTGGTAGTTGTTCAGTAGTTGTTTAATAGTTGTTTAGTAGTTGTTGTTTAGTTGTTGTTTAGTTGTTGTTCAGTAGTTGTTTAGTAGTTGTATTGTACTTGTTTAGTAGTTGCTCAGTAGTTGTTCAGTAGTTGTACAGTAGTTGTTTAGTAGTTGTTGAGTAGTTGTTCAGTATTTGTTTGGTAGTTGTTTAGTGGTTGTTCAGTAGTTGTTCTGTAGTTGCTCAGTAATTGTTAAGTAGTTGTTTAACAGTTGTGTAGTAGTTTTTCAGTAGATGTTCAGTAGTTGTTGTACTCAACAATTGTTGTTTAATAGATGTTTAGTAGTTGTTTAATAGTTGTTCAGTAGTTGTTCAGTAGTTGTTTAGTAGTTTTTAGTAGTTGTTTAGTTTATGTGTTTAATAATTGTTTAGTGTTTGTTTAGTAGTTGTTTAGTATTTGTTTAGTAGTTGTTTAATAGTTATTTAGTAGTTATTTAGTAGTTGTTTAGTAGTTGTTTAGTTGTTGTTAAGTAGTTGTTTAGTAGTTGTTTAGTAGTTGATTAGTAGTTGTTTAGTAGTTGTTTAGTAGTTGTTTAGTAGTTGTTTAGTAGTTGTTTAGTAGTTGTTTAGTAGTTGTTTAGTAGTTGTTTAGTAGTTGTTTAGTAGTTGTTAAGTAGTTGTTTAGTAGTTGTTCATAGTTGTTTAGTAGTTGTTCAGTAATTGTTTTTCAGTAGTTGTTTAGTTATTGTTTAGTAGTTGATCAGTTGATTTATTAAAATTGTTAATTTAGTTGTTTTTTTTTCATATATAATTAAAAGAAATGTTACGGTTATTTATAAAGCTTGTTTTATTTATCTAACTTTAGAATTTATAGCAATAAATAGTTTTAAAAACATGATATAAAAATATCGTTTTTGAGTTCTCAAAAACCAAGTACTAAGTAACTAAGATAATAGATTCTGAAAAAAAAAACCATTTGAACAGGTTTTTGGGGAAATATAATTATTATTTGATAATTTGTATTCTATGTTGAATGTTCAGCCAACCTAATTATTTACATTATAGTAAATGTTTAATAAATATGCAATGTTTTATATTAACTATTGATAAAATATTTGAGAAAAAAAGTTGTCATTTGATAAAGTATAAAAACAAACTAAAAAATGACAAGCCATATGATTGAAGACAAATTATAATTTATAGCTCTACAATAATCTTTTTTTTTTTAAACATTTTATTTTAATCTGATTATGTTTTCCCCACATTTTTTCTACTTCCTTAAGTCGGCTTTTGTTAGTCTAGCCAAATACTTATCGATTACCGTATTAGTAGCGGTTCCAATATTAATACTCAGTAAGGTTTAATAAAATTAATCTTTTTGTATTATATTATTCGGCACCAGCAAAGTAAAACTAGATTATTCAGAATTCAGTATTTTAGCGTTGAATGCACATTTTGAATTTTTGTGTTCAGATTTTGGTTAATCTTGTTGATATTATTTTCATTTTTTTTGTGATAAGTGATATTGTTATTATTGTTTCATGTTTTGCTTTTAAAGTGACATTGTTAAGTGTTATAAAAGTTTTGGACAATGTCATCGAGAACGAAACACCTGTAAAACTGGCACATGCCGTGCAGAGGTAAGTTATTTTAATATTATTTATTTTGATATATTTTTAATTTGTTTTTAATATCATGTTTTTGGATCTGTTTGGGTTAAAATAAATCACTTCATTATGATTTAAAAGTATTTGATTTGCATTTTTGTCATATTATTAATAATGATTCAATTTATATTTATTATTATGGATAATATTACAATTTCTGTATAACCAAGTATAATCATTCATTTATAACTTTTTTGACATTGTTTTTAGAAATCACAGATATTTTAATTTGCTACAATAATATTGCCAATACAAATGTTTTGATTTAAGGTTTTTGTGTAGTTCAAGTTATATAAATTGCTCTAAAAATAGCATTAAATTTTAAATATTGTTAATTTATATATTAAAACTGAATTATTTGTATCAATATACATTTGCCATTATAACCTAAAATGTTTATAATATAATTAGGTACTTGATTTATTTATAAATAGTTATAGTTAGGTTTGTTTATTAAAAAATATACAGACCGGTCTGTACATTAAATCAACAATTAGCAGATTACAGTATATTTTAAAAAAACATAATTATCATACTTGTACATCAAATATATGCAGATCATATCAAGCTTATTTTAATTCAGTTTTAATATGTAAAATAACAATATTGAAGGTTTAAAGCTATTATTCGAGCAATTTATATAACTGAACTACACAAAAACTCTAAATTAAATCATTTGTGATGGCAATATTATTGTAGCAATTTAAAATATCTGTAATTTCTAAAAAAAAGTTATAAATAAATGGTTATATTTGGTTATACAGAAGTTGTAGTATTATTCATAATAATAAATTGAATCATTATTAATTACATGACAAAAATGCAAAAGAAGTACTTTTAAATCATATTGAAGTGATTTATTTTAACATAAACTGATCAAAAACTATGATATTAAAAACAAATACATATATCAAATAATATTAAAGTAACTTACCTCTGCACAGCATGTGCCAGTTTGAACAGGTGTTTCGTTCTCGACGACATTGAATTCCAAAACTTTGCTAACTCTTAACAATATCACTTTAAAAACAAAAAATGTAACAACAATAACAATATCACTTAAAAAAAATGTAACAATAATAATAATAAGAATAACCAAAAACTAAACTCAAAAAGTACATACAGTGCTAAAATACGTACAACACGACTGAAGTTTGACTGAATAATCGAGTTTTAATTTACTGGTGCCCAATAATATAATACAAAAGAATTAATTTTATTAAACATTACTGAGAATACCGCACTAATCCGGTAATCGATAACTATTTGGCTAGACTAACAAAAGCCAACTTAAGAAAGTAGAAAAAATGTGGGGAAAACATAATCAGATTAAAATAAAATGTCTTTTTAATAAGATCAAGTAAAAAAGATTATTGTAGGGCTATAAATTATAATTTGTGTTCAATCTTCAATCATATGGCTTGTCATTTTTCAGTTTGTTTTTATACTTTATTAAATGACAACATTTTTTCTCGAATCATTATCAATAATTAATATAAACCATTGCATAATTATTAAACATTTACTATACTCTAAATAATTAGGTTGGCTGAACATTCACCTTGGAATACAAATTATCAAATAATAATTATATTTCCCCAGAAACGTATTCAAATTCTTCTCTTTTAAAATCTGTTATCTTAATTTACTTAAATTTTGAGAATTTAAAAAAAGTTATTTTTTATAACATGTTTTTAGAACTAATTAATTCTATAAATTCTATAGTTAGTTAAATAAAACAGGCTTTATAAATAATAGTATCATTTTTTTTAATCTGTATAAAAAAACAACTAAATAAACAATTAATAAAACAACTGAACAACTATTAAACAACTATTAAACAACTACTAAACAATTACTGAATAACTGCTAAACAACTACTAAACAACTACAGAACAACTACTAAACAACTACTTAACAACTTTTGAACAACAACAACTAAACATCTACTAAACAGCTACTAAACAACTACTAAGCAACTATTAAACAACTACAAAACAACTACTAAACAACTACTGAACAACTACTAAACAACTACTTAACAACTACTAAACAACTACTAAACAATTACTAAACAACTACTAAACAACTACTAAACAAATACTTAACAACTACTAAACAACTACTAAACAGTTACTAAACAACTACTAAACATCTGTTGAACAACTTCAAAACAACTACTAAACAAGTAGTAAACAACTACTGATAAGCTATTGAACAACTATTAAAAAACTACTAAATACTTACTAAACAACTACTAAAAAACTACTAAACAGCTATTGAACAACTACTAAAAAACTACTAAACACTTACAAAACAACTACTATACAACTATTAGGCAACTACTAAACAACTATTAAACAACTACTAAATAACTACTGAACAATAACTACTAAACAACTACTAAACATCTAATTAACAAAAAGAACTACTAAACAAGAACTACTAAATAACTACTGAACAACTACTGAACAATTACTAAACAACTACTGAAAAACTACTGCACAGTAACTAAACAACTACTAAACAACTATTGAAAAACTACTGAAAAACTACTGAACAATTACTAAACAATTATTAAACAGCTACTTATCAACTATTTAACAACTTTTGGAAAACTACTAACCAACTAATAAACAACATTTTTTAAACTACTAAACTACTAAACTACTAAACTACTAAACTACTAAACTACTAAACTACTAAACTACTAAACTACTAAACTACTAAACTACTAAACTACTAAACTACTAAACTACTAAACTACCTAGTTATGTTATTAAAATTTTAGGTTATAATGGCAAATGTATATTGATACAAATAGTTTGAAATGTTTAAGCCTACAACATTTAAAATTTTACGTAAATAAATGGTTATTTTTTTATTATTGTACATTTAAATGCACTTTGTAATACAATGTTTAAACAATAAAAGTATACAAAATTCTTTACGTTATAAATTAATTTTTGAGCAACTTTTACTTATTTATTAATTATTATTTAAAACTTAATTATAAATTAAACAAAAATAAAATTGTCATGCATGATCAAGTGTATGAAATAAAAATTTTGTTTTGCACAAACTACTGAAAATGGCTTTCTTTACATGAATCCTGATCATGTGAATTTTTTAAATTTTTTGAGTTAGTTATTTACAAATAATGATAAATTTTATGTGCAAAAGGTACTCTTAAAAATTTTAGGATGTGCCGTGCACTACGCTCCGAGATATCTTGCAATGTATCCACAGAAATACTTAAAATTTAAGCCTTTTTGGCAACTTTTAAACGTATTTGGCAATTTTGTTGATTGCTGATGTTTTCCAAACTTGACGAATCATAAATTTTATTTTCCTTTTCTAAGTTATAATTTTATTAAGTGCTGATAAATTTTAAACTTAACAAACTACATCTGTTCTATTAAATTTACTTGCAATTGTATTATGAATAGTACGACTACGATTGTTACTAAGTTTTCTATAAGTAAAAATATAAACAAAACTTATTTTTATTATTATTACATTTATTTAATTATGTACCGCAAAGTTTTTAAATTAATCAAAATTATTCTACTATAAAAATGGCTTAAGGTCGCATTTATTATAACAAAACATTTGTGGACAAAGAATTCGAATTGAAAAGGCTTTCAACTGAAATAGCAAACACATTTATTATATTACAATAGAGCACGATGACAGATATATTGCAGCGAAACTCAACAAAAAATAATATAGGCAACGCAAACGTGGCTGCGAGATGCTCACTTAGAAGGAGAGTCATATGACGCCGGCCGCGACGTTACCTTTTGGCCGCTACATGCTCCCATCTAAGAGCATATCGGTTGTCATAAGCTCCCATTAATATATATATATATATATATATATATATATATATATATATATATATAAAGAAAAATCGCAGTGTGTGTTGTTTAAATTAAATAAACTTCAAACAACATACTTGTTAATCACTTTTTGGGATTATAGACTAAAATTTTAAATAAAAAGAACATACTGACGCATTGTCTATAAGACAGGGTAGAGTATGCTACATGCTTTGTGTTTTATCAGATAATATTCACACACATATAGTAAAAATAGCATATTATGCAAACTAATTCTTTGTTAAGATTTGGTATTGTGCACTGAAAATATAACCAGACATTAATCGAATATTTATTAAGCAAAAGCAAGCAGTAAGAACAATGTTTAAGTTGCGTCATTTTGATTCATGTAAAACTTTATTTAAACAAAATAATTTATTAACAGTCCCGGCAATCTACATACATCTAAGAGTGTTTGATATACAAGTTTAAAAATAAAAATTACTTTCAAATGTTTTTTTTTTTTGTTTTTTTGTTTAAATCATGATTATAAGACTAGACATAAAAGTAACTTAAGACATCCGATTGTAAAATATACAAGTTCACAAAAAGGACTTCAATTCTTCAACGTATTGTGTAATCTTGATCCATATTCAATTAGCAATTATATTGATTTACCAAATTATTTTTTTTTTAATTACACTACAATATTGTAAATCATATTACATTTACGTATGTTTATTGTCATGTTTTGATTAATAAATAATAATAATGTTGTAGACAAAATTAATACAATATATTTTTAATATTTTTATGTGAACATTATTGTTAGAAAAAAAGTTTGATTAAAACTCTAACAATCATAAATTAGTGTAGAAGACTACAAATGCGATTGTGCACGAGATCTACTCCACAAGATGTGTTTTTGTGGAATAGATCTCGTCGGCAGATTTGTGCTGTACGTCAATATAGTAAAATATGTATTTTTTGCGTTTAAATTTTACAATTTTTTTCTACAGTGATCAGCTGAAAATCGATAAAGGACCGACCAGGTGTTTGTCACCACCCGGTTACTGGGTGTAGGTTGGCTGTATAGTAGAAGATGGTTAGGGGTTAAGTACGCTACTGGCTACTACTCAGAGAAATAATAACTACAATGTTACAACACTTAACAAGTTTATTTACAAACTTATAACAATTTAGTCCGGTAAGCAAAATGGATCAGTAATCCACTTACGTGGACCGTTCACCAAGTCTTTACTTAATGTCTCCCCAAAACTTCACAAGACGCAATCTCTTTCCTCTATGTCTGCACTTGCGTAACAGATTTCTCATATACAATAATATATACAATAATACAGTTATATACTATAAACATAAACAATTACAATTACAAACACTAAGTTGTTACAAGCGTTCTTATAGCGTCGTAATATTTTTTTGACGTAACTTAACTGCGTTGCTTTTGCTGCATTTAATCAATTTTGCTTTAAGTATTGTTAATCTAACTTAAACTAAGTACAAATGCAAATTCCTTTTAATATACTTGAACTTTTAGACTTTAAAATTGGTACAAGTATAAACTTATTAATAAAATACAAAAAATATTTTTTCTTATGTTTTTGGTCTTTATTTCTTATTTTGTTCCACAATTGCAGATTGTAATCTACAGGTAAAAACTTCTCTTAATGTAAAACAAAATTATACCACTCTCTTAAATCAGTTTGGAATTAACAATTCTTATTTTAAGCAGATCTCATTAGTAACTTAAAAATTTATAAAAATAATTAATTTTGTATACCTTACGTGCAATTGTACTCATCAACTGTTTCTAAAATTGAGTTCACATTAACTTCCTCTACGTAAACATTTTCTTTAAATGTTGTTTTTTAGTCTGTTTTGCGTAAAAAACCAAACTCCCGTGTCTTGCGTCCAAAATACTTAATTTTTATTTATTCAAACGCTAAGAAATCTAACTTTTGGAAGTAGAGGAGCTAGGAGAGTTCTGCGCCAAAATCCCATAAGGTTTACATGGGGGGTCTAAAATTACTTTTCTCACCTGCCCATCACTGAGTCCACACCTGGGCCGGCTTAATTGGTGTGTCGCCACCGTCGCTGGTGTTGGCGGGAAGAATTAGGGCGGGGTGTGGCCCGACGAGGTGTCGGGACGAGGGGGCGGCGGGGCTTATCAGTTGCTTATCAGTTGTTATCAGTGACATCCGGTATACGCACTCTGTCTTTATACCTCCATAAGAGCCCCTTGTGTGAGAGTGAGAACCAGAAATCGGAAATGGAAGGATGGAAAATATGAGAGGGGGAAATTCCAATGTTTTGTCTCAAGTGTGCGAGTGCAACGCGCGATACCAGCAGCCACCTAGCGGCAGCAAGCGAACGAGCATATATACAGGGTGGTCGAAAGACTTTGTATATACAGGGTGTGTCAAAAATAAATCCAAGATGGCGACCGGAAGTGACAATCTTTACCACAAAATCAAAAATGGCGACCGGAAGTGCGACTTCCGGTGTTGCAAAAAAGGCCTTCATGGTACTCAAATGAAAGCGCCCGTCGCGTACGTCACGAATCTAAAATAAAAACTTGTACTTGACCCGCTCCTAAGCGATAAAAATACAAAAAACCTCCTGGATGGTTTAAAATAAAGAAACAAATGATAACAATATGTTGTTTAAGTGGAGACACTAAATTTAAAAATCAGTTAGTCGTAGATAATGGTGATGTCAAGAACGTCACTCATTAAACGACACCTTTTAAAAAATCGATTGCAAAAACAAAAACAGCAATTAGACTATCGATTGGAACGTCTATTAAGGCAAATTATAAATGTTAAAAAAATTATTTGTGATTATGAATTGCAAAAGCAAATGTGTGCAAAACTCGACGGTATGCAGCTCCGATGAAATTAGCGAAGTCGAAATAAAATTATTTGAAAATATAAATAAAGCCATTGAATTGTATGATGAATGCAAGTTAACTGGTGAATATGTAAAATATCTGCCTGAAAAATATTTGCGATCGCTATATGGACTAAATTTGGAAAGATTGTGGGACTTCCTGCCTGAAAAATGTAAGAGTGATTTATATTTCCAAATAAGACTTCCTTGTCATAAGCATTACAACCTTCCAACCGATGAGGACCACATAGACGGACCACCTCCGCCCATACAAAACTGTTTTAGATGCATCGCAGAAAAGTGTATCTGCAAAAAGTGTCAAAATTACCGATCAACTAGAAAAAGTGACAAGAGCACCGAAAATGAATAGCACCGCATTCATACTTTTATCAACTTTGCTTAATGGAACTTTGTTCATCACAAAACCCAAAGATGCCAGACAATGCTACATAACCGCCATCGATAGAGGAATCAATGATAGTTGGCCTTTGGAGTGGAAAATGATGCACCTCGACAATACCACTCATCCAAGAACGTTCAAAATCAACGCCAGCACGATTCCGGGGGTGTCAAATGTGATGAATGCAACTTTTATGTTCCTCGATAAAAATCGATACGTAATGAACGTATCAAATCATTTAATAATCTCGAATGTTGAAAGTAATAACGCAAATTTAATATTGAGTCTAGAAATAATTTTGACTGTTAAATGTGTAATTATAATTTCATATGTATTTTATAAATTATATAAAAGATATATTAACAATCATTAAATAAAAGAAAATCAAAGATATGTTATAACTGTGTTTTATTTCATCATTTCATAACAACATGCATGATAACATATCACCAATGTTCAACAGGAAATTATAACATAATCAGAAGTAACAGGATGTAACATCCGCTTTTAACAGAAAAATTGCATCATAATACAAGAATCAACAAGAAAATTCGTATCATCATCATACCAACCTTGTGATTCACTATAAGTATGAATCATTAAATCTTTATCAGCGCTGTGATTGGTTGAAATTTGATTCTTAAATTAGTAATAATATGGTGATCATGATGCAAAAACTTCACAGTTGATTCAGTGTTTGTGCAGTTCAGTTCACGATAGTTTAGCTACATTTACAATAGAGTTCATAATGTCTAACCTCAAAAGGAGTTATTCTACACCTTTAAAACGAGAGTACGATGTTAAAAAGCCACATGTAAATCCAATCGAGACACCAAAAAATTCTATTTTTAAACCTGTCGTTGAGGATATGGAGAGTCGACCGAGAGATCTACAACCTGAATTATTATACGAGTACATCAACCCTGAAGGTACTTACGGTTTAACACGCAAAGATGCAGAAAAATTCTACAACGTGGGGTACGATTTAGATGATGTGTGCATGCAACAGATTAACCTGAAAAGTCTGGAGCCACAAGATATTATTGAACGTAAGTTTTAAATATATTTTTCTCAAGTGAAATTTATTTTTAAATTTAATCATTCTTTTCAGATCCCCCAAAGTTCGAAGATCCAGTGGAGGAAGGCATTCGTAGATACGATGATGATGTCAAGCGTGAGATGCAGTTGATTGGAGAGAGCTTTTATGCAATCAATAACTCTAGAACAAAATTTGTGTCCATTGGTCTAAGTCCAGCACTAGGATTTATACCAATTATCAAAATCCACTGTGGCCATAATGGTACTTTTGGACGCAAAGGGGTTTTCTTCACCGCAGAAGAATGGAGTGCATTCTCCAAAATAAATATAACCGAAATTAGAGATGGGGGCACATGGAAGTATTGTGATCACCGCATTTCATATACCTCATACAAACAACTGGATGTTATATTACTCGAGTGTCGGAATTTTAAAATATTAATTTCTTCAATGACATTCAACAACTTAATTAATTTTAAGAATCTTATAAACTTTAAATTAACATTATTAAAATCCTATGAATTTGATTTATATTATAATGTAATTATGGCTAAATGTTTAAAATTAGCTCACGAAGATAACGATTTGTATGGTAAAGTTATCCGCTTATTGAGTGAGAACGATACAAAAGGAGAGCTCGAGTATCTTATGATGGAAACACTGAACATGTTTTACGGTAAAATGTATTATGACTATGAATGTATGAATATAAACTCCTGATGAATTAAATGTTTAAAAAAAAAAAATCAATCTTATTATTTACTCCTTCACATAAATAAAACAATGTGTGTGGGTTACAATATATATTTATTATTATTATTATTATTATTATTATTATTATTATTATTAAAACTAAACTAGTATACGATTAAATTATTATAAAACATTATTTTTATCAATCCAACTATTATGAGTCTTATCAAGTCCCAGCCACTTCACGAAAACTTTAGTTCCTTTTTTCTTTATAATTTTTTCCACTAGATATGCATCATTATGCTTAACAAGTTGAATTTCTTCAGCGTAAAATCCTCCTTTGATTGGACTCCCCCTTGAATCTTCCAACAGGTACACAGTAGGATTTGTGATTTTAATTGAAATCACTTTAAATATTTCGGTGGACCAATTAGGTGTGTATCCCTTCGCAAAAACGGTTTTCTCCTTGATGATTCTCACAAAGTCTCCAATTTTAAACTTTTGCGGTCCAGCAATCTTGATGTGTGAATAAACGGTTTTCAACAGCATCGATTCTTTATCTTTAGTGACTTCATTTGGTTTCATACCGATGGTACTATGCTTACGATTGTTGTAATCTTTTGTGATATCAGGTAATACATCAAGCCATTTATATTTGCCTCGTAAACTAAACTCTCTATATAATATTTCTTTAACAGTACGTATCACTCGCTCGGCCATTGCAGCCTTTTTAATAGTAAATGTAGAGTAATGATTAATCGAACGCTTTTTAATCAAATTTTCAACATGCTTGTTGTAAAACTCTTTACCCAGATCGGTCTGCAAGTTTTTCGGGATCCTACCACCATTAAATATTTTGTCAAATGCACTCTTCACTGACGGTCCGCTTTTATCTTTTAGAGGTTCCGCCCACAAGTATTTGGAGAAGCAATCGATTACAATAAGAATGTGTTTATATCCCTTATTTTCGCGAGAATACAGTATAAAATCAGCCAAATCAGCCTGCCACAGATCATCTAAACCTTTCAAAATGATTCGTCTTCTAGAGAAATTTATTCGCGCGGGCTTGTGGATTTCAGTAACGATATCTTGTTTTACTTTACTCATTCTTGTTCGAAGAAATCAATTTTTAATGCTCTCTGCTTGAGCTCCCAATAACAAATTCATTTTAATAACAAACTCCCCCCATTTTATTTGAATGTCGCTTCGAATTAGTTCATTTGTCTATTTGCTCTCTAATATCGTGAATTCGATCATTAATGCTGTTAATTTGAACCTTTACACTGTTGTATGTTGTTGTTAAGTTATCACTTATAACTTCAATACGATCATAAACATTCAGTTTGAAGTTTGTATGTGCATTGCTGACCAAGTTCATATTCTGTTCAATTTTATGCAATTCATCCTTAAATGTCAGTAACTTTGATTCAATCATTTCAGGAATGTCTTTAATGCATAATTGAATTTTTTTATCGAGATCCTCATATTTGATATTAATATGATCAAAATCAGATTTATTTTCGGCGTTTAAATTTTCCAAGAGAGTATTGATAGCGTTCTTATCATCATCAGATTTCTTGAGAAGATTTGTAATTTTAGAGTCGAGGTAGTTGGAAATGTTGTGAACGTACATCTTAGTCGTGACATCAGTATCATCGATAGGAGCATCAACATTTTTCAAACGCTTGTGAGAAATGTCGAAATTTCCGTCAGCATCGCGCTTAAAACCGTTGCCTGGCGGGCCTCTTACACCAGCAAATGATTTATTTTGCGATGAATGACGTCCGAACTTGTCTACACTCATAGTGATATTGAGATTAAAATAAAAATTAATAGATTATATTTGCTTCTCTCAGCTCTTCTTCGATGGAGGCAATCTCGTTAGCGTGAGATGAATTTCCGGCTCTACGTGAAGCGTGTAGCAACCACAAACGTTCTATTAACTCGTTAGGATTATCCCAGTATGTGTATCGAAAGGGCTTATCTTCAACTTCTAATGTTGAATCGAATCCTTTACCTGCGTACGAATTGGCATCTGACACACTCCTGCTGCGATTTGGACGGTGTGTAGTAGTAGTATTAGCAAAGGCCTCTATTATCTCTTCATCCACAGTTTTCTCGTTCACTCTCATTGCTCTCGCTTTTTTACGTTCATCTAACATAGGTTTAACTAACATTTTATATTTTGTTGTACCAATTCCCTGATGTTGCTCTGCAGGATTATGATTTTTAAATAAAGCATTAGTAGCCACTAAAACTTCAAAATAGTCTCTTTTGTCTTGTTCGGTATAATTTTGAGGAGTTTTCTTGAATAATAATTCATACAATCCATCAGTACCTATAAATTTTTTCCCTCTCACATAAAAATCTCCAATCGCATCAATCATTAGCTCTGTGTTTCCAACGATTATCTTGCTGGTATCAATGTCATAATTAACTCCCGTTACCGAAGAGCGATCATAAACAATTTTATCAGCATCTTTGACGTATCCAATAAGTAAAGGCACTAAAACATTAGGATACTGTTCGAGATATTCTCTCAAACTACGTTCAGTAATAGGTTCTGGGTTTTCATTATTTTCAACAACTGTATTATCAATTGTATTATCAACTGTATTATCAACTGTATCATCTGAAGACTCTAACCTACTTTCGTAAGTCTCTTCTTCAGGTTTATAATTTTCCCTCCTAAGTGTGGTTGCATCTGACATACCATCGTAAGAGTTTCTTTCTAAACCTCCTTGTGTTTTATCAAATTGTATCATACTGGGTTCATATTGACCAAAGCTGACCATTTCCTCTGGTTTCGTAGGTGTAGAAGTTCTACCATATCTTCTCTTAGGTCTAATCGGAGTCACTTGCTGTTGCGGTGGTTGCGTAGGAGATTGTTTAATTTGAGGCGTTATATTAAGAACATTTGCAGGACCCGGTGTCAATGTAGAACTCTTTATTAACTCCTTAATTGGTTCAATTAAAGGCTTGTAAGTTTTATTTAAGATTTCATTATCATCGGATTGCTTCAATTTGAGAGCCATTACTTTTTTGCGAATTGCATGCTTTACATTTATGAGTTCCTTATCAACATTGTGTTTCTCCGTATTGAAAGGGTTCCGTAATAGAGAGCGCTTCTTATACCGCATCTCTAAAAATAGCGAGCGCTTTTGTAGCGCTGTACCGCTCGCTATTCCGCTATACCGCTCGCTATTACGCTATACCGCTCCCTATCCCGCTATACCGCTCGCTATTTCGCTATACCGCTCCCTATCCCGCTATACCGCTCGCTATTTCGCTATACCGCTCGCTATTTCGCTATACCGCTCGCTATTTTGCTATACCGCTCGCTATTTCGCTATACCGCTCCCTATCCCGCTATACCGCTCGCTATTCCACTATACCGCTCCCTATTCCGCTATACCGCTCGCTATTCCGCTTACTGCGCGCTATATCAGGCGCTCTTCAATAGCTACCGCTTTTATACTGCTATATCAATTGCTATATAACTGCTTAATCTTTTTATACTGCTCCACTTCAATAGAGATAGAAATAATAATAACCACACCCCGCTAACGCATGCGCTATACTGATTGAGGTAATTATCAGTTTATTATTATATACTCGTCGAGTCCTTTGCGGTATCTGCCGGCATCAGAATCCTTGTCTATCACAATGAAACCATACTTTTCTTTCCAACATTCTGCACATAGAGTTTTAAACTTCTCGAAACTCATATCGCTGCCCACATGGTCTTGGTATACATGTTTCAAATTTAAATCATCTTGTTTGAAGAGCATTATAAAATTTCCATTATCGCGGATCAAATGCTTAGGGATACGTGTATATGTTTGACATAGGTAAAATGAATCAACATTTTTATGTCTACCCATACTGAAGAAATTTCTAATTTTATCTTGTTTGTCACATGCAACATCGTCAAATATAAAAATTGAATTATTATTTGCTTCACTCGGATCGATGATTTCGCAGTTTTCGGAAAATGGAAAATATCCAACTTCCGACATCGAGCTTAAAACGTTACTTAACATTTGATATTTTGGTTGAAACAACGACTTTGAGTAAATGTACAAGTTTTCAAATTTTAAACCGTTTTCATGGAAAAGCATTGAAAATAAAACGTTAGTTTTGCCACAATTTGAGGGTCCGCATATTAAAGCTCTTACAGAATTTGGGATTAACGGGCCATGTTTTTCAGATTGTCCAGTCGTATCCCCCACAACTGAGTCTATATTTATAATTGGTAAAGTAACTTTCTGCTTAACGGTTCTCATTATACTAACTAAAACTCTAATTAATATGGCTATATATATACACATCATTGATCTGATAAAATTATTAAGCAATGTACCACGGTAGAGGTATCATCAACAGCGCTATAGATAAGTTACCTGTTGAGCTACACTTACCCGGATATAAATATTGCGGTCCCGGCACCAAGTTGAAGAAGCGTTTGATCAGAGGAGATATCGGTATAAACGATTTGGATAAAGCTTGTATGCAGCACGACATTGCCTATTCGAATTCATCCAAGTTAGAAGATCGACATAAGGCAGATAAAAGTTTGGAAAAATCTGCTTGGGGAAGAGTTAAGTCTAAGAACTCTTCGTTAAGCGAAAAAGCAAGCGCTCTAGCGGTAACTGGAATCATGAAAGCCAAAAGGAAATTAGGAATGGGCGTTAAAACTGTAACTCTTCGCGCAGGTGTAGTAAATAAAGCACGAACGGCGTTAAAACCGTTAGCAAAAAAAATTAAAAGTGCAGACGTTATACGAGAAAGTGCTAAAATTGCCTTGATTGCTGCCAAGGATGCTGTTAAGAAAACGGGTGGACGTAATAAAGTCCGCAAACCAAGAGTTCTACCTATTCCAAAACAAGGTGGCTTTCTGCCACTCATACCCCTCTTTGCTGGATTAAGCGCCTTAGGTTCGATCACGGGGGGTACTAGCGCTATCGTACGAGCAGTAAAATCTACTAAGGAGGCACAAAAGAAACTGCAAGAGTCCGAGCGTCACAACAAAACGATGGAAGCCATCGCTCTCGGAAAGAAGGGAAGCGGTTTATATTTAAAACCATATAAGAAAGGTTTGGGCCTGTACCTGAAAAAATCAAAAAACTGTTAAGTTCGCTGCCCGATAGACCGCTCACAGATTTAGACTTGAAAAAATATACGAAACATATTAAAACGTTTAGAGGAGTATTTATGCGAGTTCAGTTACCACATCACCCTCATTATAGAGAGTCAGGTATAATAAATCTGGATAGGGCGGCAGGAGCCGGCACTCATTGGGTAGCGTACAAGAAGAACGGCAGACGCGTGCACTACTTTGATAGTTTTGGAAATTTAAGCCCGCCGCTAGAAGTTGTAAAATATTTCAAAGCATGCGAGATAAAATATAATCACAATCAATATCAGAAATTTAACTCTCACAACTGCGGACATTTATGTTTAGAGTTTTTATATAAATAAAGATGTTAAAATTAATTTTATGTTAGTCATGTCTCGAACGTTCACCCTGCAAGGTGATAGCAGCGAACTATCGGTCAACTATTATCCTCCGATCGAGTTAGATCCGCAACACGAATATTGTTTAGGACTCATTGGTTTTCACACATATAATTCCATACCGAACATTGAGGAAGGAATCAACAATAAATTTATTTTCAACGATAATAAATTGATCACACTTTCTACAGGGGCATACGAAATTCGAGACATTGAATTGTATTTACAACGCATGATAATAGGGGGGTTAAATTTACCCGAGTCGGAAGCAGAAGAAATTTTGTCTTTGAAACCCAATCACAACACTCTTCAGTGTGAAATCAAGAGCAAGTATGACATTGATTTTACATCTGATAAAAACACCATCGGGCGTCTCTTAGGGTTTTCCGGGAAAAAAATTTTAAAAGCCGGAATTATTCATAAGTCCGATTTACCCGTGCAAATAATTAAAGTGGAAAGTATAAGAATAGAGTGCAACATCGTTACTGGAGCATATTACGACGATCGTCTGTCGCACACGTTGTTCGAATTTAGTCCCGCAGTGGATCCCGGTTACGCAATTAATATTGAACCTCGAAATATTTTATATTTACCGGTAAACGTTCGCAATAGCATCGACAATATCAATCTCAGAATATTGGATCAAGCGGGGGATCCCATTAATTTTAGGAGAGAAAATATTTTAGTAAGATTGGAATTAAAACCTCTGTAAGATGGGAATTGTTTTCGGTAATAAAAAGAAGAAGAACAATGCGTTCCCCATCAGTTCCCCTTTGCCTACGAAAGAGGTGACACGTCTTAATTTATCCCGATTATTGGCTCTAGGTTACAGAGTGAAACATTATGGGAAAAATTAACATTTTTGATGAAGTGCAATTTGATGAGAGCATCGTTAAAGAACAGTATCATTCTTACCGACCAAGGACTACAAACTTTGATAATAACGATGAAATCAGAATCACAATTCAGAACCAAGATATTTTTACATGTCCAAGCGAAAGCAGTATATACTTGGTTGGAGAGGTCGAAGGGCAGCCATCAGATGGAAAAACATTTAGCCTAACCAACAACGTTTTCTCATTCTTGTTCGAAGAAATCCGATATGAGTTAAACGGTGTCGAGATTGATAGAACGAGAGATTTGGGTATCTCGAGCACTATGAAGGGGTTCCTTTCCTACGGAGACGCCGAAGAAATGAAAGTTTTGGGAACTGCCGGGTGGGGCAAAACCGGTCAAATAAAAACATATTTTGTGAATAAAAAGTTTTTTGCTCTTATTCCGCTAAAGTGCTGGTTAGGATTTGCCGAAGACTATAAAAAAATAATGGGATTTGCAAAACACGAACTAATTCTACTACGTGCGTCTACTGATGTAAATTGTTTCATAAGCAATGATACTGATAAAAAAGTAACTAGCCTGATTAAATTTAAAATAAACAAAGTCGAGTGGAGAGTACCACATATACAATTAAATGATGAGATTAAATTACAAATGTTGGAACAAGTTAAAACCGATCCTAGAATCTTAATCCCATTTCGCAAATGGGAACTACACGAACTACCCTCTATGAATAAATCTAAAGATAGTGTTTGGTCCGTAAAAACCTCAAACAGTCTAGAGAAATCACGATATGTAATTATAGCTTTTCACGTCAACAAAAAGGGTGTGTCGAGTGAAGACGTTTCCACATTCGATCATTGTAACATTAAAAACATAAGAATCTATCTAAATTCTGAAACATATCCATACGAAAATTTAAATTTGGATTTTGACAATGGCGAATATTTAACCGCCTACGAGATGTACTGTCAGTTTCAAAGTAGTTACTATGATAATGCAAAAAATCAGCCATACTTTTCATTTACTGATTTTAAGAATCACACAATGTTTGTATTTGACGTTTCAAAACAAAATGAAAGCATCAAGTCCTCGACGGTAGACTTGCGCCTTGAAATGGAAGCTTCTCAGATTTTTAAAGACAATACTAGGTGTTATTGTCTCATTTTGAGCGATACCATAGTTGAATACACACCGCTATCAGGGTTGGTTCGAAAACTCGTGTGATGGGAAAAAGAGTGAGATTCAGTGAGCCCGAGTCAACGGTCATTTATTTGCCTGAAGAATGTGGTGACTATAGAAGCGGTGCTGAATGGATGATTGAAGCACAAAATAGACTACGATTTCAACGTAGAATTAAAAAGATTGCAATAACATTGGAAGCAGTAGTGAATCCTGAACGTAGAAAAATGCGTCAAATACCCACCATCAATTGAGCTCTTATTTTAGTCGAGTACAGGCCGTTGATGTGTACACTTCATATAACATGATGATTATATTAGCCATCGATATGCAAGGATTTGTAATTGCAAATCAGTTTATGCCGAAGGAAATAAGTATTGCATCAAATTACAAAAATATTCACACTTACTTGATGAAACCGACAATCGACTACTCGTTTTTAACATCGAAGGAAAAAATTCAAGCCAGATGGTTGGAAAATAATTACCACTCAATTCCATATTCCGGAGGAATTGTTGATATGGCCGAGATTGACAACATCTTTTACGGATTTACTCAGAATTTATCCGATGTGACGTGCGTGGTCAAGGGTGTTCAAAAAGAAGATTTTTTAAAAAGACATTTCCCGAATTTTACCATATTAAACCTTGAAGGTGAAATTAATTCACCAAAGTTTGAAAAATGTACTCATTTCTGTGCAAATCACACGGATGAGTTTAGTAATTGTTCATTTCAAAATGTAAAAAAAATTTGTACTTATTTAAATGATAATAATAATACTAAATATTATTAAATGTAACTTATTGTGTAATTGGTAATGTTAGATTGTTATGTGACATTATTATTGATAAACGTACAAATTTATCTTGTAATTTTTTTTTAAATAATAATAAATGTGTTATTAAGATGTTGTGTTTGTTTCTTTATTTTAAACCATCCAGGAGGTTTTTTGTATTTTTATCGCTTAGGAGCGGGTCAAGTACAAGTTTTTATTTTAGATTCGTGACGTACGCGACGGGCGCTTTCATTTGAGTACCATGAAGGCCCTTTTTGCAACACCGGAAGTCGCACTTCCGGTCGCCATTTTTGATTTTGTGGTAAAGATTGTCACTTCCGGTCGCCATCTTGGATTTATTTTTGACACACCCTGTATATACAAAGTCTTTCGACCACCCTGTATATATGCTCGTTCGCTTGCTGCCGCTAGGTGGCTGCTGGTATCGCGCGTTGCACTCGCACACTTGAGACAAAACATTGGAATTTCCCCCTCTCATATTTTCCATCCTTCCATTTCCGATTTCTGGTTCTCACTCTCACACAAGGGGCTCTTATGGAGGTATAAAGACAGAGTGCGTATACCGGATGTCACTGATAACAACTGATAAGCAACTGATAAGCCCCGCCGCCCCCTCGTCCCGACACCTCGTCGGGCCACACCCCGCCCTAATTCTTCCCGCCAACACCAGCGACGGTGGCGACACACCAATTAAGCCGGCCCAGGTGTGGACTCAGTGATGGGCAGGTGAGAAAAGTAATTTTAGACCCCCATGTAAACCTTATGGGATTTTGGCGCAGAACTCTCCTAGCTCCTCTACTTTTGGAAACTCAAACTTTCTGTTTACTTGTTTACTAATCCTTACCTGAAAACCGGCACAATACTTGTTAATATTATGTGTATATGATGATATGTTAAAAAATGAGTAATTTCGCACATAAAGGAGCCTTTCAATTGGATGTGCAAGTTAAGGTTAATTCAAAACGAGTAACCAAAATCTTACATTTAAAATATATGGCTACAGCAATTTACCGGAGTAAAGAGAAAGAGTTTGCGTAAAAAAACAAAAAACATCATGCGTATTGTTGAATATAATAACTGTAGCCAACTCTATTTGCGGTAATATTACTTTGTTTAATATGTGACTCTACAATCAGCGTATATGAGAAAACACTGCAAATAGAGGCATCACGGCATTAAATTTTATATGTATAAGGGCCGCTTTTACAATTGTCAGATAACTTAAACCAAGAATAAATTTATCTACAGTTTAAACCTGGTGTAGCATTAGTTATGCCTTTGTTGCAATCTAGATAACCTATTAAAACGTCAATGATGACTTATAAACTGACGTATAAATTATTTATACACAAATTTGTTGTGCGCGTTACTTGGTTACTACACTAAAGATAACTACTGCTCCAAGCACCGGATAAGTTATCTCTGGTTTATTTTCCTTAAAACATACAATTAAAATTTTATAAAATTGCCAGGACTCCTAAAGTGATCGGAGCCATTGTAAAATTTCAATCACCCACATACTCAAGTAGAATCTCTACTCAATGAATCCCAAATTAAAACTAAAAATAAAGACAAACCCCTTGAAGATCCCAATGATTAGGTCAATCAAGGAAATAATGCGACAATTATCAATTTTTTTCTGTGCAAAAATTTTAGCAACAAATCCTACTTTAGTTGTAACGCGTTTTTGCATTTTCTAATAAATTATTTATTTTAAAGATGGCTGTTTCTGAAATTGACGTATACGTTGTTCATACGCTAATTTGTTGTGCGCGTTACTTAGTTACTACACTAGAGATAAGTTATAAGGGATTGTAAAAGCGTATTTTTATATACTCCTTAGATAGCGCTACTCCTTGTTTAACCGACGATTGTAAAAGCGGCCCTAAATATATTTTTCTATTTAATAAATTTAGCTTTTTCTATTTAATAAATTTAGCTTTAAACCGAACTGTAACAAAGTGAAAATTTAAACTTCGTCCTATCAGCATTTTAAAACTCTGTTTCTTTTTTTACTAAAACTAAAAAAATAAACATTAAAATGCAGACCATGGTTATGATCTGGTAAATTTCAATTATCATTTGTTCTCATTAAAACTTATCAAAAATTAATACATTGCAAAAAAATAATACTAACTTAAAAGTATAGGATTAAAAATAGCAAAACCAATCAATTTTTTTAGTTTTTTTTATATTAACAAATAAATTTTTAACAATAAATTTATTGTAAGATAGGAGGTATCTTAAATAATTAAATTAATTGAGTTGCTAATACAAAGAAAAAAAATGGATGTTTTTGCACACTTGCATCGGCGTGATGTTTCAGATCTTTACATTTTCTATAAACAATTTTATAAACGTTATTAAACAAATAGAAGACATATTGGCAGCTAAACAAATATTTTCTCGTAGTACAAGGTTTGCTAAGAATTTTAATAATTACTCACTAATGTGCAACTAAAACCTTTAAAAAATATTTTAACAAAGCTATTGACAAATAAAATAAATTTCTTTCAACAATTGTGGTTTTACAAGTTATATGTATAGATAGTATACTTAAAGAATTGACAAATCTAACAAAAAAGTTTAGCTTTAGTTTTAATGTATAATAATAAATGTTTGTCATAATTATATTATGGACTCATATAGTAACGCTGTTAATAACATTAATTTATTTTATTTATAATTGTGACAAATCTCAAAAAAAAAAAACAATAGTATCTTGTATGCCCCAATTGTTATTAACAAATAATAGGCAAATGATATAGTTATTATTATTATTGTACTGTTCAATTTACTCATAATAGAGAGTCCACAATAATAGAATAAGGAAAAATATAATAAAATTGTAAGTAATTTTATATTAAATCAAACTATTTGTATTCAAACAATGACGTATACTGTTTATTCATTTTTACTATACATATAAAGATCATAATGGCCTAAAGCCATTTTATTAACTTTTTCCGAATCAATCGTTTTGTTCTTTATCCAATAAGGGTTGTTTTAAATTGTATTGCCGTCGGAATAGAGCTGGTGAATTGACTTTTGTTTCAACAATCAGTGATATTATAAGTTTATCCTTATTTTTATTCCACTCAACGTCGTAATAAAACCAATAAATCTCTCCTAATAAAATGCAATTTATCGTAATTATTGAATGAGATTTTTAGCAAGAGAAAAAGCAATATCGTTATTTTACTGTATACCCAACTTTGAACATTAATGGTAGAATGTAAAGGTTTTTCAATATCTGCATTAATCATAATTAATTTAATAATTAATTTAACAATTTGCAAATAGCAACAAAATGCATTCTAAAATTCGGAAAAACGCATTTATTTCTATATTTGATGGTTTTTTTTGGCTATTCCTAACTATTATTTGACTAAAAGACTACCGCTGTGAAGTTATCCATAACTATATCCATAAAGGTAATGTCAGTCAAAGTGCATTTTCTCGCTTATAATGCATTGGAGAGCAATTATATTTATACCGCTGGATAGCCTAAAGAATAGCACTTTCAATGGTATATAACATGTTAATGCGCGCAATTTATTACCTAATTAAAAATAGTGATTATCAGTAATTAGCAACAGGTCACTCCGAAATTGTTAATTTTTTTTTGTATCAAGTTTGATTTTATAAATAGATGTAGAATAACATGATAGATCAGTTAAAACTATAATATGACTTTTGGACCCACTTAGTTTTCGAGATATTTCGGTTTAAAGATGAATGCATTTATTATGCAGTTGATTGTAACTGCTTTGTGTGCACTTTAGGCAAGTTATGGATCAATTTTGATATCACCCAAAGACGTAGAACAACATAACACATCAGTTAATGTTGTTATTAGACCTTTGGACCCACTTAGTTTTCGAGATATTGCGGTTTGAAGTGCAATATGCATTTATTTATTGCCGTGTATCCATAAAGGTAGGGTCAGATTAATAGCATTTTCTCGCTTACTATGCATCGGAGAGCAACTATATTTATACCGCTGGACAGCCCGAAGAACTTCGCTTTTAATGGTATATAACATGTTGATGCGCGCAATTAATTGCCTAATTAAAAATAGTGATTATCAGTAATTAGCAAAGGGTCACTCAAAAATTGTTAATTTTTTCTGAAAATATGCGCGTTAGTGAGATAAATTAATTTGTAAAAAAAAATTTGTTTGGACCCATTATTTGCACCTTCTACAGCTAATTGAAAATAGATAAAAAAGTGAATTATCTTTAATTAATCGCTTATTAAGCGTCGCATGGCAACGATACCGATACCATTGAAAAGACAATAAAATTCTGCACCGATATCATATAACAAATGCAATAGAATTGCAGCGCGTCGTTAAATGCAATTATTATGCAGTTTTTTGTAACTGCACTTTGCGCACATTTTGGAGCAATTTTGACGTCATGGATAGATGTAGAATAACATATTAGATCAGTTTAAACAATAATATGACTTTTGGACCCACTTAGTTTTTGAGATATTACCGTTTAAAGATAAATGCATTTATTAAGCAGTTGGTTGAAATTGCACTTCATGAACTTTCTGGATCAATTTTGACATTGCGGAATGTTGCAGAATAACATGATACATGGTTAAAATTGAAGTTTTGAAATATTTTAATTCAAAAATAAATGCGTTTATTATGCAATTAGTTAGAACTGCTGTTTATGCATTTTGTGCACTTTTTGTATCAACTTTGACTTTATAACTGGATGTAGAATAACATGATCGATCAGTTAAAACTATAATATGACTTTTGGACCTACTTAGTTTTTGTTATATTACGGTCTAAAGATGAATGCATTTATTATGCAGTTGGTTGTGATCGCTTTTTATGCACTTTATAGATCAATTTTGATATCATCCATAGTTGTAGAACAACATAATACATCAGATAATGTTGTTGTTAGACCTTTGGACCTACTTAGTTTTCGAGATATTGCGATTTAAAGTGCAAAATGCATTTATCTATTGCCGCGTATCCATAAAGGTAGGGTCAGATAAGTAGCATTTACTCGCTTTACATGTATCGAAGAACAATTATATTTAAACCGCTGGATAGCCTGAAGAGCAGCGCTTTCAATGGTGTATAACATGTTAATGCGCGCAATTATTTGCCTAATTAAAAAAATATTGATTATCAGTAATTAGCAAAGGCTCAGAATTTGTTATTTTTTTCTGAAAATATGCGGATCAGTGAGAGAATTTATTTGAAAATCATTTGGTCTCTTTACAGCTAATTGAAAATAGATCAAAAAAGTAAATTATTTTTAATTATTCGCTTATCATGCGTCGCATGGAAACGATGCATACACCATTGAAAAGACAATAAAATTCTACATTGGTATCATATAACAATTGTCATAGAAATGCAGCAAGTCGCTAAATGCATTTCTTATGCAGTTTGATGCAACTTCACTTTGTGCACTTTTCGACGTCATAGATGAAAGTACAGTTAATATTATAGTACAACGTTTACACCCACTTAGTTTTCGAGATATTACGGTTTTAAGATAAATGCATTTATTATGCAGTTGATTGAAACTGCACTTTATGCACTTCCTGGATCAATTTCGACATCATGAAAAATTGTAGAATAACTTAATACATCAGGTAAAGTTGGATTTTTGATATATTTCGGTTGAAAGATAAATGCATTTATTATGCAGTTGGTCGTAATTGCTTTTTATGCACTTTATGAACTTTTTGGATCAATTTTGACATTATGCATGGTTGTAGAATATCGTAATACATCAGTTAAAGTTCTAATGAGACTATTGGACCCACTTGGTTTTAGAGATTTTACGGTTATGTTATGCACTTTCTTGGTTAATGTGCCTTTTCTTGCTTAAAATGCATCGTAGGGTAAATGTATTTATGCCATTGGATAAACCGAAGAACAACATATTCAATAATGTAAAACAAAGGCATTTTTTTAGGCATGCATAATTATCAAAAATTTATTCTTTTTTTTTGTGTGTATATATTCAGTTTAAGGAGTAATGACAATCTGTGAAAAAAATTGTTTTGACCATGATTGCACCCACTACTGCAGATTGAAAATAAATTTAAAAAATAATTATTTGTAATTACTCGATGGATATGTTCTTTGTGCACTTCTAGGTTATACAGTTAATTAAATAATTAAAAGTAATAATTAATAATATTTATTGTCTGTTGCCAAAGATATTTAACAACTCTGAAAGAGATATGATGCATTCATTGTGCAAAATATAATAAAGCTATAAAATGTTGAACTTACCTTTATGTCTTTAACGGCAACAAAACATCAATAACTGCGGAAGCAACAAAAATAAAACAAAGCACATATATTATAAAATAATAATTTTTATTAAATAAAATAAACATGTAAAAATTTTTATAAAAAATAATATAAATAAATCTCTTTAAAAACAATTAACTAAAAATAAAATTCCAAAAGAATAATTAAAAAACAAAATATATATTTATTGTAAATATAAATATTCCCCCCCCCCCCCCCCCGTTGCAGTCTTTCCATTTTTTTCATTTTTTTGTTGTTGTTTCTAAAAATAATTAAATTACCATTTTTGCACTTCCACCTCCCACTCGCTTATTTTTATTAAAAAAATTACTCGTTCTTTCACCATGCTAAAAAAAAATGAAAATATATAGAAAATAATAATTTATTGTTACGAACAAATATCAAGTATGAAATAAATTACTAACTTATTCAAACTCAATCCAACAATCACAGCGGCCAAGAGTCAAGCACAAACAATTGGTTACGTTCTACAAACCTTGTCAGTGTGCCTTGTATGACTACGGCATTGCATGATAGCAAAGGACAAACTTAAATAAATAATTCTGTGCTTATAAACACACACAATTGATGAATAATCAAATGAATGAGTAGATCGAGTCACAGTCGTTCGTTTAATTATTTAAATTACAAGTAATGATAATTACCTTCTCGTTTTTCCTTTGAATTCTTCTTCGATCCACTTACGGTGGCCATCTCCTTAGTCTAGTAATTTCTGCTTTTAAATCTGCGGTTAAAAGAACATAAATTTATAAATCATTTTGAAAAAACATTCACATTTTTTTCATGCTCTCCGACTTGCACAAAACTATTTCAACATGTTCGGTACTACAAACTGTTGAACCATGCATGTTCTATACTAGAAACTGATGAATGAATTGAACATGAATTACTGAATTTATTAGTGTAATCAAACAAACAAACAAACAAACAAAAAACAAACAAAATTAAGCATACTTTTTCTTTGAGATTATAATGACATCTCATCCTGTCTTATCACTTCCTTGGTGCACCATGATTGTCTTTTCCAACATCTTCGGTACCGGTACCACTATTATCCCGAATTCGGCACCATTAGGTTTGTTGTCTCCACTAGCAAGGTTGCTGTCACCTGTTGTTCACTTGCCCAATGAGTCAGAAAGAAAACGAAATTACCACCCGACCATGATTTCAATTTCAATGTCAATGTCATGGAAACACATGTTAGGAAATGTAGGTCACGTCGGCTGTCAAGTGTCAAACTTTGGGTATGTCTACGTTTACATTAAAAATATAATAGATTATAAGATTTTTGATTTTTGATTTTTGTTTTAGGTAGATTTTAATTTTATTTTAAATTGGGTGATGGTGATAGTGGAGTTTATGGAATATATGTATATATATATATATATAGAATTTATGGAATATATGTATATATATATATATATATATATATATATATATATACATATATTCCATAAACTCCACCATCACCCAATTTAAAATAAAATTAAAATCTACCTATATATATATATATATAGATGTAAGAAGTGTATTCGTCCAACAATTATTATATATAACCATATGTGTTGTCGTCCTACATTTGTAGTAGGAGCAATACACTTTATATCTTAACTCACAAAAACCAGCCTGCGGGCTTATAGATACGTATAGATACCGCCTGCTGTGAGGGTCGAGCAGATAACATGGAGTAAGAGAGTTATTTAAATCTTATCAAGATGTTTGTTTAGAACGTGGAATTTATATTTTTGAACTGATAATATGTATTATATGTATATTGTGTGTTACCTTATCCTAACGGACATTACAATAATTATGCCAGTTTTAGAATAAAAATATATTGAAAATAATTTAACCATATCATTTATTTTCAATTGTTTTATAATTACTATCAGGTTAGACAATGTAGATCTACAAAATATATTAGTTGACAGCTGCACATTTTGTATAATTAAAACGAGGACAAAAACAACATGTACATACAAAGCATCTATTTTAATAAAGTTTACAAAGAGTAATTACTAAAATGTGAATAGAAAAACTGTAATAAAAGATTAAAAAATTGCAACTACGTAAGCACTGCATAACATTTTATTTAGAATATAAATATTATTGCCAGTTTTTTTCTCTTTCTTAATTTAGAAGCATTTTTTACTTTTCTAATATAATTACAAAAAAAGCATTGTTTTGCGCCAAAATGCATCAGTATATGACAATGTGAGACTTAGTAACAAGGTGAGAGTAGTAAGAATGTAACAATAACAAAAATGTGAGAATGTGTAAGTAGTAAGAATGTAAGAAAGTGAGAGTGGTGAGAATGTAACAGCAGTAAGAGAAGTAAGGGTAGTGAAAATGTAAGAATGTGAGAGTAATGAAAATGTGAAAGTAGTAAAAATATGAAAGTAGTGACATTGTGAGAATGTGTGAAATCGTTAGAGTAGTGAGAATGTAAGAATAAGTAAGAATGTAAGAATGTTAAAGTAGTAAGAATGTTAGAAAAGTGAGAGTAGTGAGAATGTAAGAGTAGTGAGAATGTAAGAGTAGTGAGAGTAGTGAAAATGTGAAAATAATGAAAATAGTTACAATGTGAGAGAAGAAAGTATTTGAGAATAGTAAGAATGTCAAAATGTGAGATTAGTATGAATATAAAAGTAGTAAAAATGTGACTTTTGTAAGAATGTAAAAATAGTCAAAATAGTGAGAATGCGAGAGTAACAAGAACGTGAGAATCGTGAAAATGTGAGTATAGTGACAATGTGAAAATAGTGAAAATGTAAAAGTAGAAATGTAAAAGTAGCTAAAATGTGACAGTAATAAAAATTTGAGAGTAGTTAGAATGTGAGATTAGTGAAAATATGAAAGTAGTGAGAGTATGAGAGAAGTGAGAATGTAAGTGTAGAGAAAATGGAAGAATAGAAAAAACGTGAGAATGTGAGAATAGTAAGAATGTGATAGTATTAGGAAAAATGTGAGAAGTGTGAAAATGTAGTGCGAATACAACATTAGTAAAAGTGTGAGAGTATCAAAATATGAGAGTAGTGAGAATGTGATACTAAACAAAATGTAAAAGAAATAAAAAAGTAAGAGTAGTGAGAATGTGAGAGTAGTTAGAATGCATGTATGTGAAAGTAGCAAAAATATGAAAGTAGTGAGAACGTAACATTAGGAAAAATGTGAGAGTATAAGAATATGAAAGTAGTGAGAATATGAAACTAGATAAAATGTAAGAAAAGTAAAAATGTAAGAAAAGTAAAAAATCTAAGAGTAATATGAATGTAAGGGTAGCGAGAATATAAGAGTAGTGAGAATGTGAGAGTAATAATAATGTGAGAATAATTAGAAAGTAAAAATAATGAAAATTGGAAAGTTGTTAGAACGTGAGAGTAGTTAGAATGGGGGAGTAGTAAAAATATAAGAGAAGTGAGAATGTGAGAGCAGTACAAATGTAAATACATTAAGAATGTAAAAGTAATGACAATGTGAGAACACTATAAATGTAAAAGTAGTAATGAGCATAAAGAAAATGTGAGAGTAATAAGAATGTAAGAATAGTGAGAATTTAAAATTAGTGATAAGGTTAGAGTAGTAAGAATATTAGAGTAAAAAAAGTGTGAGAGTATTGAAATGTGAGAATAGTGATAATTTGATAATGATAATAGTAACAATGTGAGAGTAGTAAAAGTTGTAAAAATGTAAGAGTTGTAGAAGTAGTGAGAATGTGAGAGTAGGGAGAAGGTGATAGTAGTGAGAATGTGAGAGTAAGAAGAACATGATAGTAGTGAGAATGTGAGAGTAGTGTGAATATGAAAATAATAAAAAAGTGAAAGTAGTGAAAATTTAAGAGTAGTGAGAAGAAAAATTAATAAAAATGCGAGAGTAGTGAAAATGTAGAAATATTGAAAATACTGACAATGTGGGAGTAGAGTGTATTAGAAAATAGTAGGAATGTCAGAAGTTAAGAATATAAGATTAGTGAAAATGTAAAAATTAGTGAGAACGTGAGAATAGTAAAATGTGATAATAGTGATAATGTGAGAGTAGTAAAAATGTGAAAGTAAAAAGAATAGTAAGCATGTGACAGTAGTCAAACTAGTGAGAACGTAAGAGTAGTAAAAACAGTAAGAATGTAAAAGTAGTAAGAATGTGAGAGTAGTGAAAATGTATGAATAGTGAGAATGTAAGTGTAGTGAAAGTAGTGAAAATGTAAGAGTTGTGAAAGTAATGAGAATTTGAGAAGAATAAGAATGTGAAAGTAGTAAAAGTAGTAAGAATGTAAGAGTATTGAAAGTTGTAAAATTGTAAAAGTAATGAGAATGTAAAAATAAGGAAACTATGAAAGTAGTGAGAAAGTGAAAGCAGTAAAAATGTGAGAACAATGAAATTAGTAACAAAGTGAGAGTAGTGTTAATATGAGTAAAGAAAAAATGTAAGAATAGTAAGAATGTGAAAATAGTAAAAATGTGAGAGTGCTGATAATATGAGAGTGTTGATAATGTCAGAATAGTGAGAAAAGTAAAAATGTAAAAGTATAAAAAGTAGCAACAATGTGAGAATAGTGAGAATGTTAGAATAAAGAAAATGATTGAGTAGTGGAAATGTAAGAATATTGAAAATAGTTAAAATGCAGCAGTATACAGAATGTGGAAATAGTTAAAATGAGAAAATGTGCAAAAAGTAAGAATGTTAAAGTAGTGAGTATGTAAAAGTAGTGTTAATGTAAGAACATAAGAATGTGAAAGTATCGACAATGTAAAAGTAGTAAAACTAATTAAAATATGAGATTTATGAGATTGTAAGAGTAATGAAAATGTGAGAGTGAGAATATAAAAGTGAGAATGTAAAAGTGAAAATGTAAGAGTGAGAATGTAAGAGTGAGAATGTAAGAGTGAGAATGTAAGAGTGAGAATGTAAGAGTGAGAATGTAAGAGTGAGAATGTAAGAGTAAAAATGTAAGAGTGAGAATGTAAGAGTGAAAATATAAGAGTGATAATATGAAAGTGAAAATGTGAAAGTAAAAATGTGAGAGTGAGAATGTAAGAGTGAGACTGTGAAAGTGATAATGTGAGAGTGAGAATGTAAAAGTGAATATATGAGAGTGAGAATGTAAGAGTGAAAATGTAAGAGTGAGAATCTGAGAGTGAAAACGTGACAGTAAAAATGTAAGAGTAAGAATATAAAGTAAGAATGTGAGAGTGAGATTGTGAGAGAAAATGTAAGAGTAAGATTATAAGTAAGAATGCGAGAGTGAGTATGTAAGAATGAGAATGTGAGAGTGATAATGTGAGTGTGAGAATGTGAGAGTAAAAATGAGAATGTTAAATGAAAATAAGAAATTAAAAATGTGAAAGTGAGAATGATAATATAAAAATAAAAAAGTTAAGGGTGAGAATATGAAATTAAAAATGCGAGAGTATAAATATAGACTGTGAGAGTGAGAATGAAGTAAAAAATATAAAAGTAAGATTCTGAAAATGATAATATGAGATTGAGTTTGTGAGAGTAAAAGTGAAATATTTTTGTGACCCATGGTAATTGATTAACTGTACATTTGGTAGTCAGAAAGTTTTTTATAGTATGGTTTTATTTGTTGAAAAGTATATTTTACAACAAAATAGCAATATTCGTTAATTAAATTATTATTCACAAGATCTTGTAAACTAAATATTACTGGATTTGCTATTGTAAGATTTGTCAATTGATGTAGAATAAAATAGAATAGAATAGAATTTATTAATCCTCTTAGATCATTTTCATAATATGGGATAAGTCATACAATATACAAATATAATTTAAAATACAAAAACAAGCTACATTATTTACATAGATACATTTGACTAAAAATAATGCATATAATATAAAAACATAAAATTTTACAAGTTACATAAAATACCAACAATAGTTGTTACAAACGTATACTAGACATTAAAAATATGATTAAAATTTTTCTCAACAGAATAGAAACAACATTCCGTTAATTTTTGTTTTAAATTTGCTACAAAACAACTATAATTTAACTCCTTAATTTGTGCTGGTAGGTGATTATATAGTGTAGCACCACCACCAAATGTATTTTGAAGCAAATGCAGTTTTATTCAATCTAGTTTTGTTGCATTGGTATTTTAATATAGTATTTAATAGACAACTAAGGGCCGGTATTATAAACCATTAAAATCTGTAGATTTTATTTACTAACCAAGTAAATTATTTTAATTGGCTGATTTCGGTATTATAAACGTCAAATAATAAAAGTAGGTAACTAAATCTATGAAGTAAATTAATCATCCAAAATCTAGGGATTAAAATTTATTCAATGAATAACTTGACACTTGTCATGTTTCTTAGGTTATTTTTAATGTGGAGCAATTTCTGTTGAAAATCAGCTTTTGATTGCTCTACGATGTTATGCAACTGACTTTCAATATGTTGTAGGGGATTATTGTAATATAACAAAGACTACAATATAACACATCAATAACTACAATATTAAAATAACATATAAATGCGGCGTTGCAATTTCTTATTTTACGAATAGTTAATTTAGATTTATAATACCGAAATACGTTTATTCGACAAATATATTTAATTTGAGATTTGTTATTCAGTGATTTATTTTGTCTTTATAATACCGGCCCTTAGAAAGATTTTACTATAACCGGCATTTTACTTGCCAATTTATTGTTTTTATTTTGTTTTTCTATAAAAAATCACACTATTGTCTTATAACTAAAACTCAAAGATTTAAACTTAATGCTCTAAAAATATTCTGTATAATTTTTAGTTTAATCACTAACTGCTATTTTAATTTGTAAAAACTTAAATTTAATAAGTAAATTGCATTTATTGCAAAAATCAATAAATTTGTATTTAAATTAAAATAAGTGTGTCCTGCTAATAAATTAAATAATTAAAACTGGCATTTATTTATAACCGGCAAAATAATAGTTTCAAACTGTTAAATTAAATAAATTGATAAATAATTAATAAATAATAAATATAATAAATGAATTTCTGTTATAACAATGACTAACAGATGAAAAAAATTAAAATAATGTTTGTTTTTAATTATTATCAGCTTTAAATTAGAATTAATTAAGCAACTCCATTCAATGCAGAAATAATTGTGAATTCACCCACGTTATTAACTATTAATTTGTATGCATCATAGTTGTCGGTATTAAGAAATTAGTTAGTAATAAGCGGGATAAATTTTTACCGTCGCATCACGAACAAATAATATTCACACATACAGGAAAAGTAATAACCGGCGAAAAATAAAAGGATGGTACCGAATTAAAAAAAACTAAACCACTTGATAAATAATTGAAGAATTACAAATTTGATTATTGTATTGCAGTTATGATAATAACTATCACCAAACTAAAAAAAATTGTATCAAAAAAAAGTAATGAATTTAAACTTTTTGAGATATTCTTATTGCAACAATTAGATTTAAAATAAATCAATTATTCATTGTTTTAGAACAATCTAAAGTTTGACTTTGATTCTTGTAGTTTTAAAAAACTGGTATTCATTATTCGTGTCAATAATTTTGATATTTCAGCAAGTCATTTATTTTTGAAGAGTATAAAAAAGTCTTGATTATGTAGAGATATTCAGATAACAAATAAAAAATTGTAAAATGTTTTGCTAAATAAATCATTAAAATTATAATCAATTATAATTGATATGTTTATAACAATGCAATTAGTTGCAGATTGTTGTTAAATTTATTATCAAAATTTTGTTAGTTATTTAATAGCTAAGAAACAACTAAATAAAAAATATAAATGTTGCAAACGTTAATTATAAAACCTTATGTTAACTGCATTGAAAAAAAAACAATTGATAAAATTATGTATCTCACACTTTTACAAGATCAACCAAACTTACAAAATATCAATTTTTAGTTAAGTTAAAATATCAGATTAAAAATATATTATATGCCGTATATACTTAATAATTATTCAGATTAAATAAATTATTAAAACTAATAATAATAACTAACGCAACGAACCGACGCCCATTACAATAACAAGCTGCGGAAGAGCGCGGAGTGCAAGGGAACCTGGTGCAATATTAAAACATGCCCACCGACAGACAAAGATGCTGCACCAGCCTGTCTTCCGCACTTTATCTACGATATTGTAAATGAATATTTTGCAGTTATTAAATACTACTAATACTATTATGACAATGTTATCTTAGTAATAATACTATTATCAATGATGCCATCTGGGCATGTGAAAGTGGGCGCCGCCTGTGGCGCCCTTCTGTGTGCAAAGTGTGCAGTACCTTCATAAGAGTGTGTGAGTGCGAGGGGTGTGCGAAAACTCGGAAAGAGTGGGATGAAGAATGAGTGCACGTCAGCGACGCGGTGGCAGAAAAAGTAAGTTGGGATGGATGACGTAATAGAAATTTTGCGTGTCGAGACATGTCAAAAATTTTAATTGTGATGAGTCATCGATTTTTGCAATCGGTCTCCCTACTTTACCGACATTATTTTTGGCGGGAAATTCAAATATTTTTACCAAAACGGCCATAAGGACGGAAGAAGTGTAAAATCAAAGCCAAAAGGGCATAACGGATGACGGTGGGTGCCCAAAACGGTACTATGATGTAAAGGGTGGAAGATCTTGGACGGGGTACTTGTAAACTACTATGTGATCGGAAAGCCAAATGGGCCTAGGGGTGGAAGTGTCCGGGGATAGAAAAATCAAATCCATGGTCAGAACGGCTCTATCATGCACCCTAAGAGAGTTACCGCTCGGCCGCCGCCCTCACAGTAGGTGACGTCATCGCTCGACGTAAAATGAGTTGCGCAAAATCTGATGCGCGTTCGGTAGCAAAACGGCAGCAGCAGGCAACTCAAACACCGGCACACCCAACAGCATATTTAAAAGATTGTAAAATTTTGTTTGAAAAACGGATAAGACTAGCGTTGAAATTTTTTTTAAAATAAATGTAGTGTTTTGTAGTAAATTTATGAAAAACAGTCAAGACGGAAACGTGGAAGATTTCAAGTACATAAACACAAAAAATGCAACCACAGCATTTGAGACTTGTCTAAAAATGTTAATTGGAAAAACGTGATTAAAAGATAAGTGCATCCGGTTGAAAAGTGTGGGAAAATGGCCAATTAAAAATATTATTGGGATGACGTCATGCAGACAAGTGCGTAAGTAGTTCATTGAAATTGATCATGTTGAGACTTGTCGAAAAATTTAATTATGCTGAAGTAATTAGAAAGTAAGAATTTAGGAGCATTTTGATTGGAGGAAACAAGTCACGTGACGTTTTGCGGTTTATGATCTAGTATAAATACGAGAATGGAGGGTTCAAAATCAGTCTAGTACAACCCTCGAGAGTACACTACTACTTTATCATCATGGCTACAATTTCAAGCGTTGCTGACGGTATGGTCCGAATAATGGAGCCATTTATGGCGCGAAAGGAGACTGATATGGATGTGATAGAAGAATGGATCAAGCACTGCTCTAAACAAATTCGTATTTTAAATACGGCGTTAAAGGCGGAGACGTCTATGGGAGTACAGCAAAAGATATTGTCGACAATCAGTAAAATGATGACATACCGGACTTTGTTGAGAGTACCTGCAAGAGCCGGAGGCAGCATTTCAATTCGCAGTAGGACTCACGCTAATCGGGTTGGAGAGGCGGTAAAGTGGGAAGATTCCAAATCTGCGTTTGACGGAAGAATTAGAACAGGAGTTTTAACCAATATAAAACACAGGGAGCCAACAACATATTTTAAAGATTGTGAAATTTTGTTTGTAAGAAGGATAAGACTAGCGTTGAAGAAGGAGCCGTTTTATAAAATAAATACTGTATTTTGTGGTAAATTTGTGAAAACCAGTCAAGACGGAATCGTGGAAGATTTCAAGTACATAAACACAAAAAATGCTGTGGTTGATCGAGACTGTGAATTAAATGGATGGTTTGAAGAGAATATATCTGCCGTGCTGTTGCGTAAGTTGGAAGAATTTCAAGAGCGAGACAGCGGGTGGGCATTGTCGGCGATTATTAATTTATGCATCAATATTAATAAATATAATCCGCTGCGAGGTTCATCATACTTAGATTTACCGCAGCAAATTAAATTGAAACACGCGTGCGTTAATGTAAAAAATAAAGATGACGCATGCTTTGCGTGGGCAGTAACATCGGCATTACACCCGGTTGTAATTGATTCAGATCGAACGTCTTCTTACCCGCATTATTCACAAGTTTTAAAGTTGGACGGCATTAGTTTTCCAATAAAGCGTGAGGATATATCAAAATTCGAGCAATTAAATAACATTTCTGTGAATGTATATGTTATTAATAAAAAAGGCAAAAAGTATGTAGTCAGTCCGAGCAGAATAGCAAAACAAAAGAGAGACAGACACATGAACTTATTACTTGTGCAAGATAAATATTGTACGGAGGAGGAGGAAGACGATACAGATTTATCCGAACCGAAATACCATTACGTATGGATAAAAAATTTGTCAAGGCTGGTTAGCGCACAATTGACTAAGCACCATGGAAAAAAATTTATTTGCGATCGGTGCTTGCATTACTTTCATACCGAGAGTAAACTGAAAACGCATATTGAGAACTGCGAGCAGAAGAATGAATATAAGGTGAGTTTTGTAAAAGATGGCAAAATTAAATTTAACAACTATAAAAACAAGGAGCGATGTCCGTTTATTGTGTATGCGGACTTTGAATGTATATTAAATCGGGTGAATATCCGCATGGGCGACAAAAGCGTCAAGTATCAGCAGCACGAGGCTTATAGCGGAGGATATTATTTTAAGTGTTCTTATGACGATACCCTATCCTTCTACCGCAGTTACCGAGGTCCTAATTGCGTCGAATGGTTTGCGGAGCAGTTAAAGCAGCTTGCCGAAGACGTCGAAACAGTATATTTATGCGAAATGCCAATGGAAATTAGTCCGAATGAAGAACGCCAGTTTAGACGAGCATCATTGTGCCATATATGCAAAAAACCTCTGGAGTCTGATCGCGTGAGAGACCACTGTCATTTGACGGGGAAATATCGAGGAGCCGCACATACAAGTTGTAATATTGAATACCAAGACAGCCGCACCATCCCGGTGGTTTTCCATAATTGGAGCGGATACGATTCGCATATTATGTTGAAAGATGTGGCATTAAAAATAAACGGGAACGTAAATCTGATCCCAAGCAACACCGAAAATTTTATCGCCATGATAAAAAATATTTCAGAAAGCGAAGTGAAATTTAAATTCATAGATTCGTTCCGATTCATGGCATCTTCCCTGGATAAATTAAGCTCAAACTTGGACGATAAACCAATTTTAAAATCTCAGTTTGGTCATATTGACGATGGGCTGTTTAAACTGCTGACGCGCAAGGGGGTTTTCCCATACGATCATATAAAATCTTGGGAAAATCTGAACGAAAAAGTGCTGCCAACGTATAATCAATTTTATTCAAAGCTGACAGAGTCCAATATAAGTTTTGAAGACTACGAACACGCGCAAAAAGTATGGAATGAATTCCGAATACAAACGTTGGGAGAGTACAGCGATCTGTACTTAAAAACGGACGTGTTGTTGCTGGCAGACGTTTTTGAGAGTTTTAGAGATGTATGTCTGAAACACTATCGGTTGGATCCCGCTCATTATTTCACCGCTCCGGGTCTTAGTTGGGACGCCATGTTAAAATGCACCAAACAGGAGCTCGATTACATTAACGACATCGATATTTTAATGTTCATTGAGAAAGGGATACGTGGAGGTCTCACCCAATGCTCAAAAAGACATTCGAAGGCAAATAATAAATACATGCCCGACTACAACCCGGGCATACCTCAAAAATATCTAATGTATTATGATATTAACGCGATGTATGCCTGGGCAATGTCGCAATATTTGCCGCAAGGCAATCTCAAGTGGGTGGAAGGAGACGTGTCCGCATTTAATTATCAGGTATCCGATGAAGCATCTATAGGGTATATACTGGAAGTAGACTTGGAGTATCCCGAGAGCATCCACGACAGACAAAAAGATTTACCAATGGCCCCAGAGAAAGGATGCCCTCCAGACTCGAAGCAACCGAAAATGTTGGCGACTGTTTGCGATAAGAAAAAATATGTCGTTCATTATCGTAATTTAAAGCAGTATGTCTCGGAGGGTCTGGTTGTGAGGAAAATCCATAGAGTGCTTCAGTTTCGCCAGTCCCCATGGCTAAAAAAATATATAGATCTAAATGCCGACCTGCGCAGAAAATCGTCAAATGACTTTGAGAAAGATTTTTTCAAACTGATGAGTAACGCTGTGTTTGGAAAAACCATGGAGAATGTGAGGAACAGACGAGCGATTAAATTAATAACTAGATGGGATGGAAGATACGGCGCAGAAGCTCGAATTGCGAGACCGTGTTTCCACAGCTGTAAAATAATGGAAGAAAATATGGTGTTGATAGAATTACTGAAAAACGACGTATTGTTTACTAAACCGATTTACGTGGGTATGGCTATCTTGGACATTTCAAAGACTTTGTTGTACGAGTTCCACTACAAGTACATAAAAAACAAGTACGGAGACAATGCTCGACTCTGTTACACCGACACCGACTCTCTTATTTACGAGCTTGAAACGGATGATGTATACAGCGACATCAAGCAGGATATCCATCGCTTTGATACTTCTGAATACGCACGGAAGAACGCTTATGGGATTCCTTTATTGAACAAGAAGATTCCGGGGCTAATGAAGGATGAAAACCACGGTCATATCATGACGGAGTTTGTAGGTCTTAGAGCTAAAATGTACGCATGTATGGTTCCATCGGCCGACAACCCCGTCACAAAGAAGCCTAAAGGTATAAAATCATACGTGGTGAAATCTCACATTACGTTTGACGATTACCTGAGGTGTTTGAACGGAGGTATAGAAATGGCTCATCAACAGCATTCCATCAGGTCGATGAACCATACCATATATACTATAAATCAGAAAAAAATATCTCTAAGTCCTCACGATAACAAAAGATATTTGATTTTGGGAAGCCCCGAGACTTTGCCTTGGGGACATTACGCAATAATGGAGAGTTAAAGTAAGAGAAAAATATGATGGGGATAAGAAAAAATTTATATAAAAAACTATATTAATTTTAATAAATATGTTATTAGTATAATCTTGTGTTTGTTTTCTCCACCACTTTAGCAAATACTGCTATACCGGTATAGCGGTATAGCGCTATAGCGGTATAGCGGTATAGCGGTATAGCGCTATAGCGCTATACCGCTATACCGCTATACCGCTATAGCGCTATACCGCTATACCCCTATAGCGGTATAGCGGTATAGCGCTATAGCGGTATAGCGGTATAGCGCTATAGCGGTATAGCGGTATAGCGCTATAGCGGTATAGCGGTATAGCGCTATAGCGGTATAGCGGTATAGCGCTATAGCGGTATAGCGGTATTGCGGTATAGCGCTATACCGCTATAGCGGTATAGCGGTATAGCGCTATAGCGGTATAGCGCTATAGCGGTATAGCGCTATAGCGGTATAGCGGTATAGCGGTATAGCGCTATAGCGGTATAGCGCTATAGCGGTATAGCGCTATAGCGCACTGGCTGGCTGGCAGGCAGGCAGGCTGGCTGGCTGGCAGGCAGGCTGGCTAGCTGGCAGGCTGGCTGGTAGGCTGGCTGGCTGGTAGGCTGGCAGGCAGGCAGGCTGGCTGGCTGACGTTGATGCTATTATTTCTATTTATATTTTTTAAGATAGTCAATTGTCCTATCAACGTTGTCTAACGGTGGCTAATCGGTGTCTAACGGTGGCTAATCGGTGGCTAACGGCGGCTAATCGGTGGCTAACGGTGGCTAATCGGTGGCTAATCGGTGGCTAACGGTGGCTAATCGGTGGCTAATCGGTGGCTAACGGTGGCTAATTGGGTGCTCTATACACTTTCCATCCACTTGCATCCACTTACATCCACTTTCCATCCACTTACATCCACTTGCATCCACTTACATCCAGCGCTATAGCGGTATAGCGGTATAGCGGTATAGCGGTATAGCGGTATAGCGCTGTAGCGGTATAGCGGTATAGCGGTATAGCGGTATAGCGGTATAGCGGTATAGCGCTGTAGCGGTTTAGCGCTGTAGCGGTATAGCGTTATAGCGGTATAGCGGTATAGCGGTACTAGACTGATTTTCAACCCTCTGATCCTTGTTTTCATACTAAGTTATAAATTGCAAAACGTCAGTAGTTTCATCCAATCAAATGCTCCTAAATCCTTATTTTCTACTTACTTAAGCACAATTAAAATTTTTGTGTACAGTCATCGCTCTAATCTTTTATATGTCCCAACTAAATACTGCTAAAGTGGTGGAGAAAACAAACACAAGATTATACTAATAACATATTTATTAAAATTAATATAGTTTTTTATATAAATTTTTTCTTATCCCCATCATATTTTTCTCTTACTTTAACTCTCCATTATTGCGTAATGTCCCCAAGGCAAAGTCTCGGGGCTTCCCGAAATCAAATATCTTTTGTTATCGTGAGGACTTAGAGATATTTTTTTCTGATTTATAGTATATATGGTATGGTTCATCGACCTGATGGAATGCTGTTGATGAGCCATTTCTATACCTCCGTTCAAACACCTCAGGTAATCGTCAAACGTAATGTGAGATTTCACCACGTATGATTTTATACCTTTAGGCTTCTTTGTGACGGGGTTGTCGGCCGATGGAACCATACATGCGTACATTTTAGCTCTAAGACCTACAAACTCCGTCAAGATATGACCGTGGTTTTCATCCTTCATTAGCCCCGGAATCTTCTTGTTCAATAAAGGAATCCCATAAGCGTTCTTCCGTGCGTATTCAGAAGTATCAAAGCGATGGATATCCTGCTTGATGTCGCTGTATACATCATCCGTTTCAAGCTCGTAAATAAGAGAGTCGGTGTCGGTGTAACAGAGTCGAGCATTGTCTCCGTACTTGTTTTTTATGTACTTGTAGTGGAACTCGTACAACAAAGTCTTTGAAATGTCCAAGATAGCCATACCCACGTAAATCGGTTTAGTAAACAATACGTCGTTTTTCAGTAATTCTATCAACACCATATTTTCTTCCATTATTTTACAGCTGTGGAAACACGGACTCGCAATTCGAGCTTCTGCGCCGTATCTTCCATCCCATCTAGTTATTAATTTAATCGCTCGTCTGTTCCTCACATTCTCCATGGTTTTTCCAAACACAGCGTTACTCATCAGTTTGAAAAAATCTTTCTCAAAGTCATTTGACGATTTTCTGCGCAGGTCGGCATTTAGATCTATATATTTTTTTAGCCATGGGGACTGGCGAAACTGAAGCACTCTATGGATTTTCCTCACAACCAGACCCTCCGACACATACTGCTTTAAATTACGATAATGAACGACATATTTTTTCTTATCGCAAACAGTCGCCAACATTTTCGGTTGCTTCGAGTCTGGAGGGCATCCTTTCTCTGGGGCCATTGGTAAATCTTTTTGTCTGTCGTGGATGCTCTCGGGATACTCCAAGTCTACCTCCAGTATATACCCTATAGATGCTTCATCGGATACCTGATAATTAAATGCGGACACGTCTCCTTCCACCCACTTGAGATTGCCTTGCGGCAAATATTGCGACATTGCCCAGGCATACATCGCGTTAATATCATAATACATTAGATATTTTTGAGGTATGCCCGGGTTGTAGTCGGGCATGTATTTATTATTTGCCTTCGAATGTCTTTTTGAGCATTGGGTGAGACCTCCACGTATCCCTTTCTCAATGAACATTAAAATATCGATGTCGTTAATGTAATCGAGCTCCTGTTTGGTGCATTTTAACATGGCGTCCCAACTAAGACCCGGAGCGGTGAAATAATGAGCGGGATCCAACCGATAGTGTTTCAGACATACATCTCTAAAACTCTCAAAAACGTCTGCCAGCAACAACACGTCCGTTTTTAAGTACAGATCGCTGTACTCTCCCAACGTTTGTATTCGGAATTCATTCCATACTTTTTGCGCGTGTTCGTAGTCTTCAAAACTTATATTGGACTCTGTCAGCTTTGAATAAAATTGATTATACGTTGGCAGCACTTTTTCGTTCAGATTTTCCCAAGATTTTATATGATCGTATGGGAAAACCCCCTTGCGCGTCAGCAGTTTAAACAGCCCATCGTCAATATGACCAAACTGAGATTTTAAAATTGGTTTATCGTCCAAGTTTGAGCTTAATTTATCCAGGGAAGATGCCATGAATCGGAACGAATCTATGAATTTAAATTTCACTTCGCTTTCTGAAATATTTTTTATCATGGCGATAAAATTTTCGGTGTTGCTTGGGATCAGATTTACGTTCCCGTTTATTTTTAATGCCACATCTTTCAACATAATATGCGAATCGTATCCGCTCCAATTATGGAAAACCACCGGGATGGTGCGGCTGTCTTGGTATTCAATATTACAACTTGTATGTGCGGCTCCTCGATATTTCCCCGTCAAATGACAGTGGTCTCTCACGCGATCAGACTCCAGAGGTTTTTTGCATATATGGCACAATAATGCTCGTCTAAACTGGCGTTCTTCATTCGGACTAATTTCCATTGGCATTTCGCATAAATATACTGTTTCGACGTCTTCGGCAAGCTGCTTTAACTGCTCCGCAAACCATTCGACGCAATTAGGACCTCGGTAACTGCGGTAGAAGGATAGGGTATCGTCATAAGAACACTTAAAATAATATCCTCCGCTATAAGCCTCGTGCTGCTGATACTTGACGCTTTTGTCGCCCATGCGGATATTCACCCGATTTAATATACATTCAAAGTCCGCATACACAATAAACGGACATCGCTCCTTGTTTTTATAGTTGTTAAATTTAATTTTGCCATCTTTTACAAAACTCACCTTATATTCATTCTTCTGCTCGCAGTTCTCAATATGCGTTTTCAGTTTACTCTCGGTATGAAAGTAATGCAAGCACCGATCGCAAATAATTTTTTTTCCATGGTGCTTAGTCAATTGTGCGCTAACCAGCCTTGACAAATTTTTTATCCATACGTAATGGTATTTCGGTTCGGATAAATCTGTATCGTCTTCCTCCTCCTCCGTACAATATTTATCTTGCACAAGTAATAAGTTCATGTGTCTGTCTCTCTTTTGTTTTGCTATTCTGCTCGGACTGACTACATACTTTTTGCCTTTTTTATTAATAACATATACATTCACAGAAATGTTATTTAATTGCTCGAATTTTGATATATCCTCACGCTTTATTGGAAAACTAATGCCGTCCAACTTTAAAACTTGTGAATAATGCGGGTAAGAAGACGTTCGATCTGAATCAATTACAACCGGGTGTAATGCCGATGTTACTGCCCACGCAAAGCATGCGTCATCTTTATTTTTTACATTAACGCACGCGTGTTTCAATTTAATTTGCTGCGGTAAATCTAAGTATGATGAACCTCGCAGCGGATTATATTTATTAATATTGATGCATAAATTAATAATCGCCGACAATGCCCACCCGCTGTCTCGCTCTTGAAATTCTTCCAACTTACGCAACAGCACGGCAGATATATTCTCTTCAAACCATCCATTTAATTCACAGTCTCGATCAACCACAGCATTTTTTGTGTTTATGTACTTGAAATCTTCCACGATTCCGTCTTGACTGGTTTTCACAAATTTACCACAAAATACAGTATTTATTTTATAAAACGGCTCCTTCTTCAACGCTAGTCTTATCCTTCTTACAAACAAAATTTCACAATCTTTAAAATATGTTGTTGGCTCCTTGTGTTTTATATTGGTTAAAACTCCTGTTCTAATTCTTCCGTCAAACGCAGATTTGGAATCTTCCCACTTTACCGCCTCTCCAACCCGATTAGCGTGAGTCCTACTGCGAATTGAAATGCTGCCTCCGGCTCTTGCAGGTACTCTCAACAAAGTCCGGTATGTCATCATTTTACTGATTGTCGACAATATCTTTTGCTGTACTCCCATAGACGTCTCCGCCTTTAACGCCGTATTTAAAATACGAATTTGTTTAGAGCAGTGCTTGATCCATTCTTCTATCACATCCATATCAGTCTCCTTTCGCGCCATAAATTGCTCCATTATTCGGACCATACCGTCAGCAACGCTTGAAATTGTAGCCATGATGATAAAGTAGTAGTGTACTCTCGAGGGTTGTACTAGACTGATTTTGAACCCTCCATTCTCGTATTTATACTAGATCATAAACCGCAAAACGTCACGTGACTTGTTTCCTCCAATCAAAATGCTCCTAAATTCTTACTTTCTAATTACTTCAGCATAATTAAATTTTTCGACAAGTCTCAACATGATCAATTTCAATGAACTACTTACGCACTTGTCTGCATGACGTCATCCCAATAATATTTTTAATTGGCCATTTTCCCACACTTTTCAACCGGATGCACTTATCTTTTAATCACGTTTTTCCAATTAACATTTTTAGACAAGTCTCAAATGCTGTGGTTGCATTTTTTGTGTTTATGTACTTGAAATCTTCCACGTTTCCGTCTTGACTGTTTTTCATAAATTTACTACAAAACACTACATTTATTTTAAAAAAAATTTCAACGCTAGTCTTATCCGTTTTTCAAACAAAATTTTACAATCTTTTAAATATGCTGTTGGGTGTGCCGGTGTTTGAGTTGCCTGCTGCTGCCGTTTTGCTACCGAACGCGCATCAGATTTTGCGCAACTCATTTTACGTCGAGCGATGACGTCACCTACTGTGAGGGCGGCGGCCGAGCGGTAACTCTCTTAGGGTGCATGATAGAGCCGTTCTGACCATGGATTTGATTTTTCTATCCCCGGACACTTCCACCCCTAGGCCCTTTTGGCTTTCCGATCACATAGTAGTTTACAAGTACCCCGTCCAAGATCTTCCACCCTTTACATCATAGTACCGTTTTGGGCACCCACCGTCATCCGTTATGCCCTTTTGGCTTTGATTTTACACTTCTTCCGTCCTTATGGCCGTTTTGGTAAAAATATTTGAATTTCCCGCCAAAAATAATGTCGGTAAAGTAGGGAGACCGATTGCAAAAATCGATGACTCATCACAATTAAAATTTTTGACATGTCTCGACACGCAAAATTTCTATTACGTCATCCATCCCAACTTACTTTTTCTGCCACCGCGTCGCTGACGTGCACTCATTCTCCATCCCACTCTTTTCGAGTTTTCGCACACCCCTCGCACTCACACACTCTTATGAAGGTACTGCACACTTTGCACACAGAAGGGCGCCACAGGCGGCGCCCACTTTCACATGCCCAGATGGCCGGCTCCGACCGGATACCCAAATCCCAAGGTCAACCCAGCGCCCACTTCCTTTGACGCGCCCAGATGGCCGTGCCCAACCGGATGTCAGAAATCCAAGATGGCCGCCAAACGCCGATTTTGGACCCCTTGTAAATGCCCATAAGAAATTGCGCCCGAACCAGCTTAGTTCCTCTACTAATGTTTAAAGCTTAATATATCAAAATGACTCCCACGATTTTAAACTTAATAATATGGGTTTTAAAGTACATGTAATAAGGAATAATTTTAGCTATCGTAGACCTTTTTATCATTTTCCAGAAGCCCAAAAATTGAGATACAAAATAAGCTAAAAATGACGTTTTATTGTAAAATTTCTGTCCTTCAAATGTGTGTCATTTTGATCAGGCAATATTCTAAGGTCTAAATTTTGGAAATCTCATTTTTCTCATCTAAATTTTGATCCCTGAAAATTTGAGCAAAATCAATGAGGTCGACTTTTTCAAATTGGTCGAAAAGTAATGGAATTACCCATATATATATATATATATGTATATATATATATATATATATATATATATATTGGAAATGAGGAATCAACTGGTCAATCAACAGTAGTATTTCAAGCACCTAATGTGACAACAATTATATTTTCATTTTATAAATTATATATTACACAACACTAAATAATAAAAATAAATTAAAAATGTATGCGTTGTTACAATATTTTACTCACATACTTGAATAACATTTAATCCCTCTTTTTTTAAGACTACTGTTTATTACTCAACAATTGATTGTCAAGTAATAAGTTTTTTTAAATATTTATTTTTATGTTGGTTACCTTATTATCAGGGTTTAATTCAATAGATATGGGCGGAGATATCCAACTTGGACAGCCAATTAAATATATACCTAACATTTACAATTAATAACGATTACAAACATTAAGCATATAATTTATTACCCGGTTAGAAATAAATAAATAAAATTAAAAGTTATGTAATTCAGCTAATAGTTTATTTGAAGTTGGATATCACAACCCTCACATTTGGAAATTTTATCTGTTAAGATATTTAAATAAACGATGAAACAAATGGCTGTAACTGACGAAGGTTTGCAGAACTAAAACAATTGTTTATGCTCGACACTTGGATTAATAGTTTCTTATACATTTCTTAATTGTATTAATATTGTCAATAATCAATTATTACTAGAACACAAGTCAACAAAAAAATATATTTACCGACCTGTGTTATATCCTCTTGGAAATTTTAGAATCCTAATACTTCATTTAAAAGTTTTTTTCTTTTTTTGCACTGCAGGTTTCTTGTTTCATCTGCCTGTCATTACTACCTGTAGAAGATTTATTCTATGTCTGTTCGATTGGAGGCCCTGACTAAAACCTGTATGACACTGTCTATAATTATGTCTTGAATTATATATATAATTATAGATCGACCATTTCCGTGTGTAAAACACACAAATTATCAAGGTCACAATTATATCTTGAAAAATTTAGAACATGTTCTATTTTCCCATCTATAATCGACGCGAACGTGATGTGCGCATATTATTTTGTATTTTGTATTTTTTTTTCAATTTTACCACTGCAGCTCTACATATAGCAATTGCTACCACTTTTTTAATTTGTTCTGCTTCCATTTTTTATTATTTTCATTAATTGTATAATTAACTGTAGCAATAATCAATTCAAAACAAATGACATAACCTGCAAAGTGTAGTAAACATTGAAACTTGATTTGACAGATCATAAATAAGGCGCAGGCGTGGTTTTATAATTATATTAAGAATTATTTACAGTGTCATACAGGATATAAATTTTATATATGGAATTATGGCACAAATTCTTATAAAAATTATATATATAATTCAAGACATAATTATAGACAGTGTCAAACGGGTTTAAGCTGTAACATATAATTGTGGACAAGTTTCCAGATCACCCAGGAGGTATTGTCTCAATTCGTTAACCTTTTTTTAAATGGAGCATCGCCAAAATCAAAACATCACCCACCGAATACACCAAGATGTCAAATCAATCCTACTGTGTACGGTAGGTGACCTTTTAATTTTACAGCCCTATATAACCATTACGTAAAATTATTTGACATGCATGCTAGTGGGTACTTTGGGTTTAGTGACTAAAAAGTACACAGGCTGCATTATGTCAAACTATATATTTTACGTTCTTCACTGTGGTTGTTGTGGCTAGGATAATTAGTTAAAAATGTCTCTACAAAAGTTACTAATAATCAAACTAGCCGCAATGCAGATGTACCACAGTGGTTACCAAAGTACTTTCATCCTCTTGGTGATTTTTAGTCACTTAATCAAGAACCAAGAAGAGATGAGACATTTTAAATACATACATAAAACATGAAATTATGTAAATTATTTACATAATTTGCAAACCAAATTGTTTTTGACATTATTGTTGAATAAGCAGGGGTAGATGAGTGTGCCTGTCACACATTAAACATTTAATGTTCACCTCACTCGTACATCCACAATAAAAACAACATCTTGATAAATCATCTGTATTATCGATTATACATTTCTGTAAAACCTTGCGGTATTTAATCAGACAGAAATTGGGATCCATTACAATGTTCTTTAGGATGGATTCAATGTAATAGAGCACATACACACCGCAGTTGTAATCATCATTTTGCTTCGGGTGAACGTTATGTGATGTTTTTAATTGTGTAATCGGATGTAGTTTGGCATATAATTTGATATATGGATCAAGCCTATTCTTATAAGTTTCTGCATCAGTTGAATTGTTCTTCAGTGGATCAAAATAACTGAAGGTGCCAGTACAGAGATTAGCATATGCTAAACACCAATGCATGCCTACATTAATTGGAAATATAATTATTTCTATGTTGGCTTCTACTTTGTAAAAATGCCCTTCCATAATATTAGCGGTTTCGTACACCATAAATACTTTAGCATTTGGAAATATCTTGGAAAAAAATTTACCACAAAAATTAATTGTGAAATTGTCCAACCACATCTTAGTATTATCTCTTGGGTTTTTTTGAACAGTTAATCCATCATAACTTGAAAAATACAATTTTTCCTTTTCATATATTGAGACTACATAGTCTCTTGAGGAGGATTTCTCTAAAATCGGTTGCTTTACTACTGCACATGCCTTGTTTGCTTTATTTAGCTTTGTTACAGCAGTGGCTTTAAAATAAGTTGGTTTATTTTTTCTACGTTTGCTCCATGTCTCAACTGCCAGCTCTTGTTTTTGTGCATCTTTTGCATATTTTTGTTTTCGTGAGGCACATCTGGTTCTCGGTATGTCCAGTTTCCATTCTTTATAGACATTCAAAATATGTTGTCGAATGATTCTAACGAATCTAGAACATTTTTGGTAAAGGTTTGATTAAAGAATATTATTCTTTACTAAACCAAACCAGTTCTCTACTGGTGCATTGCTCTTACGCTCTGATGTAAATGCTGTCCATAGTGGCAGATATGATACATACTTTTTCAAAAACATTTCTATGAAACCAGGACCATGGAATGGATTCAACGGTTTGTTTATATCTGTGTTAGGAATTGAATCAAGAAGACCCAAATATAACCCACTGAACCTTTGGTAGAATTTAAACAATAATAAAAATTATAGGTATTTTACACCAATTAAATCGTCAATGTATGTCAATTTCCCTGCATTGTCAATTGTGTGTGAGTAAACAACATTAACATAGTTTTATTAAGTGCTGTTATTCAGGAATTGTTATAATGCTTCCTAATAAAGTGATTACTGATTTCCCTAAATTAGGAATGTTCTTTTTAGAACAAAGTTGGAAACATTGAAATGCTTAAAGCAAAATAACACTGTTGTTCGCTTGGCAGCTGAACATATGTATGGTAGAAATACCTGTTACAACAGAAAAAAAATAATAAAAATTATTGCAAGAAATTCCGGCAATTTGTGGCAGATAGTAAAAAACACCAAAGAAGAAATTGGCAAAAGTGATGTGTCCAAAGTAGATGACGAAGACCCTGGAAATGTGACAAGTCGATCTCTTCAATTGGCGGACGAAATTAAAAATTGTTACGCACATAGCCATGACGCACATGTCCCGGTTCCTAAGGAAAATAAAAACTTATTTCCAGCCAAGTTGAGAACAGACACACTCTCCCATGATTGTGCTTATCTAGAAGGTGAGTAGTCTTTTTCTTATGACGAGTTTATGAGTACAATTTATAACATTGAAACTTTCAAATTACATAAAAGCACCTATGCATTTTATTTAAGAGAAAAACTCAAAGTTATAAATAACATATGTATATTTAATTTTAAATCACACTATGTAGCTCCAATAGAGCAAAAAAATACTTTTTATTTGTATTGTGCGCATGACACATGTAAAACTTTTAAAGTATTTATATACATGCATAAACGCATCACGTTAGAACTATATAGTACAAGCTTGAACTTTAGCCATGGCTATAAAATGACAAGACATGTCAGAGGAGTCGAGCGCTTACTCTTGGGGGAAAAACTATCAAAATCGACTCCATTACAAGTCAGATTGGACGACATACACTTATCGTCGGCCGCTTTGCTATCTAAGATGAATATGGGAAACGTCAAATCAGAATCGGTATATAGAACCGTAAAAACCGAATACAATAAACATCTTGATAGAAGCGATGACAATATATATGATATGCTGTTGATGCAACGCGAGAATGGCGATTATTTGCAGCGTGTAGCTAGTCGTCTATACGTTAGCATATTTAGTAAGCAGCAGTTGCACATAACAAAATGTCATAGTAATACATTAGATTTGTACCTGGATGCGACTGGTTCAGTGGTTAGAAAACCAAATCAATCCAGCAAAAGAGTACTATATTACGCTGGCATTGTACAAGTAGAAAATAATAGAACTATGCCTGTGCTTGAATTGATTTCAAGCAAACATGACACGGCAACAATATCTGCCTGGTTGTTAGAATACAAACAGTTTTGTCTGCAAAAAAACCAGTGGCCAGCTTTCAAAACAGTCACAACCGACTTCAGTATGGCCTTAATTAATGCTGTGTGCATTTTGTGGAATTCTATATCTTTGGAAAACTACTGCAATAACATCCACGACCATCTTGTGTCAAGTGAGAGCAGTCTTCCCAATTATACTTTGTTGAAATTGTGCTGTGCACATTTGATAAAACTTATGTCAAAGATTGCTCTAAGCATTTTAAATGCAATATGAGTAAAACGATTATCATGAAAGTATTGGCAAGTTTGTTCAATGATACCAATTTTCATAACGTTGAACGCAAGTTCCGACAATTGGCAATTTATACAATTTTGAAGTATGAAACTTCAGAACTTGTAATGGCTAAAAATGAGCTGTTGCAGCAAACTACCAACACTGATAATTCGAACTGGCATGAGAATATCGACCAAATGGTATATAACTCGAAAGGCATAACCGACACATTTTATGAACACTCTAAATTTTACCAAAGGTTCAGTGGGTTATATTTGGGTCTTATTGATTCAATTCCTAACACAGATATAAACAAATCGTTGAATCCATTCCATGGTCCTGGTTTCATAGAAATGTTTTTGAAAAAGTATGTACCATATCTGTTACTATGGACAGCAGTTACATCAGAGCGTAAGAGCAATGCACCAGTAGAGAACTGGTTTGGTTTAGTAAAGAATAATATTCTTCAATCAAACCTTTACCAAAAATGTTCTCGATTCGTTAGAATCATTCGACAACATATTTTGAATGTCTATAAAGAATGGAAACTGGACATACCGAGAACCAGATGTGCCTCACGAAAACAAAAATATGCAAAAGATGCACAAAAACAAGAGCTGGCAGTTGAGACATGGAGCAAACGTAGAAAAAATAAACAAACTTATTTTAAAGCCACTGCTGTAACAAAGCTAAATAAAGCAAACAAGGCATGTGCAGTAGTAAAGCAACCGATTTTAAAGAAGTCCTCCTCAAGAGACTATGTAGTCTCAATATATGAAAAGGAAAAATTGTATTTTTCAAGTTATGATGGATTAACTGTTAAAAAAAACCCAAGAGATAATACTAAGATGTGGTTGGACAATTTCACAATTGATTTTTGTGGTAATTTTTTTCCAAGATATGTCCAAATGCTAAAGTATTTATGGTGTACGAAACCGCTAATATTATGGAAGGGCATTTTTACAAAGTAGAAGCCAACATAGAAATAATTATATTTCCAATTAATGTAGGCATGCATTGGTGTTTAGCATATGCTAATCTCTGTACTGGCACCTTCAGTTATTTTGATCCACTGAAGAACAATTCAACTGATGCAGAAACTTAAAAGAATAGGCTTGATCCATATATCAAATTATATGCCAAACTACATCCGATTACACAATTAAAAACATCACATATCGTTCACCCAAAGCAAAATGATGATTACAACTGCGGTGTGTATGTGCTCTATTACATTGAATCCATCCTAAAAAACATTGTAATGGATCCCAATTTCTGTCCGATTAAATACCGCAAGGTTTTACAGAAATGTATAATCAATAATACAGATGATTTATCAAGATGTTGTTTTTATTGTGGATGTACGAGTGAGGTGAACATTAAATGTTTAATGTGAGACAGGCACACTCATCTATCCTGCTTATTCAACAATAATGTCAAAAACAATTTTGTTTGCGAATTATGTAAATAATTTACATAATTTCATGTTTTATGTATGTATTTAAAATGTCTCATCTCTTCTTGGTTCTCGATTAAGTGACTAAAAATCACCAAGAGGATGGAAGTACTTTGGTAACCACTGTGGTACATCTGTATTGCGGCTAGTTTGATTATTACTTTTGTAGAGACATTTTTAACTAATTATCCTAGCCACAACAACCACAGTGAAGAACGTAAAATATATAGTTTGACATAATGCAGCCTGTGTACCTTTTAGTCACTAAACCCAAAGTACCCACTGGCATGCATGTCAAATAATTTTACGTAATGGTTATATAGGGCTGTAAGCTTAAAAGGTCACCTACTGTACACAGTAGGATTGATTTGACATCTTCGTGTATTCGGTGGGTGATGTTTTGATTTTGGCGATGCTCCATTTAAAAAAAGGTTAACGAATTGAGACAATACCTCCTGGGTGATCTGGAAACTTGTCCACCATTATATGTTACAGCTTAGTCAGGGCCTCCAATCGAACAGACATAGAATAAATCTTCTACAGGTAGTAATGACTGGCAGATGAAACAAGAAACCTACAGTGCAAAAAAAGAAAAAAACTTTTAAATGAAGTATTAGGATTCTAAAATTTCCAAGAGGATATAACACAGGTCGGTAAATATATTTTTTTGTTGACTTGTGTTCTAGTAATAATTGATGATTGACAACATTATTACAATAAAGAAATGTATAAGAAACTATTAATCCAAGTGTCGAGCATAAACAATTGTTTTAGTTCTGCAAACCTTTGTCAGTTACAGCCATTTGTTTCATCGTTTATTTAAATATCTTAACAGATAAAATTTCCAAATGTGAGGGTTGTGATATCCAACTTCAAATAAACTATTAGCTGAATTACATAACTTTTAATTTTATTTATTTATTTCTAACCGGGTAATAAATTATATGCTTAATGTTTGTAATCGTTATTAATTGTAAATGTTAGGTATATATTTAATTGGCTGTCCAAGTTGGATATCTCCGCCCATATCTATTGAATTAAACCCTGATAATAAGGTAACCAACATAAAGATAAATATTTAAAAAAACTTATTACTTGACAATCAATTGTTGAGTAATAAACAGTAGTCTTAAAAAAAGAGGGATTAAATGTTATTCAAGTATGTGAGTAAAATATTGTAACAACGCATACATTTATAATTTATTTTTATTATTTAATGTTGTGTAATATATAATTTATAAAATGAAAATATAATTGTTGTCACATTATGTGCTTGAAATACTACTGTTGATTGACCAGTTGATTCCTCATTTCCAATATATTCCATAAACTCCACCATCACTATCACCCAATTTAAAATAAAATTAAAATCTACCTAAAACAAAAATCAAAAATCTTATAATCTATTATATTTTTAATGTAAACGTAGACATACCCAAAGTTTGACACTTGACAGCCGACGTGACCTACATTTCCTAACATGTGTTTCCATGACATTGACATTGAAATTGAAATCATGGTCGGGTGGTAATTTCGTTTTCTTTCTGACTCATTGGGCAAGTGGACAACAGGTGACAGCAACCTTGCTAGTGGAGACAACAATCCTAATGGTGCCGAATTCGGGATAATAGTGGTACCGGTACCGAAGATGTTGGAAAAGACAATCATGGTGCACCAAGGAAGTGATAAGACAGGATGAGATGTCATTAGAATCTCAAAGAAAAAGTATGCTTAATTTTGTTTGTTTTTTGTTTGTTTGTTTGTTTGTTTGATTACACTAATAAATTCAGTAATTCATGTTCAATTCATTCATCAGTTTCTAGTATAGAACATGCATGGTTCAACAGTTTGTAGTACCGAACATGTTGAAATAGTTTTGTGCAAGTCGGAGAGCATGAAAAAAATGTGAATGTTTTTTCAAAATGATTTATAAATTTATGTTCTTTTAACCGCAGATTTAAAAGCAGAAATTACTAGACTAAGGAGATGGCCACCGTAAGTGGATCGAAGAAAAATTCAAAGGAAAAACGAGAAGGTAATTATCATTACTTGTAATTTAAATAATCAAACGAACGACTGTGACTCGATCTACTCATTCATTTGATTATTCATCAATTGTGTGTGTTTATAAGCACAGAATTATTTATTTAAGTTTGTCCTTTGCTATCATGCAATGCCGTAGTCATACAAGGCACACTGACAAGGTTTGTAGAACGTAACCAATTGTTTGTGCTTGATTCTTGGCCGCTGTGATTGTTGGATTGAGTTTGAATAAGTTAGTAATTTATTTCATACTTGATATTTGTTCGTAACAATAAATTATTATTTTCTATATATTTTCATTTTTTTTTAGCATGGTGAAAGAACGAGTAATTTTTTTAATAAAAATAAGCGAGTGGGAGGTGGAAGTGCAAAAATGGTAATTTAATTATTTATTATTTTTAGAAACAACAAAAAAATGGAAAGGCTGCAACGGGGGGGAATATTTATATTTACAATAAATATATATTTTGTTTTTTAATTATTCTTTTGGAATTTTATTTTTAGTTAATTGTTTTTAAAGAGATTTATTTATATTATTTTTTATAAAAATTTACATGTTTATTTTATTTAATAAAAGTTATTATTTTATAATATATGTGCTTTGTTTTATTTTTGTTGCTTCCGCAGTTATTGATGTTTTGTTGCCGTTAAAGACATAAAGGTAAGTTCAACATTTTATAGCTTTATTATATTTTGCACAATGAATGCATCATATCTCCTTCAGAGTTGGAAAATAATTTAACCATATCATTTATTTTCAATTGTTTTATAATTACTATCAGGTTAGGCAATGTGGCTCTACAAAATCTATCAGTTGACAGCTGCACGTTTATTATAATTAAAACGACGACAAAAACAACATGTACATACAAAGCATCTATTTTAATAAAATTTACAAAGAGTTATTACTAAAATGTTAATAGAAAAACTGTAATAAAAGATTAAAAGATTGCAAGTACATAAGCACTGCATAACACTTTATTTAGGATATAAATATTATTGCCAGTTTTTTTCTATTTCTTAATTTAGAAGCTGTTTTTACTTTTATAATATAGAGCTAATTACAAGAAAAGCATTGTTTTGCGCTAAAATGCACAAATTGCACAATTGCATCAGTGTATGACAATGTGAGACTTAGTAACAAGGTGAGAGTAGTAAGAATGTAACAATAACAAAAATGTGAGAATGTGTAAGTAGTAAGAAAGTAAGAAAGTGCGAGTGGTGAGATTGTAACAGCAGTAAGAGAAGTAAGGGTAGTGAAAACGTAAGAATGTGAGAATGTAAAAATATGAAAGTAAAAGTAGTGACATTGTGTGAAATCGTTGGAGTAGTGAAAATGAAAGAATAAGTAAGAATGTGAGAATGTTAAAGTAGTAAGAATATGAGAAAAGTGAGATTGTGGGAGTAGTGAGAATGTAAGAGTAGTGAGAATAGTAAAAATGTAAAAATAATGAAAATAGTTACAATGTGAGAGTAGAAAGTATTTGAGAATAGTAAGAATGTCAAAATGTGAGATTAGTAAGAATATAAAAGTAGTAAAAATGTGACTTTTGTAAGAATGTAAAAATAGTCAAAATAGTGAGAATGCGAGAGTAACAAGAACGTGAGAATCGTGAAAATGTGAGTATAGTGACAATGTGAAAATAGTGAAAATGTAAAAGTAGAAATGTGACAGTAATATAAATTTGTGAGTAGTTAGAATGTGAGATTAGTGAAAATATGAAAGTAGTGAGAGTATGAGAGAAGTGAGAATGTAAGTGTAGAGAGAATGTAAGAATAGAAAAAATGTCAGAATGTGAGAATAGTATTAGGGAAAGTGTGAGAAGTGTAAAAAAGTAGTGCAAATGCAACATTAGTAAAAATGTGAGAGTATAAAAATATGAGAGTGTGAGAATGTGATATTAAACAAAATGTAAAAGAAATAAAAAAGTAAGAGTAGTGAGAATGTGAGAGTAGTTAGAATGCATGTATGTGAGAGTAGCAAAAATTTGAAAATAGTGAGAACGTAACATTAGAAAAAATGTGAGAATATAAGAATATAAAAGTAGTGAGAATGTGAAACTAGAAAAAATGTAAGAAAAGTAAAAAAATCTAAGAGTAATAAGAATGTGAGGGTAGCGAGAATATAAGAGTAGTGTGGATGTAAGAGTAATAATAATGTGAGAATAATAAGAATGTAAAAATAATAAAAATCGGAAAGTTGTTAGAACGTGAGAGTAGTTAGAATGGGGGAGTAGTGAGAATATAAGAGAAGTGAGAATGTGAGAGCAGTACAAATGTAAATACATTAAGAATGTAAAAGTAATGACAATGTAAGAACACTATAAATGTAAAAGTAGTAAGTATGTGAAAATACTGAAAATAGTGAAAATATGAAAGTAGTGTAGTGAAATTAATGAGCTTATTATTAGAGTAAAAAAGTGTGAGAGTATTGAAATGTGAGAATAGTGATAATTTGATAATGATAATAGTAAAAATGTGAGAGTAGTAAAAGTTGTGAAAATGTAAGAGTTGTAGAAGTAGTGAGAATGTCAGAGTTGGGAGAAGGTGAAAGTAGTGAGAATGTAAAAGTAAGGAGAACATGATAGTAGTGAGAATGTGAGAGTAATATGAATATGAATAATAAAAAAAAGAAAGTAGTAAAAATTTAAGAGTATTGAGAAGAAAAAGTAATAAAAATGCGAGAATAGTGAAAATGTGAAAATATTGAAAATAGTGACAATGTGAGAGTAGAGTGTGTTTGAGAATAGTAAGAATGTCAGAATTTAAGAATACAAGATTAGTGAAAATGTGAAATTAGTGAAAATGTAAGAATACTGAAAATGTGAGAATAGTGACAATGTGAGAGTAGTAAAAATGTGAAAATAAAGAGAATAGTAAGAATGTGAGAGTAGTAAAACTTGTTAGATCGTAAGAGTAGTAAATACAGTGAGAATGTAAAAGTAGTAAGAATGTGAGAGTAGTGAAATTGTATGAATAGTGAGAATGTAAGTGTAGTGAAAGTATTGAAAATGTAAGAGTTGTGAAAGTAATGAAAATTTGAGAGTAGGAAGAATGTAAAAGTAGTTTGAATGTAAAAGTAGTGAAAACAAAAGAATAATAAGAATGTAAAAGTAGTAAAAGTAGTAAGAATGTAAGAGTATTAAAAGTTGTAAAATTGTAAGAGTAATGAAAATGTAAAAATAGGGAAACTATGAGAGTAGTGAGAAAGTGAAAGCAGTAAAAATGTGAAAATATTAAAATTAGTAACAAAGTAAGAGTAGTGTTAATGTGAGTAAAGAAAGAATGTAAGAATAGTAAGAATGTAAAAATAGTAAAAATGTGAGAGTGCTGATAATATGAAAGTGATTATAATGTGTGAATAGTAAAAAAAGTAAAAATGTAAAAGTATAGAAAGTAGTAAAAAGGTGAGAATAATGAAAATGTAAGAATAAAGAAAATGATTGAGTAGTGGAAATGTAAGAATATTAAAAATAGTTAAAATGTAGCAGTATACAGAATGTGGAAATAGTAAAAATGAGAAAATGTGCAAAAAGTAAGAATGTGAGAGTAGTGAGTATGTAAAAGTAGTGTTAATGTGAGAACATAAAAATGTGAAAGTATGGACAATGTAAAAGAAGTAAAACTAATTAGAATATGAGACTTAAGAGATTGTAAGAGTAATAAAAATGTGAGAGTGAGAATATAAGAGTGAGAATGTAAGAGTGAGAATGTGAGAGTGAAAATGTGAAAGTAAAAATGTAAGAGTTAAATGTGAAAGTGAGAATGTGAGAATGAAAATGTGAGAATGAAAATGTGAGAGTGAAAATGTGAGAGTAAGAATGTAAGAGTGAGAATGTGAGAGTGATAATGTGAGAGTGAGAATGTTAGAGTAAGAATGTGAGAGTAATAATGTGAGAGTTAGAATGTGAAAGTAAAAATGTAAGAGTGATACTGTGAGAGTGATAATATGAAAATAATAATGTAAAAGTAAGAATGTGAGAATGATAATGTGAAAGTGATATTGTGAAACTGATACTGTGAGAGTGAGAATGTGAAAGTGAGTATGTGAAAGTGAAAATGTGAAAGTAAAAATGTGAGAGTCCAAATGTGAGAGTGAGAATGTGAGAGTGAGAATGTGAGAGTGAGAATGTGAGAGTGAGAATGTGAGAGTAAGAATGTGAGAGTGAGAATGTGAGAGTGAGAATGTGAGAGTGAGAATGTGAGAGTGAGAATGTGAGAGTGAGAATGTGAGAGTGAGAATGTGAGAGTAAGAATGTGAAAGTGAGAATGTGAGAGTGAGAATGTGAGAATGAGAAAGTGAGATTCAAAATGTGAGAGTGAGAATGTGAGAGTGAGAATGTGAGAGTGAGAATGTGAGAGTGAGAATGTGAGAGTGAGAATGTGAGAGTGAGAATGTGAGAGTGAGAATGTGAGAGTGAGAATGTGAGAGTGAGAATGTGAGAGTGAGAATGTGAGAGTGAGAATGTGAGAGTGAGAATGTGAGAGTGAGAATGTGAGAGTGAGAATGTGAGAGTGAAAATGTGAGAGTGAGAATGTAAGAGTGAGTATGTGATAATGAGAATGTAAGAGTGAAAATGTAAAAGTGAGAATCTGAGAGTGCAAATGTGAGAGTGAAAATGTAAGAGTGAGAATATATAATGAGTATGTGAGAGTGAGAATGTGAGAGTAAGAATGTGAAAGTAAAAATAAGAATGTTAAATGAAAATAAGAGATTAAAAAAGTGAATGTTAGAATGATAATATAAAAATAAAAATGTGAGGGTGAGAATATGAAATTAAAAATGCAAGTGTAAAAATGTAGACTGTGAGAGTGAGAATGAAGTAAAAAATGTAAAAGTAAGATTCTGAAAATGATAATATAAGATTGAGTTTGTGAGAGAAAAAGTGAAATATTTTGGTGACCCATGGTAATTGATTAACTGTACATTTGGTAGTCAGAAAGTTTTTTATAGTATGGTTTTATTTGTTGAAAAGTATATTTTACAACAAAATAGCAACATTTGCTAATTAAACTAATAATCACAAAATCTTTTGAACTACATATTACTGGATTTGCTATTAAAAGATTTATCAATTGATGTAGAATAGAATAGAATAGATTAGATTCGAATAGAATAGAATAGAATAGAATAGAATAGAAAAAATAGAATAAAATAGAATAAAATAGAATAAAATAGAATAAAATAGAATAAAATAGAATAAAATAGAATAAAATAGATTAAAATAGAATAAAATAGAATAGAATAGAATTTAATAATTCTCTTAGATCATTTTTATGATATGGAATAAGTCATACAATATACAAATATAATTTAAAATACAAAAACAAGCTAAATTATTTACATAGATACATTTGACTAAGAATTACAAGTTACATATAATACCAACAATAGTTGTTACAAACGTATACTACACGTTAAAATTATGATTAAAATATTTCTCAGCAGAATAGAAACAACATTCCGTTAATTTTTGTTTTAATTTTGCTATAAAACAACTATAATTTAATTCTTTAATTTGCGCTGGTAGGTGACCGGCATTTTACTTGCCAATTCATTGTATTTGATTTGTTTTTTTATAAAAAATCGCACAATCGCAATATTCTGTATAATTTTTAGTTTAATCACTAACTGCTATTTTAATTTGTAAAAACTTAAATTTAATAAGTAAATTGCATTTATTGCAAAGATCAATAAATTTATATCTTCAAATTAAAATAAGTGTGTCCTGCTAATAAATTAAATAATTAAAATTGGCATTTATTTATAACCGGCAAAATAATAGTTTCAATCTGTCAAATTAAATAAATTGATAAATAATTAATAAATAACAAATATAATAAATGAATTGCTGTTATAACAATGACTGACAGATGAAAAAAATTAAAATAATGTTTGTTTTTAATTATTATCAGCTCTAAATTAGAATTCATTAAGCAACTCCATTCAATGCAGAAATAATTGTGAATTCACCCACGTGATTAACTATTAATTTGTATGCATCATAGTTGTCGGTATTAAGAAATTAGTAATAGGCGGAATAAATTTTTACCGTCGCATCACGAACAAATTCAGTAATAACCGGCAAAAAATAAAACGATAGTACCGAATTAAAAAGAACAAAACCACTTGATAAATAATTAAAGAATTACAAATTTGATTATTGTATTGCAGTTATGATATTAACTATCACCAAACTAAAAAAAATTGTAACAAAAAAGACTAATGAAATTAAACTTTTTGAGATATCCTTATTGCAACAATTAGGTTTAAAATAAATCAATTATTCAATGTTTTAGAACAATCTAAAGTTTGACTTTGATTCTTGTAGTTTTAAAAATCTGGTATTCATTATTCGTGTCAATAATATTGATATTTCAGCGAGTCATTTATTTTTGTAGAGTATAAAAACGTCTTGATTATGTAGAGGTATTCAGATAACAAAAACTAAATGAGAAAGATATTTGCTTATTGTTTTAAACTATAACTCAAAATAAGCTAAACATTGCTACACATGACCCTTTACTTGTTGATACTTATTATTAAAATTGCAAGTTTTTACCGCCAAGCTGCTAAAATTGTAAAATGTTTTGCTAAATAAATAATTAAAATTATAATCAATTATAATTGATATGTTTATAACAATGCAATTAGTTGCAGATTGTTGTTAAATTTATTAACAAAATTTTATCAGTTATTTAATGGCTAAGAAACAACTAAATAAAAAATATGAATGTTGCAAACATTAATTATAAAACCTTATGTTAACTGCATTGAACGAAAAAAATTGATAAAACTATGTATCTCACACTTTTACAAGATCAACCAAACTTACAAAATATCAATTTTTAGTTAAGTTAAAATATCAGATTTAAAATATATTATATGCCGTATATACTTATTAATTAATCAGATTAAATAAATTATTAAAACTAATAATAATAACTAACGCAACGAACCAACGCCCATTACAATAACAAGCTGCGGAAGAGCGCGGAGTGCTGCACCCGCCTGTCTTCCGCACTTTATCTACGATATTGTAAATGGATATTTGCAGTTAATTAAATACTACTAATACCACTATGACAATGTTATCTTAGTAATAATACTATTATTAATGATTACTTGACAATAATTAGTTTGTAATACATAGTTAATAATTAGCTATATTAAAATATTCATAAATAATAAATAATCAAATGTATGCATTACATAACAAATAATAGAAATGTTATAAAGAAATTTTTATTTCTAAAACATTCAATTATAACGTTTCAACAACAGCTTACTTTTGTAAAAATAACATGAACGAGCATTTGAAATTTATTGTACAAACAAAACGCAACGGGACATAAAAACCTTGCCGCGGGGCAAACGTTAGTCCTACACGGATACAAATGCTGCTTCCGTCAGATCTCTGAAAAATGTAGCACAAAACCACTTTAAACGCAAAACGTTACTCCTACACTCAAAATGTAGGACAAATACACTTAGAACAAACCTATATATATATATATATATATATATAAAACAACTGATAAGCGGTTATATAATGAATATATCCTACAAGTATAAACGTTGTTGCACAAATCTTTGGCAAGTATGCAATTTATACAAATGAAAAAATTTGCATACATACAAGACTAAAATAAATTTAAAAAAAATTACAATTTATAAAAACTTTATTTTTTATTAGTAAAATACATTAAATAGTATTCAAAAAATATTTTTCATGTTTTTGCATTTTTAAAATTATTTAACATATATATTACCAACTGCCTTTTCCGAGGTCTACCTTTGTTTTGTTTATGTTGTGAAGCATTGATTGATTTATTCTACAAATATGACAATTTATTGTTTATATTGGAAGAAATTTATTCCTCTTACTAAATACAAGATATCTTTAAATTGTACTACTTGTAACTTGTAGGTGCATGGTGAATGCATTTTAACAAATAATAAAAAAATATTAGAAAAAAATGAATAATTTGTGAATAAGCTTTGTAAATCTCAAATTGCTGAAATATGTAATGGAACAGCATTGGAACAGTTATTTAAAATTTATTTTGTTTTTTTGAGAATAAAATTATGCAAAAATTAGATGGCATAGACACAAAAAATTGAATGATATTGGAGATAGAGTTACTTTTTTGGAAACTAAAAACTATTAAAATTAAATTAAAATCCTAATTAGAACAATTAAAAAATAAAGAATGTCAAAGTTATAAAGACGTTGTTAAAGAAATAAAAAAACGTAAAAAAAGGTAAATTTAATTTAATGATATTCAAGGTAGCAAAATCATCTCTTCCAACACCTAATCAAAAAATAATAAGCGATACGGAAGAAGTTTTAAAGATTTTAGAACCTATTGAAGATATACCTCAACCGGTTAAAATATTTCGTGTTGGTCGCAAGTTGAGAAAACCTCGACCATTAAAGATAGTTTTTGGTAGTTTACCAATAAAAATAATATGCAACAAAAATAAAATAATTGTAAGAAACATTTCCATATCATCAGATAAAACTAAAACCTAAATAAAAAAATTTAAACAGGTTTATTACATTTTTCATGAACGTAAACTTAAAATAAAAAAAGATTTATTTATTAAATATGTGAATGACCGGCTAGTTCCAATAAATTCATCATCAAAAAACTCCTAAAGAAAATAAATATATATTTTTAAAATGTAAGGGTTATTAAATCTAAATTACAACAGTTTTTGTTTGCTGTTTCTAATTTTGGTGTAATTATTATTGTTGAATCAGGTTTAACTGAAGATATTATAGATACGGAATTAAATTTATCAAACTATAATATTTAAAAAAAATAGATCTATATTATCAAGCAATAAAACAAAAGGCGGTGGAGTGCTTATTGCAATTAAGAAGAGATACAACGCTACGCTGATCTTCAACATCCTAAAAACTCTCAAAGAGTTATTCATCTCTATTAAACTAGATAAAAATAATTTAGTCATTGGAAAAATCTACATACTAACGCCATTGGTGTTAAATAAATATTATTGTGATATAGTTGAAAGTATGTCAATTAGCTTACCAAATCACCATTACATAATATGTGGTGATTACAATCTCACAGATGCTATATGGAACAACAACAATATGGGTGTTCAATTATCAGCTCTACTAAGCAAAGCAGCTCAGTTAATAAGTGACTTATACGGATACTTTAACTTATTTCAATTTGATGACATTGCAAACTCTAGAGAGATTTATTTAGATTTAGTGTTTACAACTGATACATTTGTACCAGTAAATAAAGCTAATAATGCTTTTACCTGTATGCATCACAAAGCATACAAATTTTTTAGCAATAAAGGTTTTTTTAGCAAATGTTAATTGGAATAAAGTCTCTGCTTACCTCATCTTTTTTCAGAACACAAGGGAACTTTTGGATGACATTCCTTTGGCCCACAGGCAACAAATGTGGTTCTAGCATAATGGTGCTCCAGCTCATTTTTTTAATTGCCGTTAGAGAGCATTTAGATCAAACTTTTTCACATAAGTGAATTGGAATTTTTTGTCTTTTTATAGTAAAATTCTATTGCACCAACTATGGATACTATAATCTACTAACGCCTATGCTACGCCAATGTAATTATGTTTAAAATATATGTATGTATATACTTCGACATATCACAGTTTAATCTTTTATAAACGTACTGTTAAAAAAATAAATCAATTATCAATTTATATGTAGAAACAGCAATGACGCCAAAATTGCCGTTTTTGTTGAAATACTACAAATTAAGGCAGCGGAATGGTCTTAAACAAGAACAACTAAATTAAAAGTTGTCTACGGGACAAAACAAAGATGATCAGTAACATAGGCGCAGTTAAGTTATGTGGTCAAATGATTTGAAGGAAATGACCGTTCCTTAATTATTATTGTTATTATTATTAATTAGTGTAAAGTTAATTATTATACGTCGTTTAAGCACGTTGTGGTGGTTGAGAGTTCAGAATGAAAAAGATTCCATTTTGATATTTAAAAAAAAACGAGAATTTTTTTAAGACAAATCAATAAATGTTTATTTTATTGTAAAGAAGAAGATATGCTATTAACATTTGAAAACAATATCAGTCAAATGGCCGCCACGGTTACGATTGCAGTACCACATTCATTTTATAAAATTTTTTATGACTAATTTGCAGATTTGCTGCTGTATGTCCTCAATAACTTCACAAATTCTATCTTTAAGGTCTTGAATCGATTGTGGAGCATTGGCATAAACCTTATCTTTTACGTGGCCCCAAAGAAAAAAGTCTAAAGCTGTTAAATCACAAAATCTCGGTAGCCAATTGTGATCTCCTCTTTGAGAAATAACACAGTCATAAAACTTTTTTTGCAAAATTGCGATTGTTTCGTTGCTTGTGACACGTAGCGCCGTCTTGCTAAAAATAAACGTCGTCCACATCAATATCTTCCAATTCCAGTCTTAAAAATCATTAATCATAACTCGGTAGCGTCATCCATTCACCGAAACAGTTGCATTAGACTCATTTCCGAAAAAGTAGGGTAAAATCACACCGCCAGCCCAAAAATTGCACCAAACAGTGACACGTTGAGGATGCAAAGACTTTTCAACAATCATTCTTGGATTTTCTAAACCCCAAATGCGACAATTCTGCTTATTAACGTAGCCTCCGAGGTAAAAATGGGCCTCACTTTAAAAGTCTTAAGACTTAAGTTTTTATGCAAAATACGGTGTAATGTCGTTTGTGGAATGTCTAATTCTAAAGATCGACAAGGAATTTACAAACCTGGGTTATCTTCAACACTACGGGCTACATCAGCAATATTCTCATGTGTTCTTGAGCGATGCACACGGTTTTAATTCTTCACATTACAAACTTGTCCCAACAGCTCAAATTTTTCCACCAGGTTTACTATTGCCGACCGAGAAAGTGCTTTAGTTTTGCGAACTGTGACAGAAAAATGTTCATCATTTTTGCGGTAAATTTTAATAATTTCCACGCGTTGTTGAAGCCTGTATTCTTCCATTTTTAATAATGGCGTAGTTTTTACTTGTCAAATGTCAAAAGATAATACCTTCAAAATTGACAGCCTGCTATGTAAAATGAAACTTCTTATATAAAAAATTAAATTGTATAAGTGGGCGTAAGAATTGCTATAAAATTTGGTTTTATTGTAAATTTATTTTTTATTATCTTTATATAAAAATTATGGTTGAATCAACATTTTTTTAACATTAATTAATACATCTGTCATTGTAACAATAGTAATAATGTCAGAAGTAGTATGGCTGGCTAAAACTAAAAACGGTATTTTTTTTTTAACAATTAGCTCTTTTTCTAATTTGAAAAAAAAAAGAATAAATTAACAAAACAATTATTTCTACTTATTATAAAAGTGCATTCGTCTTTAAAACAAAATAGATCTAAATTTTTTTATTTATCATTTTATATTTTAAAGAAAACGCATTTATTTAAACAACATTTAATACTACAAATAATATATATATAGATAATAATAAAGTTATTGTTACCTTAAATACCTTATTAACTATAAAAATATGACTTATTTGTTGAAAAAAAAAAGATATTTTATTTGCTTACTAAAATAAATATGTAATTGTGATACAAACGCAGCATCTGAATTGTATCTAATAACATACATGGGAAAAAGACAGCCAAGTAAAAAATTGTTTGCAAAAGTTAAAAAAAAAATTTAAAGAAATTGATTGAAATCATTTTGTGTTTTGGGATATAATACATTTAAATCAACCGTATCTGTACAAAAAAATTAACTGTGTAACGTATCCAGAGAACAAGTTATTTAATTAAAAAAAACATATTTACTAGTCCGTATTTTTTATATAAAAAATCTAAATTTCAAACGCAATTTTTTATTTTTACAAAATAAATTACTGGATGATCTTTCAGTATACTTGATGCAAAACTTTAAGTTTTCAATGTTTGTTAGAAAAATTTGCCTTGTAGGTCTTCAGACTTTTCACTTATAGATTTATAAAATTTTATGTAGGATTAAATTTTAAATGAAAAATGAAAAATTCAGTTAATTAGACGTAAAAATGATATAAAAAATATAAAAATATAATAAAGAAATCACTGTTAAAGTGTTAAAAAAAATTCAAAGAAATTTCTATTGAAATAATTATCATAATGACATAGTACAATACATTAACGAGTGCAAAGTATGTCAAAAAAACAAATATGACAGGCACACAATTACAATTAACAGATTGAATTACAAAACTTATAAAACAAAAAAGTAAAGTAAAGTAAAGTAAATTTTATTTTCTTAGCATATACATGATACATACGTTTAGAGCATACATACACATAAAAAAATGGTCATAAAACAGATATATCTAAAAACATGTTAAAAATTAGTAAGTATATTACAAGTACAGAAATTAAAAAACATGCAAACACAAACATTACTAACATATTTAAAAATCGTTTATACTGAATAGTTCTTTATTAAATAGCATATTAGCTAACACTTTTTTAAATTGATGTAAGTTAGTTATACTTTTAATATTTTCTAGAAGATAATTAAATAATTTCATAGCACTATATCGAGGCAATTTTGAGCTTATGTGTAACCTGCAATTTGGCAATGCATAGTCGTGCTGACGTCTTGTATTATAACAATGTTTAAATCTAAATTTGTTAAAATTACTTTTAGTTTTAAAATTAAAAATTAAACGTTCATATATATACAAGCTGTAAAATGTCATAATTTTGTGATTTTTAAACTGTTCTTTGCAAAATTCTTTGTATTTCAGACGCAACAATATTTCTAACAACAATTGATGCGTTTAGCAGTAGAAATGAAAAATAAAACTGCAATTGAAAATACAAAATTGTTAATTAAATTTATTAGTACTTTCAGTAGATCAAAAAAAGCAGTTTTCAATAATGGTCAAAAATTTAATAATAAAGTAATAAGATAAATATCATCAAATGTTATGTCACAATATTGAAAAACTTAACTCAAAGCTAATAGAGCACATCAGAATACTTCGTTTTTTTTTAACCGTTTCTGATTGAGCCTTTTTTAATAATTTAAGCAAGTGTCTAAAAATTGTTGTGTGATTGTTAATTTACAACTTATTAATTTATAAAAAAATTAAATTCACTTTAAACAGAGTTAGCTTTTTGAAAATAATTACTTAAAAGACACTCTTGAAATACTAAAATAACATAAAGTAAAAATAAACTCTATGTTACAAATGATCTTTAAAAAGTATAGAAAAGGTTTTTTAACTTTGTAGGAGATGCAATAAGTCACATTACAGAAAACTTAAACTTTTAACGGACATAAATTTGAAAACAAAATAAATAAAATTACTATTTAGAGTACTGAATTAAAACTTTTAATAATGTTATTGTTCAATTAAATGACAAAACAAAATTTTGAACCAATTCATTAAACTTAGACACGACTTTAGTAAACAACCAGCTAAAATTAAATATCAATTGTGTGATATTTGTGACTTCTGTCTGTCCGAAACAAACTACAACAATTACGTTTAAGCTTAACTTTGGCTTCAACAAATATTTTATGCTCAGACTTATTCGAATAACTTCATTATTGAACGTATTGAAATTTATCAGATAACTTTAAATTATTATTTTATACAATAGATTATAAAACTACCTATATTGTTAAAATGCCTTTAAACAAAAATTTGTGTAGCATTATAAATTATATAACATCCCAGTATTAACAAATAAGCACATATTCTAACATCAATGTTAGTTAACATCGCTTTAAAAATCCCTAATTAGCCAATTAGGTATTACCATTATTAGCAAAGTTCAAAATATTTAATTATGATTGCTGTAAAAAACGTTCAAAATACGGCTATAAATAAAATTGCATTAATAATGATAAATATATTATCACATTAAATTGCAAACAATGTAAACGTAATATCAATTTCTGATAGAACATAAAATTTAAAATAATAATGTGAAATTAAACTTTTAAGTAATGCAATGTATAATACGGATAATTGCGTAAAAAAATTGGAAAAATCAAGAACTTGAAAATCCTCTATATTGAAAACAATATTTTTGTCAGAATTACTCAAAACTGTAATAATATTATTAAAACTACTTATCTCAAAGAAAGTTATTATTTGAACACTAATAGTGATCATTTGCAAATATTATAATTAAAGATAAAGTTGTTTAGAATCACATTTTTAATAATGTTAGTAATTATGAATTTATAAATTACAATAAGTAATGTAACTTCAAAAGAATTACATCCAATCTTTGCAATTTTCACATAGTAACGGAATTCATTCTAACATTAGTTTTTGTGTTATAATTTACATAATAGATTCAGTTGTTTTAATATATTGAATTAGGAAGAAATGCTATAAAAAAAATAGAAAAACCTACCACTGCTTTCCAATTTGAAATTTTAAAAATAATAGATGATATTATTTCCTTGTATAACGCTTCTTAATTTTAATTAATAAGAATACAATACAAGTGCCATTCTCTATGTTTACTGCAATGTTACTATAGCTGCAATAGACATTGTTGAGTACGGAGTTTGTTATCAATGCAGTTCTAAAAACTGATAACCACAGAACTAGTAAGTCAAATAAATATTTTTTTTGTTTTATTCCAAATTACAAATAACAATTATTAAAATCGACCCACAATATAATTTATATATGCTTTGTAATTTTTTTTATATTCATACTTGTTTATATCACCGTCTTTTGATGATTTAGTAAAGGTTGAGTAATAGTTTTTAAATAACATAAGATAATATTTATCTTACACAAAATCTACTACAAAAAAAAATACAGTATGTGCTAGTCAAATTAAAATAAAATACACATCAATTGCATTAAAACATTAATCAAATTGTACATACATACTCGTAGTTTAAAATTACAATAAAATTAATAAACACTAAAATAATATTTGCAATCTTACCTAAACCTTAAAATCGATTGCCATGTGTTCGTCAATGGTGTATATTACTTTCGCAGTAAAGTGTTTTTTGAGTACAGTTTTAAACAGTAATTATTTTTTTTTAATTTGTTTTGGTAAATGATTGTATAGTTTAATGCCGGCATAATAAAAGACTTTTATCAAAAGCACACTATTATGTTAACATTTGACAGTTGCTGACCGTGTCTAGTATTATATTGATGATGGTTGCTAAGATGTTCTAACTTATTTATACTCTGCTTAACATAACATTTATTTAGTAACAACCGATTTTGTTTGCACTAGTTTTTAAGTTTGTTGATTAAAATATTAGCTTCAAACTCTAAATATCTAAGATGTTTACCTCTAGTCAATATTACAATGTCGGCGTACATAATAATATAATTATTTTCAAAAAAATAGTTAACAAACAGTAAATATAGTAATGGATTACAGGCAATGCCTTGAGTAACACCATGTTGCAATCTTGCTAAATCTGAATATAAATTATTAATTTTTCTATCTGATAAGTAAGATCTCAAAAGATTTAAAAATAATTCTCGAAAACCAACCATATCAAAGAAAAATGAATATATGTACATAATTATTTTGATCTAAATGTTTATATTTATCTAATCTGTTTTCCCTATAGCCGTGTTGAGAGTGGTGTAGAATGTTATATGTTTTCAGAAAAAGCGCATTCTTTGACAAATTATTTTTTCAAATATTTTTGAAATTAAAACAATTGCAGTTCCTCTATAATTACTCTAGTGAATATAAATCGCCTTTTTTAAGTAAAGAAGTAATTACTGTTCTTAAGAATGTTTACATAATCACGTTGTTCGACGGACTCATTGTATAGCTCTGATAAAATTGAAATTATATATGGAAACACTAATTTTATTAAATTAATAATTAAACTACCTGGATCACCTGAGTTATTATTTTTTATGTAACAAATGATATTGTTTACATCAGATTCCAGAATAGGTGACATACAAAATATTTTGCAACTTCTACTTCTAGGTAATGTGCATTTTAACGTAATTGGTTGATTGAAACATAAATAAATTTCATTAATTTTTAACATTATACTATATGATTCAAATTTATTCTTATGATTAGTAAGTTTTTGAACTAGCTTCCAAGTATCTTTAGTTTTGTTTACTGATTTATTAATTTTATTGGAATAATATTGTTTTTTTACAGTTGTTAATTTAATATTGTATTGCAATATGATTTAATTAATGCATTGTCTTTTAATGAATACGCTAACCAAAATAATTTTTTTAATTGTTTAGCATCATTAATTATATCATCATCTAGCAATGCGTTTAATGGCGAATTAAGTTTTATAAGACAATATATATTCGGTAAGTTTTCAAGTTATTTAACAGTTTTATAAATTTACTATTTATGTTGTTTTTGTTATCTATATCTACCCAATTTTTATTTGATAATGCGCACTTAAAATTTTTAGAACCTACACGACTATAGTAGCAATTATTTATTTCTTTGCATTACATTTATATTTTTAACATCTAATACTATTGACAAATGATTGCCAACATTAAGATTTAAAGCAACACAAATATAATTTGTTGAATAAATATTAGTTAGCATATAGTCTATTTTAGTGATACTGGTATGGTTGTTGCAATTAGTAAATATTTTTGTAAGGCCAGTATAAGCAAGTTGTAATTGAAACGAGTTCATAACATCAAATACAACCTATGTATTTCTACTTGGTTGCAGAAAGTCAATATAAAGATCTCCACAAAGAATTATATTATTGTATTGTAAAGTTACTTTGTTTTAATCAACTAATTTGTTAAGAAAAAATAATACATCAGGTTTAGCAGACCTGTAAAAACATCAAATATAATGTACAATTGTTACTGTTTACTACGGTGCTACAAACATCAAAACTGATATCTTTGCAAATATTTACAATATCTGGTTTTGTTACTAATATTTCATTTTGTAATGCATTACTCCAACATGTATATATTTAGTTCTGCTCGAACATATACTTCGTTATATAGTATAAACATAGTAATTGTGTTTTATTTATTTTATAAGTTGAAAAACAGATAATCGGGGCTATTCTCTATGTACATTGCTAGAATGTAAGCAAAATATATCTTGCCAACTAGCAATATGTACTGCCATTTTAACAAATCTTGCTTGCTAACAAAATGACCTGTCATTTTAACAAATTTGAATTTTTATATATATTATTTTTTTATCTAGAGATTTGCCACGCCTCCTGATGCGATGACCGTTTGTATTGTTAGCAAACAAAATGCAATGAATACAAAAAAAAACAATTAAATTGTTAATTGCAGAAACCATAATTGATCTTAGTAGCATCTGCAGTTATATACATTTTATTTAAATTTAATAAAAAACAAATATTGATTTTGTTGTATAATAATTAGTATAAACAAATTCATATTTTTATGTTATTAGTTAACTAAGTTAATTAGCTCAGTCTGATAAGCAATATAACCAGATATTATACTTGAAGTAGTGTTGTACTTCTTGCTGATTGTTGTTGGTTTGGTTGTTGTTATTTAATTAAAACTTTACTATTACTTTAATATTATTTATTAATAATTATTTCTTCAGTTGAGCCTTGCGGCCCAAGCTCAGAGCTACCGCTCTTTTCAATACTTAAAATATAACTCACTTAAAACTATTCCTCTTGCATATTTATATTGGTAGATAGGGATGAAACCGACCCTTGACCATAAACAGATGGTTTATAATCTTAATGGGTTTTTACAGTCATAAAATCGGGTTGAGACACAACAGTAGCAGTGATAATTGAAGAAGTCGTTTTGTTGTCGTTATGATATTAGCTTTATTGTCTACAAACCTAATTATAAAAGATAAAACGGTAGAGGTTTGAGTAACAGTGTTATTGATTTGTAAAATGCATATTTTTTAGTTTTATTTAGTTAGTAATAGATGCATAATGAATTATATGCCATTATTTTTAATAAAGGTGACCGACGTAAAATATGCAAATATTTTTATTTATATGTACTAATTATGACTCGGCTAAATAAAATATATCTTTTCAGTCATGTTTCTGTATAAAATAATTGAAAATTGGGGCATGCACATTGTCTATGATAATTAGCCGGCTTAAGTATTTTTTTTTAATAATTAAATCAGAAAAATATGTCATGGCGCACTTTAAAAAAAAAACATTTATTACGTAGACTTAGTTAACTAACTTACATTAATATTTTAGTCAAAAGCTATAAAATTGATTTTAAGACATATAGAGTCAAAACAATTTACAAGAGACCAACCAATTAACATTTGGAGCAATAATAGGGTAATTTATAAAAACATAAATTTATTTGTTAATATTTCACGATACAACAAATATGTTTTTTGCATGCCCACTTTGAAAAACAGTTTTTCCGCTTGTATTTTAAAGAGGAAAGTGAGCTTTCCCTCCCTAGGGAAGTAAATTACTTTGTCTCCCGCTAACGGTTTCGCTTTTAAAACACAGATGGCGCTAGTTAAAAAAATATTTTTATTGAATATAATTCAATACAAAAACAATAAGTATTATTAATTAAAATTAAAATTAAATTATTTTATTACATGATTTAGTAATAATATTTTTTGATATTTTGATTTGATAATATTATATACAAAAGACAGAACTATTGACATCTAGTGTAGAGTGATTGTATTACAAGACTTCTTGGTTACGTCATAACAATATTTGACAATTTAAACATTAACCTTTAAAAAAAAACATTGACACTTGAAGTATTAAACAGTTTTTTTTTTAATAATATTAATGAAGTTGTAACATGTTATTGTTTTTATACAGGGGCAAGCAAAAAACAGTTGTAAGCACCACTGGCAAGAAAGCGTTTGCAGCATTTGCTCGAACAAACAGCGGCGTGCTGCAAACAGTGCTTTCCTGCCCTTGATACTTAATGTACTATTTTTTTGCCTGCCTCTATCGAAAGCATCATTTTTGGCCCGCATATGCTCTAAACTATTTGCGGTACTTGATTAGCTGTGAATCACAATTTCAATGTAGACGTCATACCTTAAAATCTGACAGTAGTAACAAATTATAAGAAACATTAAAAATAATGTTTTTAATTGGGGTACCCAAAAAAATATCGAGTGTAACTCGTACCAAATAGTATATAGTGAACCAAGGGCCAAAAATAAGCTTTAGCAGCCCGCTGCTTTTAGAGGCACCAACAAACAAAGCGAGTAAGAGCTGCTAAAGCCTTTTGGCACGAGTTACACTCCATATTTTTTTGCCTGCCACAATTAAAAACATTATTTTTAATGTTTATTATAATTTGTCACTACTGTTAGATTTTAAGATATGTCGTGTACATATAAAATTGTAATTCACAGCCAATCAAATACCGCAAATATCCAAAAAGACCAATGGGCATATGCGGGCTAAAAAAGATGCTTTTGGTAAAGGCAGGCAAAAATAGTATATAGTGTACCAAGGGCCGAAAATAGGCTTTAGCAGTCCGCCGCTTTTAGCAGCAAAGCGAGTGAGGGCTCTTAAAGCAAAAGGCTGCTAAAGCTTTTTGGCACGAGAACATTATTTCCAATGTTTATTATAATTTGTCACTACTGTCACACATGACGTCTACATATGAAATTGTAATTCACAGCCAA